>VDFB02168118.1:161578634-161756391 GCA_007258455.2 Sequoia sempervirens
CATATAAAGAAGTAAATGGTACAATACATATTGATAAAATTATACAAAACTCAAAAAAATTATGTGAAAACCATTTTGAGAGAAAACTCACCTCCAAAAAGCATTCACAATTACATTATGCAAAATCAAAAGAGATTCAATACAACAAGGTCTTTCATAGAGTCTCGATCTACATATACTATTCTAAAATTGCTCTAATGTTCTCACACTCACACCAAAAATGTACAATCCAATTGTCTCAATGTCTAACTTCCTAACCTTGGTGCATTCACAAGAGATGATAAATATAGGCATATGCATTGTTAATTGTCTAGTAGTTATTTGAGGAATAGTAAGGGTCATTTAACCATAATCCAACCATACCATGACGTCAACATATTGCACTTACCACCAAGTATGATTTTTGGACATGAATAGTCACCTTGTATATTTTGCAACTATAGTAGCACACTATGAATCTTATAGCTTCAACTTTAACATTCTCAATATACATGCATGTGTCTTGTATAGCCACCACTACTAGCTCCTGACTTGTGGTAGCACATACAGTCAAACATAACTTCACTTTTGACTACTTGCGATGTTTTGTGCCATCTTCTGGAACATTATCCCACTCTTAGATTGTGTCACATAAACTCCCTCTCTATTGTAAGTGCTCCTGCATCACTATTCATGCTTCCAATAAACACTATTTTCCATATGTAGTTGTGAGTTCTTCTCACAATACTTTGTGGTTACTACCATAGTAACACTAAATGTGAACCAACATGTAAGACGTACTACAATACCTACAACATCATTATGCATGTTGTACCGCAACATCTGTAACTTCACCACATATCACCGCAATTGAGTATATTGACAAACTCTTTCTATAGGGATTCTCTACATGTGAATATCACCCAAATGGCCAAATCCCAACAAAACCTTTGATGCAAGCTAAAATACAAGTGTCAGCCAATAAAGTGATTGTGATAGGACGCAATATTCATATTTTAGATCAAGAAAGTTGTTAATAAATTTATAGTAATATAACTCTGAATCTTGTGAATGCTATTGTGTATAGTATATTACATGGATGTTTCTACCATTGCATTACCTCAGATATTTACAACCTCATTTTTCCTCCATGCAACACAGCATTGAATGTCCCAAAAGCATTGTTATCTTTGGCTTTGAGACGCATATAAGTGGAGTCAGCAAATTAATTGCAGTAGTCACTTAAGCCTTGTATTTTCTAAATGCCATTTTGCTTGAAATAGAAATTTTGATAATTTGAGTGTTTCTCCAATAAAAATAGAGAAACTTTACTTGCAGTCCTAAAGTTCAAGCTGATGTATGTCATTTGTTTGCAGGAATAAATGTATGCATTTCTTTAAGAAAAGAGAGAGGTAATAATTTAAAAAAGCTTATTTATAATTAGAATGATTAAGATAAGCAACTTTTAGTTTGCTTCCAGAAGATTATTGAATATTTTACATTTCCTTCAATTTTTGTTAGTAATTTTCTCATCTCATATTTCCACATTGTTTGTAAAAATAGTACAGTAGTTTTGCTTCACGAATGGGAATTTGGCATCTATCATAATAACTGCAATGCTCACCATAACCACTTAAGTATATTTATACTTCAAGGTCCATGTATAACATGTTAAACAAGACTATAGATGGAAAACAAAAATCTCAAGAGCCTCAATGATAAATAAAAATTAAAACCACCTAAATGAGCTTTTGCCAGTATAATTTATTATTGAAAAAGAAACCAACTTGGTATAAATATGCATGAGCCCAAAGAATGTAGGCTTCAGATATTAGCATGACGCATTGACAACAAGAAAAAAGATTTCTTGCATTTTCTTCTTGAGTAAAAAAAATTGATTTGAGTAAGATGTATAAGGAAATTATGACTAATGAATAAAAAAATGTCAAACAAGCATTCCTGTCACAAGCCTTCAAACATTGTTATGTAATACCATCAAACCTATTTTGTTTTTTCATTATTACAGAACAACAAAACATTTTTCCTGTTAACTTCCATACAACAAAAGTAGGAGATCCATAGTAGGAGATCTGACATTGAAAGGAGTTTGAAGATAACTTAGGGCTGCAGTTCCCGGTCCCTTAGACTGCTTGGTCTTGTGGACATCATTAAACTTGTGCATTCATTCATTCAAAGGCAAAGTACAAAAATAGAAGACAATGAAATGGCCATGAAGATAGCATTGTGGCATGTAAAAGTGTTCAGATAAGCTGCAACCTCCCCAAAAATATTTTCTATATGAAAGGATGTGCAATCTTCACAAAATTATAGTAATAAAGAGGGAGACACAGTGCCGTTACTGAGTGACCCATCTCTTCCCCTTCACCTTCCAAATCTTACCACTAAGCACACTAATCATGTTAATGGACAACATCTCAACCATATACAAGCTTTGTTTGGCAATGTTCATTATAGCTTAGAGGTTTCTGTTAACATTATGTTTGTTTCCAATTTCCATCAATAATCATGTTTAGCTTAGAAGGCAATAATAATAATTAATATGTTTTATCTACAATTGTCATTTACTAAAACCATTTAACCATGCAATCATAGTGGTATTGTGCTGCAAAGTTACAGCTACCAATGGCAGAATAACACTTAGTTGATGAGACATCAATTTTATTTAAAGAAAACTCTAATACGATAACAACTAAAAAGACCACAATTTTGTAAACAAACTACCAATTAATATTTGATATTCATTAAAGCGTATAAGATTGTCAAAATGATGTAACATTCCTTTACCTTCAAGACAGGTTGGACAGGTGTCTTCCTCATCTGTGAGAATAACCATTTCACTTAATTTAGATGCTTGGCATGTTCCTGGAGAGCTAGGCTTACCATCGATCCCTTGATTCTTAAACTCGGCACATTTCAAATTTTTAAATGCAGCCAGTGCTTCACCTTCACCCTCATCAGTGTTTCCACTTATATTCTGAGAATCCCTGCCCTGAACAGGCCCACTCCTGTCATTTCTTACCCCAAGTCCATCACATACTGTCCTAACATACCTCACATCTGCATCATAAGGTAAGGGTGTTGGTGGAGCCCGATATGTATCAGGAATTGATGTATCCAAAGATGCCCCAACTAAAAGCCCTGCAGAGACTGAAGATGACGCACCTTGCACAGATGATGAAGAATCCTGCTCTTCAGTATTAGAAGCACACTGCACATGAGCCATTGACCAATCTTATTTTATTAAACTCCTAAGAATAAGGCAAAACAAGATGCTCACTATGTAGCCATTATCAACAGTAGTTCCACAAAAAAACATGTGTTTAACATACATTAACCTATATGGAAACTTGACAGAGGAAAAGCATATACTTCCCTTGTTGAGGTCCGATTATAACTGATCTATAATCAAAGACTTTGCGAACTATCCCAACACCTATGTTGAAATGGACTAAATAGCTTTCTCCTAATAATTGAAAAGCAATAGCAGTTTGACAGAAACAACCCACTATTTATGTTTTCCAGAAAAATGTTTATCTTTGAGAACAAATAATTTGATTATGACCACAAATCATATTAATAGATCAAAATCATTGGCCCATTCAGATCTCCTAAATAAATAATAATAAATGCAAAGAGCTTGTTTAACTCTAGTTATTTACTTGCTCTGGCAGTTCATGAATATCAATTTCTCAAAAATTTATTTGACACTTTAAGCTATCAAAACAAAGTTTAGCATTAGGGTTATCATTCATTTACTTTTCAAGAGACAAATCTATTAATTGAACAAACAACACTTTTATCATCTATCTGCAAAGAAGTGCTAGAAAAGAAACAGCAGAAGTACAGCAAGAAAACATAATGCAGGTAGGAATAGAACAAACAAAGAATATGATAAAATCAGAGAAATCAGAAATCAGTGACAACAAATAGAAAAATAAACAGTCAAATAAGCTGCAAGTGCACAGAAAGAAAACACAAAAGAAGCAGCATACATGAATGTGTTGCATGCCAAAAGACAACCATTTTGTCATCTTAATTTATCAGCATTCAGGGCATCTCAAGGATTAAACATCCACCATCAATTCCATTCCATTTTATAAAAAAGCAACTTTACAAAAAAATAATTAATTTTATGTACTTTGTGATACCTCACTCCTTGACCCATGGTATTGAAAACTTTACCATAATTTTTGAGCTGCTGTGGAATTGAGTGTTGTTTGCGCATATGCACTACATACATAGTGGAAGAGATGAGACTTTCAATTGATAAGGTTTTGGAGAGGAATTGATGGGCTCAATCACCTCTATCTATAATCTTAAGAGGGCGCAAGAGCTCCATCCAACCAACATCAGGAGATCACTAGATCAAACTATTTAGAGTAGGTGTGATATCCCTTCTCAAAACGAACAAGGAAAAATTAGGCAAAAAAAAATATTTTATTATTTTTGAGTCTTGACGCCCAAAAGGAGAGAAAAATATTTAATTTTTGAATATTTTGCGCCAAAAATATATTTGGTATTTAAATGGGGCTTGGGCAGCCTTTTGGAGAAATAAGGAGAAAAATAAATAAATAAAATATATATATTAAATTCGAATTTTGGGGGCCAAATTAGGTCAGCCAGATTGGAAAGAAAAGGGGAAGTTTGATATAAATACAAGGTCATTTGGAGCCATTTCCATCATCAACAAAACTATCTCTGCTTTTATGATCTGCACTTTGGCGAATATTCTAAGGCTGAAAACCCTTATGAATATAGGAGTTGGATGAAAACCTTGCTTCTTCAATGGAGGACTTTATGACGGAGGTTCACATGTGCTTCAATGGTGATTTTTGCTAGATTCACACTCAGATTTTTGCATCGGCATAGGCGACTAGTTTGGAGGGGCAAATTGGGCAAGTTGGAAAGTATTCTTTAGATTTTCAAGGGTTGCAAACCCTGTCAGTGGACCAACAGGCCAGCACACCCCTTTGGTAGGGTTTTTGGAGTTGTTTTTTCATCAAATAATTGCATTTTGTAGCATTAGTGTGAGCTGGAGCAATTTCACCCAGCTAGGGTCAGATTAGGAGGTCATTTTCATTGCATAGATTGGGGTTACTTCATATCAACAGACTTCTATATGTTGTTGGGCATGTTTGAATCCCATTGCATTGTGTAATTGCATCATTAGTTAGATCTGATTTAAAGCAGCAAACTGGACATTTGAATATCAGAAATTTTGGCATATGTTGGTGGATGTTTTGGTGATCCATTGTGTTGATTTCATACTCGTTTATGATCAAACAAATCTGCTACAAGTTTGGTATTGTTGAGATGAATAAATGTTGCTGCTAATGCATATAAAAACTCAGAAATTCTTATCAACAAACTAGGGTTTGAGCAGAATTTTAAAATCAGAAAATTAGGGCATCATTTTGCATTACAAAAAACAGAAAAATTGCATATATATTGGTTAGGATATTTCAGTAGGGGCTGATCGACAGGTCAAGGTGTTTTATTCACTCAACTGACCTCCCTTTCCCCCCTACTCTAGATAGTGTGAAGACCATGATAAACAGCAACATTAGCCTTTGTATGATATTTACAAGATTTCCAGGCTATTGTAAACCTTTGAACATTGAAGTACCTGTGTGAAGTATAACTTGTTTGATGTGAGAAGAATATTACCCTGTTAATGTGACAGTTGGGAAGTAACACTAGAATGGCCTTGTCAAAGTGTAAGGTGGCTCCATCCTTTGCTCCTGAGAATGCCCTATTGCCTGGTGATACAAGTTGAGGAGTTTGTCCAGATATTTTATTTCCTTAAGATGACATGATAATAAAAATGGAACCTTGTGTATCTGAGACCCTTGTCAGATCACTGGATGGCCATGTATTATCTTGTTATTCTGTTTGCTTTTTATAAGCCTGGTGAGAAGTTCTCCCATTATGATAAAGACATGTATGCTAAGGGTGTGTCCCTTTGTCAATGTCCTCTCACACAGAGAAATGGTTTGTCCATTACTTTGTTTAGTGAGATCGAGAAAATTAGTGTATTGGTGCAGCTACCCACCTGGTTTGTGAATTGCTCACTGAAGCCAAAAGCAGGAAGTCTGTTGTATAAGTTTCCAGTCACATCTGTCAAAATCTTTTGACGTATCCATTTTGACTACTATTAGTATCCCCAGATTGTTCAGGGCTTTGAGGGAGTGGGTTATCTCTTCTGTAGATATTATGCCATCCAATATTTGTCTACTTGGAAACAAAACAGATTTGATCAGATTCAGCATTGCCCTTAGTGTTTGTACTATAACGTTTTTGATAGAACCTTGTAATGCATATTGCAAAGGGCTATAGGCTGATATTTGTCCTTTAGTTCTGCCTTTAATTATTTTGGTTTGAGGACTAGTGCAGTGACATTCAATTGTTTGAGCATTTTTTTCCATGAGCTTTAGTAAAAGATAGCTGTCCTTATAGAAGGAAATAACTGCTGTATATAATTCTATTATGGTTATCATTGAAACAATTTTAGATAGAAAAATTGTTTGTATTAACAAAGGAAAAGATTACAATATATAGAGGAGGTAAATTACTATAGACATTTAAGATGTCTAACTACCTCAACTACTAACTACTGTAGAAATGACCATTAACAATAGAGAATTATTATTCTAACACCCTCCCTTAATGGTCAATCGTCTAACTAGCCTACAGAAAACAATTTGCAGGTCTTTTGGTCACAAATTCTTCAGAACACTCTGCTACTGTTGAGACCCTCCTTGGATCTGCAGAATGTTAATGACCAAGGGTACCAAAAAACCGTCCAGAAAAAAACAAAGAAGGCTGCCCCCTTCTTTAGAATGCTCTGCAACAAGAGACAAGAGCCTACCACTGACTCTACCACTTGAGATGAGTCTGCCACCAATCCTCCTAGAATCTGTAGAGCTGTTGACTAGAAGTCATCACAAAACGTCCAACTTGATGTTGGGTAACAGAGCTGTCCCTCCCTGAAACCAGAGACAAACCGAGAACTTTTGCCACGATTTTGAGGATAAATCGGCAAACCGTTGAAACTTTTGCAGAGGAGCATGACGCCCGAGAACAGACTGCAAGAAGCCAGTGGTGCAGATGTTTTCCCCAACAACTCCAAGTGTGACCAATATAGATTGCAACCAACCACGATTTTTGAGGAAAAAATCACCCAACACAAGATTACAAATCATCGTTTTTCTTTTCTTTTTTTCAGAAAAACAGTAAAAAACAAATACCAAAGAGCCCTCCTGAATGACAGAAACCCTAGCTAGGGTATACAGGAGAAAAACTCTTAATTTTGAGAAGAAAATTATAAACCCTCCTTGAATTTTTTAAGGGAAAAAATTATGAAAACCCATACAGATTTTTTAAGGAAAAAAATATTAAAACCCATACATCCAAATTTATTTTTTGATATAAGGGAAAAGTATTTGAAAACCCATTTAAAGGAAAAAATTTTAAAACCCATAAGACAGATTTGTTGGCTTGATAAAACAAAGGGTTTTTTTGAAAACTCTAGCCGTAGACAAAAGGCACCTAGAAAATTTTATGAAGACCCGGCAAAAAATCTAAAGATGAATTTTAATTCGACCAAAAATCAGAGGATTTTTATAAAAAACCCTAGGTCGATTGATAAAGACGGTCTGCAAATGCTTAAATTTTGTCGCAGTTACATCAGAAGAAGTTACAAATCTGTCAAGGTCATGAAAGTCTGCAACAACGTCGCGCGGAGCAGACAAGGCCGTGCGGAGCAGACAAGAAGACCCGTCATGGAAGAAAATGTAGCCAAAAAAGGCCGAAGTGGGAGAAAAGAAAGCGTCCGCAGACAAAGACCAAGTCGCATGCAGGAGCAAAGGATGTCTGTTAGAGTAATAAGTTATTATGCTTAATTAATTACATCACATTGATTAATTAATTAAGTCACTTATTCCTCTTTATTACTTAAGCTAAACTTAGGCACATTTATTAATTAATTATTAATTATTAAGTGTGCACACTAGGGTTTCATTTAGGGTTTCCCTTTTTAGGGTTTCTTGATCTCCTTCATAAGGATTGATCACATTGTAATAATTGATTCTCTTAATGCATTTTTACTGAGAGGTTTACAGAGAACATTGTTTTGGTTCTTCATATCTTTTGCATGTGACAGGTATCCATCTTGCATGCAGGTGATCTTGGATTCTAACATGGTATCAGAGCTCCAGACCTACAGCTGCCTGTTCGTGATCTGAAGATATGGCCTCTTTCAGTGAGATTCAAGTGCAAGGGTTTCCATAGGCATCTCTTTTGCAAGATCTGGGGGTAGCCTAAATTTTGGCTCACTTTGGGCTCAAACGGACACCGCCATTGCGTTCGCAGCGGCCAAAAACCTTAGAAACGCCTGTCGTTTTGTCGATTTTGGAGCAGTTGATCCGGGAGGCAAAAAAATTTTGTCTGAGGGGCCGTACGGCCTCCCCAGCACGCATTCCGAGGCTCGAAAATCGTAAAAAATGTCGAAAAACGGGTTTTTTTGAAACTCGGGCCGGCGCTTCCAGTTATGGAGAGATCCGCCGCCCGGCGGCCACCGGGCGGCCACCCAAACGCCGCCGCCGCCCACTTCTGCCGCCGACTCCGCCGCCGCTGCCTCCGTTCAGCCCCCGCGGGCTTCTTACGCCTGGCCCCCGGCCATATGGAGAACCTGCCGCCGCCGCTGTCATCCGCCAGCCCCTGAGGGCTTGTCTCTGCGGCCGGCGGTCACATTGCGGACCAGAGGCTTAGATCCGCCCCGGCCGGCCCCCTCCAGCGCACCCGTGGTCCTATGGAGAACCGGCGGCCTCCATCTCCGCCCGGCCCCGGACGCTCAGCCTGGTAGCCCACGGGACCGGGGGCCCAAATTTTCATTTTGCGGGGATTTTTTTATGACAGCGGTGAGCGTCAAATTCGCTTCGATGGCGATGGCCGTCGACATGGCGTGCGGTGTCGGCGACCCTCTTTGCCCCTCTAGCCCGGTTGCCTTTCTTTTGGCCATAACTTGGGCATACGGTATCAAAATCGGGAACGAGATATCGCCGGAAAGCTGGTTCCGAGCACTTTCAGTAGTGCTGTTTATTTTTGATATTTTTCTTTGTTTTCATGTATTTATTCTTGTTTGAAGTCAGATGTAATTTTTATGCTTCCGAGCTCATAACCTTTGCCACGATCTTAGTTTTTCGCCTCGTTTGAGCGTCGGAAGGTATTATAGGAGCTCTATATTGTTGTCCATGCACTTTTTCTGTATCATCCCAAGTTTATCAGTTAGTCCAGATTTGGCCCGATGGGTTGGTTGGCGATTACTTGGATGTTTTGGCAGTT
The DNA here is from genome assembly GCA_007258455.2 of Sequoia sempervirens. Classification (NCBI taxonomy): domain Eukaryota; kingdom Viridiplantae; phylum Streptophyta; class Pinopsida; order Cupressales; family Cupressaceae; genus Sequoia; species Sequoia sempervirens. The sequence continues at coordinate 161,587,977 of VDFB02168118.1, forward strand.
GGGAGAGTGAATTTTGCATCTTTGCACTTCGTTTACAGTAATATATCATTTAATAATCACTTGCTGCATCATAGATTCCAGAGTTGTTCCAGTTTGGAGTTTTCCAGTGTTCCGTGGCATCGGGGTTTCTGTTGCTTTAATCATGATTCCTTGAGTCAATCAGTGACTCTCATCCGGTTTCAGTAGTATACAGAAGAATATTTCCTTGCTTGCCTATATCAAGTTCCAGTGTTACTCTACAGAGTTCTTCCAGTGCTTCTTTGCAGCATGTAATCTCATTGTAGGGGGGTTTTGTCCCACTGGGTTTTTCCTTCTCTACTCCATTCTTGCATTGTAAATGGGTACCTGATCAGGCCTCGTTGCCGGGACCCATCTTTTCTTTCATGCATCTTATTCTAGTGTTTTAGCTTCTTCCTAAGTTCATCTTAAGGGGGGGTGTTAGAGTAATAAGTTATTATGCTTAATTAATTACATCACATTGATTAATTAATTAAGTCACTTATTCTCTTTATTACTTAAGCTAAAGCTTAGGCATTTATTAATTAATTATTAATTATTAAATTACACTAGGGTTTCATTTAGGGTTTCCCTTTTAGGGTTTCTTGATCTCCTTCATAAGGATTGATCACATTGTAATAATTGATTCTCTTAATGCATTTTTACTGAGAGGTTTTGAGAACATTGTTTGGTTCTTCATATCTTTTGCATGTGACAGGTATCCATCTTGCATGCAGGTGATCTTGGATTCTAACAATGTCGTCGGTAGAAAGAAATTTGGCACAGGCGAGGAATTGACACAAACTGAAGTTGACGCCACGAGAGAAAACGTCACGGGTTGCAAGTCGCATGAACACACTGCAAACAAAAAAACCTGCGAACGGATTATACAGGCAACGCAAGTGAGAAAAGGAAGGCCGCGCGGACTCACACAAATCAGACACACACAAAAACCCTTTTCGCAATTCGGGAGGAGTACGTGCTATCGAGCCGACAAGATAAAAAATGCCCATGAAATCCAAAATCGCGATTTGCAAACAAAAACGGGTTAAAATACCCTTGAATTTGCTAAGTCATTTTTTTCATAAAAAAATGATGAAAAATTTCTGGAATAAATTCCAGGTAGAGAGGGCTACAAATTTTTCTTTTAAAAAATTCGCCAAATCCTAACAAAGCCCATCGACCTGCTCTAATTCCATGAAACAATTTTAGCTAGGAAAATTGCTTGTATTAACAAAGAAAATATTACAATATATAGAGGAGGTAAATTATTGTAGACATTTAAGATGTCTAACTACCTCAACTACTAACTACTGTAGAAATGACCATTAACAATAGAGAATTATTATTCTAACAATCATAATCAAGTTTTTGTTGTTCTCCACCTCATTGACCAGGTTGGGAATATCTGCCTCTAATTTATTTTGAGCTTTAGATTTCAGATGGTTGTTTTAACTCATTGTGAGAAATTCAACAAAAAAATTCTTGCAATAATCAGATTATTATTGTTGTTTTTATAGCCTAAATAGTATTACAACATAAATTGCAGGTAGCAATTTTGAAGAAGGTTCTGATGGTAGAATATCCAAGAAGAAACTATTTCTGTTTAGATCTTTGGGCCAAATAGATTTCTTCTTCTTGTATGGTGGCCATTTCCATCATGTTGCCTGCTTCTGGATTTGCTAATTCCTTAATTCCTGATTGAAACCCATTTATAATATTTTTTTTTGTATTTCAGCCAATTGAACTATTCTTGTTTTCAATCTGCGGGTGAGTTTGCCAAAAACTGTATATTTCCATATTTTCATTATGGTTGTAGGTGGGATAATTTAGCCATAACTTTGTACATCTCATGTCCAGTCATTGTTGGAGCTTCATTCCACCACTTTTAAACTCTTGATGTGAATTCCTGTTGGTTGAACCATGCTAGTTCAAGTATGAACTGAATTCTGTACTCCTTTTTTATAAATAGAGTGATGTTACATGGTATGAGCCAAAGGTCAAAAAAAGTAGCATCATTTAGTTTGGCCTGAATCCTTCTGGTTGCGACTTTTAAAGTTATCTGAAATCATTACTTGGCATATGTCGTGACTTATCCAATTATCTGAAATCATTACTTGGTGTATTTTTTCAGCTGTATAATTAGGACCTCTAGGCCTGTTAGTCCATGTGTATTTTCCTGCAGAGAAGTTAAGGTCGATCAACAGAGGTGTATCTATCATATCTATCACAGCACTAGCCCCTCAGTGATTAATCCCAGTACCTCTAGTTTTTCTCCAGGAGTTCTGATGGTGTTGAAATCACCCATCAGAATGATTTTATTTTTTAGGTTGATGTGGGCCTAATCTTGCAAAAACATATAGCATATAGTAAACATTAGCTATGTGCATGACTTCCTGTATTTTAATGACAAAAACATCTTACTTCCTGACCCCTGATTGTGATTGATGATGTTGGAGATCATATTTGGATGGATCCACTGAATTATGATTTTGGAAGTAGTACAGAAGATCTGGTATTTGCTGCCCCAATAAGCCAACATGCTAAGTTTACAAGAGGGATCTGCAGAAGTGCTTTATTTTTTTCTATTGCTGTTTTAGAAATAGGTGTTTGTTTTCCAAGGGGTTGAGCTCAATTAGTTAAAGCATTGGGTTCTCATTGTAGAAACCCAAGTTCAAATCCCCAAAAGAACATCTAATGTGGAATTCTAAGTTGCAATTCTGGATCTTCCATTGTTGGATTCCAGTGTGATTGTGATAACTAAAGGTGGGTTTTTAAGTTGTGACTCTTGGTCTTCCCTTGTAGGTTTCTAGTGTGTTTTCTCAAAAGGAGCTAGTATTGGTCTCATGTTAGTTCTCACAAAGAGCTTGTGTTGTCTCATGTTGGTGCTTGTATGAGCAAAATATTTGTAAACAAGTAATAGAAGTTGGTGTTTGCTATGAATACCTATACCCCTTCTATTCCACGAGAAGATATGCATCAGATATGTTGGAGATCAAAAGTACTTGCTTCTAAGTGGTTCTGATCTTTGTCCCAATCTTTTGGCATAACTTCCTTAGTCTAGGCTCTGTGGGCTTGATTTATTGTTTCCACTAATGATTTTCTCTTCTTCTTGAGAGAAGCAGGGAATTCCAGTTGCCAGATTTGCAAATTAATAGGGGCAAAATTCTGTGAGTGGGAATCCTTTGTTTTTGCTTCTGTTTTTTTTTTTCATTTCTAGCTGTTGATTTAAAGTTATCCCCTGTGGATGTGAATTTCGGTGGATCCTTAGCAATTGGAGATTATTAAAATATAAATTTAATATTTAATGGTCATCTTAACTTTTAGTTAGTCAGTAGTTTACTTTCAGTTAACTTAGTTTGCTTCAATTAGCTTTTAGTAACTTTTTGTTAATTATTTTAGTTAACGATTGTTTCCTTTTAGAAAAATCATCCTGTATTGTATTATTTAAGGAGTATTCCTCTCCTTTTTAAATAACAAATATCGAATATCAATTATCATTTCATGGTATCAAAGCATAGGCTCATTTTTGGCAAATATTTTGAGCAATAAAAATTCATATAGCTGATTACCTGAAGATTCTTTTGGAAATTTTCAGAAATTCTTTTCCCGATATGAAGGGGTTTGATTACCTGAAAAATTGTTAGGGTTTTCAAAAGAAAAATTCAAGGTTTTTTTAGAAGTTTGGAGTTTTTTTACCTGAAAAATTTGTGGATTTTTTGTAGAAGAAAATCACATCTTTTTTTAAGCAAAAATTTGAAGGTTTTTTCAAGAGACCTTGTGGGATTTTCATCAAAGAATCGAAGAGTTTCTTTTACCTGGAAATATCAAGGTTTTTTTGTGAAGAAAATCGTGCCTATCTTTGAAGCAAAAATCACAGCTTCTTATTTCTTGGATTCGCGGATTTTTTTTCAGCCATTTTTGCATGGTTTTTTCTACATCTGAAAGTCACAAGGCCTTGGAGAAGTCCTGCACGTGATTTTTTAATGTATCGTGGTTTTTTGAAGATCTGAGCCGTAAAAAAAATAAACTCGCATGACCCTGCCTTCTTCCCTACTTGTGGGTTTCTGCCAATTGTTTCCTAAAACTTGAGACTAGAGCGCTATTTTCCACATTTTCATGGCTTTTTTTTTCTATGACTAGTTTATTGGCGTTTTTCGGAAGGTTTTCTTTCAAAGTTTTTGAAAATTTTTGCCTGAAAACATATCTGCTGCAACTAGGGTTTCCAAAATTCCAGAATCTTGTACGCAGATTTTTGAATTCATGGTTTTTGTTTTTGAAGATTTTTTCTAAAAAAATCCTGCCTTATTGTTCAAAGTTCTTTGAAAATTTTGTTGTACCAAAGAATTTTTAAGAATTTTTGAAGAGTTTTTGAAGAAAAATTCTATAAAAATTTTGCTGATCATCAAAGTTTTGAAAGTTTTTTTCTGAAAAAATCTTTGCTTTTTTAGATTTTTTTAAGGTTTTTCTAGAAAAATCTTCCTATTTATGAGCCTCATTTTAAACATTGTGGAATCTCCTAGGCAAGATTCTATAACAGCAGATTTTCCTCAGGATAACCTGGATCAGCATCTAGATGGTATTATTCCAAACAGCCCAAGTCATGATGATGCTCATCCTGATTTGGAAGATGCATCTCCTCCTTGCCCTAAGTGGTGGGTGAAGCTCATTGGTGATGTTCATGATGATGAGCTTGTTGAGGGAAGATCGTCTAGAGGCAAAAGCAAAAAGAACATAGTAAACTTTGCTCTTATGGCCAACATTCAGAATGTTTATGAGCCTCAAAATTATTCGGAAGCAAAGGGAAAACTTGAATGGGAAAAGGCTATGGATTTTGAGCATCATAGTCTTTTGACGAACAACACGTGTTCTGTAAGATCTTCCACCAAGGAAGAAACCCATTGGCTGCAAATGGGTCTACAAAGTGAAATACAGGGCTAATGGAACACTGGATAAATACAAGGCTCGGTTGGTGGCTAAAGTGTTCTCGCAAAGAGAAGGTATTGATTATGAAGAAATCTTTGTTCCCATAACAAACATGAGCACCATTCGACTTGTCCTAGCCATGGTAGTGCAATATGGCTGGAAGGTCCACCAAATGGACATAAAGAATGCCTTCCTCAATGGAGATTTAGAGGAAGAGGTCTACATGACGTAGCCTCCTGCTTTCAAGGTTGCAGGCAAAGAGCACAAGGTATGTAGATTGTTGAAGGCTCTTTATGGCCTAAAGCAAGCACCTAGGGCATGGTACTTGAAGTTTGACAAGTATTTGGTTGCACAAGGGTTTCAAAGGAGTCCCTCATATGCAAATTTGTATGTCAAGAACACTGGCAATGATATCATCCTTCTTTCCACAATCCATATTGCAAATACAAATTGTCATTTTTGGATTTGATTGTGCATGAGATTTTTGCATCAACGTTTCAAATCACACTCTGTGATCCATCACTAAGATATAAGAGAGCTAGAGGAGGTGAGTTACATTTGATTGAATAGATCAAGTCGAATTTGTGTCAAGCATTTGAGATGACGAACTTGGGTCTCCTACACTATTGTCTGGGTGTAAAAGTTTGGCAGACAAGTGGCAGTATCTTCATTTCTCAATCAAAGTATGCCAGGAGTCTGCTAGAGAAATTTATGGAAGATTGCAAAATCTCATCCACTCCTATGGAGAAGGGGTTGAAACTTTCAACCAAATCAGACTCACCAGTGGTGAATGAGTCTGCGTTTAGGCAACTAGTGGGCAGCCTCATCTATCTTACTACCACTAGGCCTGATCTCAATTTTGTTGTGAGCTAGATTTCTCATTTTGTAACTGCCCCTAAGGCAAAACACTGGGTTGCAACGAAGCGAATGTTGAGATATGTGAAAGGAACACCTAATTTTGGTATTTTGTACAGCAAATGCAAAGATCCTAGGCTATTTGGTTTTACAAATTCAGATTGGGTAGGTTCAATCAATGATAGGAAGTCCACTTTTGGGTATGTTTTCAGTCTTGGTACAGGTGCAGTCACATGGACAAGCAAGAAGCAGCAAGCAATCGCTCTTTCCTCGAGAGAAGTAGAGTAGCAGGGAATAGCTATGGCAGCATGTGAGGTAGTATGGCTTTGAAGGATGCTTGCTAACATGCAAATGTCTCAAGCAGGGCCTTCACCCTTGTTTTGTGACAATCAAGGGGTGCTAAAGCTTCCCAAGAATCCAGTCTTCCACGAGTGAACCAAACATGTTGAGCTTCATTGTCATTTCATCCGCCAGCTTGTTGAAGATGGTTCTATGATGTTGCAGTATGTTCCAACTGAGGATCAAACTGTAGACATTCTCACCAAGTCTCTCAATCCAAATAAATTTGTAAAATTTCAAGATAAGCTTTAGTGTAGTTAGTAGGATGACCATTAAGGGAGGGTATTAAAGTATTATTGTAATATTTAATGGTCATCTTAGCTTTTAGTTAGTCAGTAGTTTACTTTCAGTTAACTTAGTTCGCTTCAGTTAGCTTTTAGTAACTTTATGTTAATTACTTTAGTTAACAATTGTTTCCTTTTAGAAACATTGTCCTGTATTGTATTATTTAAGGAGTATTCCTCTCCTTTGTAAATAATGAATATCAAGTATCAATTATCATTTCAGAATAGGAGTGATTTCTTATTTTTGTTTGATTCTTTGCAAGTGTGTGATTATGTCCATTTCTTCATCTATTAAATCCAACAAAGCAGCAAAAGAATTTGTAGTATTGAAAAGATTCAGCTGTTTGTTTTGGTCTTTGAGCTTTTCTTGAGTATGCTCTATAAAATTTGCTTAGTTGCTGAGGATTTTCAATTGCTTTTGATGGTTGTTTTGGGTTTAACTTATCTGTATTCTCCTACTTTTCACTAGCTGCTATGGTTTCTTACAGAGCATTTGGAGCTGAACCCTGCTTGGTCTCTTGGTTGGACTTAACTGGCTTCTTTGGACATATTCATGCTAGATGGTCATACTTGTGTTAGTATCTGCATCTGAAGGGACTGTTTTCATAGCCAATGGATTGTTTCCATTTGATTCTGAAAAAATGTACCTACATACATTCACATATATCCAGGCATAGTTTAGAACTTTAGAACTCCTGGGCTTTTTGTGAATGCAAAGGATGTGACAAATTCCCCTATTACATCTCCAATTCTCTAGAGGAAGACTTCATTCAGTATACTCACTAGGAAAGAGAGGGAGAAGAACCCACAGGGCAACAATGCTAAGGAGATCCTTGAAAGGGTTGAATGCTGATGACTGAAGCCTCATAAACAGCCCATATTTTTGCATAAACTAGGGCCCTCCTTAGAATACTTTTGTCTATTTTTAATTTGGAAAAGATGACAACCTTAAAATATATTTTTGGATATCATTAGAATATCTATAGTGCCTAGAGGGTCGTATTTTATCTGAATCCATTGGTTGAGAGTCTTGGACCTAAGAAGGGTCCCATGAATCTACAGCTCAGGGCCTTTTCTTTTAGGTGCCAGAGCCTGTTTTCTGTTTCTTCCATCGAGAAAGAGACTTGAGGAAGGTTGTCCATACATACGTGATAGACATTTTCTTTGTTTATTATAATATGAGGCTTGAGCATTGTCTTCTATGCATGGTAACTCATAAATTGAAATAATTCTTCCTTTTGAACCTCACCAGGGTCTTGAGAAACAGCCTGAATGAAGCTTGGTTGACCAGTGGTTTTTGATGATGCCATGGCCTCCTTAAGAGTGAGGAGATTGATCCCAAGGACCTTATCAAATGGCTAGGGACATTAATTTAGTTTTGTAGGAGACGGGTGGGATGGAGAATGTTTGATTGCAGAGTATAGTAAGATGATTCCGTCACCTATCATGTTTTAATGCATTTTACAAATGAATATAGCCATTTCGGAATATCGCCATTTCACCTAAAATGGAGTTTACTCAAGGTGCACAAAGATTTGAGGAACCACCCCTTATAGTTAATGTTATAGAACTACAGAATACATTAATAATTACTAATAAATGATTAGGAACTAGATATATATGTAATGTTGTTTTGTAAACATGAAGATGAATAACAAGGAGAAAATGAAAGATTTGTTTATATGCTATCTATTCTTAATGTCCTAGGTCAACTTGAAAACAGATTGATAAGATTCAAAGACTATTTTATTGGAATATAATCCTAAACATCCTGCTAAATGTCTTAGGTCCGAGCAACTGAAGCACCCCAATAAAGCCCATTCAAATCCTAGCTGAGAGCCCTCAGAATGGTTTGAAAAACATTGTGAGGCTGCCTTTATAAATGGTAGCAAAATGTTCAAAAATATCAAATCTCTTGGCCCAGCTAAGGACCCTAAAAGCTATGTAACTTTAACTCATTTGGTGTACTGTTCCCTTTTTGACATTAATGGAACATGGGGTTCACTCCTCTAATCCATAGCATTGAAAGGGTGGCTGGTAGCATAGGAATAGCAGATAGATAGGTTGTAGTTACTTCAGTTAATAATAAGTGAACTAATGGAATAAGGCACATGAGTTGGAGTGGGCATTCCTTGCTGGAATTGCCAGTTATCTGGGTCAGATTTAGTTTTCTCAGACTTGTCAGTCAACAGGATTGCCTATGATTGAGAAATTAATCAGATTAAGTTATCTCAGATTTGTCATTTAACTGATTGAGATTTCCGATGATAGAGGAATGGAAAAGGAATGCATTGAATATAAGAAGCATTTGAGGGAAAAGAAAACCGTCTCAGTTTAAAAACAAAACAAAAAATTATTCCCAGGAGTGTGATGGCTGTGTACAACAGCTCATGATGTTTGGAGATGAAAACCTTCAAGCATGGAAATTAGACTATCTTGTGGTCAAAAACCCTCAAGGAGCACATTGAGTTTCAAAGTGTCATCTGGGTCATCAGAAGTGTTATCATATTTTCATGTAGAGTATGCCTAGTACTTTCTATCAGACTGGTAAATTTTACTTTGCATGTATATTGTTTGTAGTAAATATAAAAAATACAAAAATATTCACTGCTGAAGTATTTATGTGTTTATCATTTGTGGATTTAGTTGAGGTTTTTACATTTGGTCCCCATGCCTTTCCATGTCAACCAATATGGCACCCACTCTCAGTATTCCCTATATAATAAATAACACTTTGACAATAAAGCAATTCAACCAAGCATGGAAAACCGGTTCTCTTAGAGCTAATTGGCTCAATCTGAAAGATTCAGTTAGGGACAAGATTAAGCAACTTGCAGAGGACCTGGCCATCATAAAGGGCCATCATATATCCATCATGTTTCAATAGAAAGCTCTTATTTCTAAAACCCTTTGAAGCTAATCCTAGCGAGGCTTCCAGAGACTCTGCTCCTTCTCAGGAGCTGTGAGTCCTCAGAGAGGAGGTGGATGAACTCAAAATAGTTGTCTTGTGCCTGCAAACCAAATTTAATGAAGGTGACAAGGCTGCTGGAAAAATATCCAAGGCTCCTGTTCCTTGAAGGAAGCCCCTGAATTTGAGGATTTTAGGCATAATGTTTCTAATTCTATTGGACAGAACATAAGGTTTCTATACAATATCAATAGCAAGGGGCCACATGCATGGGAAACACTTCACAACCTTTGCTAGCATTTGATCAAAAAACCATTTATGGAAGAATTAGTACAGGAACAGGGACAATTGTCGGTTGCTGAAGCTAGAGAAAAATTGTTAGTGGACAAGGAAAAACAGGACAGCAGCAAGAATTTCACTGCTCCCCTGAATAATTTGGATTTTGCATAAGTGTTTTGTTTCTTATGTGTTTTTTTACATTAGTTTCTTATGGAAAGGGTATGAGCTTACTGACATTTGTTTTGCCTGGTTATAACTTGGACTCTCAGCATTCTCTTGTGGTCACATTTTTTCCGTAGCTTCCTAAGACCACTTCCTCTACAAACAAGGTTATCAAAATTTTTTGGTTTAAGAATTTCTTTCAGACAAGTAGATTCCCGTTAAGGTATTCTTGGTTTTTCAGGGGAACCCACAGGTTTTCTTTCTATGCATACTTGAAAATCGGATAGCTTAAATATCCTGGACAGTCACCTAAATTGTAAATTTTCTTTTCGGCTTTATTTTATAAAATCTGATTTGTTTCACCTTTTCAAAACTAAGTGTAGTAGAAAGACTATATATTTGCATCTTGCATATTGCATATAGATAGGTAGATAATGGATCAATAGTTTAGCCGACACTTAAAATTCAATTTGGTAAAACTCTTTGAAGCTTCTTTAGGGGTCCGAAAAATTGGTAACTTGAACCAGTGAATACAAACATATAAAACTGGTAAAATAGCTTCAGCCTTTCAGCCAGGGGATTTCAATGAATAAAAAATTCCACTATTTCTTTTTTGATAAAAAAGATAATTCTATTATTAAAAAGTAGCATAGTACAAAAGTCTCTTTGAAAGAAAACATTCAAACAGAATTAAATGGAATGGAGACTTACTTGCAGGGCAGATGATAGGCATGAAATGTTAAAAGTAATAACAAAGTGATATTTCATACTCATCATCTAATAATTGAGAATCTCAGATCAAAAAGACAGTTTGTGAAGATTTACCAGAATATAAATGAAAGTAAAATTTGAATACACTTTTTAACATTTTTTGGAGGAAAAAACACACATTGAGTAGGTTGAAAGATACAATGCCACAGCAACACCCAACGCATGGAGGGTAACAACAGCGTGTGCAGCAGCCTCCCAAACCTCCATCATTATAATCATCTGCCCTTGAGTAGCAGCAACAACATCCTCCCATTTCTCTACTTGATTCTTTTTCTTTCAAGTTGCTTCAAAGGATTCCAGCTATCCTTTGCACTACTCAACTGTGACCTCCATGCATGATTAAGTGACCATGGCAACCCGTGGAGGTTATTCAACGAGACTCAATAGGACTGTCACTAACCTGCAAAGTAGATACTTAGCACCATTTCACTTCAAATGCAGCTTAACACCACCTACTTGACCCAAAATCACTTCTTACTGTCGAAACCAATAAGGTATTTCACCTGCTATAAGCTCTAGCTTCTATCAGGCTTATCCCTGTCCATTGAGCAAGAGAAAATAGCTATGCCAGATGCAATATACAAACAAAATAAAATAAAAAATTCTCCAAAACAGAAACCAGACAATGCAATGCAAAACTAAGCATGTCACCATAGAAATGGCTCAAGCCTACCTGGAGACTTACAGTCTTTCTTAGCAAATTTTTTATACTCAAAATCTAACAAGCACGCAAAATGCAATAAGAGAATTAGATTACGAAGTGAATGCAATTAATTTTTCCCATAATAACAACATTGAGGCAAATGAACATTTGAAAAAGAATGTCACACCTTTTCTCTATGGCCTCTCCACTGTTCCCATTGTTGGGTATCCCTTCTATTATTTTTTTCAAAAGAAAACTAAAACCAAACTGAGGAAATAAGAAAGCTTGACCAGCTGCAGCAGCTATTAATGTTGCTAACTTGGAGAGCTTAAATCCATGCCCTAGAATGGTTTTGAAGTTTTCTTGCACAAACCTGTGGACAGGAGGATTCTAAACTCATAAGTAATGTCATACAGAGCAACCATCAAAGTCAACTCATGCATCTTTTATCTAACAACTTACCCAAAACTGACTGTTATTAGATCAAGGTTGTTTTTATCTAGTTGCTTCCAGAAGTTATGCATCTAACAAATAAATTTAATAATCTTAACTTCAACCATGCAATAAGCAGAGCGAATAAAATAGTTGATATTCTTGTAAATTAGATGACTTGGTATGGCCCCTGGATTAATTAGGAAAGATCACTGTCGCATGAACTATCTTTTATTTAAAAATGCGAAATTAAGAGTTTAAATGGCATTATTTAGGGAGATCCTTTAAAAGCTCTTTAAATCAAGCTGCAGCAATGATTATGATTATGGCAGTGCTGAGATTTGGCCTTCCTAAATGCTTAAGCCCATTGTGTACAGAGAGGACAGCTAAAAAGATAATGCTCAATCTTTTCAGGATTAATTCCACGAATTCTTTCTTTTGATGGTGGATTATATTTATAGTTCAAGACTTCAAGTTCATGTGGTTTTTTTTTCATCAAGTTTATGTGATTTTCATGTTCTGTTCTCTGACAAGGGTTATTGTTACTTCACTCTACTTGTGCCAGCATACTTTTCTTGGAGCTTTCAAAGCATGCCATAAGGAAGGATGAAGGACAATATTTTGGGAGAGGCAGAATTCTGCATTGAAGCCTCAGTTGTATAGCCACACTGTCACATATGCTTCTGTGCATGATGCCAACTACTTAATTCAAACTGAAAGCAAAGGCCAGCCGAAGTTTAGGGCCATTTAATGCAAATTCAATTCCAATTAATTCAAACTGAAAGTGAAGGCCAGCCGAATTGTAGGGCCGGGAATGAAAATGAATTAAATGGAAATGTTGGCTGGTTAAAGCTGGAAATAAACCAAAAGGAATTCGAAATTCCTCATTAAATGGAAATGTTGGCTGGTTACAGTGGGAAATAAACCAAAGGGAATTTTCAAATTCCTCATTAAATTGAAATATTGGCTGGTTAAAGCTGGAAATAAACCTAAAGGAATTCAAGCTGGCTGGTTAAAGCTGGAAATCAACCAAAAGGAATTCAGATTTCATTCCGAACTAATCAAGAATATGACTATGACGTATAATGACAAACCAACAATCCAACAACATTCCGAGAGATAAAGCATCAGTGAGAGAATCTGGAGTTCAAGCATCAGTGAGAGAGTCTATAGAAAATGTGGGAAAGAAAAATGAGGAGGCAACTAAGTGGTATAAATGGCTATTCAACCGAAAACGGAAACAAGGACGAAAGAACGGTGTAATCATGCCCAAAAATTTAATTCAAACTTAATGGAGAACCAAATTCTACCTACCGAAGTTCATCTGTTGCCTGAAAGAACTCTTCTCATATCTGAGGCTATGTGTTCTGAATTTGAGGGAAAAAGGGACAATCTGGAGGTAGAGTGGAAGGACCCTGGGACAGAAAACAAGAAATGTCAACCATGCTCAACCCCTTTTGTTCTCACGTGAAACGCATAGCTGTTGGGACCTCCCGCAACCTATATAATATACGATAATATTTTCTGAATTTCTGGACAAAAAAGACAAAACACCTGACCAAAATTCAAACATATACAGTACTTATCCAAACTTCTAGAAATTGTTTGTTTATATCGAAGTATTGAATCAACATGGGTCTGGCAGCATACCAACACCCATCACCACAAACAAGTATTCCAGTCAGAAACGGAAAATTTTTAAGTCTGACTCAGAAAGTGTAAGCTAGACAAATGGCTTTCCATAACCTTGGCGCATATGGTGCAAAGGAAAAAATTCTGCAACAACAGTGAGGACTTTGAAAATAACAAAAACATGCTGCAGAAATCTATTCTAAAGCCTACAGAAATCTATTCTAAAGCCTACAGAATGCAGAACTATTGTTTTTCTTAGTTTTGTTAACTATAAGATAACACTGAAAGTTCTTTGTTCCCAAATCCAAAATTACAAATCCTATGACGACGTTGAACTCCAGCATTCTAAAACAGAAAATTCATGACAGACAAACTGTGAAGTGCTATACTTTCCAAACACATGAGATAGAGAGTACCTAATGTACTAATAAAGGTGGGACTCCAGCATATGGAATAAAATAAGGAAAAAAATATTGCCTACATTACCTAAAGGCTAAAAGTTCTCGAAACTCATTGATTCTATATCGCTGACACATTCATCATTGATTTTGCATCTTAAGCCTGTTTTCGACTACTGCGCCACAGTAACTTACCCTAAGCTGATAAATTAGACGTCACTGGCTGAGATTTTAGAAACAACTACTAAATGGTTTTTTCTTCCCATCTTTCAAGTTACCATACTGGACTCATCACTAGGAAAATTAGCTGTCTATTCTACGAGAAAAAATTCTCTTGAAGGTGCTGATGCTATGTAGGCGTTTATGGATCTTATACTTCAGGAAAACCATGTAAAAAGCGATTGCTAAGACTAAATCTATTATCCTAATTTTACCCTAAGCTGATAAATTAGATGTCACAAGCTGAGATTTTAGAAACAACTACTAAGTGATTTTTTCTTCCCATGTTTCAAGTTACAATACTGGACTCATCACTAGGAAAATTAGCTGTCTATTCTACAACAAAAATTTCTCTTGAAGTTGCTGATGTTATGTAGGCGATTATGGATCTTATACTTCAGGAAAACCATGTAAAAGACGATTGCTAAGACTAAATCTACTATCCTAATTTTACCCTAAGCTGATAAATTCGATGTCACTAGCTGAGATTTTAGAAATAACTACTAAGTGATTTTTTCTTCCCATGTTTCAAGTTACCATACTGGACTCATCACTAGGAAAATTTGCTGTCTATTCTACAACAAAAATTTCTCTTGAAGGTGCTGATGCTATGTAGGCGATTATGGATCTTATACTTCAGGAAAACTATGTAAAAGAAGATTACTAAGACTAAATCTATTATCCTAATTGAAACATCCTGGAGTTCAAAGTATAGTCATAAACAATTTCCCAAATTCGACATCAACTTTTGCACTAACTATTTAACATCTTGCAAACAGTGTACTGTAAAGCAAACGACACCAAAAGTCATTCACGCCAGAACTTCAACTTAAACAGAGTGCTCAAAGGACGACATGCCGACCTAAATTAATAGTTAAAATTTAAAGAAACGTCCATTTACCGAATTTCAAATTCTAAAACACACTTGCGTCCGTATTCGTCATCAAAATATCGCACCAGCACGTTTCAAGAGCTAAAATTGTCAAATCCCCCTTTATAAACGATCCTAAACATGCATTTATGTTTTAGTTTAGTGTCAAAGAAACACTACAGAGAGTACCTGTTATTAGAGACGGGCATGAAATTGAAGCCGCAGCATATGTTACCCACCGAAACCCTTGGAAGACTAGATAGTTCGATTCAACAATATATCGTCGGATAAAATAATCCGCCGATCATCATAAAACATAATCAACCCAAACAACTGTCCTATGCATTCATTTATGTTCAGTTTAGTGTCATAGTGTCAAAGAAACGCTAGAGAGACTATCATTTAGAGCCGAGCATGAAATTAAACCTGCAGTATATATTACACAATGAAACCCTTAGAAGATTGGATGATTCGATCCATCATTATATAAGCGGACAAAAAATCCTCCAATCATCACAAAATGCAAGCTGCGGCATATTTTAGACGATAAAACCCTTAAACACTGGATAACGAAATTCCTTAATGTATCGTCAGTATGAACTCGGTGTTGGAGAGTGTCTCTTTGCGGTAGTAATTTAAAGAAGGATCGTCGTAAAGAACCTATAAGATTTCTAAGACATAATACTTAAACCTACACCATAGGATCAATACTAAAACATAAATTCGATGCCG
This sequence comes from Sequoia sempervirens, assembly GCA_007258455.2. Lineage (NCBI taxonomy): Eukaryota > Viridiplantae > Streptophyta > Pinopsida > Cupressales > Cupressaceae > Sequoia > Sequoia sempervirens. The sequence continues at coordinate 161,603,425 of VDFB02168118.1, forward strand.
CCATGTCTTTGCTGGCAATTTACAATGGAAAAACAAACCAGAAAGAGCTTGAATTGAAATTCCTTAACATTTTACGAAATCTACTAGATAGGATCGAATTGTCAGACAAAAATTCCATGCCGCCATGCATTTCGTCAGAGTTTAGAGCTAAAGAAGCATGGAAGAGAGCATAATTTAAATCAAAACGCAAAATCCACTAAGAAAAGTCACGCATACATTGGAATTTAAAAATTCAAAACTAAATTTACAGAATCCAAGGCTTGTCAGTCAGTATACAACGTAAAAACCCAAAAAAGGTCACATTACGCAATTAATTTGAAGGAGAAAAACCTGAAAATGCTTAACAGCTGCCAATTGCCAGTTCTTGTATATTAATAGCGGCGCAAATTCTTGCATGGCTCCATAATTGCTTTCAAAAACCCTCGGAAAAACAATCCAGCTTAATTAATTAAAAATTGCTCTGGTGAATGTTACTCTTGGCAAAGGCAGCGCATGCCATTCGGACATGCACAAGGCACTTGTCACAGTGGTAGTCAAGGTTACCTCCTACTCCCAGTTACTCTTTTAGTTGCCGGTCGGAATAAAATATAAATTGGTGGGATCTTTTTATGTGACACGTGTCAGTTTCGTGTTCAGAAGGTACGACCTCGGTGACACGTCATCGTGATTGTGATGGCTGGGCTGAAAATCTGGGTTTGTCTTTTTCAATATTTTAAATATTTTGGGATCAAATGTTTCCCAGTTTGATATTATTGGAATAGGAGATATGGAATGACCTTGTAAGTTTGTTGCTAACTTGACGTAAGAATTTATACTTCCTACGGAATCTAAATAAAATCTAATCAAAATTCATATGAAAGTTTTGTATTTTAGTAGAATGAATTTTACTTCTTGTCCCTCTTTCGTTTATGAATAAGATTATACTAGCAATCACATCTTGGTGTGTAATGGAAACATGTGTAGAAAGTCAATTAGAGAAAAAATTTGTCTATTTTTGCATACATTTGTGTAAAGTATATGAGGTCAATTGGTAGGTCATTTAGAAAATGATGTTTGTACAACAAAGAATTCAATGGAGAAGTGAGCTTCAAATCAACTATGCATCCACTTATAGGGATCTAAACACAACTAAAATAAAAACCTCTAAATCTAGAAGATAATCAGGGTCCATTATCAAGAGGCTCATGCTATGTTGCAATAGGGAGAGAGGGAGAGAGACAAAGCAATAGGGATAGAAAAAGGAGAGATATAGGGGGGAGGGCGAGAGAGAAGCAGGGGGGAGGAGGGGGAGAGGAGGGCGCCGGTATGGAGATAGAGATAGAGGTGGAGATGGAAATGGAGATGGAGGAGAGGGAGAGTAAAGAGAGAGGATAAAGGGATAGATGGAGATTGAAGAGATAAATATAGAGGGAGAGAGAGGGAGAGATAAAATTATAAAGATAGAGATAGAAAGTGATATAGAGAGAGAGGTAGAGAGAGGGAAAGATAGAGGGGTAGCGAGAGATAGAGAGAATAAGATAGAGATAGAGGGAGAGATGGAAGAAGAAATGTGGAGCTCAATAGAGATAGAGAGGAAAATAGATAGAGATAGAGATAGAGATAGAGATAGGGAGGGAAAAACAAGGAGTGTGTGTATGTGTGTGTGTGTGTGAGAGAGAGAGAGAGGGAGGGGTATGGAGATAGAGATAGAGAGGAAGATAAAGATAGAGGTGGAGATGGAAACGGAGATGGAGGAGAGGGAGAGTAAAGAGAGAGGATAAAGGGATAGATAGAGATTGAAGAGATAAATATAGAGGGAGAGAGGGGGAGAGATAAAATGATAAAGATAAGAGATAGAAATTGATATAGAGAGAGAGGTAGAGAGAGGGAGAGATGGAGGGGTAGCGAGAGATAGAGAGAATAAGATAGAGATAGAGGGAGAGATGGAAGAAGAAATGTGGAGCTCGATAGAGATAGAGAGGAAAATAGATAGAGATAGAGATAGAGATAGAGATAGGGAGGGAAAAACAAGGAGTGTGTGTGTATGAGTAAGAGAGAGAAATATCGTGTTACACCTCAATGTTAATTTATGTTACATCCCAATCTTGAATTACTATTTACTTTTTCATGTTAGTATGAAATGCAATGTGAATTTGAGACTATGTTGATTGTCAAGTAAATGAGATGGAATTATGAATGCAATGGTTTAATGCAATGAAATTGATATAATGATGTACTTATAATGTGATGAATGCAATACAATGAAATGGCTAAATACATGTTTATGGTTGTCGAGTGGATGACAGGTTTGGATATCACGCCTCCAGTGGATGAGGGGGAGTATCACCTAGAAGAAGGAAGTGGTTAAGAGTTGAATAATAATACCATTTGAACTCGTAAAGTTGTGCCTAGGTCAGACTTGAAGTGTCATACTCAAGTAAGTTGAACCATGGTCATGTCTTGAGGTTGTTTAACCAAGTCTAGTCAGGGAAGTTTCATGTTTAAGGGCATTAGTATGTTCTTTTATTGCAAAGAGAGTATATATAAATTAATATATGAATAATTAAGTTTATTAAATCATCCTATGATTATGGTAATGATAATGCAAGGTTTTGTATGCTTATATGCATCTTGGATGTTTGGAATGATTTTGTAAATATATAAGTAAGAAAATATTTATGTATATATATATGGATATATGTACATGAGGTAAGCATGGATATAGACACACGTATATACCTATACGTACAAATAAATCATTTCATATAAGTATATACGTATGTGGATATGTGTGAAACACAAGAGTATATATATCTATGTATATAAATATAATATATTATGATAAGCATTGATAATGCAAGCAAGTAATAATTGTAAGATATTCAAAGGGCAAATAATAGAAGTAAAGATGCTAAATTATAAGGTTTTGAATGTCAAATATATAGTTCATACAATGTTGTTTGAAGCATGAATTAAACTTATGGCATAAAAGGTAGCCACAAGTTGGTTGTGCAAAGTAACCATCTTAAAGTTGACTAAATTGATTATTGCTAATTAATAGGGAAATAAAAGTGGACTAGAGTGAGGTGTATATGTTAGTTGTTTGGGTTTGAATGTTACCATAATATGTTGCAAATATAAAGCACCATATGCTTGCTAAACATTAGCTCCATGTGCCTTGAAAAAGCCAAGAATAAATGCAAAAGAATAGGATTTATAACTCCAAAAGTGGTGCCAACGTTCAGCTAATTCTATTTTGACATTCAGTCAAACTTACTAAATGAAATGCTAACAGATTATAGTTGGTTATTAAAGGGTTTATCAACTCCTATTTTGGGGGTAGTTGGGAAACCATTATCTACTAGATTATAGCCACTTAAGTGGCCAAAACTTGATTATAAATTGAACTCCATAGATGTCAAATTATTGGTAGCAAATTCAACATGGGAATTGAGGAAATTTCTAGAAGTTTTTAATTTAATCTTTCTATTGCAACTACTTGGATGTGGAGGAGAATATTTTGAGTTATTTCAACTGTTTCTCATTAATTGAATTCAACTAACCTCCTTGGTGAGGGTGCTAGTGGGCATAAGGGGGTTATGAACTCTTGTCTATAAATTTTGGTTGCTTATTCTATAAAAGGGTTATGAAAAAAGGGAAAAGAAAGAGTTGTTGTTGTTGTCATTGTGTTTTCATTCTGTTAATTTGATTGAATTGTTTGTTTAAATGGCTTTAGAAGTTTTCATTTTTGCATATGGTATAAAGACTTGAAGCTAGAGGATTGAAGGCAAAAAGAACAAAGCTTAGAAAGTGTTACCAAGGTCGTAGAACACATTTACAGAGGGTGTTATTAGGCACATTTCATTTTTTGATTTATAATCTAGTCTATTGTACTTGAATGAAAAGAGAAGTTTGAATGTTCTTGAATGGTTCAAATATTTCATGTTTTGATTTGAAAAGAAATATAAAGTTGTATTTTGGAAAAGTATAAAGCTTGAAACTTGGGCAGCAGATTTTGTTATGTCTAAATAATGAAATTTGAAAGTAGTGAAAAGTGTTTAAAGGATTGTAATTCAGAAATATCTTAATCTATATAAAATTGTTTGTATAGAAGGTATAATTATGTTAAATTAAAGATTATATAAAACCATATGGGTTTTGAGCACAAAGAGTAAGATTCTCTCAAACTGGTTATAGTTGTACATCCATAATTACTATTATACTATGGTGGGAATGATACCAATATTTAGTTGTTTACTTATGAGATACTATACTTTATATTATAGAAGGGATGTAACCCCTTGCATGTCACGTTTTTTGAAGTATTTTATGAATGTGTTATACAAGTTGTCAAGTTGATGCATGACCTTGATTAGGTCAAAATGATGGTATAGGCCTCATCATTAAGAGTTGTCATCCATAGAAAAGGTTTATAGTTGTTCATATGAGAGTGTATGGACTTGTTTAAAAGGTGGATGCCTAAAACCCAACGTTGCAGGAATCACAATAGGGGGTCATACTTTTCTTATGAGTTTGAAATTACCTTGATTGTGAACACCTTAGTGGGTGTGGATTAATGTGATCCTTATGACCGTAGGACCTTTTGGGTCATCAGTTGGTCAAACCCTAGGTTAGATAATTCTCCAAGTCAAGTAGAGTGGGTGAGCATACGACTTTGCTCCAAGTAAGTAGCAAATTTATCTTGTATACAAACAACTTTGACCAAAGTGGGTGCATGAGTCACTGCATGCACATGTCAATTCATCGTGTACTAGATGCTTAATGCAATCAAAGTTGTCTCTCATTGTTGGGGGTTTTCCATAAGTTGATAGATGGTATTGGTTAAGTAGGTTACAAACACCAAAGCTTAGATGAATATTATTAGGGGGTTCCTAACCATTCCCTTCACTAAAGGGTAGGGCCACTTCCACTTTGAAAGGTGTGTGAGGGACCGCTTAAGTCTGTGGTTGGAGGTAAAGCACTTGAGTGATGCTCTCCCTCTTGCAATTGACTTGTCGAGTCTTGGGAGATGGAAAAGAATGAAAGTATCCAAATAAGGATCTCTGACCCTAATCTTTACTTGTTTAATGTTCTTTTATTCTTGAAAAAGTTTATGTGGAAAATTGTTGAAAAGAATTGTGAAATGTACTTTTTAGATTGAATCATTGAAATGGAATAAAAAATGTTTAATCATGTTTCGTTAATGAAAATGTATCTTATGTTACTGAAGAAAATTTGTTTTCCTTATTTTTAGGAATGAGTACTTTTTACTAAGAAGTTAAAACTTCCACATGTAATTTCCTTGTAATAAGGTTGTGGATGTTACAATTTACCCAATTACTTTAACTTTTATATTTAAATACATGGTTTTAATACATGATTATGTCATGATGATATTTGATGGTCAAATGAAATGTATGAATATGCAATGGGATGAAACAACTTTTAAATGCTTATATGGTGTTTAATTTATAATATGATTATGCTTTACATGTGTTGGCTAACAAATTGGGCACCTTGAGATAATATAATCCTTATATCAAGGAAAGGTTCCAAAAAACCAATAGCTCTGAATATTTTGTTCCTAAGCAAGAACAAATATCCTCTGAATTTTATCGAGGTACAACTCCCTCACTAGATTTTCAATGAATTTGAATGCTAAAACTAAATATCATGTATGTTTTTAACCAGAAAGCAGTAAAGGAAAACCCAATATCAAGAAAATCCCTAAATATTAGATGCAAGATTCAACAAATAGAGAACCAACTCAAAGACTAATTATTTAAATCACGTTAAGAGATAAACTATGCACTTAATACCTTCTAAGGAATGAAATTTATCATGAAGAAAATTGCATAATCCACGCAAAGATGAAGTTTGACATTAAGATATCCTAAAACACCAAGATTCAAGAACACCAGATTATCTTCATAAAATGTATACACCAAGACAAACAGTAATTTCATTCACAACAAAAATGTAAATCGAGAGTCTTTAAAGAGTGTCTAGAGGGAGTTAGCATATGAAATAGATACAATTAAATAGGTGAATGAGTAATCGCCTCTTTGTTATCCATAACTGACCAAAATTTGGAAAGGCAACAAAAAAAATAAAATCAATTGAGTTGTTACGATGGCGTTGCTTCATTTCCATCTTTCGGAGTCACCGCGGGTCTTTTTTGAAATGCTTGAAAAGTCTTGAGGATGTGTAATAGTTCTTTATGCTAAGGAATGGCTACATTTGTCATTCGCACCTTCCACATCAAATGGTTGTCCTTAGTTGTCTCAAGGCAACATTCACAAACTTTCATGAGATAGATCAACTTGTGATGTTACCAAATATAATTCACTAAGCTTCTTCAGATGCTCAGCATTGAGTGAAGGTGAATCAAGCATTTCTTTAACCATTCCCTAGAAACTATCTATCAAACTCTTGATGTCTATGTCATTTCCAATCTCACCTTTATTCTATAGTAACATGAGAGCCACCAAAGTACCTAGAGCTTCTTCTAAAATAGAAGTGCACTCATCAATGATTTCTCTAAGCTTCTACAAACTTTATCTAGCAATCTAAAACTTCCAAGTGCTCCACTCCCTTGTTCCATAACAAGCAACAGGTGTCTGAAGCATTGGGTATAATCTGTTCTACAACGAGCTTCTCCATATCCCAACTTAACACTAATTTCAATTTAGTTTGACAATTGTTCCATAACTTTTCTTCTTTTTCAATCACAACAATCTCCCCCCCCCCAAAGTAGCCTTCAAATCATTTGTCTCCTGGAAAAATTTCATAGATTCAACAATAACAAAGCCTCCCTAAAAAGTTAGACATTCACTCCATTCCTCCATAGCCTTACTTAGGGTTTGGAAACTTTTTATTTTAATCATAGCTTCCTTTCCAACCATGGTTGAGGATTCTACAGAGGAATCAACTTGAGAGAGGGGTTGAGGAACAAGTTCAAAAATTGATCTTAGACATCCAGTTAAGTCTTAGACCTGGGCCTTTAATTCATTCTTACTTTCTTTATCCTTTTTCGACCTTTCAACTATTCTGGCTGAAGACACCTAAAATATTTGAACGTCTCCCTCTCTGGTAGGGGGACCAAGATCTATTCTATTAAACTCAAAGTCACTTTTTGTTGCCTAAGTGGCATCTTTCTGTGATGAAGGTTGTGCAATCTCAACTTGGAGGCTCCTTGATTTTATGTCATCCACCAATCTTGCAGTAGTTTTCAATTTATTCATCTTTGGGATTGGGGTTCTCTGTAGTAATTAACCTACCATATCTTGTTTGGGCACACTAAGCTATGTAGTCTTCCTTTTCCTAGATAAAGTATCCTCCAACCAAGCTGGAGTAACTAAGACATTAACTGCTTTCAAAGCTAAAGACCTAAACAAAGTTCTAGTAACAAGAGGGTGTCCACTGTAGATGAAACAGTCTGTGACCTCGGTGGTGCACTCACTTCCCTGATAGGTGATTCATCCTGAGAGGGAGAGGAGTTGGCATTCAAAGTTTCCAAACCCTTTTCTTCCTCCTCTTCTTCATTCTCTTTTTCCAAAGTTGGCAGGTTAAGAATATCCTCCCCACAAGTTTGTGAAAACACATTTTTGTTGAGTGGATCTTCACCACCATCTCCTTGAACCCTTGATGGTAATGACTGGGAGGTACCACTAGTTGATTGTCTACTTGTAGAAACCTAGGAAGTGCCCTCGGCAGGTCACGACTCCTTAGATATGGTGTGAGGGAAAGACTGTTATGTTCTTTTCTTAGTCATCCACTCTCGTGTTCTAGTGAAGACATTGTCAATCCTTGCTTCAATAGTCTCTTTCTCCCTACCGCTCTATTCCATGGTAGGGATAGGAAAGTTTTCTATTAGCTCAATATAGATTGGGTCTACCATGTCAAAATCATCCTCCACAATTCCCTACAAGTCCCATTTTAGGTCATAGATGATGATTTGTTCCACTGACAACCTCATCCAACTCCTTTTCCTGACTTCATACTCATCAAAATAGTCAGCCCAAAAATACTCAAGGCTAGGTTGATGAAAGAAATTAGGGCTTAGTTTCAAATTATTGTTAATATGATCCTTTGAATCAAAAGGAAATTGTTCCTCATATGAAAGCATATTATACTTAGACACTTCCCTCTCAATATTTATGGCATCAAAAATGGATTGACAACTATAAGAACCGAAACCAAAAGGAAAGCGGACTATCAATCTTTTCCTACCTTGGCACAACCTATTTACATCGGCCAACTACCTGCTTACTTCAATGAGCACCCACTTATCCTTGAGATATTTAGGCAATTTGATCAGGAATCCAACATATCCACCAACCCTAATGTAAGAGAATCTCTAAAATTGAATGAAATGACTGTCATAGAAGTCTACAAATTGCATTGCTTCAGGTGACAACCACACTGTAGGACATCCCTGTAACTCCCTGATCATCCTCATAGTGAAAGTATCAGTTATTCTCCTAAAATATTGAAAGCTTTTATGAAGTTGTAGCTTATCAAAATAATCATAGATGGGTACTTTCTCTAAAGGTAAGTCACTTGGTCTTAATCTAGGGCAAGGTCTTGTGTTGGTGATGGCATATATCAAGTATGAAGACATGTAGAAGAACCTGTTGAGGGTAAAGAATGTCATCAACTCATGCAGGCGATCATTGATAATTTCTGCCCAATCCAAGAATTGCTCTCCACATAACATAGTTTGGAAGAAGAAATACATCCATTCCTTAAATCCATGAACGTCTCCATTTCCCCTTAACCTATGTAACAATACTACAATGTCGACCACTTCTTCTACAAAATGAGTTTTGTGCAACTTTCAAGGCAATTGAGACTTACCCGTTTTAGGCTTGGCCAACCAATTTTTCGCCATTTCATAGACCCCTTTCTTTGCAAAGAATTCAATTTGAGAATTTCTCATATTCATAGGTGAATATTCATCCTTTTCCAAGATTCTCAGGCAAGGCATGAAGGTGGACCTTTGGACTTCCAGAACTAGTCAATTATCTTATGTCCTAACTGTATGCAACCTAAAATGGTCACGTAGACTTTGGGCCCCATTTATTTAATTTGTCAACATCAACTTTCTGAATCAATGATTGTCGCATTTTCAAATCAAATTTCTTAATCAATTCATAACTATTTCAAATGTTTCAATTTTCCCTAAGGTTTGAATGCTTCATTAATTTTATTTAATCAAAAGAAATAAATCCCTTTTAATAAATAAAATAATGTTATTTAATTGAAGTTAATATTACTTAAATAAAATGATGCTATTTAATTAAATCTATTTTAATTAAATAATTTTATTTTATTTTATTAATATTCATTTCTAAATTACATAATCTTATTTTATTTTATTAAAAGAGATATTATCATCTTAAATTAAAATAAATGAAATATCCTCTCAAGAATATCCTGTGATGAAAAAGGAAACAAATCAGTTAAAAGGGAAATAAACTAAAAAAAGAATTCCAATCAAGATTTGTTTCTATTTTTCTATTTATCCCACATTGCTTGAATTTGCCTTCAATTCCACTTTTGCCTATAAAATGAGCCCTCTCATTCTCATTTCAAAAAAAAAAAGATCAAGATTTTTACATCGGACTTATGCTACAAATTTTCTTGAGTTTTATCATTTGAGATTACATTAGTTTGATTTTATAAGCATCTTAGTTTTAGAGCATATAGTTTAATATTACATTTTAGCTTAATCTTCATAGTAGATTAATTTGCAAAGTAATTCATTTATGGCATTGCATGTAGATCAATTTTCATTTCAATAAATTAGTTTTGTTTATTGCATTTTACAGTCATTTAGATTAGTTTTCATTGTTGCATTGCAAGAACAGGATTCATGGAGATTGGCATTCTTGCTTCTCCTCTTTGAATCTCTCGTTCTGAGACTGTATTTGCAAGGGTAACTGGGTCAATCTGAGGGCCACAATATCAATCCCTGCTCTTCTTGGATAGAGAGCTGTGAATTGATTTGCAAGGACTCATTATTGAGTATCCTTGCATGCAAGGATTCACAGAAGTATAACATATTTTCAGTTATACACTAACCTCTCATATTTGTGAATTATAGTTCCTAATGCATTCTAAGATGAGTTTAGGGCATTGCACTACTAAAGGAAATGCGACATCTTCGATTAACCCACTATCAATTACTCGCTCAGTGATGGGTGATGGGTTTGGTTTATTGAATTTACTTCTTATTTCATCCAAACTCACAGGCCCTAGATGGGTATCTCTAATTCTTGGTCCTTCATAAGTTAGCCCAGACACATATTTATAGCCCACATAGTTAACCCTTGCCATGTATGAGAGTTCGTAGCTCAAGCAATAGACAACTTTTTGAAATGCAGACAAAAATATTCCAGGAAAGCAAGCTAAAACAAGTGGATACTATAAATACCTTCAATGGCAAATCCTACAGCTAGAATTTTGCGTCTTGTTCGACTCATCCTTGAAGAACCTCATCATAATGAGAATGTTTGTTTAGCTTTGAAAATTTCTTAAAACTTCACAAAAAATGATGAGGGTAGATGAGCATTTAATATCTTTAATTTCTCCACAACACGTGGTAGTTGTCGCTTCACTGCTTTCATCACAAACAACTTTCAAAATTTGAAAATAAATGTCTATAAGCGGTAAAGTGGAGAGTGCAACGAACTTCATAAAAGTGCACTTGAGTTAAAATATCATGTCAAGATTTCGCTTCAATAACAATTATCATGCAGGTAGGAAAGGAAAATTTCAATGAACTATACAAGGCACCACTCGAATGAGGAAAACAAGCTCAAGTGGCAAAGCAGGGGGTTATGCAAACTACATAAAACACCACTCAAGTTTGCATGGCTAAACAAAACACCGCCTAAGTAGGACTGGGTTGATTCTAAGTAAACAAAGGACTCCCATGGACCAAAACAAAATGAGGGGTAACATTATGTTATCAACTAACTATGAATATGTTGCTCTAAATTGGATGCAGGAAAGTTCTAACCCTTTAGAGGGGGAGCGAGAGTATCACATAGGAGAGGAGTTGGTATTTGGAACGTTTGGTATTGCTACCTGAGTAAATGCACACACTCACTCACTTAGTTTATTTGGAACCTCGTTAAACTAGTTTAAGTTTTGAATTGGTAAGTCTTAAACTTAAGTTTAATAGGAAAATAATGTTTTATTGTTATTAAACCTATTTGATCGTCAAATTAAATTAATTACAAGTAACTAAATTGTGATTAATGTATATATTGTGTATAGTGTAATTGATTAGTATATATATATATAGATGTATGTATGTAAATATGTATATGCGTAGATATGTTTAATATGTTTACGTATATTCATATGTACATGTATATGCAAGTAATAAATAAAATGTATATATATATAGTGTCATATATATATATATATATGGGGGTTTAAAAAGCCATAATAAGTGGTTGTTATGCCACACATATACAAGACATTATGGCAGATATATCCATAAATATTGTGTTTTCCCAACTTAGGCACCACCATATGCATTTAGCAATTTATTATTAAATCCACATAGTGGTTGAATATTGCACTTTTCACTTTTTAAGTTACTTTAACAGCCACGATGGAGGTGACAACATGAAGACTTTTTAGCATGTGTTCCTTATAATGTGAATCCCACGACTTGGGCAGTTAAGAATGAAGTAAAATGGAATGGTGATTGGATGCCAGTCATGCCAATATTTGAGACTTCTAAGGTTTTAAACAGTTGTTAGCAACCCTATAGCATGCTAACTATGTCATGGAAAAATGAGGAATAATTCGATTTGTTTTTGAAGACCATTTCAAACTGAAATTGAGTTATCTTATAACTGCATTCTTACATAGAGAATTTTGAATTGCATAGACTAAGTTCATTGCCAGTCATGGCAATTATATAGTTGCATAGTCGACTATCTTAAAGGGCTTTTCCTCACACCTGGCAGTATCTGCAATTTGTGGCATTAAAAAGAGCTGCGTCAAGCCTCCAAAAGAGGCAAGATTGGATATTTTAGGAATTCATTCAACATAAATAGATACCTATTGTTCTTTTTGGAGGTTGTTCTTTAATTGGTAAATTTTGGAGAGAGTTGCAATACATGAGATTAGAAGAGAGAATTAGGATATAGTGAAGAGCAGTTGTAAGATCTGCATAATAGTACACCATTTAGGGAGATTGGTTGGACTACATTTGATTCAGATTACTCATTATTTATAGAATACTAGTAATAGAATCAACAAAATAGTGCAAAGGGTAGTGCTGAGTGTGGAGCTTAAAAAGCGTAGAAGCTTTGTGTTTAAATTGTGGAATTTGTAGCAAGAGACAACAATTGAAAAGCTTGATTAATCTTATTCCAGGCATGTTTTACTTTTCTTATTATTTTCCTCTCGAATCTAAAATTTAATATGAATATGCTTGCATTATATGCTATTCTATGGTTGTTTGCAAACATTTACAATTGCATGTTCCAACATGAAAAATATAGATTATCTACAAGAAAATATAAGAGAGTTAAAATCAGAATTAATCAATGGATTAGGTTGAATTATCTCACCTTTAAAAATATTATTAAAATAGTGCTATTTTTACATGATATTGAGTTAAATTGTTCAAGAGAACTTAAAGTGAAAGATTAAGACTCTCTAAGTTGTGTATTCCGAAACAACCAACTTATTAAACTAAATTAGTAAAGAATAGCTAAACAAATGAAAGTGATGCTTATTCCAATAAGGCAGTGTCTTATATATATTTTATCAAAATAAGTTTATGTAGTATTTTAGTGATAAGGTTTGAAAAAATAATAGAAGCAAAAAAGTCTTTATTATATTTTGAAAGTTATCATATTATATAATAGACCAAGAGTCATTATTTTTACCTATTCTTGGTAATTTAATCTTGAGTAGAGGACTTTAAGTTCTTGACAAACGTAAAGACCATAAAAATAGGAGAATAGATTATTCCCTTCTGATTATGTAAAATACTTGAATAAGAGGCAATTACCAAACCCAAAGTGTTACGAGCACACAACACTTGAGGTATTCAAGTTAAACCTATTTGGTCGAATAATCTACACTAGTGAAGTCATCACTATTGAAAGAAATTCTATTTGAATTAGTTAACCTTTCAGTCGAACCAAAAGTAGAGTTAACCATAGGTCAACAAGATTTCCAAGTCGAGTTAGAGGTGGGAGAAGTTACAAAACTGCTTCCTTAGAAAGTAGATGATTATATATATCACAGCTTTGGCCAAAGTAAGTGTAAAATTCATTGCTTGCACTTGTTAGTTCACTATGCTCTAGGGTTGCATAACTTGTCAGTAGCATCAAGATAGTTAGAGAATATCTATATATTTATGACTATACATGTTATGTAGGACACAACACTAGATACTCAAATGGCAATACTAGGGGTTCCTATACCAAACTCTTTGTCAAAGTGTAGGGCCACTTCTAGTTGGAAGGTGTGTGGGGGACCATTGGTCTACGATTGGAGGTAAAATGTTTGGGTGATGCTCTCCCTCTTGCAAAAAGCATGCCAAGACTTGTGAAATAGAAGAGTAATCCAAATAAGGATACCTTGACCTTGTTCTCTTATAGATTATAAAATTGTTAATATGATCATAAATTCTGTTTATAAACTATATTTGAAAAGATGGGTTTCATTTACATGAAGTTTAAATTATGATATATTTATTATGCAATGTTATATGAAATTCATTATGCAACATGCAAAATATATTATTGAAAATTAAAAAAATCATTTTCCTATTTTTGAAGATATTGAACTATTCACTTCATGAGTTAAAACCTAGGAAAAAACTATAGAGTAAGGATGGAATTGTTACATGTGGTATCCAAGCTACCAAGTTCAACACTTAGACCTATGAGCTCATTATGCAAGCTTATATTCCAAAATTAAAAATAGCTAATATTTGGAAGTTCTTGTGCCAGAATGGTGAGACTCAAGATGACTACCAAAACATCTATGATTGGCAACGAGCATTATCTTAGGGCCAAGAAATAATGTGAGGTTATAATAAAAACCATAGAGGGAAATAACCAGAATGAACAGATATGTCTTGGTGACTCTGAGACTCTTAGTGATGCCATATCCTACATCAAACAAGAGAAGAAGAAGATGTAGGAGGCAACCAAGGCCATAGCACATATACCCCCAGTTGAGTTTGACCAACCATTTCTTTCTAAAAATATGCCTAGTAAATGCAATGTTAGCACCCCTTTGGATAGACAAGAAGAAATGGAAGTGTGCCTGCATGTTTCTCCATCTCCCAAAATAATAGTAATAGTTTTTTATAGTGAATATGAGGGATATACTCCCCTTGTCCAAAATGAATAAGTTTTTTTAATGTAAAACCATGTATTAAATAAGGATGTCTTGAAATCCATAGTATTATAATAAATGAAAAGATTGAAAACTTGTGCAAAAAAAAATCTCTCTTTTATTTGATGAATTAATGTTGAATTGCTTAAATGTTTATGATTGAATGAACAATTATAGGAACTAATGTAATTTTATAAATGAAAATTCTAGGTAGAATAATACCCTAAAGCATGGTTCATACTAGAACTGACCCTGGAGGAAGCCAAAAAGTGGGGCAGCCCTCAGAAAATTCTGAAGCCAAGCTAGACCAAATATTGATTATGCTAAATGAGGCAAGGGAGAGGATAGGTAACCTTGAATAAGAGGTTAGGGGTCAGGGAATGCCTAAGCCAGAAGCATCTCAGGAAGGAGAAGATGAGAACAAGAATGATCACACAACCTCGAGTGAGCATGGGAAAGATGATTCAGAGTCAAGATCCAAGATGGACAAAAGAAACCGATTAGCCCATGAAGTTTCAAGGGATATGAGGAAGGTTACTCCTCCCAAGTTTGAAGAACCCATGAGTGAATAAGTCATTGAGGCATGGCTCATGGAAATGGAAAAGTACTTTGAGATAAGAAACTATTCCAAAGTAACGAAGGATTTTTGGGGAGTGTTCCAACTATCTAGAGAAGCACCCACTTGGTGGATGAATAAGAAAAAGGAGCTAGATTTGAGTTCATTGAGCCTAACTTGGGATGAATTTGTGGTGATCTTTCATCAAAGATGGTTGCCACAACTTTATTTCAATAAAAAAAATAATCCAAAACTTATGGCAAGGTGATTTAACTACAATGAATACTACGAAAAATTTACTCACCTTCTAAAGTACGTCCCTCAATACCAAAAGGATGAAATGTTCTGAATCAAGAAATTCATTATGGAACTCAATTCCCATATTGGAGAAGTGGGTGTTCATGATCCTACCACTATGGACTAGGTGTATGAGAAATCCATAAAGCAAGAACAAAATTTGAAGTCTATTTTTGCTTATAGGGAGAAGAACAAGAAGAAGTTTAATTGATCATAGTCCTCCCAAACGTTTAAGAAGAAGGGTGACTAACAAGAGTTCAAGAAGAAAGGTGATAGAGGATTTTTAAATAATTAGAATGATTCTAGAGGTGATCAAAGAAACAACAACCCCAAAAGGAGCAAAGACAACTTTGGGAAGCTTTTTGAAAGGCGAGGACCTCTGAGGGGTGTTTTTCTTATGGTGGTGACCATTATGCTAACTAGTGTCCTAATAAGACATAGGGGACATAGCCTCATGGAAACCCTTTACCATCACAACAAGAAAAATTCCAACACATGATTCATGCAACACTAGAAAATCGTCAAGCGGAGTACCAAATTACTCCAATTGATACTCCAAGTACTTTACATGGTATGCCAATTTTAGTTTTAATAGACATTGGTGCTACTAAATATTTTATTTCTCCAAAAATAGCAAGCAAGTTATTTAGAAATTTTGGTTTTATGGAAATTTCATGGTCAGTAGAATATGTAAATTAGACAAAAGAAAAGGTAGACCAATGCTTGATTGAAGAAAAGGTTGAGCTTTTGAGTTTCTCAATGGAAGTAAATTTGTGCGTAGCCCCCTTAGGATTGTATGATGTCATTCTATGGTTAAATTGGTTATGGAGGCATAGGGCCAAGGTTGACGATTATGCTAAAACCGTAGAATGTCTAGACCTTGGGAATAAGGTGTATTTGCAAGGTGTGCCTAGTAAATTAAAGTTAAGGAAAATATCAACCATGTAGTTGAAGAGAGCCAAGAAAAAAGGGATGTCAAATTTTTGTGGTTGAGATGGAGAAGATGGATGATTACAAAGAGTTCATCTTTCAGGATGACTTAATGTACTATGAATCCCAAAAAATCCAAGGAGTGGAAGAAGGGGAAATTATGGAACAAGAAAGATCAAATATGGAGAAGCATCCTATTTTAAGGGATCTTGACGATGCCTTCCTAGATGAATTGTTTGGGTTACCTCCCAAAAGATCTTTTGACTTCTCTATAGATATAGTTATAGGATTTGAACCTATATCTAACACTCCTTATAGAATAAACATAGCTGAGTTGATGGAGTTAAAGGCGCAATTGTAGGAATTGATGTCAAAGGGATTGATTAGACCTAGTGTATCACCTTGGGGAGTGCTAGTGATCTTCATTAAGAAGAAGGATAGTACACTATGCTTGTGTATATATTATTGTATGCTTAACAAAACAACAATAAAGAATAAGTATCCATTACCATGAATCAACGATCTCTTCAATCAAATGCATGGGGAAATGATGTTTTAAAGATCGATCTACGATTAGGTTGCCATCAATTAAGGCTTAAGGATTAAGATATCCATAAAACCACCTTTAGAACAAGATATGGACATTATGAGTTCACAGTCCTACCCTTTAGATTGATGAATGCACCTGAAGCATTCATGAACCTAATTAATAGCATGTTCAATGACTATTTGGATAAGTTTGTGTTAGTAGTCTTAGATGAACTTTTAATCTATTCTAAGAATATGGAAGAACATCTCCAACACTTGCAAATTATTCTCCAGTGTCTAAGAGAACATAAATTTTTTGGTAAGCTTTCAAAGTGTACCTTCTTCTAGAATAAAGTATAGTATTTGGGTCATGTAATCTCAGCAGAGGGAATTGTAGTAGATCCATCAAAGATTGAAGCCATACTAGAGTGGTTTGCACTGAAGAATGTGTACAAAGTTCATAGTTTCATGGGTTTTGCTATGTATTGTAGAAAGTTTGTAGCTAAATTTTCAAAAATAGCTTTCCCCATTACATTGTTGCAAAGGAAAGGAAAAAAGTTTGAGTGGTCGAAAAAAATTTTGGATGTGTTTGACCAATTAAAGGAAAATTTAACTACAACTTGAGTTCTTAAGATACCAGATCTTGAAGGTAATTTTGTGGTCATCAACTATGCTTTAAGGGAAGGATTAAAAGGGGTACTTATGCAGGAAGGGTGAGTGATTGCCTATGAGTCTAGGAAATTAAAGTTGTATGAACAAAACTATGCTTCACATGATCTCGAGCTAGCAACAGTTGTACATGCATTACAAATGTGGAGACATTATTTTCTTGGGAAACCATTTGAGTTAAAGATAGACCATCATGGTCTAAAGTACTTGTTTACCCAACCAAATCTAAATGCTTGTCAAAGGAGATGGCTTGAGCTAATATTAGATTATAATTTTGAAATCAATTATATAAAGGGAAAAGAAAACCAAGTTGTCGATACTCTAATTTGAAGGAGACATATCTCCTCAATGATATCTATCCATTCTGATTTCAAGAATCAAGTGTTACAAAAGTCTAAGGGAGATCGATACTTTGAGCAAGTCAAACAAGATCTCATGGGCGATTATGAAGATATGAGGTATGATGGGTTCCATTCTGGACCAAATAGACTGCTAAGATTCAGAGGAAGGATGTATGTACCAGAATTTGAGGAGTTAAGGAATACAGTGCAGAAGGAAGTTTGTTTTGTTTCATATTTAGGACATCTTGGAGTGACAAAATTATTGGTTGATGTGAAATCATTATATTTTTGGAAGAGAATGAAGAGAGATGTTGCAAGGTTTATAGCAAGTTGTCTAGAGTGTTAGAGGGTGAAAGAAAAACATCAACACCCGACAGGACTATTATATCCTCATGTAATTCCAAAAAGGAAGTGAGAAAAGAGAGAGAGAGAGAGAGAGAGAGAGAGAGAGAGAGAGAGAGAGAGAGAGAGAGAGAGAGAGAGAGAGAGAGAGAGAGAGAGAGAGAGAGAGAGAGAGAGAGAGAGAGAGAGAGAGAGATGGAGATAGTGAGTGAGATAGAGGTAGGTAGAGAAATATGGAGAGTGTGAGTGAGAGAGAGATAGGTAGAGAGAAGTAGAGAGGTATAATCCTTGGTAGACTCCTTACTAGTAGCAACCACATAAGTATATACCTTAGTAGATACAATAAGGAAATAAGGCTAGTGGTGATTCTTCTTACTCTTTAAAGAAGAGTAAAATTTAGGAGTTAGGTTCTTAATAGTCATCTAGAGGTTGTAATCCAATCTATACTGACTCAAGGTTTAAATAATAGAGTGGGCCATATTCTATGCATCTAAATACATTTTCATCATGTTATAAATGGGGGAAATATGGTCATACAATGAGGTATTGTTTATAAGGATTAGTTAAATTTGGTGGTCGGGATGCCTTTAGTTCTTATTAGATGGTGGGATATGTTAGTAGATATCACTAATTATGTAATATGTATATGTGGGATAGGAAAAGGCTAGGACATATACTATGGAACTATTAAAAATATCTCATGTATACCCTAAACTCCAAACCTTATGCCCTAAACCTTAAACCCTATATGCTAAACCCTAAAACCTGACATTAATAATATAACACTAAAAACCTAAACTCTCATCAAATTTAAATCATTAAACCTAAACCTTATATTCTAAAATCTAAATCTAATATTAATTTACCTAAAACATTACATTTAATCCTTAAAACCTCAATGCTCAACACTACATCATCAACCATAAACCCTAAACCATAAAACCTAGGCCCTAAACCCTAAACCTTATATGTTAAACCCTAAAAAATGACATTAATATAATACTAAAACCTTAAAAATTAAAGTTAATCTCTAAACCCTTAATGCTCAATCCTCCCTTATCAACTGTAAACCCTAGGACCTAAACCCAAAAACTTGACATTAATAATTATAGGTGCTAAAATATAAAGAACTAAATTTATCCCTAAACCCTCAATGCTCAACCCTCCCTTATCAACTGTAAAGCCTAAACCCTATATAATAAATTGTAAAATATAACATTAATAATTCAACACTAAAACATACAAAAAAAAATTTAATCCCTAAGCCCTCTACACTCAACACCACATCATCAACCATGAACTCTCAACCCTAAACTAGGCCCTAAACCTTAAAAAAATGACATTAATAAGCTAACAATAAAACCTAAAAAATAAATGTAATCCCTAAAACCTTAATGCTCAACCCTCCATTATCAACTACATAAACCTTAAAATTTGACATTAATAATATAACGGGTAAAACCTAAAATTTAAATTTAATCCATAAACCCTCAAAGCTCAACCCTCCATAAAAAACTATCATTCCTAAACCCTAAACCATGAAGAATTTTTAGAGAGGGAGAGAATTTTATTTACATTATATGTTTCTATTCCATTAGGGTTAGTCCTTAATACACCACCCTACTGTGTAATTTAGATAATTCACATTTTAGTAGACTTATAATGATCATCAAGTGATAAGGTGGAAGATGGTTTAAATTTTAAAATTTGAAAGTGTGAGGATCATTTCTATGGTTTGGAACTAATATATTAGTTTGACACCTCCTTTTACAAGTTGAACTAAGGTGGGAAAAGGGAATATTTAGGTAATTGAATAGATTTTAGGGATGAGTGATGATGACATTCTAGAATATGTGTCATCATTTGTAAGAATCCATTCAAAGTAAATTATCTTAAACACTAATTGATTTATTAAAGACAACCAAGTCATCATGGGCCTAAAACATAAGTAGAAAGAGCATGTGTATATGATTTTAATGATTGTATTTTCCCCCTTTAATTTGCATGTGAGATATAATGAGAAGGAATGTCAATATAAAAATATGTTACCAACATGGGAAAAATATTTTTGAAACATTCAAAGAATATGGATCTATGTAAAGTAATAGATCATGAATTTAAATCATACATGCACTCATCCCATGATGTTTTTGTTTCAACAACCTACAAGAACAAAAGAAAAAGTTTCAATGAGTAGTGTATGCCAAGTTTTAAAATTTTGAAAATAATCAAAACTAGGTATAACCTTTTTTAGTAAAAAACTAAAAATGAGTAAGAAAAGGGACTTATCCTATTTTGAAAATGACAATCAAATAGTAAAAATGTAAAAGGGCTCTATCCAGATATAGTAATGAATCTTTATTTGTTAGAACACATAGATATACTGAGAGGGATGAATTAGTATATCCATCAAATTAATCCAATTAAAATTTATCAATCAAAACTTATTACTAAATTAACTAGATAAAATATTCAAAGCACAAACACACTACCACAACACCATATTTACATGAAAAACCCAACAAGGGAAAATACCACAGTGAGAAAGCTGCTTGGAGCTACTGTCCAAATCTAACCTCACAAAATGAAACAATAGTTATAAAAAGTTTTCATGGCATCAACCAATGGAAGTTCACAACTCCCTACCAATTACAACTCTTACATAAAGGAGGTTGCAACCTCAAAATATAACACTTGATGAATCAGATACACAACTACCTCTGTAACACCTCAGTTGCCTCTGACTCATTACCTTCAACACTTCACTTACATTAATCTATTTTTTGCTCACTACCTCCAACACTCACACTTGCACTTCTAACTTTGCATCACTACCTCCAAAACTCCATTACACACTTTTTTCGGCTCACTATCTTCAACACTTATACTATTATGCTTTCGGCTCACTACCTTCAACATACATCTAACACTTCTCTCTAAATTTGCACTCATTCCTCTACCTTCAATGCATTGCTTTAGGAATTCACATTGAAAACACAATACATACATCCACACCTTCGATCACACACTTGATCCTTCATTTATACCTTTCACAATCATCAAAAAGTTTCTCCTTGTTGACCAAACTAAAAAGTGTAAACATGAAATGTGTAACGACCATAACGAGTAGATCCAAAACATTTACGAGAAAGGGAAATTGAATGTGGTCAAATCCAGGAGATAAGAAGGACCTATTTTACCTTTTCACACAATCCCATATGCCACAACAACTTGGCGCAAACAACATAATTTACCAAGTTGGCCCAAAACAACTTAACCCATAAAATATTAACTCTAGACCACAAGTGATACCAAAGAGATCAGATAACATCGTGTGGATTATATAGCAAACATCAAATGATATTCAAAAAAATTTCCATGCTCTCCTTTTACAATTTCCTGCAACATTACTTTGGTGCAAGCAAACATACATAGAACCAATATCTCTTACAAACCCATAAAAAATAGTTTGCTAACTCAAGATACTTTTGTGGTGACTTCTATGCTCTGGAAACATGAACAAACATGCTTCACACTTGATTCTATATATCCTTCAAACCACAGGACTGCATCTTCAAATATGGAGGAATGTCGAGCATTCTTTAGAGATTTTTTGTGCAACTTCTTGAGCCACTAATTGTAAGAAATTGTTTTATACATTTTACATCAACGGAAAATGAATGTAACTTTCACAACATCAATTACTTATACATGAGCAATAAGAAATATAAAATAATTATTATAGTAGCTCATGACATCCAACATAAAAAAATTTATCAACATTCTAATTGTAGCATATGCAACCATCCATACACTGCCACTCTATTCACAACAAATACATCATTAGCAATCTCCATTCTATTGAAATCAATGACAATACTTGCAACATACTTGCAACATTATCTAGTAACAAAAAATTATCATAGATGTCATGTAACTACATTACTACAATAAAATTCATGAAGGAATTTCAATGATAATATATCCCACCTCAAATTGGTTGCATATAAAGGATGCAAGGAATTAGAGGTAAGACAAAAATGATAGCAAAATTTAAATCACAACAAGTGTGTAATATTACTAAAGATAACATAATAAAAAGGTACATGTAAAAAATCCAATATTAACAATATTTTGCATCATCTAGGTACAAGAATTATGTAAGGAATAATAATGTGTAATATCTCATGTAAGAACAATAAGTATGTAAATTAGAGATAAATATGTAAACATAAATAGAAAAAGGGATAAGATGCCCTAGGTTTTCCCCTATTGATAATTTGATCATAATAATCAAGCATTGACGATAAGTTATTATAAGCATAATAAAGCATGCCCTATAGGAGAGAAATACAAATATTGATATATAGGATGAGTGAAAGTAAATCATATAAGGACATCAACATGGCTAATTAAATGATAAGGTCACCTGGATTGAAATATATTTGAATGGATAGGGTCTATGAGAGTAGTTTATAAATATTATATCCATCATAATCATGTGGTTCATAAATATTGTCACAACAAAACTAATGGTTGTAATCAACTATACCATCACATAACTCATTGAAAATTATTTTAAATCATTGTGTCATCACCAATAATGACATCTATCATGATTAGTGTCATTACATATCAAGGGATAGGTAGGGAGGGAAAGGAGAGATAAAAATAGGGAGGGAAGGAGGGAGAGAGAGGTGGGATAGTGAGTAGAGAGAGGACGGATATGTAGACAGGGGATATAAAATATATAGTAAAATAGAGGGAGGGAGAGGAGAGAGAGAGGGAGTAGAGAAGGGAGGGACGAGAGAGGGTTTGGGTGGGACAAGGGGAGAGAGAGTTTTTCTTCACAAAAATGCAAGTGCTTTATAATGCACTTGTGTTTCTATGAAGGGAAATGGAGGGAGTGTGGGGAAATGCATTTTTCTTCATAGAAACATTAGTGCATTGTTGAATGCACAAGACAACTGAGAGGGGGGTGAATGAGTTGTACATTAAAACTTCAAAACCCTCACAAATATTCAGATCCACATTAACCCTTAATCTGTTAAAATAATTTAGAATGAAAAGAAAATTACAAAAATTGAAACACAGTCAACACCATACACAAAAGAACACCAGATTTACATGGAAAACCCAAGATGGGAAAAACCATAGTGAGAATTAGCTCACAATATAAATTAATATCAACACCAGTTACAAAGGGCTCACTGTCGGAGGGCACACTACCCAGAAGAAAGAAAGGCTCACTACCAAAATAGAAAAGAAGATAGAGAAGAATGTTATAATGAGAAATCCATCTCAAAGCAACATAAAAATCCACCACAACATCATCAACACCTTCCTAAGATTTTTGAAGAATTGTAGACACCTTATGCTCACTACATTTAGTAATCTAACACATGAAAGCTCACACTGCACTTCTCAAATTCACACCTCACAACTCTGTAATTCACATCATTCACATCTATCTTGTCTATCTTATCATCCCTCAACAACTCAAGTCTTATTTATACAATCTCCAACCTTGAAACCATTCTCCAAGGTCGACTATGCACCTCAATCATGCAAATTCAAATTAGGTCAGCACCAAAACATTCCCGAGGTGGAAAGGAATGAAGGAAAACCACAACGCACCTTAGCTAGGGCCTAAATCCACTCATACATGCCACACTACACTTCCAAAAAATTTGTAAGTAGTGTAAACACCCAAATTGACCATTACCCATGTAAGAACCATTACAATTTTAAGTACATGCTTCCTTTAATCCAACAACAACTCAGAGAAAAAAAATGTCACTTGAACATAATCTAGAATATTCCAAAAACACCCTAAAATCCAATAAACTCCTTTGCAACAATTTTCACCTTAAGAATGTACACACCCACTACACTCAAACATCTTTTTCGTACAATATAACTCAACCCACTACACTCAAACATCTTTTTCGTACACTATAACTCAAGAAACTAACTTCCAAAGCACAAAATCTTGAGCAACCTCAATTGAAGAAAGATACCAAAACTATCAGCACACCTTTAGATCCACAAGACCTGAAACCACTTTGTAAAGAAATACAAAGCAAAGAAATTTCTCCCAAACACCTCTATAATATACAGTTCACACACTGGTGAGCACAACTTCCTCTACACAACAATCCAAAACACCAAATTCTGAATACAACACCTCTAAACACATCTAATTAATATATCCAAAATACAAAAGAAGATCTTCAACCTAGATGAAATGTGGAGCAAAACCATAACACTACTCTGCAACCCAAAACAACATTACAACTCACTTTTTCCTCTTTTTATCAAATTTTCCCAAAAGCACCTAGAAACCAAGCACTAGAGATAAATCCTCATCATCTTCATCACTTCCTCATCACCACCAAGCCAAATGCAACATGAAAACTCAACCATGCTTCCATAGACAAAAGCTTATCAAAGCAACACTAGAGGTTGACATTAATAGCTTATTAATGACAACATAATGCAACTAATCAAAGCATCATTAATGCAACAACATAGACAACACCAATAACTACACATACTCTTGCAACATCCTTCTTCTATAGTTGACATCAATGAAAACACAAGCTTGTTGACATCAATGACAACACCAACTGCTCATACTTACAACAATCTCCCCCTTTGCCATTGATGGAAACACATGATGTGAAAAACCATCAACAAAGAACACAAAAACTCTGCTCCATACCTATTTCTTTTCTCTTTAACATTACTCAATCTCCCCCTTTCAACTTATATTTTTCACATGTTTCATTCTTCCCCTTGATTTTTCACATTATTCTCTCCCCCTTTGACATCAATGGAAAATAACAAAATATTTGCATCACTTAAGTTTCTCCTTTGAAACCAATCAACCTTCTCACAACTACTTTGCAACTGTCTTTTCCTTCACTGCTCATTATACTCCCCCTTAGGAGAACATACCATACTTCAATAATCAACAACCACTGCATAATGACAACACTCACACTTTCTGACTGCAATAACCAATAATGTCACTACCTACTCCCCCTGAGAGGTAGCCACCAACATCAATCTAGACCAAGGAATGAATCTTGAAATCCATCAGATTGATGCATCCCCTTATGCATTTAGTTCAAATAAGGAGGGGAAATAACCCCTAACTTTTCTTGAAGATGCTCAAAGTATCCTTAGGAAGAGCCTAAGTGAATATATACCAACATCCTAATCCTTTATAGGCACATATTCAAGCTTCACTTCATTCTCTACAACCTTCTCTCTCAAAAAGTCATACCGGATTGAGATATGTTTTGTCCTTGAATGCACTACCATATTCTTTGAAATATTGATAGCACTTGTATTATCACAAAATAAAGAAATCAATTCATCATATACCACTCTGATATCCTTCAATGTTTGCCTCATCCAAAACACTTGTGTATAGCAAGATGCTACTACAATGTATTTTACCTCTGAAGTAGATAAAGATACTAAATCTTATTTCTTTCTTGGCCATGACACCAATCTACATCGAAGAAAGAATGCACCACCACTTGTACTTTTTCTATCATCCATACAACCAACCCAGTCTACATCTGTTTAAGCACTAAGAGTAAAATCAGTATCCTTTGGATACCACATGCCATAACTCGGAGTGCCCTTCAAGTATCTGAATATCCTCTTCCCTTCTACAACATGTGACTCTTTAGGATCTTCTTGAAATATAGCAACAAGAAAATTGCATGCATGATATCCGATCTAGTAGTAGTTAGATATAGCAATCCAGCAATCATTGATCTTTAACCTAGAAGAAATGCGGAGCAAAACTATAACACTACTCTGCGACCTAGAATAACATTGCAACTCACTATTTCCTCTTTTTATCAAATTTTATCAAAAGCACTCAGAGACCAAGCACCAAAGGCACATCCTCATCATCTTCATCACTTCCTCATCACCACCAAGCTAAATGCAACATAGAAACTCAACCAAACATCCATAGACAAAAGCTTTTCAAATCAACACTAGAGGTTGACACCAATAGCTTACTAATGACAACATAATGCAACTAATCAAAGCATCATTACTACAAAAAAATAGACAAGACCAACAACTACACATACTCTTGTAACACCCTTCTAATCCTATAGTTGACACCAATGACAACACAAGCTTGTTGACATCAATGACAACACTAACTGCCCATGCTTGCAACATGCGTTATAACACAAGAGTACTATAGTATACTCATGTTATTAATTGCTTTGGGAATTTGAAAACCTTGGGTTGGACTTACTTGTCAATGACTATAGACATGTTTTTGGAAATTTTAAAAAATTGACATAATGTCAAGTGCTCTCTCCATCAGATTTGCACATCTTTCAATGTCAAGTTAAAAAATAATAATATTGAGCTCCCTATTAGCTTTCTAACCATGCAATTTTTTTTATGTTTCAAATATTTTAAGGTTTTGATCTTTAATTTATTTTACTAGTGTCTCCATTTTTTGTTAAAAACCTATGTATGGTATTTTTGGTCTCATTTTTTACCCATTTATCAAAATTTGAAACAAATTACATTTTTACAAACTGGACTCTATTCTTTGCACATTCAATTTTTTTATTTATTTTTGATTAGTTTCCAAAAAAATGAAGGGGGAGAATGCTCAATTTTCTATTTTAAGGATGTGTCTAGTTTAAAAATTAGTAAAAATAATATATTTATGAAAAATTGGCAGAAAATTCAAGCATAAAATATAGGGTGTTAGCTATGTTTTCACTGAAGTGATGTTTGAAATACTAAATAACTTAACATTTTAAGGGGGCCACACTATATGCTATGTTATGTTTTTGATAAAATATTAGAACTTTATGTTTCCCCCTATTTGAATCCCTTAATCTCCACCATTATAAAAAATAGTAGTTTATAAAGTAGATTCAAAGCACCACAACTATTGTTTTGGTTGCGTCTTTAAATTTTGAGTGTAAATATCTTCAATTTCTCATCCAAGATATTATATATTTTTCATTCCAAGTTGGATATAACTATACACTAAGTTATTAAGTGTCAAATTCAGGGGGGATCCAACATTGAATTAAGGAGGGTGTCTTGACCTATCTCTTTGTCCACTTTCATGAGTTGTGTCAAGAACACTTCCATACTTCTTTTTGCATTTTTATTTTGGGGAGATCTAAAATTGAATCAAGGGGGGTGTCTTGAGCTATTTCTTTGAACAATTGCATGGGTCATTTCTTGAGAACTTCCACATTTAGCTTAATTGTTTTCTTCCCATACAAGAAATCGTTGAGAAAATGTGTCTCAACCTTGCAATTACATAAGGTATTGTTCATCCGATGATGATGGGTGAGGGGCGGGGGTGTGGGGGGATCCTCCCCATGAGGGGTCCAGGGGGATCATCCCCTTGGTTGGGGTCTAGAGGCAACATGCCTTAGTGGGGGCTTAGGGGAAACGCCCCCAAAAGGAAAATTTTATTTATATTTTATTATTGTAAATCTGGACTGTTCATCATTATGTTTCATATCCAATGGCTGATATTTTATTAGCTTGACTTTCCCTAGAAGACAACCCTATTTTATGAGGGTGTTTTTATTACAGTTGTGTATTGTGATGTATTCTAAGAGTCTAATAGCAGTCATGTTGCCTTTAAATCTCTGAGTGGTGATACTCCTGTGAGAAGCTTGTTCTACAAGTATATTGCAATCTTTGTGATTTCTAAATAATATATTGGGTGGCTTTTGGAGTGTGGGCTTTTTTTTCTGAAAGGGTTTTCCCCACATAAATAATTGTGTTGTGGTATGCATGATATTTATGTCTATTTTTGTTTAAGTTTCTATAACTGTTAAAGTTCTATAAATTTTTTGCATTATTCTCCTCTCAAGATTAGTGTAGGAAGTTGTTCCGCTACCTTAGTTTCATTCCAAAAACATCATATGGTATCACTCAAAAATCTTATGAGGCATCACCATCATTTGGACATGATCAATGTAGTCTAATGACATGCATTAAGATCTCCTCACCTATTGCTACTTTAGATTTAGAGTTGCTTCCTTGAGAACTTCCAAAGATTCCTTATACTAGGATATTGATATCATCTTTCTAGATCCACCATATTGGGACATGTTTCTACCATAAATTTCATCTTTGTTTGTAGTGTCCCATATTGCAATTTTGGAAGGCACCATTGAGGACACCAATCTTATTTTTTTATGATAATTCTTTCACTACTATAGATTTTTGAGATGCTTCACTAAGAGCTTCCAAAGCTTCTTTGCAACAAGAATTCACATGGGATTTAGATTATAACCATATGATATGCATTGAAATTCCAAACCATTTATTTGTACCTGTTCTAGATCAGTATTCATATGGAGCATTTGAGCATCATCTAATGTGGGAGATATATATTCTATTTTCTCTCCTATATAGGGAACTTTCACTTGTATATTTGTATCATCTCTTTTTTGGGGATAATTTTAGTTCCCACTAGGTTTTCTCCTTTTATCTACTTTATGAAAAATTTGTATGAATACCTAACATGGCCTAGTAGCTAGTACTCATCATAAATTGTATATATTACTCCCTAAGTTACACTCAAGGGAGGTGCTAATATAAATAGGTTCATTACATAACTAGTTAGTTAATCTCACCTTCTAGGTTGATCTATTCATATTGTTCATGTCTCCACTTAGGGACTTTTAGAGTTTTATCTTACCTCATATGGTTAAGACGTGTACTATCTTAGTGAGAAACCTAGTGCATACATACTTGCCACTTGATTAGACTTATCAAGTAAGCACACAAGTGTTTCACTTTTGGAGAGGTAGTCAAATGTGTCCTACCATCCAACTTCCACAACCTTGCCTACATATGCAAAGTTTCTTTGTAAATTTAAATCAACTCTTTAATAATATCAATTAGGATTATTTGTGTTCTTGTAGCTTGTGGAAGTTCATCTTGGTTTTTTCTTTCTAATCTTAGCCAATTGTAACAAATCTAATAGTGTGTGAGTACCTCCATGATTATTTTCTATATTGTTTTGATAGGTTTTGATTAGTTGGTTAGCTAGAATGTTGTGAAATCAATCTAAAGTCTTTGTAATGCATCCTTTTAAAACTAATGAAGTAATATATAAGTTTATTGTTAGATTATTAAGTAGAATCATATAAATATCTTCAACATCTATTAGTTATATATTTTCAAGTGTAGAACCTATTGGAGTATGAAAAATATTGAGAGGGGGGGGGGTGAATTAGTGTTTTAAACAAAATTCAATTTGATTATTTCTCATAGACTTATGCACCTAGTTTCTTTGTATAACTTAGAAGTTCAAAATCTAAAATTAACCCAATAAGACAAGCAATAATCAATGCTTTATTAACATAGAAGTTCAAGTGTTGAAAAGTACACAAAGGAAATAACAGGACTGAATTGTTTGAACATGAAAACCATATAAACCATAAAAACCATAACACAGTGATCTATGAATGAAAAACCCTTTACAAGGAGAAAAAACCACTCTAAAAGTTCATTTAATTAGGCCTAATTGGCACAAAATTAATCTAATTGATTACAACCTCACCGACAATGAACATCTCACTAATTACAACCTCACTAGAAAAATATAGCCTCTATAGCAAAACACATCCTCACTGGAAAAATACGTCACTGGTAAAACATAGCCTCACGGGAAAAATATAGCCTCACTGGAAAAATATAGCCTCACTAGAAAAACACAGCCTCACTGGAAAAATATAGCCTCACTAGCAATAGTTCAATCTATGTCTCATTAACATGACCTTACATCTCTTTTGTTAATCTTGGAAAGAATAAAAGATAAAGGATCTCTCTGTTTCACTACAATTCATGACAACTTTCAATCCTAATGCAGTTTACGTCCTATAGGTTTCATTATATTGGAAACCTAAAAAACACAAAGAGCATTATACCACATTGTCTTTTTTGTTCAAAAACACTATAGCACACTGTCTTTTTGTTTGCAATATTTAAAAACACAATTACAATCCAGTTGTGAAATTTTTTTTTAGGAATTCATTTCATAGGCTTTCGAGAGAAACCAATTTACACATTCATTATGATCACATAGCCAAAAAAAAAGTCCACAAACTTAAAAATTCAACTCTCTCTCTCTCTCTCAATATGTCACACATAAGCAATATATACAAAGCTATCAATAACTTAATAAAATGCATTAAAGCCATACCGTTATTGGAGACATTTTGTAACTGAATGAAGAGCTCAAAACTTACAAACCCTAACTACAGTATCACCAAATTTTTCAAAAATCTGCACATAATCATCGATGTCCAAGATCCCGTCGAAGAACCTTTGAGATTTTGGTGTTGTCAAAGTTTGATACAAGTTGTTTAATACAATAAGCTTTGAAACCTTATTTGCTATTTCATACAATAAGCTAAAACCTTTGTATTGATGAAGTATAAAGTGCTTTACTTCCTAGGAAAGTAAACCCTAGAAGGGACTGATAAAACATGTACTTTAAACCCTTCAAACAACCCTTTAGAATATTCTTAACTTGCTATTGTAAGTCACCATTCATTTATACAAAACCTTATGTAGAGGTTATTTACGTGAAACCTTTGAAGAGTTTTTAATATCAACTATAAAGTAAGAAGCCCTAAATAAAGCATGAATCCAAGAGTATGTCACAAACCATGATCTTCACCACATTTACTATCTTGCAGAGCATTACTCCTTTGAAGCTTGACACTGAAGAAGGAACAACATTAAGATTCAAGGTCTTGCATCAATCAAACACTTTGCACTTTGTCACTACAATAAACAACATTGGAATGCCTTCAACATTGAAATGTTTTCTCATAAATTTACCTTGAAGCAATACTTTTCACTTTGCAATCTCTACACCCTTTAACACTCTTGCACAAATTAGGAAGGATGAACACTAATGTCAAGCAAATTTAAGTACTATTGCTATGAATTGAATGGTGGATGAGCAGTGAATATCTCAACACAAGAACAAAGTGCATAGAACATGAATATTTCATTTTCATGAATGAAGCAAGTATCAAGGAATGAACCATGAAATACATGACCTTTGACATCAATGACAAACAATTCCAAAGCCAACAAACCCCCCCTTTGGCATTAATGTTAACCCTCAAACTTTGCTCCTTCCCCTATGAAGATAAACTGCCTGCTACTTGCAAAAACACTTGAGAAAATGTTAAAGCAAATATGTACTGCCACTAAATAAATGAGGTAGAAACTATGTCAAAAAAAAAACCACTTAACCATTGTCAAAAGTAACACTATTTAATGGAAAAAATAACATTGTCAATCATTGAATCATTGTCAAATGTCATGTCTTCTTCCACTTTGAAAACAATGCCAAAGGAAGTATGCAACAAATCTAAGTATGCACTGTCCCCTAATTGAGAGAGGAAACATAATTAGCACTGTAAGTTGCAAGAGAAAATATTAGCACCCAATAATATTATCAAGACAAAGCACCAAAGAAAATATGTATGTTGTGTTGATCACTGTAGATGTAGCACATATGTATATTAGTAGAACCATGGCAACAAATGTTGTTAGAAAGAAAACTTACATACTCAAGTAAAGACATCAACAATTGCATATCACTGTCTTGTCTTACCATATCATCAAAGGGTACTATAAGCACTATCCTGCAATTTAGAAATCAATGTCATTTTGCATGCCAAAATGAACACATTAAATGGAAATCATATCACTGCCATGATACTAGAAACTTCCACAATATATTCATGGTGCAAGATATCACAAGTAATCACAAACTATAACATTGGTTGCATGCAAACAATCTGTCATTACTATTATATGTATGCATCAAAAACACACTATCAAAGTACTAATATTGTCACATAGAAACTCAAGTCATTGATCCAAGTGCTGCTATGCAAGCTAAACATTTGAATATGAATGAAATGAAAACAAGATGCAACACCCATGAGCTAGGGATGAAAAAAGTAAGCTTTGAAGCTCCCCCTAAAATACTGCATAGTATTCATTGAGCACTGTGTTGATATGGAACTTTAATGCATACTTCAATTCATTGTTTCATCAATGACAAAAAACATTGAACATTGGCCAATACCAATAGTAGCTTGAAGAGCACTGTCTTGTACTGACATGCATTGATGTTAAACCAACCATTTCATCCAATCACTTGCAAAGAACTCTATAACAAATTTCTCTTCTCCTCTTGTCAAGAAGAACTTCAAGACACACTAATACAACAAATGTTATGATTAAGGACTGTCACAAACAATGCATGATATATCACTGTCGCATATCAAGATTACCATACCATAGCATTATAAGAAACAATTGAAAGCAAGGACCCTATTATGACATCAATCAAGAAGAGCAACCAAAGAAAGAAAATTATCACATTGTCACTATTGTTAAGGATAATAAGAAATGTTACTGTCAAAGTAAACATACACAACCAAGCACCTGTCCAAATATAAAATATGCAAGCAAACAATGTATGAGAAATTTGAATTCATTGTAAACTTGGATTTAGTGTCATTGTCCCATTCACTGTACATCAAGATAGTGATCCAATCATTTCACTATCACTCCACCATACAATAGCCATCACCATGTCACTATCCCAACTAACAACTATCAACAAAGATTGAGAGTTTCAAATCTCTATTATCAAGCTATGATTAACACTACTCTTTGTCAAAAAGCATAACAAATCATGTAAGAATGTTAACTCCATAATGATGAATAAATAATAAGGATCAACACAAGAATCATAAGATGATTAAACAACCCAAGAATATACACAAGTGAGAGATAGATGTTTCAAAGAGTCTTTTCAATCTCTCAAATTCTCACCACTATTGGAATAACTAGGCATACTTGAATTATTACTGTGATATGAATATCACTGTGCCAAGCATAAATATCACTGTACCAATCATACTATGTCAAGAGAAAGCATTAAAATCATTGTACCAAGATCTAAGTGAAGAATTAACAATGAAAATCACCACTATGAACCCACAATCACATCCTTTACAAGTAGAGGTACTGTGCATGAATTATCTGCAGTTCACTTTTTTGAAATGTGTAAACCCAAATCTTTTGCAAACAAGCATTGATATCACATTGCCAAACTAGCAAGAGGTCACTGTTTACAGTCAAAGATGTGGAAAAATATATGAACCACTTTCAATGATCATCAAGATAAAACCACTTAAACTAAGAGACAACCATTATTCAAAAAACCATTGGGCATATGCAAGATAACTTTCATAACATTGTCAAAAGAAGACTAGTGTCAAACCAACTGTCCAAAGAGAACTGCAACCACAACAAGTTATTGGAGGAAAAGGAATATAAATAGTATAGAATTTTCAAATGAACTTCCACCAAACCACTA
Source organism: Sequoia sempervirens (assembly GCA_007258455.2). Classification (NCBI taxonomy): domain Eukaryota; kingdom Viridiplantae; phylum Streptophyta; class Pinopsida; order Cupressales; family Cupressaceae; genus Sequoia; species Sequoia sempervirens. The sequence goes on from VDFB02168118.1 coordinate 161,636,903, forward strand.
TCCAGGCAAAAAGATCACTACCATAGATCAATTATATTAGTCAATGTGATTCAAAGAAATGTATAATCTATCATCAAAGCACTAGAAAAACAAAGATATCATTATCACTATACATACTAGGATTTTTGCATGCTTTATATACTTCTTTCAATGACAACATCACAAATAATGAATCTTGACTACCTTTTGATTTGACATAAAACTATTCTATGAAGTATTTGTTCATAAAGCAACTTTCTCTCTTTGGGATTGTCAAACTATCACATTGTTACCTTGCAAATGCCAATGCCAAAGGATTCCTTTGCTAAAACCCTTTGCTCAATAGGATCACTGTAGTAGTATTGAGAAATGATCATAAAACTATTGGTAGATACCTACAACAAGTTATCTAAAGAGAAGGAATTGAAGCAATTTCAAAAATTCAAATGATATTATCAAACTAGAACTATTACCACCATCAGAACACCAAACTACTACAAAGATACAACCTCTTAGTTGCTTAATAAAGGGTTTGAATGATAAAGCTATAAGCATCTCCCCCTAACTTCATGCTTCCCTTTATGTACTAATAGATGTCACTTGTGAAAAATGCACAAGCTTAGATTCAACTTTCCTTCTATTTAGAGTCTCTTGAAGATTATAAATGTTCCCTTTTTTCCTTAAGCCTACTGCAACTATCATTCTTGATTTCTTACTTATCTCACAACCTTGAGCATTAAAAGTAACACTAAATCCATTGTCACAGATTTGATTTACACTCAGAAGATTGTGTGTTAAACCTTCTACATAGTATACATCATGTAAAGGAGTATCATCATCTAGAAGTATGGTACCTTTTCCTTTGATCAGAATACATAAATCATTTCCAAACTTGACTGATCCACCAACATAATCTTCAAATTCGACAAACTTAATCTTATCACCAGTCATGTGGTGAGAGCATCCACTATCTACAACCCATAGTTCTTTCTTTTTGACATGTAGAGTTGTTTGAACAAGCATAGCTTCAACCTTTTTGACAACCCTCTTTGGTCTCCAAACTAACTTTGTTTTATCAACATTAAAAGATGTCTCAAAGTGATTGCTAGTTTTCTTTTGTTGCATTATAAGGTTAGGTCTATAAAACCTAGCTATATGTCCAAGCTTTCCATAGTTAAAACACTTCAACTTATTCAAAACTTTACAAATATTTCCATTCACAAAGCTTGGTCTCCTTCTAGAAATAACCCTACATTCACTTGCCTTATGCCCATATTGGTTACAATAGAAGCAATAGCCAAAGAAATGGAGATTACATCTAAATGGAATATTCCTTTTATCAATTGATGGTTTCATAAACTTTTCTTTTGTGACATAAGCATGTTGTGGTTCATTGGAATGTGAGCATTACCCTTCTACAAACCCTAGACCAGTCTTATCCTTGTGGTCTTTTTTGTTTACCCAAGAGGCCTATTAACTTGTCATTGCTATCACACATGCCAAGTTTTTTTCTCAAGCCTACAACTTCTGCTTCTAATGTGCAACACTCATTTTTTTTGGTGTCTAACTATGTTTTAGTAACTTCTATAACTATTTTGTTTTCTTCAAGTTGAAGTTTCAAATCTGTAATTTGTTTGATCAAATTTTTTGTGTCTTTTTGGTTCTAATTTTTTTGTACTACAGCCTCCTTTTTGAGTTTTTAATTTCTTCAAAGGGCACAAATTATCTCACCTTCAATATCAAATTCACAATCCTATTTGTCATACTCTTATTCAAAATTACTCTCAAAAGAGTATCTTTCTTTATCAACCTTCTTAATAAAACACCATCTTTTAACCTTGTATCTTCTTCAATTTGCAAGTCATTTCTTACTACTATTTCCTTGTCAACTTTAGTATTTGGTTTAAATGGTACTTGATGTTTGGGATTCTGCTGGGTTTTTCTTTTTTCCATGATAGGTACTCCACTACTAGGAACTGTTAAGTTGGTTAAACTTTGTTCAATGGTCTGGTTTTGATACCACTTGTTGGAGTACAAAAAACATGGAGAGGGGGGAGGTGAATCAGTGTTTTAAAACAAATTAAATTTGATTATTTCTCATAGAATTATGAACCCAAATTTTTTGTTATAACTTAGAAGTTCAAATGCTAAAATTAACCCAATCAAATAGGTAAGACTCAATGCTTGATTAACATAGAAGTTCAAGTGTTGAAATTACACAAAGGAAACATCGAGAATTAATTATTTGCATGAAAACCATATAAACCATAAAAACAATAATGCAGTGATTTATGAGTGGAAAACCCTTTATAGGGAGAAAAAATAAATTTGAAAGTTCATTTTATTAGGCCTCACTAGCACAAAATTAATCTCATTGATTACAACCTCATTGGAAAAATACAACCTCACTAGCAAAATACACTCATTGGAAAAACACAGCCTCATTGGAAAATACAACCTCACTGGAAAAATACAACCTCACTAGAAAAACATAGCCTCAGTAGAAAAATACAACCTCACTAGCAATAGGTCAATCTATGTCTCATTGACATGACCATACATCTCTTTTGTTAATCTTGGAAAGAATAAAAGACAGAGGATCTCTCTATTTCACTACAATTCATGACAACTTTCAGTCCTAATGCAGTTTATGTCTTGTAGGTTTCATTGTATTGGAAACCTAAAAAACACAAATAGCATTATACCACACTGTATTTTTGTTCAAAAACATTGTAGCACACTGTCTTTTTGTTCACAGTATTTAAAAACACAATTACAATCTAGCTGTGAACAAAATTCTCAAGAATTCATTTCATAGGGTTTCAAGAGAAACCACTTTACACATTCATTATGATCATATAGCCAAAACAAATAAGTTTGCAAACTTAAACATTCAACTCTCTCTCTCTCTCTTTCAATATGCCGTGTACAAGCAATATATACAAAGCTATCAATAACCTGATAAAATGCATTAAAGCCATACCGTTGTTGGAGACAGTTTGTAACTGAATGAAGAGCTCAAAACTTACAAACCCTAACTATTGTATCACCAAATCTTTCAAAATATGTACATAATCATCACTGTCCAAGATTCTATTGAAGAACCTTTGAGATTTTGGTGTTGTCAAAGTTTGATATAGGTAGTTTCATACAATAAGCTTTGAAACCCTATTTGATGTTTCATAAAATAAGTTGAAACCTTCATAATGATGAAGTATAAAGTGCTTTACTTGTTGGGTTGGTAAACCATATAAGGGACCGATAAAGCATGTATTTGAGACCCTTCAAACAACCCTTTAAAATATTCTTAACTTGCTATTGTAAGTCACCATTCATTTATACAAAACCTTATGTGCAGGTTACTTATGTGAAACCTTTGAAGAGTTTTTAATATCAATTATAAATTAAGAACCCTAAGTAAAGAATGAATCAAAGAGTATGTCACAAAACTTGATCTTCACCACATTTACTATCTTGCAAAGCATTACTCCTTTAAAGCTTGACACTGAAGAAGGTGCAACATTAAGATTCAAGGTCTTGCATCAATCAAACACTTTGCACTTTTTCACTGCAATGAACAACATTGGAATGAATTCAACATTGAAATGTCTTCTAAAAAATTTACCTTGAAGCAATACTTTTCACTTTGCAATCTCTACACCCTTTAACACTCTTGTGCAAATTAGGAAGGATGAACACTAATGTCAAGCAACTTTAAGTACTATTGCTATGAATTGAATGGTGGATGAGTAGTGAATATCTCAACATAGAAATAGAGTGCATAGAACATGAATATGTCATTTTCATGAATGAAACAAGTATCAAGGAATAAACCATGAAATGCATGACCTTTGACATCAATGAAAAACAATGCCAAAGCCAACAAAACCTAGTTTATGTGTGCTCTTGGGTGAATATATTCTTTGAGTATATCTTGATCAAGGTATCCAATTTGGTTTTAGTGAATATATTATTTGAGTATATCTTGATCAAGGTATCCAATTTGGTTTTAGTTATATATTTTTAATAAGCCCTGTAGACACTGGAAAATGTCCTAAGCCTGCGACACCATTTTTCCTTGTTAATTCCCTTTTCTTCCTTACATAATTAAATAATTTTAATTATTTGATTATTGTCTAAAGTCATATTTTTTCTATTAATTAAATAATCTTAATTATTTAATTAATTAATCTCTTTCCTTATTTCCTCTTGATTAATTGAATAAATTATATTTATTTAATTACATCACCATTATATAATTATTTTCATTTTCTACTATAGTTAAATAATTATTTTAATTATTTAATTATTCATTATCCTCTTCTTCTATAAATTAAATAAAGTTTATTTATTTAATCATTTACTAATTTGCCATTTCCCCCTACTTTTTAAATTAAATTATTTAATTTAAAAGTTAACTTTCCTTTTCCTCTATAATTAAATAGTTGATTTAATTATTTAGTTATTCACTCTTCCTCCTAAATTAAATAATTTTATAATGATCATTTAATTTACTCCAACAACCTCTTTTTCTATGTCAACCTCTTTATCCGTGTCATTCTTATCCCTTCACATCTCAATTAATTTCCACCCTTGATTGAATTATTTAATAATTCAATCTCAATCGTCAATCCTTAACCTAGTCCTATCTTTTCCCTAATTTAGCCCTAACCCTATTTCATACTACATCTTTCAATCTTTTCCATTGATTGTCATGTCTTATTGGCTTTTAATCCTAGCCCTTCATTCACATTTGATCTTCTATAAAAGAGATCTATCATTGTCATTTCAACCTACCTAGTTCATGCTAACAAGTACATGTTGTTCAAGAAGACAAGTACAATCTTCAATATTTTGGTATCATTATCACTAGGCTTATTGTTGCATACTCAAAATTGGAGGGAAATCAAGCATATAAAGCAAGATGGAGAAGGAAAATGGAGGTGAATCAACCATGGAATAGAGATATTTGGTAATATTGTTTTATGTTTTATGTTTCTATGTTCATTTGTGATTCATTGTTGGTTTAGGGCTTTAGGGTTTGAGTTTTATTGATTCATGCCCTTTAACCTTAATTTTACCCTATTCTACATTAGTGAAATTAATGTGAACTAACTAGATTTGAAAGAATTTTTGAGCAAATTTTGAGTTTCAGTTTAGCGATGCAACTACAAGGCCAAACGATGCATTTGAGAGACAATGCACCACATTTCTAGTACAACGCGATGCATTTGTCAGATCTTGCGACACATTTGCAAAAACCAAAACACCATAGTCACTGTCCCAAGAGTTGCATTTGTTTAGATATAGGGAAAATCATCTTATTATTCTATTTTTAGGATTTTTTATCATTTCTTAATTTTTTGGTTTCTGTTTTCATATCTCGACATCATAATTGTATCAATATCTATTTCAAACTTTTCCAAATTTTTTTCGATTTGAGTGTTTTGCAGCTTTCAAGTTTTTGCAATGCATTTTCTTTGGGCTTCATTGCATTTTCTTTCGACCATGAACCACAGTCACCATCTAGAAAGCCATAGTCGATGTCTAGTTCATCACATTTGTTCAAAAATAGTGAATCGCATTTGTGATATTTTGAGCTACATTTTCCTATAATTTCTAATTAGGGTTTTAATTAGGAATTTTTCAGTTTATTCTTTTCCATTCAGTAGATTAAAGGTTTTTCTATTACTGATTTCTTGTTGGTAGCTTGTGGCTTACATTTGGAGGAGACATTTACATTTTGAGTTACTAATCTACCTTTTGTAGGGTTGTTTATTTTTGTTTAAGATAGGAACATTTTTATTTTGCAATATCTTTTAGACACACTCGTTGGGTTAAAAAGAAATTTCATTTACACTCATTGGTTTAAAAAGAACACAACTTGCATTTACACTCATTGGTCTAAAAAGAACAACTTGCATTTTTCACTTATTGGTCTAAAAAGAACAACAATTTGCATTCACACTCATTGGGTTAAAAATAATCACAACTTGCATTTCTCACTCATTGGGTCTAAAAAGAACAAACAACTTGTATCAAGTGTCTTTGCAATTATCACACATTTCAATCTGGGGATTGAAAAGAACCATTGTTTGTCTTGTCTTGTGATCTTGTTCTTGTTTTGAGATGTGTATGCTCTGCCCTCACACTTTATGTGATCTTGGGAATCAAAAAAACTTCTTAACATTTGCATTGTCACACCACACATTTGGTTTTCTAAAGGTTAATGAACTCTTGCTAGTGTGAGCAAGCACATGTGTATGCTCTTCAAACAAAGAAGAAGAAGGTGACTCAAAATGAGTTAACAAAGGGGTGCACCTCTTTTTTCACTCAATCATGAGGGGTATAATGCATAAATGAAAATAAAAAATCAAACCTAACCAATATAGCAACAAAAAGGTAGGTTTTAAGAGGGTCAAATGATGTGTACTTGTTGCAAAATGTGCTTTTTTGGGCCTCACTAAGGACTCATTCGCCCTATGGCAAATGGGACCTGGCTAGGGTTCTGGAAAAATGGTTTATGGGTTTTGTTCTTCATTGTTTGCACTTCCAAATCCTAGTTGAAGACTGTTAGAAACTCAAAAACAAACTATGTAGCTCAGTTTCTGTGATCTTGCAAGAAAAGTGACAACTTTGCAACTTTTTCTCTCTAAATGATCTTCAACCTAAAACTTGCAATCACACATCAAAGGAGAATAAAAATATTATTTTGTTAGAGAATAGGGGTTTTCCTTGGTCAAACCCCATTTTGGTAATTAAACCTTCAAATGAAACAATGCATAAAGGAATGATGAATGAACAAAATGCAATGTTACAACTCACCAAACCTCAATTGAACCTTGGAGTACAAATAAACAATTTAGCATGAAGTGGCCTCAATGAATGTAGATCTTGATCATGAACTTGATGTAAAACAATGCCTTTGGATATGCTTGATTTGATCTTCAATGCTACATCAACACATTAACTCAACCACATGCATGATGCACTATGTGTTTGACATGATGAAATGAACTATGATTGCTGCAATAAACTTCTATAATTCTATGCTTGAATGCCTTGGAAATAATCTTGTGGATGCTATTGATATCATATACTTGCTATTAGTATGCTTGCATAGAAAATATTAGATTCTTAGAATGAAACGTAGTGAAATAACCTTGCATTTATACATATCTTACTCTTAATTCTTGAAATTCAAATAACACAAGCTAACATTAGATCTAGGATTTGAAATCATTAAAATATTTCCAAAAACATATTCCAAGGGTTTCTCCTAGGGTTAAGTGAGGAACAATTATCCATGTGGTGAATGGGTCCTAACATACTTAACTAGGACACGCTTTGAGGGATGTTAATGTTATGTAAAATTAGGGTCCTAGGACTTAGTGAAGACCCATTCACCTGGTGGTGAATGAGTCCTAGGTCACTAACCTAGGACACACACCTTGTAAAATTAGGCTCGGGCTTTATCCCTCAGAAAATTAATTTGAGTTAAATGGGCCAGTTAACCTCAAATTAGCCTCAATTAATTAATAAAGCCCTAGATTAGTGTGAAAGTGAAAATATGCACTTTACAACACCCTAAATAAGGCACCATTAAGTCCATTTTATTAAAAAGGGTCCTAAACTTAATGTGAATGTGTAAAACACATTACAACACTAAAGAAAGGAATAATTAAGCTCATTTTAATATTGATTATTCTTAAATTAAGAGTGAAAAAGGGATACTTTTTTCAACACTAAATTTAGCCCCTACTTTAGTGAGAGTATGAACCCATGTAAAACTCACACTAAAGTAGACATTCAAGACACTTATGTATGGAACAATGACAAAGATACACAATCATACATTATCAAATACCAAGAAGAGTCAAGCCTAAATGGTCCAATGCAATGTGGAACACATCTAGACTATCATTTTTGCACTCACTCTAGGGTAGTGGAACCTTAGGCCATCACTAGGTGAGTATCCCTATAGGAAGGTGGCTTAGTGAGAAATTCATGCTTGTGTGTTGATTCTCACTATACTTACCATACCAAATCTATCCCTCTGATAACTCTGATAGGGCACCACTCACATTCTTTCCTCATTCTTAACAAGCTATGTTATGCTAAGTGCCAATGCACATGGCAAGGCTCCATAGGAAAGCAAGGTGTGTTATTCTAGGTGTCCTTGAATTAGGGTTTCAAGCTTCATAATGTTGGCAAGTTGTGTTATGCCAAACATTTATGAACATTAATACTAGTAAAAGTTTTTGTTCAAAGGGATTTCACTTTGTTTGTGTAAGGTCTTATTCTTAGGGATCATCATGCCTAATGTCTCTAAGCCACTATGAGAAAGTATTATGCTAAGAAATATCGCACTCTTGGAGGACATCAAACCCAATGACACCACCAAGAAAAGGATGCATCACAAGAAAAAACAAAATCACACCATGAAACATACAAAGTGTTGAAAGATATTATCAATGTATGCCCCCACTTTAAAGTGGTTGCTAACACCATTGCTATGAGAAATTGCTTTAAAGTAGCCAATATTCAATCCTAATACATGAGAGCTTTCCTAAAAAAACCGTATGTCAAGTCATATGTTTCTAAAATAAAGCTATGTCACAAAAAAGGAGGGAGGGGTTACCCCTAGAAATACATAAGGGATCTATGGATTCAGGGTCAGTATATATTTGCTACAGTGTTGTTATAGAGCTCAAAAATATCATCATTCCATAAATACTCATCGAATTGGAAGAATGATACATAGAGAGTCAAAACAAAGAAAAAAAATCCTTTCGAGTCAACATGGAAGAGACCTAAATGTCACGACGCCTTATGTCATCCCCAAGAGGAAAACACAAGACAAGAAAAAAAGATAAAATGTTTATAACATAGAGAAGAATGTAGGTAAATATAGAGGAATGCACAAAAAGAGAGAGAGATACATCAAATGAAACAACACGAGGGATCACATTATGCACATGCAATCACATAAAGAGAGACAATGCAAAAGAATATAAGGCACATGCGAGTCAACCTACAGTAGGTCATCCACATCCCAATCTTGATCAGTATATATGGAAGGCAGACAACTAGCCAAAGGAACAACATCAAATGCCAAAACTAGGACAAGGCTAACTAACCCCTTGTCCCCCACTAAGTGCAGGACAAGGATGAGATGAGATAGGTAATTAGAATGAGCTCCTTGTGGTAAAGGGAATGATTTGCAATGAATGTATAACATGTAATAGTGAGAATGCCATGACCATACAACTATTACCAAGGAGTAAGATGCATGCTTTTTAGTCAAGTTTGATTCTTAGAGGGTGAAAAATTCTTCAATACTTTCTTTAAAGGACGACAATTGTCAGTGTGATGGCCAAAGAATCTATGATAATCACAATATGGTTCATTCTTATTAGTTTGTCTTTCGGTCAAGTTTTCACGTTTAGGTGGTAGTTCGATTAGTTTCCAACATAAAAGAGTACAAAATATTGTATCAATTTTTGATAGTTGTAATGAGTTACAAAGAGATTCAAGAGGTTCATACAACTATTGTAACTTAATCTTTTGATGTTAATGTAGTCATGGTTTCTTCTTCTTTGGTTTGATTACTATGGTTTCATCACTTTCTTCTTCTAACTACAAACCTTTTCCTTTTTTAGAAAAGGATGTGTTAAGAGTTGTAAAGTGATCATAATTTGTTGGTTCTTTTCTCTTATGCATGGGAGATGTGTAGTAAGGAGGTTGAGGAGGAGGAAAATTCTGTTGAATGATATAGACCAAAGAGTGCATGAATTCTATCCCTTCTTCATGTTTAAGCATCATTTTTAGGTTCCCTATGAGAGGAATGACATTACTAGCAATAGGTTTGGTTCTCATAAATTTTTGTAAAATCTTTAATTCTTCATCTAGCCTCTTTATGTTATCTTGTTGGATACTAGCAATATAATGCACATCATTTGTTGGGAGGGAAGTCATGGGAAATGGGGTATGTATGCTATGATCCATAGAGGGTTGATTATCAACACTATTAAAAATAGAGTTAGAAAACCCAAGATCCATGATGAATGGTGTATAGCGACATGACATGTGTCTCGAACTACGTCTCAAAATAGTATTGCTAATAGGACACCAAATTGTAAAACTCATACAAGTTTAACAAACTTAGTGTGCAACCCCAAAATGGAAAGAGGTGAAAAATGCAATGCAATGACCTAAAATGTAATGTGTAAATGTAATTTTTAGATTCTAAACAAGGTAATTTGTTGATTACACTATGCAATAATCTAAAAGTGAAATCTTGTAAATGTAATTTTGAAATCACACAATGCACTAGATATACCAAATTAAGCTAAATATGATCAAACTAATGAAACAAAAACTCAACAAACTGTAACAAAGATTTGATAACAACAAAGAGAAGCAAAAAACTGAAGATTTCAATTTCCAAAAATACAAATCAAGACCTGATCAAGGGCTTATTCGCCCTATGGAAAATGGGTCCTAGATTAAGGTTTTGAAACTGATTTTTATAGATTTTCAAGTCTTTTCTAGTGGTTTTTAGATTCAATTTATAACAGTAAGATTCAACTTCAGTTTTCTATAAATGCAATGTGAAATACAAGTGAAAATTATGACAAAATGATAACCTAAAAAACCTAATTTGATATGCAATTTTGTTTCAATTTTCAAATGCAAGTTAATGTAATGTATATGATATGCAAGATGATTGATTTTTTTAATTTATTTTTTTGTATTTTTTAGATTTAAAGAATGCAAACAATGCAATCCTAAAACCCTAGATGAGATGCAAATTTGAATGTAATGTAAACACCCTAAATGAAATCTAATTAAGTGAAAATGAATGCAAGATCTAAATCTAGGATGAAAATGACTCCAAAATCAGAAAACTACAATGCTCAAAAAGCGTCGGGTTCACCAAAATGAAATAAAGAAAAAGAAGGTGACCCAAAATGAGTTAACAAAGGGGTGCACCTATTTTTGCTATGTGTTTCACTCAATTATGAGGGGTATAATGTATAAATGAATGCCATAAATCAAAACTAACCAATATAGCAACAAAAAGACAGGTTTTAAGAGGGTCAAATGTTGTGTACCTGTTGCAAAAAAGTGCTTTTTTGGGCCTCATTGAGGACTAATTCGCCCTATGGCAAAGGGGTCCTAGCTAGGTTTCTAGAAAAATGGTTTATGGGTTATGTTCCTCAATGTCTGCACTTCCAGATCCTAGTTGGAGATAGTTGGAAACTCGAAAACAAATTTTGTAGCTCAATTATCATGATCTTGCAAGAAAGGTGTCAACTTTGATAACTTTAACTTTGCAACTTTTTCTCTCCAAATGATCTTCAACCTAAAACTTGCAATCACACATCAAAGGAGAAGAAAAATGTTGTTTTGTTAGAGAATAGGGGTTTTCCTTGGTCAAACCCTGTTGTGGTAATTAAACATTGAAATGAAAAAATGCATAAAGGAATGACGAATGAACAAAATGCAATGTCACAACTCACCAAACCTCAATTGAACCTTCGAGTACAGATAAATAATTTAGCATGAAGTGACCTCAATGAATGTAGATCTTGATCATGAGATTGATGTAAAAAAATGCCTTTGGATATTCTTGATTTGATCTTCAATTCTACATCAATACATTAGCTCAACCACATGCATGATGCACTATGCATTTGACATGATGAAATGACCTTTGATCGTTGCAATAAACTTCTATAATTCTGCCCTTGAATGCCTTGGAAATACTCTTGCAAAATCTCTTGATATCATAGACTTGCTATTAGGATTCTTAGATTCTTAGGATGAAACATAGTGAAATAACCTTGTATTTATACATATCTTACTCTTAATTCTTGAAATTCAAATAACACAAGCTGACATTAGATCTAGGATTTGAAGTCATTAAAATACCACTAAAAACATATTCCAAGGGGGGTCCTATGGTTAAGTGAGGACCCATTTGCCATGTGGTGAATGGGTCCTAACATACTTAATTAGGACACACTTTGGGGGATGTTAAATTTTATGTAAAATTAGGGTCCTAGGACCTAGTGAGGACCGATTTTCCAAGTGGAAAATGGGTCCTAGGTCACTAACCTAGGACACACACCTTGTAAAATTAAGTGTTGTGTAATATCATTTATGAATTTCGGGCTTTATCCCTTAGAATCTACAATTAATTAGGCTTGTATTTAAATTAAAGGGGCCAAATAACCTCAAATTAACCTCAATTAATTAATAAAGCCCTAGATTAGTGTGAAGTGTAAAGATACACTTTACAACACCCTAAATAAGGCACCATTAAGTCCATTTCATTAAAAAGGGTCCTAAACTTAATGTGAATGTGTAAAACACATTACAACACTAAAACAAGGCATAATTAAGCTCATTTTAATATCGATTATTCCCAAATTAAGTGTGAAAAAGGGATACTTTTTTTGACACTACAACTCTCTCCTCGCATCTTTGTATGACATTGGAGATCAAAAATACTGTATTTGTCTCACTTTTCTTATACCCTTTAGATATGGCCTACCCTTGAGACACATCTATATGAAGAACTCATTAGTGACCCAAAGCAGTTTTTCTCTCGGGCCACTATATAAAAGGGTAAGACAAAAGTCAAGCCTGAACTACCATTAGCCTTCTCTGTACAATGCTCGTATGAAAGTGCAAGCTACCCATGTTTATGTGAGGTATTTTTAGTACCACTATTAGGATTGGGTAAAGCCTTAAGTGGCTTGTTGGATGCTCGCAAGGTAGCAAGTCCTTGAGAAATGACTAAAAGACAAACTAGTTAGAGGCCCACCCTTATTGATTGAATTTCTTAGCATCATTCTCAGTGCAGGAGATGCACATCATTCCCTCAAAGAATTTTAGTCACCATGTGGCTCCCTTGAGATGAGAAAAAAATCCTTGACATTGTAAAAGTTACTTGTTTTACTTGTAGATTTCTAAGGAGAAGGTGATTTTGGTTATCCTTCCATTCTAGGAAGCTCCTATCCATCCTCTCTTGCAAGATAAGAGTGAAAACACCCCCTAAAGGTGTCCCTCCACTCGTGTCGAATGATATTTCAAGTTTTTCACCTAAGAGTGCTTCCATTGGCCATTAAACTTAGGGTAATAAGTGTTTTATGTGTGTGAATTTTCTTCGAATTGTGTTTAGACCCATGGTAATTGGGGTGGATAACCCTAGAACATACATATTACACTTACAAAATTTGGACATTCAAATAGCCAAGACATTGTTTTCAGATTGTTTGCTTTGTTTGCCATCACATTTCACAAAAACCAAAATAAAAAATCATTCACAAACATTCAAACTAGGGAAAGACACACTATTCATCGCATCTGCAGACTATAAACCACAATTGCATGATAGAACACTACATCTGCACCACATTTTCATCTTAGAACAATGCATTTGATAGTTCGTGCACCACATTTGCTAGTCGACAAAAAAATTAGGGAGTTCTAGTGTAGTCCTATTTTGGATCAATTCTTGATTATCAAACCATAGACTTTCTCATCTCAGATCTATCATTTCACTTCATTTTGAATTTATCTTACCAATGGTTTAGTTGCATACATCATAGGTAAAAATTTAGGTCTCTCATTAGATTGCATATACTTTTGCAAACCTTAGATTAGTAAATTTATCAGACTTTAGATTAGACCATAGTCAAAAACTTAGATTTCCTTGACCTTGTCTTTTCATCAATCAAGTCTTTGTCCTTTAAGTTGGTCCTTTAAACTCATAATTCTAGTTTGAGGCCACTTTTTCAATCATCATCACTTTAGTGTTAGTCTCTTTTAAGGTCTTGACAATTAGGTTTTCCACTTTGGACTATCTTAGTTTGGTTGGTAGCCTCTTCTCCGATCAACCAAAAAGTGCTTAGTCTCATATCATTAGTCATACCACACCCTTCATCATTCATTACACTTGCATATTTAGTCTTAGTCTTACCATAGATTTTGGGATCATTGTGACATTATCACATATCAATTTCACTTATTGTCACTTGGTATTTTAATCTTGGTCTTAGTAGCATCATCATTTGACATTCATACATATTGAAAACTCCAAAAACATAGCATATTTTCATACCCTAGCCTTCATCCTACCATTGCATTGTCATTCCTTAGAATCCATATTCACTCATCACATTTTCAAGTCTTTTTATGGTCTAAACAAGATTACAAAGGAAGAGAAAAGAAATGGATTACAGCAATGAAGATGACTTTTTCAACCCCACTAGCAACATGCAATTTCAATCTTCTTCTAATGAGACACCAAAGACACACCATCATTTTGAAATCCTTTTTCAAGGCTCATAATCAAGGACATCAACATGTCTCTAACTGAATAAGAAGTTGAGGAAGCCACCCAAGACCCAAATATGGCATGGTTTGTAGATGAAATTGTATCACAAGATCGACAATGATTCCTAGCAAAATTGTTACAAAGTGGGGCCAAACTTCCTCATGGTTTTGATGTTAACACTCTTCAAGCAACACCTATAAGTGAGACTAAAAAAAACCAAGGACATAATATCCCTAACCACACTATCCCACAAATATATGCTACCATTCCATTAGGAGGAACAATAAAAAATATCACGATAGTTAATGCAACACCTTTATTTGGGACACAAAACTCACAAGCAATGAAACAACCCTCTAGCAATACATTTAATCCATTTGGATCATCATCAAATGCTATGGGTGCATCATCATCCAACCCCTTGTCAATGGGTAAAAAGAAGTCAAGCATTAAAATTTGAAAAGTATACATTAGTGGGCCCAAGCCACAAACAAGCACCACACCAAATACCAATTTGAACACCAACACATTGTCACAAGGTCCTCACACAAGAATTTCCCTACAAAGTAGCACACACAGGCATTTCCAACAACATGGAAACCAAACATACATGGTCAAACTAGTTCAAGCCCATTTCAAACACAATTAAATATGAACACTTCCCACATCCCTCAAATTCCAACTTTCACCCCACATATCCAAATTCAAATTCCAACTTTCACCTCACATGCCCAAAATCAAATTCCAACCTTTACCTATAACATTCCAAACCAAAATATACCACATACATTTGGCATCAACACCAATTCATCCACCCAAAATATTGGATTGAAAAACTCAAACATGGGCCCATATCATAATGTAGTTGCAAATGTAGTGGACACATTCTTGACTCAAGTGGATGTCTTGGCAAACTAAATGTTTGCATTACAAATTCAAGTGGACAACATGAAAATATCGATAAAGAAGACTTATTCAACACAAGAGTTATGCCCATACCTATTTGATAAAAGAATATACATGCATCTATTTCCTCATAATTATGTCATTCCAAAATTTACTAAGTATTGAGGAAAGGGGAACCCACTCTAACATGTAAGATAATTTCACACAACTTGCATAGACATCACATCTAAACACACATATCTCATGAGACTATTTACAAGGAGTCTCATAGGACAAGGACTTGAGAGGTTTGCCAACTTACCTCCAAGCATAAGAACATGGGATGAACTAGCTAATAAATTTGTGACACACTTATTTTATAACATAAAAAATGACATTGCCATAGATACATTGTGCCATACAAAACAAGAAGAAGGTGAGACATTCATAACATTCTTCCAAAGATGGAGGAGCTTGGCTAGTTGATTTCTTGTTGAGATTCCCGAGAAACAAAGGATTTTCATGTTTGTAGAAAAATTGATCATGGACCTAAAATATCAATTGCAAGCCCATTTTTTCACTACATCATACTTGAGAAGGCACTCGTTGCAAAAGGAGAGCTTCAAACTTTCAACAAAAATAAGAATTCCCAAGTTACCTCAAATGACAAAAGTAAGTATTGGGCTCATAATAAAAATGTCACAAATGACAGAGTTGTCGAATCAAAGGCTATACACAAAACTGGTCCTACCATCACACTTAAAGGACCTAATGCATGAAAAAAACCACCACATTTTCATGAGAAAACAACAAATGCCATTTAGAATAACCAAGAACCTAGACCTCAAAGGAACTTTCCAACAAGACATAAATACACTCCCTTAGGGGAACCAATTGAATCAGTCTTAAAAAAACTTTTGTAGTCCAAGGTCATTTGACTTCTTGAGGAAAAACATTATGATCCAGGGAAATTTAAACCTTTGTGGTGGGATGACAATTCCTTTTGCGATTACCATATCAAAGGACACAAAACTTTTTCATGCAAACAACTCAAGAACATAATCCAAGACCTAATTGAAAATGGTGTCATAGAAGTGTATAGCCAATAATCGACCTCCAAAAATGACCACACAATATTTAATAATCCTTTGCATGACCATGGGACAAGGAAGGCCTCCAATTCAGGTGCAAAGAACAACAACCAAGATAACTTCACTTGTGTCACCTATGACTATACTATTCATCATATTCAAGCTGTAGATGAACATGTCAATACCATCACCATTAAGAACCAACCAGAATATGTAGTAACCACATGTCAAACCAGGGTGACCCTACAAGGTGCTCCCACAAAAAACAACCAAAAGCTCAATATAACATATTAGACCATTTGGGGAAAACACCTGCTTAGATCTCTATCCTTGAGTTACTTTGTATATCCTCTGAGAACAAAGTTGTTCTAGACAAAGCTTTACAAGGAACCTCAATACCAACTGACCTTGATGTCAATCAATTCTAGGAAATGGTGGGATATTTATCCAACACTCACCATGCCACTTTTTCAGACCAATACTATTCATCTCAAAAGTCCAATCATAACGATCCCTTGCATCTAGAAGTTTACGTTAACAAGTATAAAATCAAATGAGTCTTGGTAGACAATGGAGTGGGATTAAATATTTTCACTCTTAAATTGTTCACAACATTGGGTTTCTCTGAAACTTGCATGGATACAACAAAGAACATTATCATAAAAGCCTATGACGATGAAGAGCGCTCCTCTAAGGGTGACATAACACTACCAATCAGAGTTGGACCCACGATATTGGATACCACCTTCCAAGTGTTGGACCTAGATCTCCCTTACAATCTCCTCCTCGACCGACCATGGATCCATGCCATAAAAGTGATTCCATCCATGTACCATCAATTCTTGAAGTTCCCCTACAATGACACTAAGGTCATAATAGTTGGTGATCCTAACTCCTTTTAGTATTGTAGTGATCTAAGAGGGACTACTATGTTTCAAGTGCCTATTAACTATGAAGCTTCATCCTCCACCTCATCACATTACATTGATCCATATTCCTTGTTCAAATCATCTACTTCATTTACTGCACCTTCAAAACCCAAGGTCCAGGTTCATAAAATGGGATGTGGAGAGTATCATACAAATAGTTCATTTTATGCTAAGAAGTTATCCGTAGGTGAAAATGTTAATACTATTAAGGATATCCAGGATTTCAAGAATGATATTTTTGATAAAGTAAGCTACATTTATAGGGTGTATTACCCCTTAGACATGGATCCCAAAGGGCCAAAAAGAGACCAAGACCAAAGTTACAACATTAAGCCCATACTAGAAAAGTAGAAGAAACCAAAAAACACACAAACACACCAGACCGATAGTAGAGAAAGACCCACCCACCCAAAAAAAAACCCAACCACTACTCGGCTAGTCCCTCCCACTTCTCAATGAGAAGATTCAAGACATCATCACCAACCCATTTAGGTCCCTCACCCTTAGTCTTCTTCTCCACTTCCTCTTTGACTACCTCAGAGAGAGTGACAACATACATGTGGATGATTTTTATCATGAAGCACATTAGCTGATTAAAATTTTGTCCACCTGAGCTAACAATTTGTTGAAATACTCATCCTTTCCATTTTCTCCTTTAATTATCTCCTCCTCCCCAACCATGTGGTCCAAATACGAAGTGGTAGAATCTTCTTTTATCATTTTTTTCAATTTCAAGAAGTGACTACGACCTTCGAAAAAATCTTCCAATTCCTCAACAGTATCCTGCTGCTTACAAGTCTTGTTGTCATCGATTTGCTCTGAGCTGCTAGATATCTCATTAATAGGCAACTCTTTCTTATTTTTGGCCAATTTGTGAGACCTTCTAACACTAGTTTTCTCCATCCCAATATCCACACTTGCCACAACCACAATATCACCTTTAGAATCTCTGTCCATAGGGCTCCCTCCCTGATTGTCTGTGATTGACATCTCCACATGAAACAGGGTGTCCTTTTTTCCATTGGTCTTGGCCGTTAGTTTGTTGTCCTTCTTGGTAGGAGTATTTTTTAACTCATAGAGCCTAGCTGCCTCCTTTGACTGGGCTAAACCTGCACCCCCTTTTTTTTGGCCGAGGGTTTGGATTTATGAACATCTTAAGGTTCACATTCCACAGGGGGTTCTTCCTTTTTGGTATGATAGAAGTAGTAGGGGAAGGTTTTTCAAGAGAGTGGTTAAGAGGTTCCTGCTCTTCAACATGGACAACAAAGATAGACTTGGGGGTAGAGAGCTAAATGAAAATGGTAGAGCCAAAGAATGAGGCTCTGGTGTAAAGGAAGCATAATCAAGGGTTTCCTTCATTGAGCTTTCTAGAGAGGAAAACAAAAAAAAAGGAAAAATTATAAGCATTTTATTCCTAAAATGGTTAAGTAACTACAAATGGTAGAAATAAAAGACTTTAAATCTCCCCTCTAAAGTGACATACTTCATGATAGCTAAGAAAACCTGATCCCATGGCTTTGGAAGCATCTCCCTTTCAAAGCTTGAATGCTTCTTAATAGGCTTCTTGTTCCCCTTGAAGAAAGCATCACGACTCTCTAAATATTTCACCTTGGTGTGCTTCCCGAGTTTCTGGTCAATGCGGGATAGGTCTGTCACCTTGACGATAACCTCCTCATTAACTTCAAAGGAGATTCCACCATCGATGAATCTCTTGTCACTCTAAGAACTAGTGAATTACACTGATAGCATCAAATCATGACCCACTAGGCTCTCCATAAGGGGCACAATTCCTCCCTCCATGCAAATGTGCCAAACTATAGGGTCCCTATGGAATTCATCGCAAGAGCCAGGCTTAGTACAAACCCTATCACCTCCCATATCTTCACATTGAACATTGAAACTTACCCAAAAAACTAGGGTTATAAAATTTTCAAACTAGTAATGGATAACCTTTACCACCCATTTATCACCGTCTCCAAATCAATAAGGAGAATCATGCCTAATTAAGGTAGCCAAAACATCACATGAGCTGGTGGTCATTTCCAAGAGAATTATGGTCGTGGGGCCATAATAAACCTTTCTTAAGTATAACATACTTAAGTTAAAAGCCATGATAACTTTGATCAGATAATTATTAGCCAAAAGTCTGGGGATAACTTTGTCTATACACACATTCCTAAAAGTTATGGCCATGGGTCCAAATAAATCATTTTTTAGTACATCAAAATTAAGCTAAAAGCCATGATAACCTTGATCGAGTAATAAATAGCCAAAATTCTTGAGATACACTTGGCCATATACACATTTCTAAGGACTTGATTTGAATTGTGGCACCTTTGACAAGACTTCTCATAAATATTTTGAAGATCCCAACCCTTCTCCTCCATCAATTCAAAACACCACCCAATTTCCTACCTATTCCTCTCCACATCATCCTACTTGTTCCACATCATCAAAGGTCCAAAGGTATAGAGCCATATGTACCTACCAAAATTAGCAACATTGGTTACCATCATTAATGGTAATATTCTTTTGTTCATCAAGGATAAATCCTTGTATATTCATAGGGAGAGCCCCAAGTCTTCTCTAGCATTTGGATATGATCCACAAGGAACCAAGGTTGGCCAGAGCATCCACCACCTAGTTTCCCTCTTGAAATATGTCAGTCAAATTCCTCCTTTCTAGTTTAGAAATAAATTTTTTTTTTTCCAAGAGTATGTCTCTGATACTCCACCCATGAAAAAGACCATGATTAATATCTAGTCAATCAACGTCTTGGAGTCACCTTCAATATGCAGTTTCTTAATACCCAAAGTGATAGAAATTTCAATGCCCTTGAGCAACACTCTAGCCTCCACTGTCATGGAAGTCTATTTACCAATACCACCAGCATACCCTGCCACTAAATTTCCATTAGAGTCCCTGATAATGCCTCCAATGCTAGCCATTCCCAGGTTCCCTTTAGCCGCCCCATCAAAATTAAGTTTATGCCAATCAGTAACTAAGGGTTTCCAAACCGTGTTCAGTCTTGCCAAAGATTTAGAGTTATCATAGGAGTTGATCTCTATTTTTTTTATCCAATTGTTTGTCATGTTAATCTCCCACATAGTAGGTGCTTTTTCTAGGGGTTTCTAGTCGTATAAGGAGACATTCTTAGAAAAAATCCTGAAACCAATGCCAAAGACCTCCTCAGGTCTTTTTTCAATAGCTTTGAAGATCTGATTGTTCCCCTCCTTCCATAAACACCAGAAAAGGATGGGAGGAATTTGACACCATATTTCACTAGGGAGAGGATGGTGGAAAGGGCCTGACCAAATTTTAATTAAACTCTTGATATCACTATTCATGGTCCAATGAACCCCCAATTTACCAAAAGACAAGTCCCAGACTTCAGTAGCAAATGGGCAGTGGAGTAACAGGTGGCCAAATGGCTCCTCATTATTCTTGCATAACATGCATCTATTTGGGATTTGAAATCCCCTTTTCCTTAATTTATTTTGAGTTTAATCCTATTGTGATAGGTTGTCCACCAAAAGAAGTTAATTTTTGGTGTTAAATTTATGTTCCAAACCTATTTCCATAATTTGCTCTTATTCCCCTATTCCAACAACAAATAGTCAATAGAATTTTAACAAAGAGGTTTCCCTTATGTTCCTTGATCCAATAAAAATCCTCCTCCATATTTGAGATGGGAATTCTGGTTAGGGAGAGAATGTCTTGCAAGGACCTATCCAAAAGCCTCAATTCTAAGGAGAGGGGGCAACACAATTCTAACATTTCCCACTTTGTAGAACCGTGGAGACCAAAAAGGTAGTCACTAACATTCTTTCCAAAGTAAAGCCTTGTTGGCCCCATCAAATTCTTGAAATCAAAATGGGAAAGGGGCATTTCAATCAGCTAGGGTTCCTTCCAAAAACTAATGTTGTTTCCATCACTTAAATTCCATATTAGACTAGATTGTATCAAATTTTTCATCTTGTAAATATTATTCCAAACCAATGAACCCTTAAGGTGTTCATTCAAGAGACACCTGACAAGAGGGTAGTTGCTAAGGTACTTAGCATTCATAAGCCTGCACCAGTCCTTCTTGTTCCTTAGTTGATCCCAACCAACCTTAGTAAGCAAGGATTTGTTGGTAGGCTGGATTTTCCTTATACCTAGCCCCCCTAGATTTAGGAAGGAAAAACTTGTCCCAACCAATCAGTGCCAACTTCTTTTTCTCCTCTATGCCAGACTAGAGGAAGTTCCTTTGGATTTTTTCAAAATTCTCTACTATGCATCTAGGAATTTTGAATATAGAAAGGAAATAAACTAGGATCCCTTAGAAGGCAATAGTAAGGAGTTATAGATTACTAGCATGACTAAGGATTGAGTCTTTCCAACTGGCTATCTTCCTTTGAACTCTCTCAAGGACATAATTCTAGAAGGTGGAAGTAACTTCTTTAATAGTAAAAGGAAGGGTCATACTCACACAACCTATAACAACAATCACCTTGTCCTACAAAATAAGAGTGTTGTTAAATAAAAAAATCATGCTCTTGTTGTAATTTATACACTAGCCCAAGCAAGAAACATAGTTGTTAAGGAAATTATTCCATTTTCTTGCTTCCACAACTGAAGCTTTCCTAAACAAGATGGTGCCATCGACAAATTGTTGTATGAAATCCAGTTCTAGAGAGGTGGTAGTTTTAACTCCCTTGATAGAGCCCTATTACAACATTCTAGCAACATTCCTACTTAGAAAATTAGCAACCATTATAAATAGGTATGGAGATAGAGGATCTCCCTATCTTATACCTCTCCTAGCATTAAAGAACCCATGGGGAATCCCATTAACCATTTCAAGAATGATGTTAATTCAACTTCAAATATTTTTAAAAATATGCAGACAAAAGACCATGCCTAGATTGACACCTTTTAGGTTCTCGATGACACCTTTGTTTTTGCCATATACACTCATGATCCTATTCAAGATTACCCCTTCCCATCTCATGACTATTTTCCTTCCACTCCATATTCTAAGCCATCATCCTCCTATTCTGACCATCCTAGGTTAGGGTATGCATCCCCTACTATTTCCTCTACTAAGTCTTCTTGCCAACTCGTTAAGGGTGTGCAAGCTTCCTTTGATGTTAACAATGCCAAAAAGGATAGTCCTGATGAATCCATTGAGTGCATTTCCAATCTCTCTTATGAATCACACATTCCTATCACCTTAATTATCTCATCCATCTCATCCACTTCATTCGACTCACCCATACTATTTACATCCACCCACCTCATAGATATGGATCTATGGACAAAGATTTTGGCACCCTAATGCTCTCTTGCACTTCTAGGGTTTTTGCACCTAAAAGGAGAGAGATGGGACAAAATGGGCAATGTCTACATTCAAGATTAATGTAATTATGGATGCAATATGCCTAATTGTGATGTAATAATGCACTAATATGAAAATAAAATGACTTAATGATGAAAAACCTAAGAAATACAAAGTGTTGGAAAACACACTGTGATATGCAAAACACCTAAAAATGCAAGTAAATGATGAAATAACTGAACATAATTGAACAGGTGCACTTGGAATCTGAAATCTAATGTGGAGATATTTTGGAATCCTAAAAAATTGACTAAAAATGTTGATTGGGGCACTTACGCAAGGCTAGGCAACTTAGTCCCAATATTGAGAAAAACTTGTTGAAATAGGAATTTGTTAAATGGGTATCCAAATCTGCAAAAACCTCTGAAAAACAGGTTCAGTGGGACTAAGTCACCACTATTGGTGACTTAGTCCATTTCTGAATTTCTAAAAATTTGAAAGTGGAGACAAAAGCCCTTAGTCTACACTTTGGTTTCCCATAGGTGTGTGGTTCTGAAACTTTGATTTTCGGGCCTAAAAGTGACTTTTTGTTGATATTTTGGATTGGTCAACAAGGAGATTGCTTCAATGAGTCCTAAATCTAATCTTCAATGATTTTCAAACCCTCAAAGTGCCTAAATATACAAACACACAATGAAAGAGAAAGAAATGTTGGATGTTAGGGCATGGGAGTTTGCCTTGGTCAAACCCCTTTCAGGTAATTAAACAAAAATGAAGAAACATAGTGAAGCATGAAACAATGGATTTAGTACCTTGCCATGATGACTGATCTTGATTTTGTGCAGCAATAGTTGAAGAGTCTGCCCTTGGATGTCTTAGGAAGCTATCTTGATGTATTGGAATGATGAAACTCTAGCTTGCTTGAGAAGAATGATGAAAGAACAAGTGAATGAATTAGGTAAAATGAGAGGGAAAACCCTATATTTACACAAAATTATGCCATAATTCCCAAAAATACCTCATCACAGGCCAATCTTAGGTCTTAAGGAATAAAAACTCGAAATAAATTTAATTTAATTTTGATTTTTGATCCAAATGGGACTAAGTCGCCACCAACGAAAACTTAGTCCACTTTGGCATTTTTAAGTAGATATCGGGAATTGTGATAATTTAAATAATGTTTATTAGGTTCTTCTTTAACAAGACACTTAAGTAAGGCTTGCAAGTGTATAAAGGGGACATTTAAAGCATAAGAAAGGTGCAAATATTGATGACAAGCCTAAGAAAGTGTGAAAGTTTGTTACAAGAATTTACAACACTTTGAAATAGGTCTTGATAAGTTTATTTAGGTGAATTATGATATTATGGTCTTAGAAAAGTGTGAAGATGTGTTACAACACCTTACAACACCTTTACAAGATATCAATAATGCATTTTATTCAATTTTCAATTGCCCAAGACCTAATGTGGATGTGTAAAACACCTCACAACACCAAATCAAGGCCTCATTAAGTCCAATTTGTCATCAATTATTCCCATATCAAGTAAAGTATACACTTTTTGGTGACACATAAAGCCCCCACTTTAGTGAGAGGATGAACTTGCTTCAAACTCATGCTAAAGTAGCCATTCAAGAGGAGTCCAATCATACCAATGTAGATGGAAAAGGATAACAAAGATCAAAGGAGGTTATGCAAGCCCCTAGGATCTAAGATCCTAAGTCAAACCAACATGAGTTCAAAAGGACACACATAAGGTGAATGATGTGAAACTAAACAAGATACACATTCATGCAATGGAAAGAACTAGAAGGAAGAGAAATGAAAATGAGGTGGATCAAAGCTTCGACCATTTTTCCAACACGTTGTGGATTAGATCTAGGCTTGTTTGTTAGGAAAAAGAAAAGTGTACTCACTCTGGGGAAATGAAACTCATGGTTGTTTTCCAGGTGAGAAGGCCTGAGTATACTCACTTTGTGGCCATAAACTTCTGGTTGTCTGCGGGGTGAGAAATCCCAATAGGTGGCTATGGGGAAAGTCGTGCCTTAGAATGGGCTTTCCTGCTCAACCATATCAAAGTTATATCTCCTGATAACTTTAATAAGGCACCACAAAGGATAATGTCATTTTGAGCTCTATGAGGTAAGCAAAACTTCGTATGCTTGACACTCATAGACATTGTCAATGCAAGGTAGTGTTGGGAATGTTCAAAGGGATTTTTGCCTAGTTCATGCAAGGTCTCATCTTAGGGAAAATCATGCCTAATTTCTCCAAGAGAGGAAAGATGAAAATGGTCTCATCTTAGGGAACATTATGCTTAACATTTCCAAGAGAGGAAAAATGTAGATGGTCTCATCTTGTTTCCAAGAGAGGACAAGTGCAATGTCTCATCTTGAGCAACATTGTACCTAATGTTTCAAAGAGAGGAAATCACAAGAAAAATCACACAATGAAATATGAGTGTGGATGTATGCCCCCACTTTAAAGTAGTTGCTAACACCATTATTGTGAGAAATTGCTTTAAAGTAGAAGGAGACATGAGAGCTTACTTGAAAATCCCTATGCCAAGTCATATGATTTGAATAAGCTACATCATGAAAAGTGTAGTATGTCACATGCAAGCCAACTTAAGGCATGTTGTCCACATCCCAAGCTTGCTCTTATATAATCATGAAAGGTTAAGGACGAGCCAAAAGAGGCAATGACAAGTGACATATGAGGAAAAGGCTAGCTAACCTCTTGCCCCCACTTAGTGCAGGACAAGAGTGAGCCAAAATGATTTATAAGATGCATGCTAGAGTGAAAATCGGTATCAATTAGAGGAATGGGGTGCCCCCACATAAGGAAGAAAACCAAAATATTTAAGATGTTGGATTTTACTACTCAAAGCATTACATTCATTAGTAAAATGACCATGAACTCTATGATAGGCACAAAATGAAATCTTGTAATAGGATTTCTTACGAGTTCTTGGAGGAGTCTCGACAAGATACCCTCTTGATCAATGGTAGATGTTCTTGTATTATGTGACAAAGACATCTCTTGCTTAGATTTAAAAAATGTCATACCTATGCAAGACTCTTTAGATTGCAAGATTTTGTTCTCTCCTTTATAGGAGGGTGTAAAATCTAACGAATTCAATTAATTAGTGTTTTGCGAGATGACATTGACATTAAGTGAAGGTGTATTTGTTTGTTTGATTGTTTGCAAAGGAGAATGATGAGACCACTAGTGTTGATTAGTTCAAGATGCTTTATAGTTAAAGTTGGTTTAGAGGAATTGTTTATGATATTATTGATGTTGAGTGAAGGCTTGGCTATTTCTATCAAAGGACAATAACCAAGACCATAAGTTGTTTATTGTGTGATAGGATCTACAGGGTTGTGGATACCTTGGTCATGGGCATCACATCCTTTTCCACTATATCCAAGTTGTTTCATAAGCTCATATCCTCATCCATAAATATTTTTTCATTGCTTTTGGATTAGGTTGTTGTTCATTGTTGAGTTTGTCAAATTTTTGTGTAATTTGTTCGCTTTTGTTCTAGAGTGGTTGAGCCAGATGTGTTCGTAAGGTCTTTTGAGTTGTGGGTTGACATGATTGCTTTTCCATGTGCCTTATTGGAATCTTTGTTTATGATCTTGTACTCACCTATGAATGTATGCTCAAAATCAAGGGAACCCCAATAATCTTCTAATAGCTTTGTGAAATTTTCAATGTGTTTTTCTTTGTTATTTCATTGCACAGGTTCCACTTGTTTGGTTGGTGTTAAGGTGTTCAAGGGGTTCTCTTTGTTTTTCTCAAGTTGTAAGACACTATAAGGCTCATAATTAGAGTCAACTATGTGGACTATGTTATTGTAAACATATTTCATTTTATGATGAAGAGTTGAAGGCACTGCATTCATCTCATGAATCCATGTTCTTCCTAAAAGAAGATTGTATGAAAGGTTATGAGGCATGACATGGATTGGGGTGTTCAATGTGACTACTCCAACTGTAGTAGGTAAAGTGATCACACCGAGCGGTTTCTTTTCTTCATTGTCAAAGCCCTTAATAGATAAAGAATTATGTTGAATTTTTTATTTATCCACATGAAGCCTATCCAAAATATTTACACTACACACATTAAGAGTGGAACCATTGTCAACAAGGGTTTGCTTTATCCCTATCGTATTGTATTGAGCTATGATAATGAAAGAATCATTTTATTTTTGCACATCCAAAAGGGGGAGTTCACTTTGGTGGAAAAAAATGTTAGCATTTAATCCTTGAATTTTGGCTGCTATGCCATTTTGGTTGCACATTAGAAGGGATAGGAACTTGTTGTAAGGAAATTTGAAGCATAGTGTGATAGGCAGGTGAATTTTGAAGATCCCATAGGGATATCTTTGTGGGAGTGCTCTTAAGTTGTTCAACAAGATCATACTCCTGTAATCGAGGATAACTAGGTAGTATAGAATTAGGCAAAGGTAAAGAGGTCGGGGTTGGTTGTGGCGGTCGCGGATTGTTTCTAGTGTAGTGTGTGTGAGCAAAAAAATCATGTGTAGGTGGGTAGAGGGTAAACTTGGGTTTAGGTAGAGGTGGAGGTGTATGTGACGGTGGGTAAATGATAAGTTTAGGTTGGCATTGAGTTTGTTGTCTATGTGAAGGTGGGTAGAGAATTAGAGGGTTCTTAGGATGTCCCACAAGGTATGTATGAGGTCCACTAATGGAAACTTGTGCATTCATAACCTTGGTGGTCTTGGTTTGATGTATTTCTAATGAAGGGAAATCTACATTCACCTTTTTATCAAAGGAAGACACATTACTATTGTTTTCATTTTCTAACACCATGATATTCTCCCTAGGAGGAGAGTTCTTAGGAGAACTACAAATCAAATGTTATTGACATTCATGGATTGGTTCTTCTACAATGACTTCATTGCAAGTAGGAGGGTGATCAATGGTTGAATTTTCATGTTCAATAAGTGTTTTCCTAGGTGAAGGGGGACATCTAAGATTCTCAAGACTACCATTGAATGTGCTTTCTAACATCAAGGCATCTTCTTCACAACTAGGAGAATAAAAAATGTTATTGTCATGATTACCTATGGTTGTGTTAGGTTGGTTATGAATGTCTTGTCCACTAAGAGAGGTAAAAGGAGAGATACAACTAGGATTCTCAAAATTCTCATTAATTGATTCTTCTACTAAGATATTTTCATCACCAAGAGGAGAGATATTATGAGAAGAACAAGTATGATAGTTAGGAATGGCCAAAGTTGTATTCTCTTTGCAAAAACACTCTCATAGGGAGGGGTTATGAAGTTTTTCTTAACGTGTCTAAATATGTAAGGTACTAACATTGTTTGAACAAAAATGAAAACTTGTAACCATGTCATGCAATGTTTCAGTAATATAAACAATGTATATGCAAGGATGCAAAATATTTTTATCCAATGTATGCAAAGCTTAAAGAATGAAAAAAATGTACATGCAAGAATGAAAAGAACTTTTATCAAACTTATGCAAAGTTTTATGAATAGAAAAAATGTGTAAGAAGAATGAAAAGTACTTTTAGCCATGTGATGCAAAATTTTAGAAATGTAAGCATTTCTAGATCTAATGATGTTTGTAATGGAAGTGATTTGAAAAATGAATACCCTAAATTGATGTTTTTGAGCTAAATGCATAAAAAAATGATCCTAAAAATTTCTAGAATTATAGTATATGATACTAGGAGGCTTAGGAAGCATAAAAATGAGGTCTCTATCATTTTATCATACAGTGAAAAATCTGGACTAGGACTAAGTCGCCCAAAATGGCGGATTAGTCCTAGTTAGGGATTTTTTCAAAATTTATAGAAATTTTCAATGGGTTTTGATGTTTTAGATGTGGTATGATGTAGAAATAAGAATAAAATGCAAATTTTCAAGAAATTTTAATGATTTTAGATGTCAAAAATGCAACCTAAATGCACTTTTTATGAATGAAAAACTTGAAACCTAGCAGGCAAATTAATCCATGAAAATCCTAATGCAAGGTCAATGTAAGCTAGATCTATGAAAAAGGACTCCAAGTCAGAAAAGAAAAGTATTCAAAAGGTTGGTTCACCAAAATATGGACAAATATTTTGGCACCCTAATGCTCTTTTGCACTTATAGGGTTTTTGCACCTAAAAGGAGAGAGATGGGCCAAAATGGGCAATGTTACATTCAAGATTAATGTAATGATGGATGAAATATGCCTAATTGTGATGTACTGATGCAATCACCTGAAAAGAAAATGACTTAATGATGCAAAACCTAAGAAATGCAAAGTGCTGGAAAACACATTGTGATATGCAAAACACCTAAAAATTCAAGTAAATGATGAAATAACTGAACTAAATTGAAGAGGTGCACCTAGAATCTCAAATATGATGTGGAGAGATTTTGGAATCCTAAAAAATTGATTGAAAATGTTGACTGCCTGACACTTACACCAGGCTAGGCGACTTAGTCCCAGTTTTGGGAAAAACTTGCCAAAACAGGAATTTGACAAATGGGTATCCAAATCTACAAAAACCTCTAAAAATTAGGTTCAGTGGGACTAAGTCGCCACTATTGGTGATTTAGTCCACTTCTGAATTTCTAAAAATTTGAAAGTGGAGACATAAGCCCTTAGTTTGCACTCTAGTTTCCCATAGGTGTCTAGTTCTAAAACTTTGTTTTTTGGGCCTGGAAGTCACTTTTTGTTGATATTTTAGCTTGGTCAACAAGGATATGTCTTCAATGATTCCTTAATATAATCTTCAATGATTTTCAAATCCTCAAAGTGCCTAAATCTACAAACACACAATGAAAGAGAGAAATGTTGGATGTTAGGGCATGGGGGTTTGCCTTGGTCAAACCTTTTTTAGGTAATTAAACGAAAATGAAGAAAAAAAAGTAGTGAAGCATGAAACAATGGAGTTAGTACCTTTCCATGATGATGATCTTGATTTTTTGCAGCAATAGTTGAAGAATCTACCCTTGAATGTCTTAGGAAGCTATCTTGATGTCTTGGAATGATGAAACCCTAGCTTGCTTGAGAAGAATGATGAAAGGAGTAAATGAATTATGTCAAATGAGAAGGAAAACCCTATATTTATACACAATTATGCCCTAATTCCTAAAAATACCTCATCACAGGCTGACCTTAGGTCTTAAGGAATAAAAACCCGAAAGAAATTTAATTTAATTTTGATTTTTGAGCCAAATGGGACTAAGTCACCACCAATGGCGACTTAGTCCACTTGGGAATTTTTAAGTGGATGTCGGGAATTGTGATAATTTAAATAATGTTTATCAGGTTATTCTTCAACAAGACACTTAAGTAAGGCCTGTAAGTGTATAAAGGGGCCATTTAAAGCATAAGAAAGGTGTAAATATTGATGGAAAGCCTAGGAAAGTGTGAAAGTTTGTTACAAGACTTTACAACACTTTGAAATAGATCTTGGTAAGGTTATTTAGGTGAATTATGATATTATGGTCTTAGAAAAGTGTGAATAGGTGTTACAACACCTTACATCACCTTTACAAGACATTAATAAATGCATTTTATTCAATTTGCAAGGGCCCAAGACCTAATGTGTATGTGTAAAATACCTCACAACACCAAATCAAGGCCTCATTAAGTCCAAATTGTCATCAATTATTCTCATCTCAAGCAAAGCATACACTTTTTGGTGACATAGGATCAACAAGTAGTATCTCAAGAAAATAACAAGGATAAAGATCAAGAATCAAAGGTGAAAATATCTTCTTCAAAAGGAGATCTAGAATTAGAAGAAAAAATGCAAAGACTAAAAGATCAAAAAAGTCATCTAGTCAAAATAAAAAGCTATGGGATGAATCAAAGATAAAAATAAGTCAAAAGTAAGAAAAAGTTGATCTCCAATTATGCCTCTTCGTGAAAAATCACTGGGGGCATCTATCAAAACAAAATTTCAAAAGAAGAGCTTGTTGATCTAAAGTCTCCTTATCACTTTCAATCAATCCATACACTATTAAATCCATCCATATCCACACATCTATCATATTATTCCATCTCCCTTGGTGATGTTTCTCGATGGACCTTTGATGATGACCCCTTCACATACTATAACTCATTGGTCACCCAAACACCTTTTCAGATGAGGTTTGATGGACCATGTAGTGTGCACAATAAGAATCATATCCTAGATCCCTTCATTCACCACATCAATCACCCTATGCATGCATCATTCACACCATTCATTCAAATCATATCCTTTCATCTGACATGGTCATCTAATTTTGAACCAAATTGGTTGGGTCCCTACATCATCACGACAATATATGGGTTTGGTGCATATCAAATTTCAACTCTAGAAGGTGAACCATTGTTAGAACCTATCAATAGATTGCACTTGCATAAATTCTACACCTAGCTTTAGAGAGCTATGTCAAAACCTGGAAAAATACAGAAAGAAAAGTTGCCTTGATGAAAACCTAACAAACAGGCATCTTGGTGGCACCAAAAAAATTAAAAAAATAGTAAAGAGAAATAATTCATCCAATAGTGAAAACCACTTTAGTGGTGCTTTGGATAAGTACCATAGTGAAAACCTAAAAAATAGGTGCCATGTGTAGTTGATCTTTGGTCCATCATCTACGGTCACTCTATCTAGGTGACCACCTTTTGCTCATAATAATATTGTCTCCATGCTTTCTCATGTCATCAATAATAACGCTTTGTTGTCCTTCCTATAACCTAGAATGATTGAAATCTCACATCTTTTTCCTTCCATATCCACCTACAATAAATCTTATTTGATTCCATCCCTAATAATTTGGTCCTATACTCGAGACTAGGGGCAAGTACTTACCCACATCCTCAAAAGGATTCTACACTTGTCATTGGAGGTCATTATATCAAAAAGCCCAAAAAAATTAGTAAACATCAAAAAGCCAAAAAAAATTAGAAGGCATCAAAAATCCAAAAAAATAAAATGAAAAAACATCAAAAAGCCAAAAAAAAAAGAAAACATCAAAATTCCAAAAAAATTAGAAAACACCAAAAATCCAAAAAAAATCAAAACATATCAAAAACCCAAAAACATTTGGATAACCTTTCAAATCCCAAAAATAGAATCATGAGTCAGTCATGTCAGTCCAAGTCCAATCGAACTACATTGCCTCTATGTGTATAACGTAGGCAAGGCCATCAATCGATGAGCCCCTGAGGCACTAGGCTAGTCCTTTAGGGTTTGTTGAATAGGGTCAATCATGAGTGAGTCCATAATAAATAAAACAAAGTCAAGTCCTATCAAACTATGAGGTATATCTGCATTGTTATGTAGGCAAGGCCATTAGTCAATGAGCTCATGAGACCCTAGGTCAGAGATTTTGTCGAGTCAATCACTATTCATATTGTAATAAATCAAACATTTTCATCACACACAAACAGTCATCAAAACCTCAACAAAAATCATGAATCAACAAGAAAAACTATTCAAGTCTTCAAACCAAATCAGTCAAACCTCAAATTAACATCAAAACAATAAATCATGTCATTTGTCTTATACAAGATGTGTCCTTCCTAAAATGAGACATTTTCACTATCAAACTCTATCATTTTCCTTATACATGTGGTTACATGATCGAAACTAGACTTGACATCTTATATGACATATGTCCTCTCCTAAAACCAAACATTGTCAAACAATCAACCCATCAATCAATTAGTCAATCAAATATCACCAAACAAACACTGGAAAATGATCTAAATGGCTATTGAATTTGTTGGTCTAATTTATATTATCTTTTTGATTTTCTTTTTGGGTCATGTTACTAGCTACCTCGAGGATGTCCCATGAAGGATTTAAAGGAGCGAGGATGTCTCATGACTCACTTTTTCTTTGATTTTTGTTTGTGGATTGTCTTGGGAAAAAGACTAGGGCTATTTTGCTCTTAGTATGAGTCGTGAAATTCCTTGCCTGTTGAATGTTTGTTCTTCGCAAGTGGATAAATTTGCACACCTTGGTCTATGTCATACCATGGTGTTTATTGTCCATTTTCCATACTTTTGATGCCAAATGATAATTAAGTGCAAAGCCTAGAATAGAAAAATATCAGTCTTTCGTTGTCTCCACTAACTCCATGCTAACATCCATGTCCTCCATGCTAACATTTCTTCTGGTCCCATCATGAGGGTGTCCTATGATACACAAAAAATATATATCTATAGACACTCAAAATATCTTGATTGATATCATGCATTCAATTCTGATTAACTAACTTTGATTCTTCCTTGATCATTTCTTTACTAACCAATTAATTGAATAATCTTTATTTGATTAATTCATCAAAATTCCTCCTTTAATTAAATAAATCAACTTTATTTAATTAAATCCTAATTTTTTTCATTTAATTGAATAAATCAAATTTATTTAATTAAATTACTAATCTTCCAATATCCTCTCATTTGATTTAAATAAATTCAAGCATTTTAAATTAAATGTCACTGTTACTCATTTTTGTTTCTTGTCAAATTGAGTGAGCTAAAGGGTGTTTACAAACTAAAAGTGAAGTGCATTTCTTATCTATCTTCCCTATATTGCATTCAATTGTATAAATATAAGAATCAAAGAGATTACAATTTTTCAGTAATAGATTATTGCATTTATACAAGTGCATACAATATTGAAAAGATCTACACAAATCTTGATGAAAGTAATGTTTATTGATTCAAGAGTACATATTTTCCTCACACAAGCCATGAGACTTAAGCTTGTTCAATGAAATGAAGTAAAATTTATACATTGATGGATTAAAAGAAAAAAATGCACATATAGGGGAAGAGGCTAGTCATTTCCTGATGATTGGTCAGAGTCTATGGTCCTACTTGGCCTTCTGTTTCAAGTTGTCTTGCGTCCTCCATAGCTCCTTATTTCCAGCCCCTGCATTTGAAAGAATTGCAATGATGTTAGAGTAGTGCTCTAAGCAATAACAGTCTCTAAAACTACATGTACTTGCACCCACCAATGTATAAATTGTCCTTCACATGCATTAAACAAACAATAAGCTATATATGTCCAAAGAAAAGAAAATAAAGGATCACTAAGCCCTTTGGGAATATGCACATATTTTTCTAACTGTTTGCTTCATGTGCAGCTACAGGGTAATCATGTTTTTTCTTTATCCATCCTAATTCAACATGTGGGGTAAAATGAGGATCCTACTAGAGTTGAGCCCAACATGCTTGAGAAAATGAGATATTTAGGGTGAATCTTTGCTTATACCTTGTTTTGATATGCATATGAGCAATACCAGTTTATGTCACAATTATGTTCTGCTACCTCTTCATACAATTTTATTTTGACATTTGCTGCCTCTTCTTTAGAGATTCCCAATCTGACATTTTGATGCCCACAAGAATGAAATAAATCTAAAGAAAAAGGCAACAAATTCCAAAATAAATTGCACCACCTTTAAATGATAGCATAATTCCCAAATTAGGTGATGTACCTAGAGGTCAAGTTTCCTACGTTAGAGATGCACAATGGATAAACTAGTCTTAGCATGTGAAAAGTACAGTGACAGTAATGTATGCAATGGTAACTACAAATGTAAAAAGGTAGATTTGATGATAATTTTGATACTATGAGCTTCTGCCTAAGCTTAATGGCTAATGAAACTCACCATCAAATCAGGGGAAATTTTTTTTGATAAAGACTGCCAATTTCTAGAGTAACAGTGAATAGAAGACAATTTCTTTCAATTGGCCCTTGAAAAGCAACTATAAATGGCATGGTAGTTGTCAAATATAAATGTTTGGAGAACAGTCTTGAACAAGAAGAAAACAGAGGTGCATAAGCTATATGAGGTGTAATGCATATGCAAGTAAATGTACATGAAAATCACAATAAAATATGTATAGTTACTTCTTAGAAATAAAGCAATGGAAAATGGGCAGTAAGAATCATTAAGAAACAATAAAAATTACAAGTCAAAGTTTTTGGGGAGGACAGTCCACAAAACTTCAGGCATAAACAACAAAGGATTTATCTGCAATGTTTGTAAGCATCTGCTGGTACCTTAAGGGTTAGAAAAGTATAGCCATCCAGTCACTATGATAGTGTTGATTGTGCTATAAAAAATGGAACAGTCATAAGAATTGTGCATTTAAAACAAAAATTAATTATAGTCATAGTTTTGACTTAAAAGGTGGTAGTACAAAGTGATAGAATGCATTCATATATTGCTTGCAGCATAAAGAACCATGAACGAAACAAATTCATATTACAAAAAAGCAGCTCTGACAAAAAATATGGTCATGTATCATTCACTTACAAGTATTCATGCAAGTTGAGCATATTAATAACAATGGATACATAAGAAACTTAATAGCTAGAAGCCAAAGAAAGGCATGTTCTAGACATAGAATGATAGGTTCAAATATTCATTGAGATCTTATTCTTTGTGTGTAAAGATGAAAACTTCTATGGGACTATGCTGCAGGGGTGAGGTTTGTGACTTTTGAAAACTCTATTGTGATGTGAAATGAGCAGTGAAAAGCTAAGTTGGCATCCATTCTAGCATTTATTCTATGACAAGGTAAGGAAGCTCTGTGTTGGGAAGATGTTTTGTAAAGGTGCAAATTATATTATTGATGGCATTTATCATGAAAGACTATGTGAACCTTTGTACAAGACCTCCTATAGGAGCAAAAGAAGATTGTATGGCAAGAAGCCCTAGTGGAACCTTTAGGGTTTTCTCTTTTCCTTTTTTCAGAATGCCACAAGAAATTGGAAAAGCATTCAGTCACTAGAGTGGGAACCACAAAATGTATGGCCTTTTTAGGTAGAGAGGGTTTTCAGAATTACAATCCTAGAACATGAACCTACATGAGTTTTCAAAGTTACAAGAAATAATATCAAGGAGAAGTAGGATATCAAAACCCAAAGAGAATTTTTCAATATCTGTGGAAAATTAATAAACCAATAAAGTGCTACCTGTGAATGCGAGCTCACAATTTGTAAGGCCACATGAAAGATGACTTAGTTAGGGTTTTAACTGCAAATGAAGACTATGAATGAAAGTCAATTAAAAGAGTCATAAATCTACAAAAATATCAAAGAAGATACAGTGGCCGCCATATGAAATGTAAGATGGCCAAGCTCAAATAAGTTTTATCTCATGAATGCATATATACCCGTGGCCATAAAATAACATGAAGATCTACAAGAAAATGCCACAAAATCAAGGTGCACAAAAGATGAAGCTGCAACCATCAAAAACATTTGGGTTTTATCCCTTTGTCATAGCAGAGATGCCATAAGAATACTTGAAAGGTTGCAGCTCAAAATAACATATTGTATGCAATAAGATTGTTCATTAAAGGGAATATCCTTCAAATACAAAGGTTTGGCGATGGTGGCTAAAAAGGATAGGAAGATATTCATGAGAACACATGTAGAAGCAAGCAATCTTCATAGGAAATTTACACAAAAAAATATGAAGGAAAATGTAATGATAACAACTTCTTTTCACTTACCCAGTTGTCATTCCTTCATTCTCTAGGTATAGGAGCCAGTGTTGCTTTCCTTAGTGGCTGAATAGGTGAATAACACAGAGAGAGAAACAAATGAAAATGTGCAAGGAAAGTAACATATGCCATGACTTGTAAAGCATTAAACATTAATCTAAGGGTCTCTATCTGAAGGAAAACTTCTAGAAAATGATTTACCTATGTGTTCATGTAGTAAATGGACAGATACTTGCAAAATGCTTGAAATAGAGCTCAAAAAAACTCATAGAGACATTTCCCAACAAAGTGTCAAACCTTCATTGTGTCAGCACTGCTTGAAGTTTCTTTGCAAAATGATTCATATGAACATTTCTTTCTTTTCTTTTGATTTTAGGGTTTTTACCCTAAAAATGCCAATAGGAGTGAAATGGCATTTTATGCCATTGTTTTAAATAAAACAATTCAACAAATGTATGACCCCACGACCAAAGAAGGTGCTCTATGTTTTAGGCATTTTTTCCTTAGAGTATTTTTGAGTTTTTGTTATGATAAATGCATTTCTGCACATGGAGAATCTAGCATGGAATGCCACTTGATTGCCACCTCAACTATATGTGCGTACTTTTGAGGGTGCTTTTGTAATTTTTGTTTGCATAAATTCTATTGTAAGACAAATGGCTTTAAGGTGTATTTATAAACCTTAAGCCATTTTGTTATCCTTTAATGCAAAAACAAGAGATGAAAGTTATGCTTTGAAAACAAGTGGAGAGAATATAGGGGGAGTTATTTTTAGTTTGAAGAAATGTACCCACACTTGTAGGGGAAATTAATGCACTTTGTTGGTGGTTTTTCCTACCTAGGTGTTTAGTTTTACCAAAAATTTCTTCCCCATATGTTGGAGGTGTTTTTATGAGGAATCCAATGCCTCATTTCTAGGTTTTTCTAGGGCATCCCACCCAAGGTGGTTGCTTGATCCTATTTTGGTGCAACCACTTGGGTTGTGTTTTATATTCACTCATGTAACTCATTTTGGAGTTAGTTTAGATAATGCAAATTTTGAAGTTAGTGATTTCTATAATCCTTTCTCAGATTTGATATACTTTGTAACTCATTTGGGGAGAATGATATACAGTCAATGCCTTGGATTCTTTTGATTATGAAGCTTTTCCTCCTTGTTGTTGCAGAATATGTGCATTATTGAATGATTGATCAAGCTATTTGTGAGGTATCTTAATCTTCATGAAGCTTTGTCTCATACTTTCATTTCTTTTCTACAAAAGTTGGTTTGTGTAGGTTATAAGTCATGTTTAAGTTGCATGTACCCTTAAACTGTGAAAGTTAATTTTTCCTCTTTAAGGGTTAATGTATTTCAAGTCCTCTTGTAAAAATTTTATGTATGAACTTACAAAAAATAAGTTGTGCAATTTAGCTTTATAATTAGTAGCCAAGTGTATGCAAGTCTAAATCATTATAACCCTTATTAGTTGTTGAATCAAAATTTTCTATTAGTTTCAATTTTCAATTTTAGCTTTCTTTCATTTTCCTCTGTTAAAAAGTAGTAGTTTTAGGTGAGATCCAATAAAGAACCAACTTTCTCTGGAGGTCCTTTTCTACCATAAGGTCACCCACAACCTTAGAAAAGTTCCCATGTTACACATGATTAGCTATGTCAAACTTCAGCTTGGGTGCAAATTATAGTGTTAATAGTCACAATCAACTAAGTTCAATCTAAGTTAATTAATCCCAAATTAATTAACTTCTAACACTAATCCTCCATTCCTCTAGCTTTTGCAAGTTGCACATGTAAATCAATTTATTTGATTTACTAATTCCTCCTATTTCCATTTAAATATGGCATATTCTTGGAATATTCCACTTATTTGAATTCTCCCTCCCAAAGGACTTTTGTCCTCCAACTTGGCATAAAAGGCTCTTACATGTCCTCTCCTTGAGCCAACTTGGCATTAATTCCTCTTACATCCCCTCTTACACAAGTCATCTCTTCAAATTCAAATTTCACCTACATGCATATAACATGCACATTGTTCAAAATGTGCTCCACTCTCCTTCATTAGCATGTTGATAAGTGGCATAGTGCCATTGGTCCCTTCTTTAATCCCACATTCATCCTATTCCTCATTCTTCAAACCTTCTTCATTATAAATAGAGGCCTTCTCTATTGATTTAGGATCCACAATCATCTAGATTTTTGAGGCAAGGTTATGATCCTCAAGTTGATACAACCTCATGCAAATAAATTATAGTCATTTGAGTTCAAAGCATCCATGATTTCAGCCACAATCTCATTCAAGTTAGCATAGAATTTTGTCATCCATAGATAGGCTATTGACATTTTTCATCAATAATCACACATCTATCATCAATATTATCAAGGAATTCAGAAAGGGCTTCTTTCAACATCAAAGAAGCACCAATTCCCCCATGGGTTGGTAGTTTGAGCATTTAGAGTAGAATTTCAGTAGTAGTTTATTTGATTACTTTATTTTGATTTTATGTTCTTGTGTTTGAATGAATTTCATGGGGAATGATTTTTTATACTTATTTAAGGACTAATATTTGATTGTTTGTCCATGTTTGAGCAGGTCTAGGGGAATCATTCTACATTTGGTGCTAGAAGGAGGGAATAAATCTCAAAATTAACATATTTTTTTGGTCAATTCCATTATTTTTCTCTTTTCTATTTCTTCTCAGGACATAACAACGCTGAAGAGGACAAACAATGACGTTGTTAGTCCAACGTCACTATATAGCAATGCCACCTCTATATCTAAAGGGAAACACATTTATTTTCCTGAGGGCCAGATCATTCAAATCTCAAAGGGCGATGCTAGTTGATATACTGACACATGCAGTCTTTATCTTTCCATAGAGTGACACTGATTTCCACATAGCGACATTGATTTCTACAGAGCGACACTAAAGCCTCCAAATAGCGATGCCTTCGTGGATTACGATGTTGGGTTGGGTAAAGGGTCAATTTTTCAAATTTATTTTAACATGTACTTTATTGTTTTGATCTCCTTTGACCATTGACCTATTTTGTGGAACTGTTCTCTGTAGATTAACCAACTTTTGTAAGTTTCAACATCTTGATCATTTTGTTCTCTATAGATTAACATCCAACATCTTAGGGTTTATAAGTTCATTATCAAATCAAAATCAAATCCAAATACAAATCCAAATACAAATCCAAATCAAATCCAAATCCAAATCCAAATCCAAATCCAAATCCAAATCAAACCCAAAATAAAAAATCCAAAAGTCCTAAAGTCTAGTATCCCTCCATGGTTCCTTAAGAGTTCAATCATTCACATCACTCATCTTTCATTATCTCATCACCACCCTTCGATCCTTAACATCTAAGATTTTCTTTTTTGTACCTAAAGTTTAGACCAACCTAAGGAGTTAGAGGTTTACCTCCCATATTCTTGAAAGTTGATCCTTATTTTATGGTCCAAACTAGATCTCAACACAAGAAGAACATGGAATATAAAATTGATTCATACATCATGAGTAATCTAAATCAACCAAACTATCAAATCCTTACAATTGTGATTGATTATCAAAACTCACATTTATACAATCCATACACGGGATCATTATCTCCTACAAACCTCAATGGTACAACAAATGTGAGTATGCCTAATCTAAATTTTGGAACACCT
The DNA here is from genome assembly GCA_007258455.2 of Sequoia sempervirens. Taxonomy (NCBI): domain Eukaryota; kingdom Viridiplantae; phylum Streptophyta; class Pinopsida; order Cupressales; family Cupressaceae; genus Sequoia; species Sequoia sempervirens. The sequence continues at coordinate 161,676,635 of VDFB02168118.1, forward strand.
TTCCCTATGGTAGATTTAAATCAAATTCCAAACCTACAAATCTATCAACCAAACAATCAATGCATGAGTCTTCAACAAAACAACATCATCCCACCAAATCCATACATGCCAAATGTGAATATACCAAGTACAAGTTTACCAAACATGGACATTTCAAATCCACAATTGATAAAATTTGGGATAGATATGTATGCGAATCATACAAATGTTGTTCAAATTCCACACAATATGTTAACGACTCCATGTATTAATCCAAGTCAAGGTAACACCATGCAAAATCAAAGTTACCTAAATCAAGGCAATGTGATTCCCAACCAAAAAAATGTTCAATTTCAACCTATAATGCCAAATCAAAAAATCATCCCAAATCAGAACATTGTCCAAAATCAATTTTTCCATGATCCCATACAAACACCACAAGTATACATTCCAAATCTACTTGAACAAAAACCAAATCAACTATATCAAGGGTGTCAAGATCAAAATCAAGATCAAATTTTGCAAGATCATATTGCTACACTTACCAAAATCATTGATTCATTGTGCCAAGAGACATCTCCACCCCAAAAATCTACACACTGCAAAAGGATTACCTCATTAAAACATTGAGTTGTCTCCACAACCACATCAAGAACAATATCCCCAATGTCAAGAGGTTGGATATCAAGATCAACAACATCAACAAAAAACCCAATCACCACATCTCCAAGATCAATCACAACAAGAATCACCTCAACAAGCACAAATCTCACAAGAGAACAAACATGAATACACTCCTTTTGAAGATCTAATCGAATTAGTGCTAAGAAAGATACTTGATGAAAAACTCATCACTCTTCCAAAGGTAAGTGCTTTCAACTCTGTCCTAAACTTCCCTTGGAATAGGGGTGGATCTTATTGTGAGTATCATAGAGAAAATATTCATCAAACATCAAATTGTATTAAAATCAAAAATCTCATCCAAGACCTTATTGATCAAAAAATAATAATTGTTGAGGATAATGCTCAAGATTCAACCAATAGTGATAGCAATGACAATCTCTCCACCACAATTGTTGAAAAAAATGATGAAGATCTATCCATCAATGAGCACCTTGAAGATTTTTCTACCTCAACCAACGATCAAATCAACATATATCAAGTTACTTTTCAATCATGATCAAAATCCACCAACAATACCCAACAATGATCCAATTCAAGAAATGGTAACATCATTTAATCCTATGGTTGAAAACATTGACAATATCTCCACCACAATTGTTGAAAACAATGATCAAGATCTATCCATCAATGACCACCTTGAAGATGTTTCTACCTCATCTGATGATCAACTCAACATACATCAAGAGTCACTTTTTAGTCATGATCAATACCCCTTAACAATATTTGACAATGATCTATTTCAAGGAGTGTTAGAATTATTTGATCCTATTGACATAATCCACGATCCATTGACCAATGATCATGTTGAAAATGTCTCTACATCACCTAATGAGTTAGAGGACATGTCTCAAGAATTTATTCCAAAGAATGATCAACATCTTTCACCAAAGTCTAGCAATGGTCCTTTCTAAGACATATTGACATCCTTCGACCTCATGGTTATAGATATTAAATAAATCCTCAACTCAACACTTGATCCAAATTCACTCAAAGATCAAGAGGATATTGAGCCACTTCCTATGCCTAATGAAGACATCTAAGAACCCTTTATAAGAAATCCATCCTTTGAAACTGACCCATGCCAAGAACTTGATCCAAGGCATGTCAAAAGTAATTCTGAAATTAATCAAGATAAAGAATTCGTATCTCCAAGATACTACAATGATCTAATGGACATACTCCAATCTATACAAGATGTTGCAAAAGATGATCATAGCTATATAACACATATTCCTCCATCTACCTATGAGATGCTTCCTTTGGATGAACATGTAGATGATCTTCATTCAAAAAAAGAGTCTCATACTCTTGATATCATTACCAAGGAATAAGAGTCTCCTACTCTTAACATTTGTACACATGATCAAGATATAGAAAAATCTAGAGACATATCAGAAATGGGTAATGAAGAAGTCTTCTACAGAAGTTGTGAATCAAAAAAATCCTTTGAAGGAATATAAAAAATGAACCATGAGGGAGACTTCTATGTGGACATTGAATCATCAACACCTCTTGAAGATGAATTAAAATATGATATTTCACAAGATCAAGCCAAAGATATGAATCAGGAAGTCATCCCACTTATGGAGGATCCTATCACTTATAAAATTGGATCACTTACCTTTTTTAGGGCAAGCTATCTTATCAATGAAGAATCTATCACCTTTGAAGATCCACAATAGAGTAGAGAAGGAGTAGCACCTTGTTTCCAAGGTAAATCATATCCTATTGCAAATAAAATGTTTCAATAGATGAATGATCAAGGTAGAGGATTAGGCCTACATGAATAGGGTATCCTTGAACCAGTGCAAATAATTGGCAATCCTAAGCATCAAGGTCTTGGTTATTTGAAAATGAATGGATCTAAAGATATCAGTGATACCTCTATAATATTGGGGGCAACTTTATCTAGTCTAAGCATCAACACAGGGTGCACAAAGAGTCCTTATGAGGAAACCAATACCGATACTACAACCAACCACATCATGAATCTTCATCCACCCATCACCCCATCCATGAATTGGGACCAACATCAAAAGAAATATTTGAATCAAAGTACAAAGAACATTATCAAATAAAAAGATGTTGGGAAGAATAATGAACAAATCAAATACACATGGATACCAAAGAATACAAAGAAAGATTATCCCTAACAAACTCCATTAGTCAAAGAAACTATGGGGAAAAATAAAAAAGGGAAAATTATCCATCAAAGATGTCCACAAATGCAAAAGCAAGCTTCCCAAGCGATGTACAAATTATATCAAGTAGTTGGTCCTAATTCCATGCACACTTTCATATCCACCCATCATTGTTTGGAGAGTCAAAGGTTCCAAGCTGTCAACCAATCTGTCTCCTATTCCTAAACACACTCCACTAACCATTCCTACATGCATGATATCCAATTCTTACATTGACCATGTATTGACAACAACCCTTCATCATAAGGATTAAGAAGGCATTCTATTGTGATGTGTGCATAAAGATAGAGTTAACTCAGGTATCAACAAAGTAGATCAAGAATCTCAAAAGTTGCATTCAAGTGTATGTATCTTGGAAAAGCAACTTCTTCAAGCAGGATATTGATGGCACATTATGATAGAAGCATCTACATCGGCATCACCAGGTGGTTTAGCAGGAACTTAAAATCTTTCACAAAAAACAAAAGAAAACATTTTTTTTTGAAAATAGTAAAGATAAAAATTGTCCTCCAATGAAAACCACTATGGTGGCACTTTGGATAGGTACCATGATGAAAACCTGACAAAAAGGCATCATGTGTAGAATCGAGCATCTGTGTGCGCTAATTCAATTGGAAGCATCTCATCTCATCCATAATAAATCCAACATTCCATCCATCTTATCCATAATAAATCCATTCATCCATGAATCATTTATCCAATCCATTTTCATCCATCTACATCCATTTTCCAAATTATCTTGATCTTGAAAATTTTTGGTGCACACTTTGCACTTGCTTATATGGTAAACATCTTGACATGGGCCATTTTCATTGATCCTATCCTATCCAATGTTATCAGATCCATGAAGCATTATCCAAATGAGCATTCTTTATCTGAACACCTTATCTTATCACAAGATTATCCATATCCATCCATCCACACACCTATCCTAGCATCCACCCATGGCATTCCATACATTGCAAGACACTAGGGGAAAATATTTACATCTTGCTTTAGGAATAACTCTTGATCTATATCTTCCAACTTATGTGGTGATCCAAACATTGGAAAACATAAAATCAAATTGGTCAAAATATTTGTGATCCAAAATCCAAATCACTAGCCCATGGCATATTTTTACAAGAAGATGTTCCTTATCAAGCTTTATCTTTCATCGAACATCAATCTAGACAATCAATATCAGTCACATTTAATTTACACTTCATCATCACATCAAATCATTCAAAAAAAATTTGTTCCAAACCGAGCTTCACAATCTTGATCAACCAAATCCAATCAATCCATCATCATCTTAAGATATCCTTCCCAATCCTTCTATTTCTTAACACTATCCTTGCATTGTTGCGTATCCTCAACAATTTTATCATCATCAATCCATCATCATCTTGGGATATACTTCCCAATCCTCGTGTTTCTTTATACTATCCTTGCATTGTTGTGTATCCTCAACAATGTTATCATCATCAATCCATCAAATCAGATCAATCAACCTTAACTTGGTTTTCAACAAAATCCCCAAAATAGATCACTGATATCATCACACATATCCATATCCAAATCGTCAAAATCATGTGAAAACCCAAAAACATTCAAATCATATCAAAATCCAAAAACACGCTTAAAAGTCAGAAAAATGTCAAAAACATGGTTATTGAACTACATCATCTCTGAGCTTAAAGTAGGAAAGGCTAATCTTTGATCAGTCCCCGAGACACAAAAACACAAAAACATTTAAATAACCTAAAAATCCAAAAAACAACCTCATAACATTTCAAAAACATCCAAATATTTGAAAAAATCCATCTGTCCCATTTTGCTTTTACTTGCAATAATCTCATCCATAATAAATCAATCGTCACCTTCATCCTTTGGCAATACAAATAGAAACAACCACAACAATCAGCAAAAGCAAGCTTCAAACACAAAATAAACATCAAAACAACAAACTTTTAAATTCAAAATCAAACTCTTGATCATTCGCATACGTGTCAATCAACCTTATATCAACAGCCTTTTGAAAAACCTATCAACTTGCCACCATCCACTAACATGTCCTAGGATGTATCCTTCCTACAATAGGCATTATCTATTGGATTTTTTTTTTTGGATACTTATCCTAAACAAAGCAACTTGCCACCATCCACTAACATGTCCTAGGATGCTTCCTTCCTATAATGGGTATTATCTATTGGCAATCACTTTGGATTCGTATCCTCAAAAAAAACCCCTTTGGCTCGAGGTATGAAGAACATTAGCTTGTTTGTTTACTTGATCTTTTTCTTGTTGATTTAGCTTATTGTGCTCATTCAAATGACCTCTCGATGATGTCTATTAAAAATATTTAGAGAGAAAGGAATGGGGCATTGATCGTTATCTTTTTATCTGTTGTACCTGTTGGACATTCTTGTAATATAACCTTGGTCATGCTTACTTTGTTTGGGGTGTATGGAAGTTGTTTTGGATAGCTTTTTGAATATTACATTGGGAGGTTATTCCCTTTTGTGTCTTGGTCTGAGATGTTCAAAACTTTTGAAGTACATCCTAGTAAGGTTTCTATATGTCAGGTGTGAACAAGGATATTCCTATCTGTTTGTTGAGTCAAAGTCCATCACACTAGGTACAATGCCATCCTGGTTCTTTATACCTTGATGAGTTGTATCTATGTGTTTTTATCAAAAATAAGGAAAGTTATGCTCTTTACATCCCCAATCCCTAGATAAACAATACATCATCATATCTCATCATTATTTCTAATAAAGTCTTGACAGATCATGGACTTGTTGGATCCTCTTTTCATCATCTCATTTCTTCTTTCTTCTCTCTGTGCTAACATGGTATCATGACAATCAACCAAACATCACCAATGCATCCATCATGCATCCACAAACCATCGGCATACCACATATCATTCATATCATACATAATAGGAAACACTGATCATTTCACATACATTGCATTTCCACCATTGCACCATAATATAGATCTATTAGTCTAAGCATCTCATAAACCATACATTTGCATAAAACATCAATTGCATAATTATATAGGTATCATCACATCATCCATACATACATATTGCACCATCATATTACACATAGAAAAGATGCTAAGAAGAGAAAAAGAGCATATCATAACATCATCCATCTCATCCATCTCACATGCATTACATCATCATTTTAGTTTTTTAGGATAATAAAGATTTGTTATTCTAAGCATCTTAAAACCATCTCATTTGCATCATCATCATAACCATCCATACATCTATCTTGAACCTCTTTATCGTGAGATTGACCCTTAAATCAAACTTTTCGCTTGATCTCTCAAGGGGGCAGTGTACCAATATACTTCTTTCCACCAGGGCATTTGAAAAAATAATTTTTTTTTGAACTGTGATCTCAACAAGGTTATTCTTTGAACCAACGCAAAAGGTACATTGCTTCAAAAAGGGGACAAATGTAGACACTCAAAATATCCTGATTGATATCATGCACTCAATTCTAATGAACTAACTTCGATTCTTCCTTGATCATTTCTTTACTAACCAATTAATTGAATAATCTTTATTTAATTAATTCATCAAAATTCCTCCTTTAATTAAATAAATCAACTTTATTTAATTAAATCCTAATGTTCTCTCTTTGATTAAATAAATCAACTTTATTTAATTAAATCCTAATGTTCTTCATTTAATTGAATAAATCAAATTTATTTAATTAAATTACTAATCTTCCAATATCCTCTCATTTGATTTAAATAAATTCAAGCATTTAAATTAAATGTCACAATCAACTAAGTTCAATCTAAGTTAATTAACCCCAAATTAATTAACTTCTAACACTAATCCTCCATTCCTCTAGCTTTTGCAAGTTGCACATGTAAATCAATTTATTTGATTTACTAATTCCTCCCATTTCACGTCAAATATGACATATTCTTAGAATATTCCACTTATTTGAATTCTCCCTCCCAAAGGACTTTTGTCCTCCAACTTGGCATGAAAGGCTCTTACATGTCCTCTCCTTGAGCCAACTTGGCATTAATTCCTCTTACATCCCCTCTTACACAAGTTACCTCTTCAAATTCAAATTTCACCTACATGCATTTAACATGCACATTGTTCAAAATGTGCTCCACTCTCCTTCATTAGCATGTTGACAAGTTGCACAATGCCATTGGTCCCTTCTTTAATCCCACATTCATCCTATTCCTCATTCTTCAAACCTTCTTAATTATAAATAGAGGCCTTCTCTATTGATTTAGGATCCACAATCATCTAGATTTTTGAGGCAAGGTTATGATCCAAAAGTTGACACAACCTCATGGAAATAGATTATAGTCATTTGAGTTCAAATCATCCATGATTTCATCCACAATCTCATCCATGTTAGCATAGAATTTTGTCATCCATAGATAGGCTATTGGCATTTTGCATCAAGAATCACACATCTATCATCAAGCTTATCAAGGAATTAGGAAAGGGCTTCTTTCCACATCAAAGAAGCACCAATTCCCCCATGGGATGTTGGTTTGAGCATTTAGAATATAATTTTAGTAGTAGTTTATTTGATTACTTTACTTTGATTCCATGTTCTTGTGTTTGAATGAATTTCATGAGGAATGCTTGTTTATACTTGTTTAAGGACTAATGCTTGATTGTTTGTCCATGTTTGAGCAGGTCTAGGCAAAGCATTCTACAATATCCTATATACATAATCATGTTAGAGAATCATAGGTATCATCATATATGCATACTAGTCACCATATTGCATCAAAAAATATAAAAACATAGATAACACAGCCATCCAATGTCATAATCATCTCATGTCATTCTGCATTCAGATAGCATTAGAACTTAATACATATCATTGCATAATATCCAACATAATTATTGCATATGCATATCTATAAGAGATTATACATTGCATAATACATTATATTTGACATATCATTACATCCACATCATTTCATAATCATACTCCATTATCATCGCATATACATGGCATTTGCATCATATAGAGGAAAATCATACATAACATCACATTCATAATCCACAACAAAAATCACATAGCGTTGCATCCATCATTCAAAATCTATGATAGCACATAATAAATCCATATATCATCACATAGGAATCATATATAAGCGGAAAACATCCATTAGCCATCCATAGTACACGAACACATAGAATCATCTCATCAACATATAATATGAATATACATCATAAATCATAATAATCCATCACTTGACATCATAAATACATAACATAAAAATACATATCATATACTTGCCACCAAAATCATGCATCACACATATATATATATATCCAAAAAGTGTCATAGTACAAAATCATAATACCCCTCAAAATGGAGCTCATAGGTTTGAAGGTCAAAAATATAAGTGTCCGAATAAAATATCAAAATGTGCTCTAGCCATAGCTACCTTGATCCCTTGAAGGTGATGATCATGGTGAGGGCTGACGGTCCTACCGATCCTCTCATTGCAATGACCTCGATGATCTATGCTCTAATGGGGGTCAATCATAAGGAGAAGACTGTCTCAGCCCAAAAATACCCCCACTACTATGTGATCATCTAAAATGTGACCGACTCTATAACCTGCTCATGACCTATGTGAAGCTTAGATCTCTTTGCTTAGGTGGCACTTCCCTCTCATATAAGTCTCTATAATACTACTCACCCTTGCTAGACCTCCAAAGCTCCTAAGCCATATCTATAGATGAACCACTAAGAGAAGAAATAAAATCCAGGCACCAGTGATCTACTCGTTGCTGGCCAATCACTTATGCATCCCTCTCTATACTAAGGGTGCCCACCTATGCCTCTAAGACCTATATCCTGGAAGTCGTTGTGTTGAGCCGTTTCTATAGGTCTACCAACCTCTAATCTACTAATCCATCTTTATCACTGATGGGAACATCCTCCAGAATCTCTCCATGCTCCTCCCCCATCATAATATACTCTTAGAGGATCTACTCTACCTCTCCTATCTCCTCTTGTTACTCCTCCTCCTCCTCTATCTCATGCTTTTCCTCCCCCATGACCACCTTCTTCTATCCAACCTCGGGAAGAGGTCCCTCATCTACACACTCCTCCTCCACTCTCTTGTCATCCTTTGTCTCCTCCCTAATCAATGAGAGATGTCCCACTACTCTCTGTTCCCTTGCCCTCATCTAATGGGCTCAGCCTCCTTTACCTCCTCTTCCATCCCCACCATAATCATCCTCCCTTTGTTTCCTCTTCCTTTGTCTCCCTTTGTCCTTGCCCCCTGAATCGACCTTGTGGGCCCCTACCTCTATGCTTCACTAGTGTTGGATGGTCTAGATCAGTCAAACGATTAGGTCTATGGGTGGCCCACCATGCATCATATTCGAACGTGATGCTTACATTTGCATCTACATCTCCATCTCCCCAACCCCATAATACAAGCTGCAATGCATCTATACTCTACTCAACTGTCACTACTAGTATCATCTGGCCCCATGGTTCTATCTCACACAATGACCACATGTACTTTGCAGTCCCCACTAGTAACCCTTGGACCTCTCCAAACTACCTTCATACCTACTCTGGGAGGTATATCTCTATGATATGATGATATTGTACTATCTGTCCAATCAGGTACCTTAGTTTTCTACACCATGACAAATGATCATCCTCATCCACCCATGACCAGCAATCTTTGTAAGGTCTCCACATGAAAATGGACAATTCAATGGCATGTCACCAATATCCCACATCTCCAACATGAGTCTATGTCACCACATTGCCGTACATGAATACATAAGGCATGCCATCCCCCATTTGTCTCCCCATTGGTGGACATAACACAACAATGTGCTCCCATGCTCATATCATCAACAATGTGGTCCCACAACTAATTGATTGTGCTCCTTTGTAGGCCACGCCATGCAACTAGAATTATATCATGACCAACAAATAGGGTCCCCATGCATAAAATATCCCCCCACCCATCATGCCCACTAGCATCTTTCCCCAACCAACTATATATCCATGCCCTTGGCATATGGAATGATGATCCCGCCCATGAGTGTACACAATATGCAATCCCATCGCTCGTACCTCTCTTCTAAAACCTCCCACCAAATCTCATACTCCTTGACACCTAGCTTGGTGACATCCTCATGCTCATACATGGCCTTAATAGCTCAATACCCACACTTTGGATCATGTCACCCATGCTCTGCATATGGGTAGTCTCAGAATCTAATAGATATCCTCGAGTTCCATTATCACCTCCCTTATCAAAAAATGGAAGGATCTTGTCTTAGAATTCCATCTCTTGGAGAGTGTAATCAAAAGTCCCCTATTTTTCCTAATAGTGGGAATGAATGTCACATAGTACAAACATAGGGTAATGAGCTGATGCTTCTCAGCATCAGTCAATTGCTCCCGAAGTTAGAATGTAGATGGATGACTCTCTTTGATGTAGATCGGGTCATATCTAACCTGTAGTCACAAGCAAAAGCATTGTGTCAAATCAAAAACCATAGTAAAACCCATTGGATCTCAATTACAAAATAAAATTTATCCTAAATAGGGGAAAAGATTCAAACAAGCAATTGTGTCGCACTACTAAAGCACATGCATCTCACATGGCAAATGTGTCACACATTTTTCATAAGCATTGCACTATCACATTTGTGTCACATGCCTAAGCATATGCATCACTTGGGTCACTTACGATTAACCCCTAACACTTGCGTGCCACAATTTCACATGCGCCATTTTATCACACACATGAAAGTCACATTTGTAATTGTGTCATTCCCAACCACGAATGCAGTGTAGAAAAAAAATGCAATAGACTTCATAGTTGCACTGCACTACATTCACTAAAACATAATCTATAGTTATATTACACCATGCAGATGTAGTGAATCGCCCCCACATGTGGTGAACATAATTGTAAATGTGATGATCTACATTCACCGCATTTGTTTTCTCATGTTCAAAGCCCTAAAACTACTAAAAAATGATAAAATCACAAAGTGGCAAGGTCTACTTATTGGGTCCCTAGAGCCCTCTAGCCATTGGAAGGTCCTAACTCTAAATCCATAGTGAGCATTGTGTGGAATGAGCAACATCTTAGAAATAAGTCACTATTTGAACTCTCCAATCACCAAGGTTAAAATGTGAAAATGAGCAAAAATACCACCCAATTTCTATTTGTACCCCCCTAGGGTTAGGGTTTTTACTGGGTGCACTTGGTGAGGGGTCCTAAACCCTAATTTTTCTATCCCTAATGTCCTAGAAGTCGATCCTTTTTGTCATAAATGTGTTATCCACTATCAAATTTGCTTGTTAGAATAAATTTTCAATTTTTTTGAAAATTGGCAAAATTTTCTAAGGGGGCATAGGTCTACCCCATTTTCCTGTTAGCACACTTGGGAATATTTTTGAACTAAATTTATTTGACACAACGCAATAAACTACATTGTATTAAAGAGGGGAAAAATGCAGACACTAAAAAATGTCCTAAGCCTGCGAACAACATTTTTCCTTATCAAGTCCTTTTCTTCATTACAAAATTAAATAATTTTAATTATTTGATTATTGTCTAAAGTCATATTTTGTCTATTAATTAAATAATCTCAATATTTAATTAATTCATCTCTTTCCTTTATTCCTCTTGATTAATTAATTAAATTATATTTATTTAATTACGCAACTATTATTTAATTATTGTCATTTTCTACTATAGTTAAATAATTATTTTAATTATTTAATTATTCATTATCCTCTTCTTCTATAAATTAAATAAATTTTATTTATTTAATCATTTACTAATTTGTATTTTCCCCCTACTTTTTAAATTAAATTATTATTTAATTTAAAAGTCAACTTTCCTTTTCCTCTATAATTAAATAATTGTTTTAATTATTTAGTTATTCACTCTTCCACCTAAATTAAATAATTTTATAATTATTTAATTTACTCAAACAACCTCTTTTTCTATGCAAACCTCTTTATCTGTGCCATTCTTATCCCTTCACATCTCAATTAATTTCCACCCCTAATTAAATTATTTAATAATTCAATCTCAGCCATCCATCCTTAACCTAGTCCTATCTTTTCCCTAATTTAGCCCTAACCCTATTTCATACTACATCTTTCAATCTCAGCCATTGATTGTCATGTCCTATTGGCTTTTAATCATATCCCTTCTTTCACATTTGGTCTTCTATAAAAGAGACCTATCATTGTCATTTCAACCTACCTAGTTCATGCTAACAAGTACATGTTGTTCAAGGAGACAAGTACAATCTTCAATATTTTTCTATCATCATCACTAGGCTTATTGTTGCATATTCAAAATTTGAGGGCAATCAAGCATATAAAGCAAGATAGAGAAGGAAAATGAAGGTGAATCAACCATGGCATAGAGATATTTGGTAATATTGCTTCATGATTTATATTTCTATGTTCATTTGTGCTTCATTGTTGGTTTAGGGCTTTAGGATTTGAGATTTACTGATTCATGCCTTTTACTTTAATTTTACCCTATTCTACAAGCGCAATACTCTATTCCCGCTAGATATAGGTAATAGTTTTTAGTTTATTCCTTATTCCATCATTCTAACACATTAAAAAAACTAAACATTATAATAATTTTTAATCTTGTTGCTTCTCTAGCTTTCATGTACAATATAATAGTGGAGGTTCATATATTCATATTTCAAAAAATTTACTTGGTGATGATTTTTCTCTATAAATGTTGATCTAGTATTGTTTGTTCAAACCTAGAGTAGGTGTACATTATGCATTGGGTATGGTTTACAAAAGGATAAATATTTAATCCATATTATATCATATAACTCATAACTTAAGGGAAACCACTCTTGGCCTTGTAGAACCAATAGTGAAGGAGGCCTTACCCACCTTAGTATTTGATCTTTAGTTTCCCAACTTGAACATAGGTATTATGATTTTCTTCTTAGGTTTGACATTCTTAACATTTGGGAAATTATCCAACCTTAGGGATATGAGGCTCATAACTCAGATTGAACTAACATGGAGTATATTAGCTTGACTTATGAGAAATATGAGCAAATTAAATGTAGTTTAATTGATCTTTGTTGCATTTCCTTTAAGGTTCAATGAATATTTATTGAGGATACAATGTTAATTACCATCTCAAGGCTAGGTATGAATACAATAGACTCATCACAAGAATGAATAGATAGTGAATGTTTTGACCACATGTTTATAGGTATGTTGTGAAAACTAGAGTAGGTGTACATTGTGCATTGGGTATGGTTTACAAAAGGATAAATATTTAATCCATATGATATAATATAACTCATAACTTTAGGGAAACCACTCTTGGCCTTGTAGAACCAATAGTGAAGGAGGCCTTACTCACCTTAGTATTTGATCTTTAGTTTCCCAACTTGAACATAGGTATTATGATTTTATTCCTAGGTTTGACATTCCTAACATTTGGGAAATTATCCAACCTTAGGGATATGAGGCTCACAACTCAGATTGAACTAACATGGGGTATATTAGCTTGACTTATGAGAAATATGATAAAATTAAAGGTAGTTTAATTGATCTTTATTGCATTTCCTTTAAGGTTCAATGAATAGTTATTGAGGATATAGTGTTGATTACCATCTCAAGGCTAGGTATGAATACAATAGACTCATCACAAGAATGAATAGATAGTGAATGTGTTGACCACATGTTTTATTTCCATTAAATTATTATCATATTATATCATAATTATACTTGTCATATTTGAGATTTATCTTAAGAAATTTATACTAATTATGTACTTGGACATATTACTAATATTAGTCTTTTGCTTGAACACAAGTCACATGATGTGATAGCATATAAATATACTATGATAAAACCACATTCGAATAATAAATTTACTATTTTGATTGTGAAATATACTACAAACATGATGCCTATTTCTCTATCAATCTTAGAGAGTGGTTCAAGACTATAAATTATATATTACTACCATGTACAATTTGAATTCTTAAGTTAGTGAGTGACTATTGTTATTAAATTTTCTAGGGATATGACCTTGGAAAGGGAGGCATAACCACCAATTGAGATTTGATATTTAATGATGGTTTTACTTGAAGCAAGTATGCATACACTTATTCTCTATGTATTTTATTGTTGGACTAAGAGATAGAGATGTTTGTTTATTTGTGCCTATGAAATCAGTCTATATTGTCTATATAAGGAAAATTTGTTGATAGGGATTAGTTAGATGTTTTATGGGATCTAAGCTCCTATTTTATTACTTACTCACTCCTTAAAAAGTATCTTATTTGATATTTTCACAAAAGCAAGATCATAAATCAAATTATATTTCAAGGATTTGTTTTCATCTACTACTATCCTAAACAAGTACACTATATGTGTGTCATGTATTTGTGTAGATATCCTACACCTTAGGAAGTACATTTATTTAGGTTCACCTATCAATTTACAGGATATGAGTGATACACATGTGTACCTTTATTTAAATTTTTGACCAAGGTGTTTATGTATCTTGTGAATCCATTTGAAAGAATAGTCTTTTTTTCTCCATATATGGTTATTTTATATGAACCCATTCATTATGCATAAGATCCAATCTAATATTTGTGATGCATGGGGGATATATGTTGTATTTTTGGCTATTTAAAAAGTTACCTCATAATATACACTCTCCTCTCCTTAGTAATTCAAGTGATGAAATCAACAATGATACTCATGGTTTTTGATCCTTTTTTGTAACTAAAAATTAGATGATTTTGGTAGGTTTGTAAATGATTTAATGCACTGAGATGTTGCTTGTCTAAAAAAATTAGCTCATATAGCTTGGATACTTGGTATTCTTCATTGTCGATAAGTTTTTGTAATGATACCCTCAAAGAAGGGAGTTCAAACTCAAAAGGAAATATTCCTTTGATGCCATAGACTAGGGAATATGGTGTAACACTTGTAGGTGTTTGAATGATAATATGGTAATCCCATAAGGTGGGATTGAGTTGGATGTATTATTCAGGACCAATGTCATTAACTATCTTCTTTAGGTTCTTAAGGATAGTTTTGTTAGATGCCTCATCTTGAACATTACCATAGGGGTAGTATGGTGTGGAAAAATGGTGTTGGACATAGAATTGTGAGCAAATACTTAGATATCTTGATTTTTGAAGGGTGTACTATTGTTTGTGATGATGGCATGGAGAACACCATACCAAAAAATAGGTAGTTAGGATGAACCTCACTATCTATTTTCTAGTGATGTAGGTTAATGGGATGGATTCTATCCACTTCGTAAAGTACTCAGTGGTAGTGATAATGAAATTATGACCATTAGATGAGGTGGATGAAATATTTCTTATGAGGTCAAGTCCCCATTGTGAAAAGGGCCATGGTGTAGTGATTAGTTGCAACTCGTGGATTGGTGTTGTTGGTTCTTTTTCTTGCTACCCTCAATTCTAAGAGAAAATATGATGCCTAAAACTAGGGATCAAAGAATTAAGACAAAGATCAAGTATCTATAATCAAACCAAGGACAAGAAAAATCCAATTAACAAGGTCGGACCCAACTGTTGGTGTAATTAATTATTTAATTACACTTTACATAAGTTTACTTAGGCATTATTTAATTCCTAGGTTATAGGTTGTTATCCTTATCTTGCTGAGCTATCGTTTTGCTCAAGATAAGATTAGGGTTATGCATACTTGCTTTTATAAAGAAAATTATGTCACATCTTCATGCAAACTCTCTGCTTTTTTGTTTTTCTCTTTGTGGAAGGTTATTTTCTGGTTTGCATTTCAGATTTTGGTTTCTAACACCAACCTTCTACACTTCAAGCTCCACAGGACTCAGGAGGGTACCTATTACAAGTCTTAGAGAATTATAATCCTTTTACAAATCATGATAAATTCTCAAATGTATGAATAAAGGGTGCTTTATGTTTCATCAAATTCAAGTATGATCCCTTGTACCTAGAATAATGTTGAGAACTAATAATTTATATAAACATGCCTTCATCTCAAACTCATAGAGGATTGATACATTGATAAAATTCAAGAAAATTATCTATAATATCTAACTTGCATGAACACATAAGAACCCTAATAAATTAGACTTAAAAGAACAAATTCATTAAGATTTATACAAGTTTGGGACCATTTTGGAAGCATAAATTGCACAAGATTGACTAGTGCTTGAGTGTGGGCTACAAAGTCATATATCCTACATCTTATGTCATAATTTTAAACATGTTTTGATGGTCATTTGTTGTATTATCACCTGATGATAATAAGACCTAAAGAATGCATTGTAACCATACTTAATAATCCACCTAAAAACATAACATTCCTACTATTCTCATAAAAACATTTACTCTATTTATTGAATAGAAGGCAATTAAAAAATAATTCACTATAACAAATATGTAGGAAGACAACAATAAACAGTAATCACTATGAATTGATGACCTACAACTACATACCTTCACCAAACTTAGACCACAATCTTTTTCCTGTATAGAGTCCTTTCTGTTCTTGTACAACCTCCAAAATTAGAACCCTTTTCAAATGACAAAAAAATACCTTTTATAGTGAAGGGCCAAATACCAATTGAACCATAAACTAATACTTGGAACAAATTGGACCCTCAAATTTGAAACTGATTTACAACTGAAATATTCCATTTGTCCATTTATCTTTCCCTCCTCATTTACCCCAAATTTGATAACTGAAAATTTGTTTATCATTTTACATTTGCAATCTTATACAAATGATTTAGTTGTGCATAAAAACCCATTTACCAACTCCATTTTCACTTGACAGTGAAAAGTATTAGTTTTGGATGAAAAAACCCATATACTACTAGTAAAAAATAAGCATTCACCATCTTATTTAACCCTCAAAGTCTTCATTTTATCTACATTTAATTTCTACATTTTTCAAAAAAAAAAAAAAATCCTTGCAACCATTATTTTATTCATTTCACTTGAAGCTATTTTCCTTTATTTATCAACATTATTCTCATTTATTTATTGCCTCGTTTTTATATTAAATTGGCATCAATCTCTTTTCTCTACATTTTCACATATCCTTGCCTCTAAGTCAACTCTTCTTTATGCTAGGTCATTTTTGGCTTAGCTTATTCTTTAGCTTTTAGAAACTTCTCAAAACAACATTCAAATTGGTGCCAAGGTGTGAGAAATAATACATGGACCATTTGGGATGCAAAAATCACCATTTGGAGCTTGAAAATGGCTCCAAAAAATAAATCAAACATTTTGCACGTAATGGTCCTTTATTTCAGCGTTGGAAGAGTAATAGTTGAACCTCCCAAGGACCAAGTAATGCGGAAGCAAAAAGGATAATCAAACAATATTTAATCATGGTTTAAAACATAAAAAAACTGCTCAAATTATCCAACATTGGTCAAACATTTGTGAGTATTAACCAATCACATTGCTATCACATGGATTTAGCCCAGTGTAAGTTTCACCTTCAGCCTTTACTTGCAAACAATGCTCATGCATGATGAAAATGAATGGAGGGTGGATATTTTATCATTGAATAATAATGTAGCACAAGTATTTCTTGGTAGAAGCTCCTTAAACCTATGGTTATGTGCCATTTTGCCACATGGAGTTTCCTTTTCACATTTTAAATTAGCATTTCACTCAGAGAAAACTTCAAAATATGCCATTTAAAAAAATCACTTGCTTGCTCTTTCATGGTTTATGTCAAATCTTTAAAACCATTATTTACCTCCCTTATATAAACATTTAAACAATTAAAAATAATTTCAAATTGAAAACATAATGAAGCTGGCAATTTAATTTTTTTGCAAGAAAAAACAACATAATCATCACCAAAGGCACATGTGACCTTAATTAATTATTTAACTCCTTTTCCCATCTCATATTTTTCATAACATATCAAATTTTGATACATCCTTTGTAAATTGGGCCCTCTAGCGAGCAGTTTAACAAAAAATTAGTTTGAGCCTTGAAACTTCTTCAAAAACCACAAAAATGGAGATGCAAACTATTAAAGGAAAATGAGCAAGTGGGTCAACACTAGAACTAAGAGATTCAAAATTTCTTATAGGACCTTACAGACTCGCTCCAAAATGACAATAGATTAAAAAGTGCCTCAAAACTTCTTTGATTCCCGTAAAATTGAATCTACATGGTCCATATGGCCTATCAAAGAATTCTACCTATTGCATTTTTATGACAAGATCTAGATTGGGAGATTTTAATTCCAAAAGTTATAAGCCTATTTGTCACAATAGGGATACAAAATAAGGTTTTGTCACTAGTCTAAGGGTTTAGATTGCACTAGGAACTCGTCCAATTTGCAAGTATCAATAGGTATGTGAATGAGATCTCTAGGCTACTAAAACTATAGAAATTTCTTCACAAATTGATGTGCCTGTTGATCTATGGTAAGCAAATAGTACACTTTTCTCAGTAGCTTTTTAGCAAGGGTATGGCCACTAGAATGTGACCCATAAACACCTTCATGTACCTCATGTAGGGTAGTTTTAGCCTCTTCCAAGTTTAGAAATATAAGTAATGTATTGTCGAGACTCTTTTGGTATATAGTGTGTCATCAAGAATGGTGAAACATGATGATTGGTGGATAAAGGTTTTCTTTTGGTTAGTGTTTAGGTTGGGTGGGATGATGTTATCATGTAGGTAGGCATAAATGTCATGGTATCAAGGGGAATTAGGACAAACAATTTTGCATACATATTTCGACTCAAGGACATCAAAGGTAGAAACTGTTGAACAAGACAACTAAGAGGCGGGGGTGAATTAGTTGTCGCAATTTTGACAATCAAAACCCTCAATAGAAGTTAGATTTACAAACATTCATATAACCTTTGCACTACTAGTGTGATTAATCATTAAAAGTAGAAAAAAAAATAGAAGTAGCAAAACCATACACACAAGAGCACTAGATTTACGTTGAAAACCCAATAAGGGAAAACCACAGTGAGGATTAGCTCATAATATAAAGAATTCCAAGACTGAATACAAAGGCTCACTTCCAGAAAGGCTCATTTCCAAGACATGACACATTGTCCAACGAGGGCTCACTGCCTAGGCTCAGTGCCATAAAATTACAAAGAAGATAGAGGAGAGTTGTTATAGAGAGAAAACTATCTCATTGCAACAAAGATTCCACCACAATTTTCTCACACTTTTACAGACATACTTGAAAGATAGAGTACACCTTCAACTCAGTGCCTTTAGGAACTCAATACTTTGAAAATTCTCACTGATCTGCTCGAACTCGCATCACAGACACATATCATGCATCTCTCTTTGTCTCTCACAAACATCTCAACTCATACTTATACCATCTTCAACCTTGAAACCCTTCCAAGGTCAGCCATACACAATTTTTGTTTAAAAATTCAAATTAGGTCGGTGCCAAAGCATTCCCGTGGTGGAAGAGAATGAGGGTGAACTAAACACATTATTAATGAGGACCTAAATGAATCCCAACAAACCTCAAGATGCTTCCACAAAATTTGCAAGTAGTGTTTAACATAAGGTCGGCCAACACCTGTGTAAACACATAAAATAATTAAGTACATGCATCCTTGAATTGGTCCAATCTTTTCAGAGAACAAACTTTACTTGAACACAATCTGGAGTAAGTAATGAACACTTGCAAATCCATCCAGAAGCTTCACAACAAACTTCACTTGAAGAGTATGAATATTTTATACATTTGAATAACACTATCAACCTCTGAAATGCACTATAACTTAGAAACTCATCAATAGAAACACAAGATTTCAATTCCTCTTGAACAAAGAAAGAGAGCAACCTTATCAACTTATTCTTAGAACCACAAGTCTTGAAACCATCATGCGGAGAAATGTGGAGCAAATACATTTCTCCCAGACCACATCCAGATGCATTGAAATGCACAGTTCACATATTGGTGGAAATATCTCGCACTGTATGATGATCTAGAAGCCCAAATTCTAGATATAGCAACTACCAACAGTCATGAACAATACCTCAGATTCACACAAGCATATAATCAACCTAGAAGAAATGTGGAGAACATCCTGGAGCATACATTGAATACCTGCATGACACTTTTTCCTCTATTTATCAAATTTTCTCAAAAACACTTGGAAACCAAGTACCAGAGACATCATAAAACATACTTCACTTTAACACACCTCCAGACATAGCAACATAAGGATAAATCCATGCACTCATAACACTTATTCAACATATCAACTATGCATGCACAACTTGCAAACCTTCTTTATTACAATTTTCTCAATATCCTCAACTTATACAACCAATAACTAGCTTCCTTGACATCAATAACCAACAACCAGTTGAAATCAATGACAATGCCTTCATACTTGCAACAATCTCCCCCTTTGTCATTGATGGCAACACATGATGTGAAAAACCATCAAAGACAACACAATAGCTCTAAACAAATTTTCCTGCAACTTTTCCTGAATTTTGAGTGACTAAGCTTTTTTACATGATGCTTTCTCTCCCCCTTTGACATCAATGACAAAGACAGAATATGTTTTGCATTGTTCTCTCCTTTTGACAATGAACCAAGATCTATACTAGTATTGAATACTCCCCCTTAGGAGTACACCAAAACAACTGCATAATGACAACGCATGACACTACTTACTCCCCTTGAGAGGTAGCCACCAATCATCAGTCCAAAAGGAAGATAGATCCATAGATCCATTGGACTGATGCATCTCCATATACATTTAGTTCAATAAAGGAGGGGGAATAACCCCCAAATTCTCCCGAAGATACTGAAAAGTATCTTTAGGAAGAGCCTTAGTAAATATGTCAACAATCTAATCCTTTATAGGTAATACTCAAGCTTTACTTCATTCTCCATAACCTTCTCTCTCAAAAAGTGATACCTAATTGATATATGATTTGTCCTTGAGTGCATCACTAGAGTTTTTGAAATGTTAATTGCACTTGTATTATCATAGAAAATAGAGATGGGATAATCATACATTACTATGCTATCCTTCAATGTCTGTCTCATCCACAAAACTTGTGTGCAACAAGATGCTACAACAATATACTCAGCCTCTACATTGGATAAGGAAATTGAATCTTTCTTTTTGCTTAACCATGATACCAATCTACATCCAAGAAATAATGTACAACCACTTGCAATTTTTCTATCATTAGCACAACTTGCCCAATCTACATCTGTATATGGACTTAGTGTAAAATCAATATCCCTAGGATACCATAAGCCATGATCCAGAGTGCCTTTTAGATATATGAATATCCTCTTAATAGTTGCAACATGTGTTTCTTTGGGATCCTCTTGAAATCTAGCCATAAGACAAATTGCAATCATGATATCTAGTCTGGTAGTAGTTAAATACAATAGTCCTCCAGTCATTGATCTGTATTTGCTTTGATCAACCTTAGGAGAATCATCATCCTTACTCAATTTGCAACCAGTTACCATAGGAGTACATACTTTGATTGTGAAATGAAAATCCCTTTGTTTGTTTGATTGATTTTCAGTCGAAGGAAGAAATTCATCTCACCAAACATAGACATCTCAAACTCTTTTTTCATTTCTTCAACAAACATCTTACACATATTTTCATTTCCTCCAAAAATAATGTCATCCACATACACAACTACTATCAAGATCTTGTCATCTTCAATTTTGAAAAATAAATTACTATCTATAGTACCTTTTTTGAAACCTTGCGGAATCAAATATTTGTCCAATCTTGTATACCAAGCTTTAGGAGCTTACTTCAAACCATATAAATCTTTTTTCAATATGCAGACCATATCCGGTTGATCTAATAATTGGAATCCCTTCGGTTGTTTTGTGTAAACGTCTTCTAACTCACCATTTAGAAATGCACGCTTCACATCCATCTAGTAAACTTTAAATTCCTTATAAGCAACAAATGCCAAAAACATTTTGATAGTTTCCATTCTAGCCACCAGAGCAAATCTCTCTTGGAAATCTATACCTTCCACTTGTGAGTAGCCTTTACACACAAGCCTTGCCTTGTTTCTTACTACTTCTCCATTATCATTCAGTTTGTTTCTAAAAATCCACTTACTTCTAATTATGTTCTTGTTTGCTGGTCTAGGAACCAATTCCCAAGTTTTATTTTTCTCAATTTGCATAAGTTCCTCTTCCATTTCTTTCATCCAACGTTCATCTTTGCATGCCTCACTCACTGTCTTAGGATAAACTTTAGAAAGTAAGCAATAATTTACCTCAACTTCAGTAGCTTTACTTCTTGTCTATACACCTTTCCTCTTGTCTCCAATGATCTGATCTTTTGAATGATTCCTTTGCACATACTTAGGGGTTTTGGGAACCCTTTCTAGAGCTTCTTCTTCTTCATTCGACACTTCTTGTTCTCCAACTATTTCTTCTACTTATCTACAATTAGACCTTCATCTGACACATATCCATCAACTTTAGTTAATTCTTCAACACTTCATCAACCTTGAAATTTGTGCTTTCTACAACCTTTCTCAGCTTTTTATTGTAACATCTATAAGCTTTGCTTCTAGAAAAGTATGCAAGGAAAATACCCTCATCACATATAGCATCAAAATTTCCTAAATTTTCTTCATCTCTCTTGCTATAAAATTTGCTTCCAAATACCTTGAAATACTTGACAGTAGGAATCTTTCCACACCATAGCTCATAGGGGGTCTTATTGCAATTAGATTTTTCCTAAACTCAATTGAACACATAAACAATAGTGTGAATTGCTTCTCTCTAGTAAACTTCCGGTAGACCTGCCTTTGTTATCATTGTTCTAGCAGCTTCTTGAATTGTCATGTTCTTTCTTTTAGCTACACCATTCTACTGAGGAGTTCTAGGGGAAGACAATTATCTTCTTATTCCATGGGCTTCACAAAAAATGCTAAAATCATTGGAGGTGAATTCACCACCTCTGTTAGACCTCAAATATTTTATTTTCAAATCTATTTCATTCTCAACCATTGCTTTAAATTCCTTGAATTTGTCTAATGCATCAAATTTCTCTCTAATAAAAGTAACCCATGTCATTCTAGAGTAATCATCAATCAAAAGCATAAAATACATGTCACCTTGTAGACTTCTCACCCTCGTAGGACCACAAAGGTCTGTATGAATCAATTCCAATATTCCAATAGTAGATTGTTCCTTTGACCTAAAGTTGTTTCTAGCTTGCTTTCCAATCTGACAATCCTTGCAGACCGCATTAACATGCATTGTAATTCTTGGTAAATCTCTCACAGCTTGTATTGCACTAATTCTCACCATGTTGTCAAAGTTCATATGACACATCATACAGTGCCATAGCCAATTTTCATTAATTTGAGACATAAAGCAATTCCCATCAACACCTTTATGTTGATAGATGTTTCCTTCAGTCTTCTTTCTGACAACAATCACAGTTTCATACCCTTTTCTGATTTCACAATTTTCATCCTTGAACACAAGATTATATCCCTTACTACACATTCATATGAAACTCAAGAGATTATGTCTCAAACCCTTAACATAGTATACATTATCAGTATTATGTTTTCCATCAAAACTGATTGAACACATCCCACAAATCTTAGCACCAAAATCATCTCCAAACTTAACAAAGCCTCCATCATATTTTTCAAGTTTAACAAACTTACTCTTATCACCAGTCATGTGATGTGAGCAACCACTATCAATGGCCCAGTAGTTCTCTTCCTGTTTAGCATGAAGAGCAGAGACCACAATACCTTCAACTTTCACCAGAGCACTTTCCTTCACACATATTTCATGAGTAGATTCATCTTTTAAAGCCAAGAACAAGCATTCATTATCATCAAATCTCCATAATAAAACTCATCATTAGAAATGCCAACATCTTCATTGACATAATATGCTCTTTTGACCATCTTTCCTTTATTTTATTTACCTTCTCTATGTTTATTTCTTTCAACTCTTTTTGGACATCTTGAAGTATAATGACCTATTCCCCCACAACTAAAAAATTTGAATGGTAATTTACCTTGATACTTACCAGAGCCCTTTTTCATTCTTCTTACAAAATTTTCTTCCACTTCATCAAGATTTTCTTCATCCAGATCTTCCACTTTTTTAGCCTTGAAAGAAGTTTCTTTGTTCCATTTTTCAACCCAAGCTTTCTCATCTCAAATGAGGTTAGAGTACCAATCAACTGATCTTTAGTATAAGTATTACAATCTACAATTTCCTCTATAGCAGATACCTTTTCACTATATATATCAAGGAGAGTTCTGAGTACCTTCTTCACTATCCTAGATTCATCTATTTGTGCACCAAGTCCTCTCATTCCACCTACCAACTCATCTACTCTTTGCATGTAGGACTTGATGTTGTCATCTTCACCCATTCACAAGGTCTCAAATTGTGCCTCCAAGTTCTACAACTTTTCTTGTTTAACATTTTCATCTCCTTCATAGATCTTTTCCAACTTATCCCATACCTCTTTAGCAGTCTTTAGATTCATAATTTTAACTAATTCAAAATGTGAAAGACTATTTACAATAATAAACCTTTCCTTATTTTTGATTTCATGTTCTGTGATCTCATCAACAGTACTTGGACCATTTGCTAGAGCAAAATATTGATTCTAAATAGACTTTTCAATCTCATGCACAGTATGCCATATATCCTTCCATATTTTTTTTCCAGAATACATAGTCAGTGCCATGGAACCTAGGACACTCAATAGTGATCTTTTTCATCATCCCAGACCTTCCTTAAGTAGTTAAGCTCTTCTCCAAGGAACCTTGCTTTGATACCAATTTTTGAAAAAGACAACTGAGAGGGGGGTGAATTAGTGTTAGTAATTTTAATAATCAAAACCCTCAATAGAAGTTATATTTACAAGCATTCATATAACCTTTGCATTGCTAGTGTGATTAATCATTAAAACCAAAAAAAAAACTATAAGCAGCAAAACCATACACACATGAACACCAAATTTATGTGGAAAAACCAATGAGGGAAAAACCACGGTGAGTATTAGCTCACAATATAAAGAATTCCAAAATGAATATAGAGGCTCACGACCAAGATAGGACACACTATCCAATGAGGGCTCACTGCTTGTGCTCACTACCATAGAATTACAAAGATGATAGAAGAGATTTGTTATAGAGAGAAAACTATCACAATGCAATAGAGTTTCCACCACAATTTTCTCACTTCTATAGGCATTCTTGAAAGATAGAGTACACCTTCATCTCACTTTAGGAATTCAACACTTTGAAAATTATTATTGATATACTTGAACTCACATCATAGAAACATATCTCACATCTCTCTATGCCTCTCAAAAACATCTCAACTCATACTTATATTGTCTTCAACCTTGAAACCCTTCCAAGGTTGGTCATACACAATTTGTATTTACAAATTCAAGTTAGGTTAGCGCCAAAGCATTCCCACGGTGGAAGAGAATAAGTGTGACCCAAACACATTCTTAATGAGGACCTAAATGAGTCCCAAGACACCTCAACATGCTTCCACAAACTTTGAAAGTAGTGTTTAACACAAGGTCAGCCAACAGCTGTGCAAACACATAAAACAATTAAGTACACACATCCTTGACTCAGTCCAATCTTTCTAGACAACAAAATTTACTTGAACATGATCTGGAGTAAGTAATGAACACTTGAAAATCCATCTAGAAGCTTTATGACAAACTTCACCTAAAGAGTATTAATATTTTGTACATTTGAATAACCCTGTCAACCACTAAAATGCACTATAACTTAGAAACTCATCAATAGCAACACAAGATCTCAATTCCTCTTGAACAAAGAAAGAGAGAAACCTTATCAACTTATTCTCAAAACTGAAAGTCTTGAAACCATAATGCGAAGAAATGCGGAGAAAATACATTTCTCCTAAACCACATCCAAACACATTGAAATGCACAATTCACATACTGGTGAAAACATCTTGCACTATATGACAATCCAGAAGCCCAAATTCTAGATATAGCAACTACCAACAGTCATCAACAATACCTCAGATTTGCACAAGCATAGAATCAACCCAGAAGAAATGTGGAGCACATCCCAAAGCATACACTGAATATATACATGACATTATTTTCTTTATTTATCAAATTTTCTCAAAAGCAATTGGAAACCAAGTACCAGAGACATCATAGTAGCACATACTTCACTTTAACACACCTCCAGACATAACAACATAAGGATAACTCCATGTACTCATAGCACTTATTCAACATCTCAACTATGCATGCACAACCTACAAACCTTCTTTATTACAATTTTCTCAATATCCTCAACATATAAAACCAATAACCAACTTCCTTGACATCAATGAAAACAACAACCAATTGACACCAATGACAACACCTTCATACTTGTAGTAGGAACCAATTTTTTTCAACTAGAAACTCACATCTCTGACTATTATGAGGCATATCTAGGAGAGATCCAATAGTCACCATAGAATCGACAACCTTATTGTTTAATTTGGTTATTTTCTCAAAGGATATAGTAAAAAAATATTATTTGAAGCTATTGACCATTATCTTATATGGTAACAATATATCGTCCTCTAGATTTGATAATCATCATTAAACTATCTAACAACTAAATGTCAATCATTGTAGACCTGTAACTCTTTGATTTTCTATTTTGTCTTATGATAAGTGATTCATGTTCAAAAATGTTATTAGTACATAAAAATTCAAATTGATATGATTTTGGAACACAATCACCTTGAGGGGTGATGAATAAGACTCTTGCTCCTAAACCATGTTGTGTGTGTGACCCATCAAAGTGCTCTTTCCATATATTTGAAGGGATGATGATGAAAATTGCTTTGTCTGGTGATATTAGAGAATCATCATCATACAAAGGTGCTTCAACTAACTAATCCGTGATAACTTGTCCATTTATTAAATTTTGACCTACATACTCTATATCAAACTTGTTTAATATTATAACCCACTTAATGATGCAACCAATCAATGTTGCTTTGGATAGCATATACTTAAATATATAAATTTTGGATAGGTGATTGAGCATGTAGTGTCATAGATTTTGTTATGCGAAGATGAATGCTAAACATGTTTTCTCAATAGGAGTCAATTAAGCTTGTAGTCTACTAATGTACTTCTTATGTAATAGACCACTCTCTTTTATAGATTCAGCATGTTGTGCCAAGATATCTCCTAGTGTTGTTGATGTAACTGAAATGTACAATATCAATGGTTCATCTGGAATGGGAGGCATCAATACTAGTGGCAAAGCTAGATAATCCTTAATTTGTTGAAAGGATTGTTGAAATTTCTCATCCCATGTGAACATGACATCTTTATGAAAGAGATGAGAGAATGAATGAAATTTATTATCTAGCTAAGATATAACCTATTTTATAGATTGTATTTTTCCTTGAAGACTACAAAGTTGCTTGAGATTGTTTGGTGGAGGCATCTCAATTATGGTTCAATTTTGTGCGGTTGACTTTAATACCTTTAGGACACATAATGTATCCCAATAGCTTTCTTGAAGTGACACTAAATAAAAATTTCTTTGGGTTTAGCCTCACTTGATATTTCTCTTGTCTGTAAAAATATTTATCCAAGAACATCTAAAAGTTATTTACTTGCTATTGATTTCACAAGAAAATCATCTACATAGTCTTCCACTATGTTGTGGAACATGTCATAAAAAAACACTGTTATAACTCTCTGATATTTTCCACCTACATTCTTAAGACTAAAGGCATTACATTCCAACCATAGGTACTCCAAGAGCATGTGAATCTTATATTGTGTTGGCCTTCTTGTGCTATATGGATTTGATTATATCATGAAAAACCATCCATGAGGGAAAGCATCTCATGGCCTGCTATTAAATCCCCTATGATGTCTATTTTTGGTAATGAAAAGTCACCCTTTAGACAAGCCTTGTTTAGATATCTAAAATTTATACATATACAAATTCCCTTAGTGGGTTTTGAAATAGGTACAAGGTTTGAGATCCAGTATGGATAATCTATCAGTTTAATAAAGACAACATCTAGCAATTTTTTAAGTTCCATCTTGTCTAGTAGTGTAATTTGGGAATGCATCTTACATAGTTTCTATTTTATAGGTTTAGCCTCTAGTTAGATCACCAAATGATGGAATATCAATATTTTATCTAGTCTTGGATTGAATATCTATAGTTCAAGGATTGATGTGAAATTTATTATTTCTCTTTAGGTGTCAATGATGAAACAAAGAGTGTGATTTTGGAAGTGTTAGTTGTTCCAATATTTATTTCCTCTAATACCTCTACTAAGATTGTTGAACTATATTGATGTTTAGTGACACTAGGGAGGTAAAATCCTTCATCATTAGGTGCCTTAGAGAGGTTTTCACCCTTGGATACATCTTTTATTTTTACTTTTTCATAATATGAAAGTGCCACATTATGGTTTTCACTAGGGGATCTTTTTATTATCTTCTGTTTTCTCTTTTGCAACTGAAAGATTTTATTTTTCCCCCAAATTATGCTTTTTCATCAAGGTCTATGTCAAATCATCCTTTATGATCTCTAGGTGGTATGCCATCTCTAAGTCCCATAAACTTAGTAATACCATCGTTGTTTTTGAATATGTCTAGAATTGACAGTCCTTGTTGGTCCCAATTGATACTCTAGGATATATAAGTGGAAGGTCATTGGATTGTGAGAGAGATGTAAAGGATGTGTATGTTATGGTATTAATGGATGTGTTTTTTAATATGCCAATGATATAAATTAAAGAGTCCTTGATGGTACCGTTGTTAGAAGTTTCAACCATGGGAAAAAATTTAGCTACCTTACAAGGGGAACACTTGATGTCACGAGTAATGTTAACTAATTATCCATACCAAAGCCTTGATATTTATGTCTCTTCTCTACAAAAATGGGTTCTCTTATTCCTTTTTGATGAATTCCAAGGCCACCTTGACTTGTAAATCTCATGTTCTTTATAATATGGAAACCCTTACTATAATTCTCAAATGGTAGGGTTAGTTGTTATTTCGCTTCTTAGTATAGCTATTTAGAAATATCTTCTTTTATGACCTCTTTCTTTAGTTCTCCCCACTTTGAGAATACTATGGGTTCAAAGATGGAAGAGGTTTTATCTATATTTCATTGTTTACTATATGTCTTAGGAGAAGAAAAAAGTTGTCCTACATTTAGAAAGACCCTTTTAGATCATAGTTTCTACAACCTTTGTCATGCATTTGGAACTTGATGTCAAGAAGGGGCTCATGTTTGGTGGATGATGATACTAATGTAGATGGGTTGACATCAGGTGATGAAGATGAGACAATATTGTTGTTAGGTACTTGGTGCATTTTTTGGTAATTTTCCACTAAAGTTTGATAATAGTGGAAAGGGTGAAGGTCCCCATAAATGGCTACCTTAGTTTAATTATAGGGAAATTTCATGCATTGGTGATATGTGGATGGGATTACCTACATGAAATGTATCCATGGGTGGCCTAGGAGAATATTATATGGGAGATCAAGGGCCAATACTTGACATGTAGGTTCTACAATTGTGGGACCAAGTTGGATAGGAAGTTTGATTATCCCTTTTGACTCTTGCTCATTATTATTATATTATTTAATAGTAATTCTTTTCTATTTCTCTATAACTTCATTGGAGTATCCCAATTTTTTTTACAAATTTTAGAGTATAAATTTTTAATCCTAGTCCACCATCTATTAAGACTCTTTTTATTATGTTTGTGGATGAAGAATCCTAGGTATAATCCTTGATTATGGTATGAGGTGGAAGGAAGATCCTTCTCTATGAATACAAGGTGGTGTGTGGATGAAATGTGTCCTACCATGGATTAAATTTTCTTAGTATCAATGTTGGTAACTACTAATGATGCTAGAAGTACCATATCAAGAACCTCTTTGTGTATGGGAGATATACAAGGGAATTCTAATATAGAGATTTGAGTTGGTGTTTTCTTTAGACAATCTATAAGGTTATACTTAGATGGTAACAACTTATTCATGATATTTATTTGGAGCGAGGTCCCTTGAAGGGAAAATTTACCATAGGATGTGGTGACTCCACATTTAAGATTCTTATTAGGAATGGTGATAACAACAATGTGATTATTGTATTGTTCAATATGTCCTACATAATCATATGAATGAATGACATTTTTATAAACCTTTCCTTTTCCTAAGTCAATATTCTTACCATGATTAGGTATGAAATCCTTATAGATACCTAGATTAATAGTGCTAGAAGTTTCAAGATATTGTTGAATGCTTACATCCCCTTGATCAATAAGATCTTGGATGATATTTTTTAGTTTTATACAATTATGTGTTTTATGACCTTTTATCCTATAGTACACACAATATTCATTTTCATTGTACCATGATGGTTTGAATTGGGGTTCATCCTATGACCTTAACTCTGGAAAATTAACGAGGTTATTTTGGATTAACTTCTTCAATAAAATCTCAATTGGATCCCTTAAGGGAGTGTACTTTCACCTAATGTTGGTATTTTATCTTGGTGGTCCTTTTGGAGGATTCACATTTTGATTATTCTTTTTAGTGATAGGTGGTGATTATATGTTTTGTACAAATTTAGTGTCCACTACACCATCATTGGTAACATTATTTTTCTTATCCTACATGCGGTATTTCTCATTATACTTTAATGCATGGTCTTTGTTACATTTTTATATTTTAAAAAGTCCTTTTATGATGACAACCTTTTCAATGGTTATCCCTTTATCTATAATCTCATCAAAGCAGTTAGCAAATTGCAATTGTAGTTGAAAGTTGATTTCTTGATTAAGGTTTTGAAAAAAGATAATGATGAGTTGTTTTTTTGGTATAGGCCATGGGAATTCACTAGCCATGTTTCTCCATCATTGTAGGAATCGAGAAAATGATTTTTCATTTTTTTGTTGTGTGTTAGATAAACCAGCCATGGATATCTCATGTTCAATTTTGGAAGAGAAATGACTATTAAATTTTCAAAGTTCAATCAACTCCTTATGAATGTCCCCATGAGGTGGAAATCTTAGGGCATGATGAAGATAACATGCAACAATTTATATAAGACTCCTTACACAACCTTGAGAATAATGAATATTTTTACCCATCCATTCAACAACCAATACCACCTATAATTCCATCACTTGATATGTTCAAAATTTTACATCCTGAAATAGAAGCAAAAAGAAACCCTTAACAATTTATCATTAATGAGCTTGTTAACAAGAGAAATAACAATACTCTTCTATCTTATGCTAATCGAGTTAAATACAACCATTAAATTAGAAGAGACTTATGGCCAATTATTTAAGATCTTAAAAAAATAAGATGTGACATAACCAATGAGCATGAAGTCCAAAAATTGCTAGAAAAAATCCCAAATGAAGATACCAAAGGAATAGGATATCAACATCCTCCTTCCTCCACATTTTCCAAGGAAACAAGTGTCCTTCACAATGATCAACCAATGTCTCACAAGGATGGTAGGATAATCTTAGGTCCTCCACCTCCAAATCCACTTCAACAAGTTACCCAACCAAGCAAGAAATCCAAGCCTTATTAAGTCCAAGGATTGCCATTTTTGCATGCTAAAATATAAATTGAATGAAAAATGGAACAACTTCTCCATCTAGGATTGATTTACTTACCACCTATCAAAGAAAAAAAGAGAGGTAAAAATACAAACATGGATTATTGTGCTTTTCATCAAACACTTAGCCATGTTATTGATGAGTGTCACGACTTAAAGAGAATCATTAGAAAATTTGAACCATTTTCACAAGAATATGATCAGATAATCCCTTAGAAATTAATTGATTTTCTCCTTTCCATGTGATAGTTATAGAATCATAACATACTCACTATTGCATGTTTTACATTTACTGCAACTTATTCTATATTGTAAGGAGTAGATTCTCATCACTCAACTCAGCTCATCCTTGTCCTACACTTAGTGGGGGCAAGGAGTTAGTAAGCCTTGTCCTAGTATGACACTTGTCGTTGTCCCTTTGTCTAGTTATCTACCTTCTGCATATGATGAACAAGATTGGGATGAAAACAACCTACTATATGTTGACTCACATGTGCCTTACTAGTATTTTTTTGTCTTCTTTTCATGTTCTTTGTGTGTGATTACATGTGTGTAATGTGATCCCCCACATCGTTCTATTTGACATGTATTTATGTTCATTCCTCTATTTGTACTTACATTCTTCTATACGTCATAAATCTTTATCTTTTCTTTGGTCTTGTGTTTTCCTTTTGGGGATTATGCAAGGCGTCAAGACATTTAGGTATTTTCCATGTTGACCTAAAATATTTTCTTTGTTTTTTCTCTCTATCTGTCACTCTTCCAATTCTACGAGTATTTGGGGAATGATGAAATTCTCGAGCTCTATAATAACATTGTAGCAAAGATATATGCTAACCCCAAATCCATGGATCCCTTATGTGTTTGGAATTTCATTTGGGGGCAACCCCTTTTTCATGACGTAGCCTCATTTGGAAACATATGCTTGACATAGGGCTTTCCAAATAAACTCTCATTTCTTTTTTATTGTTTAGCATTTATAACTTTATACTTTAAAGTAATTGCTCACAACATGGTGTTTAGAAATTTCTTTAAAGTGGGGGCATACATTAGCATTATCATTTTGACATTTTTGACTATAATTCATGTTTCATAGTGTGGTATTCTTAATTCATGTGACGTGGCTTCTTCTTGGTGACATTGGGTTTGATGTCCTTCAAGAGTGTGACCTATCTTAGCATATGATATTCCTCTTAGTGGTAATGCTATGGTTTGCATTCCCTAAGTTGTGAATCTTTTATCCTTGACTAGTCTTCTCTTAGAGACATTAGGAATGATGTTCCCTAAGGTGAGACCTTTCATGAACTAAGAAAACCCCCTTGGAATATATTATTGCATGTATCAAGGCCACCAAGCATAACAAAACTTGATTTCCAGTGGAGCCTTTACCCTTTTTCAAGGCTACCATGTATGACACAACTTTTCTACTAATGGAGCCTTTACCCTTTTTCAAGGCCAACAAGCATAACACAAATTTCTTTCCAATGGAGCCTTTTTCATGAGTTCCTAGTATAACGTAGCTTGCTAGCCTTGTGACCATCTCTATGGAACCTTATCAAAGTTATCAGGATGTATAATTTTGGTATGGTTAGCTAGCCACTTCCTAGGGCTTACCTAGTGGACAACAAATTTCACTAGCCCATGTGAGCACATTTGGTTTACATAGTGGACAATGGGTGTCACTTGTAAATGTGTTTTGGAAAACACAACTAAGGCTTTATCCACATCGGGATGGAAAAATAGTCGAGGCTTGATCCACCCTCTTTTTTTCTTTCTTTCTTTAAGTCTTTGGCATTGTATGATTGAGTATCTTATCATTGCTGCTAAATAATTTAACAAAGGTACGTGTCTCTTTGTGCATTTTTTGGTTTTCCATAAGATCTTAGATCTTGGGGGCTTGATCATCCTCCTTGACCTTTGTCATCTTATCTTTCCAACAATTGTACAATTGGACCTCTCTTGATTTTCTACTTTAGTGTAAGTTTGATGCAAGGTCATCCTCTCACTAAAGTTAGGGCTAAATGTAGTGTTGAAAAATGTACTCCTTTAAATTTTCACACTTTTTTTAGGCCCCCTTAGTTAAATTGGAATTAATTATTCATTAATAACCCCTATTTTACATCTACAAGCCTAATAAATTACATTTTTTGAAGGGGAAGCCTGACAAAAATTAACGCCAACACATAATACTTTACCTTGAGCAATGTGTGTTGTAGGAATAGGGACTTGGAACCCATTCACCCATGGGCGAATGGGTCCTCCCTAGGCCTTTGAACCTAAATTTAAAATATGTTTTTGGTGGTATTTTAATGTTCCTGAATTCAAATTTCAATGTCGGTTGTAATGTTTAATTTTTGGGAAATTAAGGATACATAGGTCCTATAAATATAAGGTTATTTCATCAATTCAAATCCTAGAATAAAGTTAGAAAATTCATGAGAGAATCAATTCAACTTCACAAGAGCAAAGCTTATGATAAAATAAATTCAAGAATTTATCAATGATTTATTGCAACAATAAAGATCTCAAGCATCATGTCAAAGTATTTTGCAATCATGCATGTTTTTGGAGCTAACATTGTGATGTAGGTTTCAAAGATTCAAGCCAACATTCAATTCAAGATTCAAGCATCAAGATCCATACCCATTGAATCCATTTCATGCAAGTTCAAGATCAACATTTCATTCTTCCCAAGGTTTATTCAAGGGTTTGGTGAGTTGCAACATTGTATTGCTCATTCATCATTCCTTTCATGTTTCATTATTTTAATTCAAGGTTTAATTACCTAAATGGGGTTTGACCAAGAAAAAATCACATTCACAAAAAAAATAATTTTTCCCTCTTATGTTTGTTTTTTAGATCTTAGGTTGAAGAAGGATTGAAGATCTCTTGAAGATAAAAAATGGAAAAGTTGTCAAAGTTGTAAAAGTTGTCATATTTTTTGACAATTCATAGAATCTCACCTATCGACCTTATTTCTGACTTTTCAACACTAAAACTTGGATGAAACAAAAGCTACTGACTGACATCAAAGGCTCCCAAAATCTGGTTGAAACATCTATACAAAGACCCATTTTCCTATAGCTGAATGAGTCCTAGTTAGCTTCTTGAATCTGCATTTTGGTGATAGGTACACATCACTTTTCCATTTCCAGATCTACCAAAACTTTGTTGTTTCTTTTTCTATTATTATTTAAATTGATATTTCATGTTTGAATGAGCATGATTGAATTGACTTACTATTTTTAGTTTTTCTCTTGAAATTGTTGTTCAGGCTGATACCCCTATCCTCAATCATAAGGAAATTAGTAGATTCCCTCATTGAGTTGACTCACCTAAGGGTTGAAAGTCAATTATTTGTGTGGATCTCATTTCCTAATGAAATATAGGAAAATAGGTCCATATATATCATACACCTCATACATTCCATATTAGGTGAACCCATTGTTCACCATTTCAATGTCAAACAATGATTTTTTCATAAACCAAAATTTGCAAAATGTAACCTCACTTCAACAACAAATCCAAAACTTGAACCAAAACCAAAATGGACAACCATCACAATATGTCAAAAGGAGCCCATTATCACTTGAAATATTGAAAGCAAAAATACCACAAAATATAGAGGTACCCTGATTCGACAAGTATAATGATAAGGGAGACCCTAGCAATTATATATTGGCATATACAACCTTGTGTAGTGACTTCATTTTTGAGGATAAGCTCTTGGCTAAACTCTTTCCTAGGTCATTGAAAGACATGGATTTGGAATGGTTTTGTTCATTAATTCTAAATAATTCAATCCACTCATTTAATGAGATTTTTGATGCATTCCTCAATCATTTCCAAGTAAATATTGGTCCTAAAATTAACATAATTGATATAATGTGATACAAATAAAAAGAGGAGAAAAATTCAAAGATCTCATAAGCCGCTATCAGTTTCTTTTATCATAGATCAATCTTACTCTTCCAAATGTGGATGTCCAAAGAGTGTTCATTGAAAACTTGAAACATGACATAAGAGATAAAATTTTATTAATGAAATTTCCATCCTTCATACATTTATCCCATGTGTGTAGAGAATCTAATCACTAAGGAATTATTGTTTTTGCTTGAACTTTACCAAGATTCTTATGAACAATCAAAAGCATGGATACAAATTCATGATGGTTCTTCTTGACCTACAATAGGTTCAATCACTCTTCCTCTTAAAGTTGGACCAAAACATGTAGATGTCTCATTCTCCATCATCTCGACATTCAACCAAGTTTGTGTGAAGCTAGGCTACCCATGGCTACTCTCCATGAATGTCGTCCCATTGATTATTCAAAAGTGAATAAAGGTCCCCTTTGAAAATGAGATATTTATAGTGCATCATAGTTGGCTTAATCCTTTGTCTTCTCATGGGAAATTTTCATTAGATTTGTATTGGTCTCAACCTATGGAACCTATAAAGCCTCATGAAGATTTCTATTTCAAGTCACACCAAAAATTTAAGGCAAAGTGTATATCAGAGTTATCTCTTAGAAATATTCCTGAGAATGATAGGTCCATGGTTATTCCTCCTCCCCACTTGTTATGGATGAACCTATGCCCGAAGCAAAGACCCTTCCAAGTAACCAAGGAAAGTATGTTGCATTTCCTTCACCCATATCCTATAAAAGACCATGACACAATCAAATGATTTCTTTTGTGCCTCCAAAGATAAAAAAAGTGTATAAACCTAAAGTGTGTGGTTTCCCAACCCCTAATAGTTCCTTCAAAATTCCTCCCTTGAGACAAGGAAAGAAATAAATGGTTGAGAAACCTGATCCTACCCCATCACAAAATGAAAACTGTGCAAGAAGAAACCAAAATGCTAAAGAGTGTAGGCATAGGAATTGCACTATCACTCATCAATTGGAAGAAAAGACTAAAAAAATACATGATAATACAACACCTATGCAAACAACTCAATAAGAAATACAACTTTCACCAAGACAAGACATAGAACCTAAATAAGAAGTGAAACAAGAAAATTCAAAGTATATTGTTATTAAACCTCCCATTGTGATCAATTTGGACAATGATGATAAAATTTCTAAAATTGATGAAGAGTTGTGCATAATGAGAGTTCTTTATCTAGTACTAAGAATAGTCACATTGTACACTTATTATCAACATATATTTTCTACCTATCACTTTATTCTTCTAATCTCTTTCTAATTATCTTAATCTTCTCTTCTATTTTTGATAGCATTTCCAACCAAAGGCTAATTGTATCTTCTAGTTTATTTGAACTAATAGGATTTTAACACTTTCTTCCATACAATGATTTAAAAGGATTTATTTTAATTTTAGAATGAAAAAAAATATTATAAAAAAATCAACTACTGGTAGGTACTCCTCCCACTTATATTTATGATCCATGCAATATATCCTCAATAAATCCTTCTAGTACTTGATTGACTCTTTCCATTTGACCATCTATTTCAAGATGATAAGTTGAAATTATGTTTTGTTGAGTTCATAGTGCTTAAAATAAGGTTTTCTAGAACCTTGAAGTTATCCACACATCTCTATCTAAGATAATATTCTCAAGAACTCCAATTTAAATATTTCCTCCTCAAATTTTCAATTAAGAGTATTCTTAGTTTAAGGAACTTGCATCAAAAAATATAAGTTTTGACTCACTTATTGAAATTATAGGAGATACAATAGTAGGTGGATTTACTCATAGTAATTAGGGGATTTCCCATGTTGAGTTCTTAGGAAATCACAATAATTATGGTAGTTGGCTATGTTTAGAGGAGCATTTATGGGCAATGCTACATGTGATTGGTCTGTGTTGTTGGTTTAATTTGCACAAAAGAACATTACATCCATCTTGGAGAGTGTTGGAATGGTGGGTTGAGAGACTACTAAGTTGATGATAGAGGTTAGTTTATACTTAATTAAGTGTATGGGTTGTTGTTGATGGAGTTGGAGAGTTGAAAAAATAAAAGATAAGAGGATACAAGAGGTGTGAAGGAGGTTGTATAGGAAGTCTATTGGTACTACAAAGGTTGTTCATTGGATAAATGAGTTCTAAATAAGACCAATTATTTTGGTTATGGGTTGCTATAGTTTTATGGGGTAGCATAAGAGCCCAAGGAGGCCTTGATAGTACAAAGAACTCCACAAAGATATTGAATGAAAATAAGTGTTTTAAAGGATTTATTTTGTGAAAATTTATTTTTATTGAAATGGTAAACAATAAATATGAGGGTGGCATAATTTATCCTAGTTTATATTTTGAATAAAATGGCACTAAATGCCTAGGCATTACATGAATCAAGTCAATATTTTAAAAATGGGAGCACAATCATTGCCACAAATAAATTTGAACATCATGTTGGTGTTGAAGGTGTTTAGATGAATTTGTTTGACTAAAATAGCTATTTTGATTAATACTTAGCTCAAATGAGGTGGTTTGGGGCAAGTTTTTGGCGAGTTTGAATTGGAAGAGGTGCATCCAAAATTCAATGTGATATTTTGGTGCTCATGGAGGTAGTCATGAATTTAAGCACCATTTTTTCAAGGGAGAGAGAGGAAGTTTCCAAAAGGTTTGACATAGAGAGAGGAAGCAAAGGAAAATAAACTCCCTAGAAGGGGGTGAAGGAGATTTTGGGAGCTTGATAAGATCCACACATATAATAATTAAAATAATACAATGTTGAAGATATATCTCACACAACATAAGATATTTTTGTGGGAAAAGATGCCATAATATTCAATATATGAAAAAATGGGATAAAACCTTGAGGTAGAGTAACAATATACAATACTCCTCAGGGAAGAATCCATTCCATGCTAGATTTCCAAGAGATGTAAAATATAATATCATACTCAACACATTATTAAAATGATATTCGCCTCTATAGGCCTCTTCCTAACAATATAATGGAGGCTTATCATAATCCTAATGAAGGCCTACTCATCAACTGATATAATGAATTACTCAAGCTATCCACATGACCCAATATAAATAAATTAAGGATGTGTGCCACATTTCAACATCTCCATCCACCTAAATCCATTATAATATCACATCCTTAAGTACATAAAATAAAAATATAATTCCCATTTTCTAAATTAACAATCAACTATTTTAAAGTAAAGCCAACAATTTAATGCATCTCGACTTCCATCAAAATTATGGGCCTACACTAAAAGTAAGGTTTCTAAATTTTGATGAAATAAAAACTCAAAATCTCAAGAGAGGATACTCTCTAAATCCCATAGCCAAATCTTCTCTCAAAAACCATTCAACAAATAACATAGCTTTTAATGCAAAACAACAACTATGAAGCAATTTTCATGAATTCAAATTTGCACAAATGATTTACAAACATCCATATATCTAATTATGTCAGGTGTTACAATCAATAGGACTGATATACAGTAGTACAAAAAAATTAAAATCAGATTTTAAATTTGAAACTACTAAGCAAACATAGTTACAATTTCTCTTCCTTCACTGCAAACTTCAAACAATAAAAATCTGCACTTGAAACCTTCAATCTGTGGATGAATCCACCTTCAACCATGGAATTAATCTTCCATTTGTTGTCTCCACACTCTCTTAGACTTGAAAAATTATGGATTCTACCTTCTTGCTTCAAAAATCCATGCATGGCCCCAAAAATGACCAAAATAAAGCATATAAATTAACTCCTTCACACCTTTCCTGTAACTCTCAATTTGCTATAACTGGAAATGGAAAATATGCTTTCAAAAATGAATTTAGAATCATTAAATGTTGAAAAGGAATCTTTTTGTAACCTCTATACATGATTGGCCACTTCCTCACAAATAGGAGCCCCAAAGTAGAAAAAGTCAAACCACTTGGTCTTGGAAGTCCAAATTCTTCATGCAAAAGTTTAGGAACAATACATTAGTTG
Organism: Sequoia sempervirens; assembly: GCA_007258455.2. NCBI lineage: Eukaryota > Viridiplantae > Streptophyta > Pinopsida > Cupressales > Cupressaceae > Sequoia > Sequoia sempervirens. Next base: position 161,716,128 of record VDFB02168118.1, read on the forward strand.
TCATAACTTGTAACTCCTCAAATCCCATGCCCAAGAAGGCATATTTGAATATTTTTCTTGAAAACACCACAAAAATGAGTCGAAAACACCATAAAATTGCAACATAACAACTTGGCCAAATATTTATCAAATATTTTAGGCCTTATTACAAAAAATTATTCACCTACACTATGAAAAGACCAAACTAAAGCAAAAATTAAAATTAAATATTTTTTGGTTGATGCAAGATTGCCAGTCAACCATGGATGCTCCTGCATCAAATTTCTACTACACCTAGCTTATATTTAGATTATTTTGTGATATTTCTGGCCTCAAAAATAAAAATTACAAATAATAGTCCCCTAATAAATTTTGGCAACATTTCTAGAATATCAAAATAATTCTACAACTTATAGCCTAGAAGGTGAATTTATGATTCAAAATGATAAAATTGCAATAACTCATTTAACATTGATGATTCAAATCAAATTTATTGATTGTAGGTTCCTTAGATGATCCTCTAACTTTAATAAATAATTACATAAAAGTTAATAGTTGTTTGAAAGATATAAGTCTTCAAAAATTAGGATTTTGTACTCACATTTACCTAATTTGTAGCTCTAATAACACTTGATAAGATCCACACATATAATAATGACAATAAGATAATTAAGAAGATAGATCTCACACAACACAAGAGATGTTTGTGGGCCAAGATGCCCTAATACCTAAAATATTAAGAAATATAATACTTCTTATGGAAGAAGCCACTCTATGATATATCTTCAAGATATCCTAAACACAATATCATACTCAACACATATCCTTAAAATGATGTTCACCTTCTATATATAAATCTCATAATATAATGGATGGGTATCATTGTCACAATGAAGACCTACTCATTACTTAATTTAATTAATTATACAAGTTTTTCATATGACAGGTAATATAAACAACTTAAGGGATGTGTGCCACATGTTAGCATCTTCATCCACCTAAATATGTTGTAATACCATATCCCTAGTTGCATAATAGAGGTGTTTACCTAGAAAATCAAAGAGATGATTAAAAGAGCAAATAAAGGAGGTAGCAAGAATGTTGTAATAGCTCTATAAGAAACAAAATTACATGAGAACAAGGGAAAAAGGTGTGTGAGTCCACATGGGAAGAGAACCATTTGAATGCAAGAAGATATGTCACATAGGAAGAGAATCCTAGAATATATCAAGAGGATGTATAGAGAGGTGTGTGTGGGTTGTGGAAGGCAAAACAAAACAAAGAGGTCATTTGTGGAAGAGACACAAGCACGCTAAGAGATTACAAGGAGGCATGAGTTAACCCAAATGAAGTACACAAAGGTGTGTACATTGTGCATACCAAATTTGGGTGTGGCAGAATAGTGTAGGTTGCACTAGAAAGGTGAAGAGGCCATGTGTAAGGGATGTTAGGTTTTGAAGGAATATCTAGGTTACACATGAAAAAAGAGAGATAGAGGAAGAAAGAGAAGAATAAAACTCTTAGGAAGAGAGATAAAAATAGGGGAAGGATCAATGTATTTGTAAATGGTTGTAAAAGATGTAATTTTGGTTTTTTGTGTAATGAAAGAAGTCCTTTTATTTTGTTGTTCAATGGATCTTGCGTGATATGATTGTGTGTATGAAGTTTTGGGTTCCATCACTCCGTGTTGCTTGCCTATGATCATGAAGTTTTAGGTTCCATCACTTTGTGTTGCTTGCCTATGATCTATAATTGATAAGTATAAATTACTTGTGAGTGGTAGTATTTAGAGATTTGACTGTACAAATTGCTGCGAGTCCCAACTCAATACAAACAAGTTATCTTACATCCACAAAACTACATATAATTTATTAGATTATCTAATCTTAAACTTTACATACTTTATTTTTTTTTAATTTAGTAAATACAATGATTTCATTCAAATCTCTACTCTTCAAACAAAATACACCCTACCCCACACTCATTGATAATTTTTTTTTCTAAAACAACCATTAAAGAGACGAAACGTTACTTGTAATTACACTAAACATGTCCCACTAATCATGGATTTCGTTCCACTATAGCTAACTTTGAACTAAATTATAGGTAACTTCATTTACATTATTTAAATAATAATAAAAAAATACAATAATTAGAATAAAAGGAATAAAAGCAACTTTTCAAAATAATGCTTTAAGTCTATGGTTGGTGTGAGATTCTTACCTTAATCATTAGTAGAGTTGGACACGACATGTTTGGCGTATGACATCCACAAATTTAAATAATTCCTATAATACAAATAAATTAATTGATTTAAGAAATTTAAAGGGTCGCCATCTTATCAGCGATGGATTTGAGCTTCACTTTTAACCTCTAAAGTGGACATTGGGATTTCTTCAAATAATTCTTTGCTTGTAAAGGACTACTTGGTAGTTAAGTGCATTTATCCAATCATATCAAGTAGCTTAACATTGCTTCGTCTTTAGACTTTGCTTTTTTTCTTTAGTGGTTTAACTACTTGTTATTTTGTCTTCAATTGAAGTTTTATCTTCCATGGACTTTGAGGTGTAATATTAGTCTATTTGTCCTTTTAAAAAAATATATGGTGTATACAATTTGTCATTTTTGAAAATGACTTCTTCCCATTATTGTTAGAATCTTTGAATGGACACTTAGTTATGAAATGTTCTACTTCATCACAATTAAAATATTTGAAAGACAATTTACTTTTATATTTTTCGGAATCTTTCTGTAACTTTTTGACAAAGTTTCCTTCCTTCGGATTTGACCCATCTTTCAAATTTGGATCATCTTGCTTCTTGGGATCACTTTAAATGCAAAAGGTTTGAGGAACCTTTTCTTATATTTGTTATGAAAAATTAAATTATGTTAATGATTATATACAAAATATCAACACTCCATCTCAATGGAGATCATTCTAGTTGTATAAAAGGAAATTACAAGTAAGTTAACAATTATTTTCAAAATAAAGAACTTAAACTAAATAGGTGTATACATACATTATTTGATTCACATAAAAATGAGTAACGATAAGAAAATGAAGACTTGTTTCTATTTACTCTTGAAGATCCTATGTTAATTAGAAAATAGTTTTATTTTATTAAAAAATAATGAGTATAACGTTTTTACAATTTATGAGGTAATTTTTTTTTTTTAAAGTATACAAATTTTTCGTCAATATTTCATATCATAATTTCCAATCCATCATTACTATTGTCTTACTTTCTTAATGATAGATCATGAAAAGTTGAAAAAAATTAATCTATAAAGTTTTCCCATAAACTTTCTTACTTTGTTAAAAAATATTTATGTTAAAACAAATTTAAGGAGGGCAACAAATTTCTCCTATATTAAATCACATCTAGTATGTAATACTAATATTTCAGTTGGGAGGGTAAACATCAGAACATAGGTCTTGATCAACAACAAATCTTACCACAACCCACCACAAATACGATGTGGAGTACAAGGCCAACTACGCCTTACAAGAAAATATATATTTTGTGAAGGATATATCTCAAATCGAATAATATATATAAATAGGAAATAAGAAGAGATGTGAAAATATGAAATATGAGATAATAGACTATATATATATATCAGATGTTGGGTACAATGAAATCACTCTAAATATATGATTGATATGTGGAGGGTTAAGTGGAATTTCATAAACAGATCAGAATTCTTCAATTAGGCTTAGAAATCTGAAAACCCAAAACATAAAATGATCAAGAGTCCACTTACCAATTGAAAAGAAGAAAAATAGGCGTGGTTATCAAAATTGGGGTATGGACCACTTAGGGACCTATTTCTCACTCTATTTCATTAGGAAATGAGATCCACACAATGAAATGACTTACAACCCTTATGTGAATCAAATCAAAGTGTGAATCTATATTTCCTTTTTGTGCAAGGATTGGGGTCTTGGTCAAATAACACTTTGAGAAGAAAAACTAAAAATAGCAAATCAACTCCAAAATGCAATCTAACACTTGGATCTAATAGATTAAGCTCAATACTAATGGAACCAAAAATTAGATCACATATTAGAGAAGGGAAAAATGATTTTTACCAGTCACTAAAAGTGCTTTTCTGAAGCTAGTTTGGGACTCATTCCCCTAGAGGCGAATGGGTCTTAAGTTAGGGTTTATTTGCAACTTTCGGGAGCCTCTGCTACAGATCCGACTCTTTCAATTTTCCTAGGTTTTAGGTTACAAAATTCAAAAATAAATTTTGTAGATGAGTCTCCATGAGAAGATGACAAATTTTATGAAAACTTTTGCAACTTTGACAACCTCTTCAATTTTCCTCTTCAAGATATCTTTAAGAATTCTTCCACCTAAATCAGCTAACACAAATCAAGAGGGAAAAATATATTTTTTTGGTGAATGAGAGTTTTCCTTGGTCAAGCCCCATTTTGGTAGTCAAACCTTAAACTGAATAAAAACATGAAAGAGGGAATAAAGAATGAATAAAGCAATGTTACCACTCAACAACCCTTGCATAAACTGTAGAACGTAAATTTGTAACTTGCATGAAATGTCTTCAATGTATGTGTATCTTGAACCTTGAACCTTGCTTGAGATATTGACTTTGAATGCTTGAATGGATCGTGAAACCTACATCACCATATTAGCTCCAATAACATGCATGATGCAAGAAGACTTTGATATAACAATTGGATCTTTGATTGCTGTAATAGATCTTAAATAAATCTACCTTTGAATGACTTTAATTGCTCAATGAGAAGTGTTATGTTAAGGCATTAATGAATGTCGAGTTTCCTCTTCAAAAAATGTAATTAAATAGGTTTGGTAAATGAATTAAAAGGTCAATTAAGGAAATGTTAAACTCAATTAATTAAAGGTGCCATAAATAAGTGTGAAAGTGTAAATAGGTACACTTTACAACACTAAAATAAGGCACAATTAAGTCCAAATTTACATTAATTCCAAATTAAGTGTAAAAATGTAAAAGGGATACATTTTTCTATAGTACATTTAGCCCCCACTTTAGTGAGAGGATTAACTTACATCAAACTCACACTAAAGTAGACATTCAAAACATATGTATGCAACAATGACAAGATTACTTGATCATACAACATTAAAGACTAAAAGAAAAGTAAAAAAAAAAGGTGGATCATGCCTCAACTTTCCAATGCAATGTGGAACACACCTCAGTTGTTTGTCCAAAAGAAAAGGGCAGCTGAAGCCTTAACTGTCCAATTCTATGTGGAACACGTCTCAACTATTTGTCCAAAAATGTTCACAAGCAAAACTCAATGTCCACTATGCAAAAAACACCGCACTCTCACTCCAGGCTAATGGAACCTCTATCTGTCCACTAGGTGAGCCCTGAAAGGGTGGAAAATGAGAGAATCTTATTAGGCTCCCATACCATATCAAATCTATCCCTTTGACAACTTCAATAAGGCGCTAGAAAACAAAATACAAAAAATTTGGGCTTCATAAGGCCTAACAAGTTGTGCTATGCTAAGAGCCTATGAACAAACAAGGCAAGGCTCCATTGGAAAGAAAAGTGTGTTATGCTTGGTGGCCTTGAAAAGGGTTCGAGCTTCACAATGTTAGCATGCTGTGTCATGCTAAACACTTACAAACAAAATATAAATAAACATTTTCAAAGGGACTTTTCTTAGTTTGTGTACACCATGCCTAATGTCTCCAAGAGAGTACAAGTCAAGGATAAAATATTCACAATATTAGGGAATGCAATGTGTAGCATCACCACTAAGAGGAAAGTGATATGCCAAGAAATACCATGCTCTCAGAGGACATCAAATCCAATGACACCACCAAGAAAAAGACACATTGTAAGAAGTAATAAAATCGTGTAATGAAACATAAGGAATGCCAAAAATTTAAAAAATAATAATGCTAATGTATGCCCCCACTTTCAAGAAATTTCTAACACCATTGTTGTGAGAAATTGCTTTAAATTAGAAAATAATCAATGCTAAACAATAAAGAAGACATGAGAGCTTATTCAAAAAGCCCTATGCCAAGTTATATGTTCTCAAATGAAGCTATGTCATGAAAAAAGAGGAAGGGATTGCCCCAAAAATGAAATCCCCAAAAAAAAGGGATCTATGGATTTGGGTTCAATATATCTTTGCTACAATGTAATTATAGAGCTCAGAAATGTCATCATTCCCAAAATACTCATAGAACTAGAAGAATGACACACAAAGATAAAAAAAGAAAGAAAAATATTTTGGTTCAACATGGAAGAGAACTAAATGTCTCGACACCTTGCATCATCCCCAAAATGAAAACACAAGAAAAAAAAATAAAAAATGTTCAAACATAGGGACAAATGTAGATACAAATAAAGTGGTGTAAATGAAGAGGGATACATAAAAAAATAGTATGGGGGATCACATTACACACATGCAATCACACAAAGAACATGAAAAAGAAAAAAAAAACAAGACTAGTAAAGCACATGCGAGTCAACCTATAGCAGGTCATTCACATCCCAATCTTGTTCAGTATATATAGAAGGAGGACAACATCAAGTGTCAAACTAGGACAAGCACCAAGCTCAACACTCTTATTAGGAGGATTGTTGTTTAAGCTAATAGAAGATGAAAACAATGAATTCAATTTGTTATGCACTTGTTCATCATTTTTTGCAATTTCATTATCATCATCCAAGTCAATCACAATAGGTCTAATGACAATATCCATAGAATTTTGTTGTTTGTGTTGTAGCGAAGGTGGAGAGGCATTGTGCCTTGCTTGAGACGAGTTTGGATTTTGGTTTTGTATGTTGTTCTTTTCTTCTTTTGCATGTAACAAATTTGAAATAACACGTCATCTATGCCTATGTTCTCTAGCATTTTGATTTCTTTTCATTCATTTTTAAAGTTGTGATTGTGTAGGAGCGGGTCTATCAACCATAGGTTTCTTTTCTTCCCTTAAAGGAGGAACAAAAGGAACCATGGGATGTTCAACCACTTTCTCTTTATCTTTGTACACTTGTTTGAATTTAGGAGGAACAATTAGATTTGTTTGATTATCTCATGGTCTCTTATAGGAAATAGGTAAAGGATTTGTGATAGGATGGTCTTGGTTGCTTGGGAGAGCTTTTGGTTCAATCATGGTTTCATCAAGGATAGTAAGCTCAATCATGGGTTGAGGAAAATTGGTAAGGTATAATTTTTTTCTACATTTTACCTTAAAATTTTGATAGGATTTGAAAAAGAAGTCTTCAAAGGGTCTAATAGGTTCAATAGGATAAGGCCAAAAGAAGTCCAATGAGAAATTCCCATGGGAATAAACAAGATTAAAGCCACTATGATACGTAGTAAATATTTCATTTCCAAATGGAAACTTCAAACATTTATGCACAACCAATGGGACACCATGCATGAAACAAAGCCATGGATAGCCTAACGTCACATGAAATTGATCTAAAGTCGGGATGATGGTAAATGAGACACTCAATGTTTTCAATCCAAATTTTAGGGGTAGGATTATTGAGCCTATTATAGGGAAAGCTAAATTATTATGAATTTCGATCCATGCTTTTAGTTTTTCATAAGTATCATGATAAATCTCATGCACAAATAGGAATTCTTTGGTGATCACATTCTCTTCACAGAAAGGATCAATTAATATCCCATTAGTAGGCTTGTCATTGATTCTTACAACTATGTAAAGACGACCATTGGGTACATATTTAAGTATTTCTTGTTGTGAGAAAGCAATGTCAAGTGTAATCTTAGGTAGGCCCTTACGAGGTTTAGGTTCAATAAATCCAACCATAGATTATATAGTGTTCATCATTATCATTTGTGTTATCATCATCCGTGTCAACATTCATCACATCATTCTTTGTTTCACTAGCTTTTCCAAATGAAATGTTATGGTTTGGCATAGGATTGGTAAAGATTTGCAAGTTTTTGGTTAGGAGGAGCTACAGACTTATTACCTTGATCATTAATGCCTCCAATTTGAATATTATTATAATCAATGAGGTCTTGCACAAGATGTTTAAGACACTTGCAATCTTACATATCATGTCCATTTTTTTGATGAAAATGGCAATAGGAATCTAATCTATAGTTTAAAGATAAAGGATTAGTAGGTTTAGGATCTCTAACATGAGGTAAGGAAATCAAATTATTGTCTAAGAGTTGCAACATGATATTATGAAGGGTATTAGATAGGGATGTAAATTTTCTATTTCTATCCACAAGGGCATATGGTTGTGTCATCTTTATAGCAGCCGCTTGGTTGTCAACATTTTGATTTGATTGAGGGGGAATACGTTGTAGAAATCCCTTGTTTTGTTTCTTGAAAGGTTGGTAGTTGGTTTGAGGAGGAGGAAAATTATTGTTAATGAGATGGAATAGGGTACATATAAACTCTATTCCATGTTCATGCTTTAAAATATTTTATATGTTCCCTATGAGAGGAATGGTATTAGTAGTAATAGGTTCAGTTCTCACAAAATATTGAAAAGATTTTAATTCTTTATTTATCTTTCGTGTGTTTTGAGAGACATTAGCAACCATTATTTCAACATCATTCATACTAGGTGTAGGTATGGAAGTCATGGGAAACATGGTATGAAAGCTATTGTTCATAAAGGGTTGACTAGTGTCAACACTATGAGTGAAAGAGTTAGAAAACTGAAGATTCATGGTGAATTGTGTATCATGGGATGATATGAGTCTTGAAATATGTCTCACAATAGTATTGGTAATAGGAAACCAAGTTGTAAAGATAATAAAAGTTTCAAAAACTTGTTATGTGCCCAAAATGGATAGAAGGTGAAATGCAATGAAGTAACCTAGGATGTAAAGTGCAATGCAAATATGTAAAAGCAATTTTCAGATTTCAAACAAGATAATTTTCTAATTATACTATGTAAAAGCCTAAAAATTATGTCTTGTAAATGTAATTTTTAATTCAAAAAATGCACTAAATTTATCAAATGAATCTTAATATGATAAATTCCAAGTAACAAAAATTTTGTAAACTGAAACAAAAAACTAAAAACAATGAATCAAAATACAAAAAAGGATGTTTTAATGCCTAGAAATTTAGGAAACAACCCTAATCAAGGACTCATTCACCTAGGGGTGAATGGGTCCTAGCCTAGGTTTTTGAAAAATGTTTTTACAGATTTATGAGTTGATTCTCTAGTGGTTTCTAGATTCTGATTTCAGACAGTGAGTTACAATTTTAGATTTTTGTGAAATTAAGCCTGAATGCAAATGTAAAATATGACTAAATGACAAACTAGGAGACCTAATTTGATGTGCAATTTTAATTTAATTTTCAAATATAATTGAATTATGATGAAATGTTATGTAAATGCTTTGCAAAATGATTGATTTTTTGGTTTTTTTTCAGATTTAAAGAATGTAAAGATGCAATCCTAAAACCATAAATGAGATGCAAAGTTAATGCAAGTTAAGAAACCCTAAATGAGATTCAATTCAAAGAAATGAAATGCAAATGAAAGAAAGATCTAGATCCAGGGTGAAAATGTACTCCAAAATAATAAAAAATGCAATGATCAAACAACAGGTTCGCCAAAATGAAAAGAAAAAAATAGGTGTGGTTATCAAAATAGGGGTATGAACCACTTACTGACCTATTTCTCACTCTATTTTATTATGAAATTAGATCCACACAATGAAATGACTTACAACCCTTAGGTGAATGAAATCAAAGTGTGAATATACATATTTCCTTTTTGTGCAAGGATGAGGGTCTTGGTCAAACAACACTTTGAGGAGAAAAACTAAAAATAGCAAATCAACTCCAAAATACAATATAACACTTGGATCTAATAGATTAAGCTCAATACTGATGGAACCAAAAATCATATCACAGATCAGAGAAAGGAAGAATGATGTTTTTCACTCACCAAAAGTGCTTTTTTGAAGATGATTTGGGACTCATTCACCCAGGGGAAAATGGGTCTCAAGTTAAGGTTTGTTTGCAAATTTTAGGAGCCTCTACTATAGATCTGAGTCTTTCAATTTTCTCAGGTTTCAAGTTCAGAAAGCCGAAAATAAATTTTGTAGATGAGTTTCCATGAGAAGATGACAACTTTTGCAAATTTGACAACTTCTTGAATTTTTCTCTTCAAGAGATCTTCAAGATTTCTTCACCTAAATCTGCAAACACAAATCAAGAGGGATTTTTTTTTTGGTGAATGGGGGTTTTCCTTGGTCAAACCCTATTTTGGTAATCAAACCTTGAAATGAATAAAAACGTGAAAGAGGGAATGAATAATGAATAAAAAAATGTTACTTCTCAACAACCCTTGCATAAACCTTGGAATGTAAATCTGTAACTTGTTGATGGCCAAATTGACACAACACCATTTAAAAAGAATATTTCTACTCTTTCTCCTGAAAAAGATAATTGATTTAAAACCACCTATCTTCTAAGGTCTCTGTAGTTGGTTCTCAACTGTGTTTTTTTTTCTAAGTGGTCAATGAGGCTATAATGTTCAAGGGGCTTGCTGGTTATTGAGCTTCTTGATTTCTACAAGGTTGGACTTCTATCTAAACCTACTCTAATAGGGGGTATAAAAAAAAGGCAAAAGATAGATCAGTGACGCAAGAGAAAGAAGAATATTGATTCATCTAATTAACCAAACCTATTACTCTTCAAGGAAAACCTAAATCAAAGCTACAAAAAAAATTAACCTATAATCAATACAAATTCATTCATTCACAATGCAAATATTAATGACAGATTTTAAACCACAATTCAAACAAAATAAAATATAGAACTCCATTCCTTGAAAACTTTCCAAATCAAATGATTAATAAAACAAAAATCATTCCAGAATACAACTTAAAGCAGGTTTAAATTTGGTTGTTTCTACTATTGCAAAACAAATAAACAACATTTACAAGTTTGGAAAGATTCACCAGTGCACATAAACCAATATCTTCAAGTTAATTCTGTTAAACCAAGAATATAGAAAATTCGTCTCATCTACTCTACTACTAACTCTAATCAACTCTAATTTGAAAAATGTCTAACTCATTTTCCTAAGTGTCTAACCCCTTTAAAGTGAGCATATTTGACAATTAATAGCTCAAGATTACATAATTACCTCCAAAACTGAGACATCAAAAGTTGTAGCAATCAATCATAAACTCTTTGTTTTAGCTCTCTAGTTCACTTAGTTTCAGTTGAAACTCCATCCTCTAGTTTAACTTAAGTTCATAATTGCAACCCTATAGTTTCAACTTCAAGTTTGACACATAATTCTTCTTTGCATGATGAACAACATAAAATCAACATATTTCTCTAGAAACTACTCCAAATAGGTCCACCATACTTTCAGTTGTCTTCCAGTTTCATTATCTCTTTAGAAGATCTTTCCTCTTTTGCATCTTTGCTTTGCAAACCACTAGCACATCCATAGAATCTTTGCCAATTCTTGAAAAGGTACTTGAAATCAAGAATACATATTAATTAACTCAAAAAAATTAATTAATAAAACAATGATTTATTCCACTTGGGATTAATTAATTTTGAATTATTTCAATTAAATGCATTTAAACTTTAATTCCCTTAATTGAAATAATAGTAATTTTAAATTAATGTCATTTAAAATAACATTAAAATAAAACAACACTCAAACAATGCTCTATTTGTATTTGTAACCCTGATGCCATGTAACCTTGTCCTTGAACAGTACCTACAAACCCAACCAATTCAATAGCAAATGTAGAATTAGATCATAAAATTAATCAACTCACTTTAATCCTCAAAAATTAACAGTTTTATTAACATGAATGAATTAACCAATTTCACTTTGCATTTGCTTTTGGATGAGATGTAAACAATTGACATGCATCGCCCTTGTTTATGTCTCTATTTGTGCATTTGATATGCTTTTGATTGAATACTTTTGAAACCTTTCCACCCAACATAGGACAATCTCTTTAACACATTCTATCAAACAATTTACAATGCCCTGTTTCTTTATGTATTCTATTCGAGAATCTTTTCTTCAAACCATTTTGTGCATATCCTACAAACATTCTAAGCCATGGGAATGTGTTTCTTTGGAGAAATTTTGTGAAATATTTTGTGCGCTATATCTTTGTTTCCATACCTTGCATACATTATTAAAATTATACATAGGCCTTGCATAATGCCTCAATCTCTAGTTTCATATTTTGCGAGTGAATATATTCAAGAAAGGTTAATAGAAATTCAACTTCACAATTGTCATTTGCATTCGCATGAATCTCGAAAGACTTTTCAATGAAATCCATTTCTCTGCTCATAAACTGCATTTCATCTCATGCAATCCATTTAAGACATTTTGTTGATCAATTTTCATGCCATCTTTGAGGTGCTCATTCAAACAATTCTCCTGTTCAACCTTACAACTGCTACTTGCATTTTGCTTGAATATCCGAGTCTTTGTCAACTACTTCATCTACACACTCTGTAATCATTACATTTTGCTCAAGGTTTCAGAGGCCTTTTACCAAATCCATTTTTTGTGAACCCAACAATCATGACATTCCATGAGTTTCATATTTCTTCGAGGAAGTGGTTTAAACAACTTGACTGCTTTGTCTATGCTTGCACATTTTATGTGTTCATATTCTATCATTCTAGCCTATACTGCTAGTAGCATTTGTTTGAAGGTTTCTTAATCCTTTGCATCAAATCCATTTTGTGCATTTTCTACAATCATGTTTTCCATGAAATTTCATTCTTGAGAGGTGATCTATCAAAGAGTTGTGCATGCTTCTAGATTTGCATGCATGTGACAAGACATCTTTTGGAGACCGCAATTTTATCTCTAGACATTGTTCTTGCAATCAAGCTTTGCATATGTGATTACCAAAGAAGTTTTCTTGAAAGTTTTACAATCTCTTCAATAGATTAATGTTGCACAAATCCCAGTCCATCAAAGCTAAATGCTTAAGTTTTAGGAACTTTTACTTAATAGATCCATTTTGTGAGAAACCAACAATCATGACATCCCATGAAATCATGTTTCTTTGCAGGATATCGAGAAAATATTTCATAGTGCTTCGTCTATGCTCCCACATTTCACATTTCATCTTGCAATCATCACTTTCAGTAGATGAGATCTCTTTGAGGCGATTTCTTTACAGTTCATATGCATTGAAACCATATTTCTCGGAAGCGTTTTATCTTACCATTGAAATCTATGACATTTTCTTTACTCCCATCCCTCTTTGATGACCTCAGTGTCTAGTTTCAAACTACAATAATTGCATTATGAGAGATCATATTTCATTTAAGGTGATCTATGGAATGGTTCACCTGCCCCATCAATAGCATTTGTTCAGGAGTTTCTAAAACTTGGTCAATGAATACATTTTGTAGATCTGAAACATTTTTGTGCAAAATTTATAACCATTCCAAGCCATAAGATTTCATTTCTTGCAAACATTTTTGTGAACCAGTTTACATGTTGATGCTTCCATTTCAGGCGGGGAATCAGGATAGACCTAACTTTGAGCATTTATTTTCATTCACCCTATTTTGCAAATGGCAGGTTTGGAACCATCTTTGAGTGGAATCATAACGAAAGCAGGTCAGGTGCGGAGTGGGAGCAAAACATACACAAAGACTTTTTCCTTCACCCAGTGCCAAGTTCTCTTTTCGTTATGAACTTGTGTAAGCTGCGGGATCGGAATCAAATTCGTGCAGGAATAGGGTTGGGCTTGGGATGAACCTGAACATGAGCACCTTAATCCCCCTATTTCAATTTCACACCTGAGTCCGATGTGGGTTTGGGATCGGACTCACATGAAACATGAACATTTTTACCTTTTCAAAAACTCAAAGTTAGCTTTGATCCCACACCACGAAAGTAATTTTTACTTTTCCCAAAGTCTTTTTATGTGGGGAATTTTATTTTACCCCCTTCAACTTGAATTTCATGTGGGGGTTTTTACCCAAAAAACTTTTATGATGATTTTTTTTTTTTTTAAAGTTTTTCTATTTTAATTTTTATAAATAATTTTAAATAAAAAGATCTATTTGTTTCCAATATTTTAAATTTTAAAATATTTTAAATAAAAGATTTTTATTTTTATTTATTTTTAATTTTGATTTTGATTTGATTTATTTTTAATATTTTTATAAGTGTTTTTTTTGTATTTTTCTGTTTTACAATTAAACCTTTCCAATTTAAAAAGATTTATTATTCATTTAAATTTTTATTAAATCTTTTTAAAAATATTTTTTAAAAAGATTTATTTATTTTATTTTATTATTTTCTAAAATCTTTTTAAAACAAAAAGATTTTATTTATTTAAATTTTAAATCTTGTAATATTTCAAATCTTTTAAAATAAAAGATATACTTATTTATTTTGCATTTTTTGTATTTCTAATTTTTTGTATTTTCAAGACAGATACAAAAATTGAAAAATGAAGGAATGAGGAAAGAACAAAAAAAATGAATGATGCAAAACCAAACGTGGAGAAACAAAGATCATGAAAACGAACAAAAAAAAAGATGAACAAATGACACGACATGAAAACAACAAAAAAGATGAGGACCAAGACGAATGAAAACAATAAAAAACAAATGAACACAATGGTGATAAACGATACAAAGCAAAAACAGGTTGAAGAACTAGACAGGGACGAGATGGGACTAGACAAGGAATGTGAACCCAAGCAACACCCAAAGGCAAAGCGGGGATCAAAGTCAGGGCAGAACCAAAAATGAAACCCCTAAAGGTGTTTAGGTTCTGATTCCATCCTGCAACTCTATCCCGATAAAACAAACAAGTGAAATGAAAGAAAATAGAGGGGGTCCCTAACTTTTCCAATTGAAAAGTTGGCGCGTGTATGCAAGGCATAACAAATGGTGACTCAGTTGGGAAAATGTGCAAAGAATTTTAAGGTACACAACCTTCCAAATACTACAAATATCTGGTTTATGCTCATTCAAGATAATCCATGAAGTGCAAACATAACCAGAACTAGGACACAACAAAGGTCTAAGATGAAACTAAAATGTGTTTATGTGTGTAAATGATTCATTCCCCTCCATAAGCGTTGTTATGATCAAAGTGGAATAGACTCTATCCAAGCTACGTAGTTGTAAGTTACATCTTTGATGTGCAATGATATTCCGGGCATAACTCTGTTGCTAGATAGGTGTCTATAGCCCCAATAGAGATACCTCTAGTTCTCTCTAAGCATTTCTCTACTGCCAGCTAGACATCTATAGCCTTGATAGAGATATTTGAATCACCCTTGTTGATTGAGTTCATTTTCAGAATTCTTTTCTTTTCTCTTTTTTTTAGATGTTGATTCTTTTGGAGTATATTTCTGGTTTTCCCTCAATCCTTCAGTAGTGAAGCTTAACTAGAAGGTTGAGAACCATGGTGGACATTGTGATAGAAATGTAACCCTTTATATTTTTCACTTGGAATAGAGCCACCCCACCTGATGTAAACTAACTGATGAATTTCTTAAGGTGTCTAGATCATGATAGACTTTCAAAAACTCCCCAAAACTGCATAATGTACCAAAACATAATCCATTCTAACATTCCCCAGTTTGAAATGGATCAAAGTAAATCAAAGTTTTCAAAGCAACTGACTGATCAAGTGTTTGGAAACACAAATAGTCAACTCTCAACAGATCCACCCCTCAGTATAACTTGCATACAATAACTTAGCTTCTACTATCAATGAGAGGAACCCCCATAAGAAAGAAAAGAAATAGGCAAGAAAAGAGAGGAGTAGAAGAAAAGAGTAGACAGACACAATGAACCAACAAAACAAAAACAAACAAATGAGAACCAAAACCAACAACAAAACAACAAAAGACCAAAAATAAAAGAGAAACAGAAAAACCCAAAAACAAAAACAAGAGGATACATAAAAAAGAAAAACAACATAAATAGAAGAAAACAAACCAAAACTGACAACAAAAACCAAACCAAAAAGAAAACTAACTAAACCAAAAACTAACACTAACCAGTCCTAATCCTAAACTAACTCCAAAACAGAGCTATACAAACACAAAACTATAAAAATTTGTACATTGACAAGACTTATTTTTTATTATGTGCAGAAGTCTTAACTTACTACTAGGTATGGTTTTGAACCTAGCAAATTCATCTTTATACTCAAAAATGTAAAGAGGGTATAAAATTTAAAATATTAATAGTTGTGGGTTCTTAGCCTTGTAATGATTTACCCATAAGCACATTTTATCATCCCTAATGTCATAATCAAACTGAAAATCATTAAAACATAGAGGGTGATGAAAAGACACCGCCTGATTTAAAAGATCTTTAGTTGTTGTGGTGTGCTCATGTTGTATGATCTCCTCTTCACAAGGCCTCAGCTCATGGAACACCACTCTGTTTCTCTTTTAACCATGCATGTCAACATAAAGGACATCTGTTAGTGATGTGCCATTAGCATTCAAGACATCTAAACTTTGTTAAAAAATTTCATGCATATCCCTATCACAATCAACACTAGGCTAAGAAAAAAAACTAGTGTATTTGAATTCACAAGGATTATCAATCTTAATCATGTTTCCTAAAGTACATACATCATCAATTAAAGGATCAAGTTCCTCAACCTTTAAATAAATTTTCTCACCATTTTCCCTACATACTATGGAAGCCTTCCCAACTAATAAGAAATTAGAGCAACTTACTAGAGCAACTTACCTCAGAAGGAGAACCAAAAGGATGAATCTTACATGGATCACTTGAAGTGAGATTTGTTTCACAGCTGGGATATCCATTTACCAACATCTTTGTATTCATCTCGGGCATAGAGTCAATTTTTTTTTGGATCTCCTGAGGAAAACTAAGCAACAAATCACCCATGTTGACTTGTAAGGTCTGCAGACCCACTTCTTTCTGAGATGAAGCCTTACTGTCAGCACTCTCTTCAAACATGTCACCCACAAGAATTTGAGAAGACACATTCAACTGATAACCATTAATGGTAAAAATAGTGGTACATGGTACACTAGGATTTTCTTCGAACAACTCATTTGAATAAACATAATCAAATTCAGGAAAAAATTTCTTCAATTCATGTTTCTACATATCGTTAACTAGAATATGCAAGTTAGTGTCAAGCTCATCACTATTCAGATCAAATTCATTAGTGCATGATAAGCAAGGAATTTCTTCAAACAACGTATTTGAATAAATATAATCAAAACCAAGAAAATACTCCCTCATTTCATTCTCTTCGTCAGGTTGAAGGGATTCAACTTCCAAGACAACCTCTTGGTCACTTTCTTGAAATTCTTCTACTTCATTAGGTGAACTTTATCATACATCCCTTGCTGCAATAAAACACTAAACTCATTCATGTTAGTATCTTGATTAGCATTGAGATCCAATTTATTTTCTTGACAAAGGTAAGTTTGATTTGAATGATTATCAGACATCCCTTAAATAACTTGAACATCTATTTGATCTTTATTCTTTGAAGAATCAACTTGGCATTCAACTTTGTGTCCTTCACCATGAGATTCATTTGCAGCCTCATTCATAGTCATGTTGTTCTCATATTGTTTTCATCATTTAGATCAACAAAGTCATTTTCCTTTGTTAGCTCATCACTGGGTGTTTCTTCCTTGTTTACCATCATAAAAGAACTTATGAATGCATTGATAAACTTGTTTTCCACATCTATCAAGTCTGCAACAAGTAGGGAAACTTCGTTAGTTGTTGGATCCATCTCAATGCAAGGATGAAGGTCATCGAATGATGAGGAAGAATTAAACATCTTGTCACAACTACTCTCATCGTTGCGGATGGAGTCATTATCATTTTCATGGGTGCTAGTTGTTTCATCTCCCTCATCAAGGGGATATGTACTCTAGGGATCTTCCATAAGCATTTCTTCAATAGTGATCTACTGTCTAAAATATAATTCCATCCTACCCAAGAAATCATCGCAATCCATCTAAGAATGTTGATTGGTTCGATGTATCCTACATCCATTTGTCCTAACAAGTTCTGATTGCTTCAGATCTCCTAATTCTTTGAACTTTTCCCCTATTTTATTTTTCATACGTGGTATATCTAGCCAACATGAACTATGCTCTTTTGTCAATCCCTCATCTTGGTCAGAGAGTTGTTCAAAGCATTAGAAGGAGATTCTTTATTTGTTGATTTTTCATGATAATAGTCTTGTGTTAATACCTCATCTCTTTTACCATCATTAGTATTAACATTTCCAATGAAACTAGATTCTAAGGTGATATTTTCATTATGCTTTGACTTTATATCCATTTCATACTCTTTTTCAAACAAAACATCAAAATGATATACTTTCTCATCAAATGTTTTGTTTACAACTTCATCATGATCCAATGCATTATGTGTGGGAGTATGACTAAAAAGAGATGATATAATTACAACTTCATTGACAAGTGGAATACTTACCTCTATGGTTGGATTTTGTAGAGATAGGTTCTTCCATTGGTCTTGTGTTGGATTGACTTGATATCAAGAATTGGAAAACTTGGTGTTGGGAAGATTAAGAAGGTTGTAGCTACTTGGTGAGAATGATTGCATCTGGGTAGGGATGGTGGGTAAACTAGCATAAGGCTACAAAGGATGGCGACTTGCAAGCACATGAGTATTACAATCCTAATTTTGGCTACTTGAATTTCTCACGTCATGTCCAGCTTGTGCCAGTAAGAGAGCTTTGTTCAATACATCATGTAGGGAGGTAATATCCCTGCAATGTCTAATTTCTACTGTAAACGAAGGATTCAAACCCCAATAGTAATGTTCCTTTAGCATATAATCATTAATAAATAGATTTAAATCTTGAATTCATTGATACATCAGCAAAAACCTATGATTGAGTTGGTAAATTGATTCTGATGGTGTCCTTTTTGTGGTTGCAAATTCAAATGATGGGTCTTGTGTTCGTGCATAAGGGTCAAACTAATCCACAAATAAAATTTCTAACTCCATCCATGAACAAATATAATTTGGTGGGATATTAACATACCACTGCCATGTTGTACCTTGCAGTGTTTTGACAAAAAATTGACAAGCTGTATCTTCATGAAGAATTTGGTGAAGAGTCCTCAAATCCCTGCAAATCCTAGCATGATCTTTAGAAATTTGTCCATTGTTAGCGATAAATAATGGAAGCCTATTATTCATATGATAAGGAATTTTGTTAAGAATCCCAAGAATACACAAAGGGTTTCCCACGGAGCTGGGTTTTCTAAGATCCAACCCACTCCAACTCACAACAATCTAAAATTGCTCATGGACCTCCTTCTAGCCCCAGTTCTATTGATGGCCAAATTGACACAACAACATTTAAAAACAATATTTCTACTCTATTTCTCCTGAAAAAGGTAACTAATCTAAAACCACCTGTCTTCCAAGGTCTCTGTAGTTGGTTCTCAACTATGTTGTTTTTTCTAAGTGGTCAATGAGGTTGTAATGCTCAAGGGGCCTGCTGGTTATTGTTCTTCTTGATTGTTTCATGGTCAAAATTCTATCTAAACCTACTCTAATATGGGGTATAAAAAAAAGGAAAAAGATAGATCATGGACGCAAGAGAAAGAATGTTGATTCATCTAATTAACTAGACTTGTCACTCTTCAAGGAATACCTGAACCAAAACTTAAAAAAAAATTAACCTGTAATCAATACAAAGTCATCCATTCATAGTGCAAATATTAATAGCAAATTTAAAACCACAATTCAAACAAAAGAAAATTTAGAACTCCATTTCTTGAAAGCTTTCCAAATCAAATGATTAATAAAATAAACATCATTCCAAAATATAACTTAAAGAAGGTTTAAATCTAGCTACTTCTACTATTGTAAAATAGATAATCAACATTTACAAGTCTGGTAAGAGTCACCAGTACACATAAACCAATATCTTCAAGTTGATTCAGCTAAACTAAGAATACATAAAACCTATCTCATCTACTCTACTGCTAACTCTAATCAACTCTAATATGAAAAATGTCTAACTCATTTTCCTAAGTGTCTAACTCCTTTAAAGTGAGAATATTTGATAATTAATAGCACAAGATTACATAATTCCCTCCAAAATTGAGACACCAAAAGTTGTAGCAATCAATCAGAAACTCTATGTTTCAGCTCTCTATTTCACTTTAGTGAGTTTTAGTTGAAACTCCATCCTCCAGTTTAACTTCAATTCATAATTGCAACCCTCCAATTTCAACTTCTAGTTTGACACAGAGTTCTTCTTTGCATGATGAGCAACATAAAATCAACATCTTTCTCCAAAAACTACTCCAAATGGGCCCAACATACTTTCAGTTGTCTTCCAATTTCATTATCTCTTCAAAAGATCTTTCCTCTTTTGCATCTTTGCTTTGTAAACCACTAGCATGTGCATAGAATCTTTGCCAATTCTTGAAAAGTTACTTGAAATCAAGAATACATATTAATTAAAACTCAATAAAATCAATTAATAAAACAATGATTTATTCCAAGGGATTAATTAATTTTGAATCATTTTAATTAAATTCATTTAAACTTTAATTCCCTTAATTGAAATAATAATAATTTTAAATTAATGTCATTTTAAATAACATTAAAATAAAACAACATTCAAACAATGCTTTGTTTGTTATTTTAACCCTTATGCCATGGAACCTTGTCCTTGAACAGTACCGACAAACCCAACCAATTCAATAGCAAATGCAAAATTAGATAATAAAATTAATCAACCCACTTTAATTCTCAATAATTATAGTTTTATTAACATGAATGAATTAACCAATTTCATTCTGAATTTTCTTTTGGATGAGATGTAAATAATTCACATGCATCGCCCTTGTTTATGTCTCTTTCTGTGCATTTGATATGCTTTTGATTGAATACTTTTGAAACCTTTCCACCCAACATCGGACGACATATCTTTAACACATTCTATCAAACAATTTACAACACCCTATTTCTTTATGCATTCCATCTGAGAATTTTTTCTTCAGACCATTTTGTGCATATCCTACAAACATTCTAAGCCATGAGAATATGTTTCTTTGGAGACATTTCATGAAATATTTAGTGCGCTATATCTCTATTTCCATACCTTGCATACATTATTACCATTATACGTAGGCCTTGCATAATGCCTCAATCTCTAGTTTCATCTGCCGTGAGTGAGGATATTCAAGAAAGGTTAATATAAATTCAGCTTCACAATTGTCATTTGCATTCACATGAATATCAAAAGCCTTTTCAATGAAATCCATTTCTCTATGCATAAACAACATTTCATCTCATGCAATCCATTTAATACATTTAGTTGATCAATTTGTGTTCCATCTCTGAGGTGCTCATTCAAACAATTCGCGTGTTCAACCTTACAATTGCTACTTGCATTTTGCTTGAAGATGTGAGTCTTTGTCAACTACTTCATCTGCACACTCTGTAATCATTACATTTTTCTCAAAGTTTTAGAGTCCTTTTACCAAACTCATTGTGTGTGAACCCAACAATCACGACATATTTCTTGGAGGCAACAATTTAAACAACTCACTTGTTTTGTCTATGCTTGCACATTTTATGCGTTCGTATTCTATCATTCGAGCCCATACTGCTAGTAGCATTTGTTTAAGGTTTCTTAATCCTTTGCATAAAATCCATTTTGTGCATTTTCTGTAATCACATTTTCCATGAAACTTCATTCTTGAGAGGTGATCTATGAAAAATTTGCACATACTTCCAAATTTGCATGCACGTGACAAGACATCTTTTGGAGGTCATGGTTTTATCTCTAGACATTGTTCCTACAATCAAGCTTTGCATATGCGATTACCAAAGTAGTTTTCTTGCAAGTTTTAAAATATCTTCAATAGATTAATGTTGCACAAATCCCAGTCCATTGAAGCTAAATGCTTAAGTTTCTGGAACTTTTACTTAATAGACCCATTTTGTGTGAACCCAACATTCATGGCATCCCATGAAATCATGTTTCTTTGGAGGATATCGGGCAAACAGTTCACAGTGCTTCATCTATGCTCCCACATTTTACATTTCATCTTGCAATCATCACTTTCATTAGATCAGATCTATTTGAGAGAATTGCTTTACAATTCATATGCATTGAAACCAGATTTCTCTGAAGTATTTTATCTTACCACTAAAATCTGTGAAATTTTCTTTACTCCCATCCCTCTTTGATAACCTCAGTGTCTGGTTTCAAACGACAATCATTGCATTATGAGAGATCATATTTCATTTAAGGTGATCTGTGGAATGGTTCACCTGCCCCATCAATAGTATTTGTTCGAGAGTTTCTATATCTTGGTCAATGAATCTATTTTGTAGATTTGAAACATTTTTGTGAAAAAATTGTAACCATTCTGAGCCATGAGATGTCATTTCTTGCAGACCTTTTTGTGAACCAGTTTACATGTTGATACTTCCATGTTGGGTGCGGGATCAAGATAGACCCAACTCCGAGCATTTATTTTCATTCACCCTATTTTGCAAATGGCAGGTTCAGAACCATCTCTAAGAAGAATCAAAACAAGAATAGGTCAGGCGTGGAGTAGGAGCAAAACGTACACATATTATTTTCCTTCGCCCAATGCCAAGTTCTCTTTTCATTCTGAACCTGTGTAAGTTGGGGGATTAGAACAAGTTTCATGTGGGAGCAAGGTCAGCCTCAGGATGAACCTGAACATGAGCACCTTAATCCGCCTGTTTCAATTTCACACTTGAGTCTGACGTGGGTCTAGGATTAGACTCACACAGAACATGAACATTTTTACCTTTTCAAAAACTCAAAGTTAGCTTCGATCCTGCTCTGTGAAAGTAGATTTTACTTTTCCCAAAGTATTTTGATGTGGGGAATTTTATTTTAACTCCTTCAACTTGAATTTCACGTGGGGGTTTTTACCTGAAAAATTTTATGATGATTTTTTTTTGTTTTAAAGTTTTTCTATTTTTAATTTTTATAAATCTTTTTAAATAAAAGATCTATTTATTTTGAATCTTTTAAATTTTAAATAAAAGATTTATTTTTATTTTATTTATTTTTAAATTTTTAAATTTTAATTTTGATTTGATTCATTTTTATATTTTATAAGTTTTTGATTTTTTTTGTATTTTTTGAAACAAAAAGATTTTATTTATTTAAATTTTAAACCTTGTAATATAAAATCTTTTAAAATAAAATATTTACTTATTTATTTTGTTTTTGTAATTTCAAGATAGATACAAAAACTAAAAAATGAAGGAAATACGAAAAACACAAAAAAAAATGAATGACACAAAACTAGACATGGAGAAACGAAGAAGATGAAAATGAACAAACGAAAATAGATGAACAAACAACAAAACTAGATGATGACGAAAAGACGACAACCAAAAATACAAGGACCAAGATGAATGAAAAATGATAAAAAACCAACAAACAACGCAATAGTGAAAGATGAGACAAAGCAAAAACAGGCCAAAGAATAAGATGGGGATGGACGGGACCAGACAAGGAATGGGAAACCAAATGACACTCGAAGGAGAAGCGGGGATTGGAGTCAAGGTGGAACCAAAACTTGAAACCCCTAAAGGTTGTCAGGTTCTGATTCCATCCCGTAACTCTATCCTGACAAAACATGCCAACGAAACAATAGAAAATAGACGGGGTCCTTGAATTTTTCAAGCAAAAATTTGGGGTGTGTATGCAAGGCATAACACAACTTACATGAAATGGCTTCAATGTATGTGGATATTGAACCTTGAAAATTTCTTGAGATAGTGACTTTGAATGCTTGAATGGATCCTGAAACCTACATCACCATATTAGCTCCAATAACATGCATGATGCAAGAAAACTTTGATACGAAAATTGGATCTTGCTTGTTGCAATATATCTTCAATAAATCTTCCTTTGAATGCCTTGTACTACTCTTGATCTCATGAAAATATTCTTAGTGAAATGAACTTATATTTATAGGTATGTATCCTCAATTTCACAAAATTCAAATAATACAAGCTGACATATGAATATAGATTTGAAAACATTAAAATACCACCAAAAAGAAAAATTAAATTTAGGTCCTAGGTCTAAGAGAGGACCCATTCTCCCATGGGTGAATGGGTCCTAGGTCCCTAACCTAGGACACACATTACTCATTGATAATTGTTATGTTAAGGCATTAATGAATGTCGGGTTTCCCCTTCAAAAAAATGTAATTAAATAGGCTTGGTAAATGAATTAAAGGGCCAATTAAGGTAATATTAAGCTCAATTAATTAAAGGAGCCCTAAATAAGTGTGAGTGTAAAGAGGTACACTTTGCAACACTAAAATAAGGCACAATTAAGTCCAAATTAAAATTAATTCTAAATTATGTGTGGAAATGTAAAAGGGATACATTTTTCTACACTACACTAATGAGATTGAATGCTTCTATGCTATGAAATCAACACACAAATGGTTAGAAAATCCAAATAAACAGATTGAAACCAAGGAAAAATACAAGCCTTACATCCCATTCGAAGGAGAATTTTGCTGATGGATGTTGGATTGCTCAATGCTTAGCTCCTTATGCTTGCAAAAGCTCAATGATGACCTAGAAGTAAGGAAATAAAGGTAGTGGAACAAATTCCTACACTAATCTTGAGAGGAGAATAATGAAATTTTTTACAGATCTTTAAAAATTATAGAAAGTTAAATAGAATAAACATAAATATCATGCATACCACAACATAGTGATTTACATAGGGAAAACCATTTTGGGAGAAAAACCCCACACTCCAAAAGCTACCCAATATATTATTTAGAAATCACAAAGATTACAATATAGTTGCAGAGAAAGCTTCTCATAAGAGTATCACTACTAGAGATCAAGAGAAAACATGACCACTATTAGACTTTCATAATATATCACACTACCACAGTCGTAATACAATGCCCTCATAAAATAGGGTTACATTCTAGGGCAAGACAAGCCAACAGAATATTTTCCATTAGATCTTAAACCTAATATAAAATAGTCCAAATTTACAATATATTATTATTTAATGTATGTCAGCCATTTAGGAGTTTTTGTTAACATGCTCATATTTCGCTCTGTGTTGTCCATGTATACACCTATCAATGTAACTAGGAAATATATATATACATCCTATGGATAATAAATCATATATAATTGCAAGGTTGAGACACATTTTTCCAACAAATCTCCCATTTGTCAAACACCTTGCAAGAGCAATGTGAGAGTGTAACCATCATCTCTTTAATTGCTAGGGGAGAAAAGACCCATATTTTGTGAACACCATCTGAACTTCTTTGTGCTCACAGGCTTATTTAAAGAATCAACAATATTCATCAAATTATCTACCTTAACTAGCTTCACCTTGCCATCTTCGACCATATCTCTAACAAAATGATACTCTACATCAATGTGCTTGGTCATGGCATGAAATGTTGGGTTCTTAGCTAGACATATCACACTCTAATTGTCGTAATAAATTGTCATTGCACCTTGTTTTATTGCAAAATCTAAACACAGTCTTTTAAGCCAAATGGATTATTTACAAGCATGAGTAGATTTCATATACTTTGCTTCAGTAGTGGAAAAAGTAATCATAGCTTGTCACTTACTCATCCAGGGTATGTGCAGGATCATCATGGAAAAAATGGGCCCTTAAGTGGCAAAAAATTCAAAAAAATCAGAGTTAGGCAAGTTGACGTAAAAATTTGAATAAGTTATCTATATTATTTCAAAAATAAGTAAGAATATAATCTATGGAAAATTGAATTTAGTTTCTAAACTACTAGGTTTATTTTTTATTTTTAAAATCTATTTGGTGAAAATTTGAAATTTCAATGCATTAGTACTTAAATTTGGGGAAAAAATAAGTAGGTATCTGTCTAACCACCTAACCACAATAAAATGATAATATTTTTTATAATATTTTAGACATAAGTAGAGTACTCATGTCAGATGTGATGCATATTTTTTTGTAATTTTTTTCCAAGTAAATAATTAATTATGAAATTTTTATTACAACTTTTAAAAATATAAAAACACGTATGTGACCACCTTAACTTGGTCAAAACTTCATGAAATTTATTTTTTCTTTTTTTAATCCTATAGTATGTGAAGCATAGAATGTGATGCATGTTTTGGATTCCAAAAATGTGATACCGTTTGAAAGCTATAGATGTTTTTCAAACAACCTATCAATCAATACTTTAGTCGTAATTCAAATAAAAAATAAATAATAATTATTTATTAAATTCAAAGTAAAACATAATTTATATTGGTGGAAAGCTGGGAATCTCCTTTAAAAATCCTTTTCATTTTATCAATTTTGGGTAAAAAAAAGTCGTCAGCCACATACCCTACAAATACCCATCATATTGCCACTTTTTGGCCCATCATGATCTTGCACATACCCTCCAACTAATCACACCACCAAATAAAGTAAACACATAAGAACTAGTGGATTTTCTACTATCAACATCACCTTCCCAGTCTGAATCCACATAACCATGAATATGAAGGGAAATA
This sequence comes from Sequoia sempervirens, assembly GCA_007258455.2. NCBI lineage: Eukaryota > Viridiplantae > Streptophyta > Pinopsida > Cupressales > Cupressaceae > Sequoia > Sequoia sempervirens. The sequence goes on from VDFB02168118.1 coordinate 161,742,662, forward strand.
TTGTCTTTAGTCATATTACTATGATAACATAAGGAATAATGTGAGGTACCCCACAAATATCTAAAGACTCTTTTAACTGCATCCTAATGAACTCTATTAGGATTAGACATATATCTAGAGAGAACTCCCCCTGCTTGGGAAATGTCTAGTCTTGTACAAACCATAACATAAATCAAACTTCCAACTGCACTTTGGTAAGGCACTCTACTCATGTCTTCCATGTTTGATGGAGATGTTGGACAATCTAAAAAATATAACTTTGTTCCAACTGAAACCACACAATGGTCTACAATCTTGTATATCAAACCTTTGTAAAATTAAGTTGACATACCTACTTTGGTTAAGCCATAGCTTTTTTTCACTCTATCTCTTTTAATTTCCATCCCAAGAATGTGTCTAGTTGCACCCAGATCTTTCATTTCAAATTTAGTAGCAAGTTGAGATTTCCATTCTGAAATCATACCTTTCCCTTTTCCAATAAATAACATATCATCAACATATAATGCAATAAACAAGAAAATATCACCATCAATTTTATAATAAACAAAATGATCTGATTTAGAACGCTCAAATCCAAAAATTAACACATATGTATCAAATTTTTGGTACCACATCGTAGGACTCTATTTTAAGCCATACAAATATTTCTTCAATTTTCAAACCAACTTACTTTTACCTTTCACCACGTAGTTCTTTGGCTGTATCATATAAATATCCTCCTCCAAGTCACCATGAAGGAAACCAACTTTCACATCCATTTTATTAGCCTTTGAATAATAAGAAGCACCGATAGAAAGCACAAATCTAATGGAAGTAATTTTTGTAATATGAGAAAATATCTCACCAAAATCAACACCCTCAACTTGAGAGTAACCTTTTGCAACCAACCTTGCTTTGTACTTCTCACTACGTCCATCTGAACCAATATTTTTCTTGAACACCCATTTGCAACCAAAAGGATTTCTTCCTTCAAGCAATGGTACAAGATCCGATGTATCCTTATTTTTTAAAGATTCCATTTCTTCATCCGTAGAAATCTTCTAGTATTTTGTATCATTCATTCCTAGTGTCTCTTCTATAGATCTAGGTTCATCCATGTTAGTATTCAAAGAAAAATGCATATTCAATCATTAAGTGAATACCTTTCAGGTGAGTGTCTATGTCTTGTAGACCTACAAACAAGCCAATTTGGAGGTTCTTCCTCCTCTTTTAAAGATTTTAAGCTAGATGAGCTCTCCTCAACTTCTTATCTATCCATGGGCATCAATTCAAATTTCTAAGGTGTAGAAGGAAATTGAATCACATCTTCCTATTTACTTTGTTTTGGGTACAATGTAACAGAAGAAGGCTTAGTTTCTCTAAAAATAACACTTCTATGTATTAATTTCTATGTAATAGGATCCCAAAGCTTTTATCCTTCCACACCATAATTGTATCCAATGAAGATACACTTCAAAACCTTATTCTCCAACTTTGTTCACTTCTCCTTTGGCACATGTGCGTATGCCTCACAACCAAAAACTATAAGATGTATTAATGAAGGCTTGTGACCTGAACATTCCTCTATAGGCATCTTATCAACAAGAGATAATGTAGGAGACTTGTTAATTAGGTAACTTGCAATGGAAATAGCTTCAACCCAAAACCTTTATTCTAGACCAGCACCACTCAACATACTCCTAGCCTTCTCCATTAGTGTCTTGTTCATTCTTTCAGCAAAGCCATGTTCTGTTGTGGAGAATATAGATTTGTCTTCTATCTATGAATACCACAATCTTTACAAAATCTATCAAAACTGTTAGAGAAAAATTCACCACCATTATGAATCCTCAAAAATTTTATTGTCTTTCTAGTCTACAACTCAACCATTGCTTTAAATTATTTAAATTGACTAAAAATTCAAATTTACTCTTCAAAAAATATAACCATGTCCTCCTATAATCATCAATAAATGAAACATAATATGTGGATTTACCAATTGAAGGAACATCTATAGAACCAAACACATCATAATGAATAAGATTGAATAAACCACAATATTTATGAGAACTCGAGTGATACTGAATGCAATTTTTTTTTCATAAATGTAATGCTCACAAAAATTGAATTCAAGATTACAATCATACAAACCTTCAACAAGGTTTTTATTTTTCAAGGTCCTTAAACCCTTTTCTCCAATGTGGCCAAGTCTTTGGTTCCATAACAATTTTCTTTGTAGGTAACTTTGATTAAGAAGAAAGAGTGCCCTTGGGTACCAAAAATCCAAGACCATATTTTGAAGGTGAAATCCTCACTTCTTCCATAGGCTTTCTTTTTATAGAAGTACTATTGCACTCAACAGTGCATGCATCAAGCTTATAAAATGTGCCATATCTTACACCTCTAGCAATCACCATAGCACCTTGACCATCTTGCATCCTGCATCAAAAAATACTACCTACACGCCTACATCTATTATTTTTCTCACATATAACAAATTTTGTGCTAAACCAGGGATATGTAGCACACCATTAATCCTTTTTATTCTACCATCAAGAAAACTAATTTTAACTTTACCTTGGACAAAAATTTATAAATGAGAATCATCACCCAAGTACACCTCGCTTCCAAAAAATTATTTATATTTAGAAAACTAATCTCTATTAAAGGTCATATGGAAAGATGCACCTGAGTCAATTAACCATGCATCATTACTTGCACAAGTTGCCAAAGCTGCAATGAATGCATCACCATCTTCCTTCTTAGATTCAGAATCAGAATGAAATTTTTTCTTTATCTTCTTCTTTTCTTCTTTGCATTCCTTAAAAACATGTCTAGGCTTACCGCAATTCCAACAAATAACTTTGGACTTTCAAAGAGATTTAGATCTCCCCTTGGACTTGAATTTGTCACACTTCTCATTCTTTTCTTTTTCATTAGGTCTTCCATGAATATTTAGGGCCTCCTTGAAAATGATGGATACCTTCCTCTTCATCTCTTGAGAAAGCAAAGAACCCAACACATCTTCAATCTTCAAAATAATAGAAGTACTCCCAATAGCCATAACAAGAGAATCCCACAAATTAGGCAAAGAACAAAGCAAGATTTGACATTTATCCTCCTCATCCATTTTGACACTAACTGATTACAATTGATCCACCAAAATATTGAATGCTTCTAGGTGGTCTGTGATTTTTCCACTCTCTTCCATTCTCAAGGAATACAATCTCTTCCTCAAGAAAATCTTGTTCACTAAAAATTTGGCTTTGATTAATCTCACCGAGATTCTTCCATGGTTTCTGTGTAGAGGTATCTTCATGGACATTGATTAAAATAGAGTCTTCCAAGCACAATTTGATTAGACCCTTGGTTGTATAGTCCATAACATCATATTGAGTAGATTGAGTAGGATTTGCAAGCATTGAAACATTCTCATCAACAACATCCCACAAATCTCGATCTATAAATAGATCCTCCATCTTTAGCTTCCACATCTCAAAATTATTTCTAGAAAATTTATTCACCTCTATTCTCCTTGATGAACTTGTCACCTAAAAATTCCTACAACAAGATCACAAAGTGTCTTCTATACAAGCTCTCGCTCAAATCTGGATTAGTTCAAAAAACTCAACAACCCATTGTAACTAAAATCAAAGGTGATTAGGGTCTGATACCACTTGGAAGGAAGTAAGGTAGCAAAACAAATTCCTACACTAATCTTGAGAGGATAACAATGCAAAACTTTATAGATCTTTAACATTTACAAAATGTTAAATAGAGTAAACATAAATATCATGCATACCATGACATAGTGATTTACATGGGGAAAACCCTTTCGATAGAAAACCCCCACACTTCAAAAGCCACCCAATATATTATTCAGAAATCATAAAAGATTACAATATACTTGCGGAGCAAGCTTCTCATAGGAGTATCACCACTAGAGATCAAGAGAGAACACAACCACTATTAGACTCAAAATACATCACACTATCACAATCATAATACAATGCCCTCATAAAATAAGGTTACATTCTAGGGCAAGATAGGCCAATGAAATATTTTCCATTAGATCTTAAACCTAATAACAAATGGTCTAGATTTAGAAGATATCATTATTTAATGTATGTCAATCATTTAGGATTTTTTGTTAACATGCTCACATTTCACTATGTGTTACCAATGTATACACCTATCAGTATAACTAGGAAATATTTATATAAATATATATACATCCTATCGATAATAAATCATATATAATTGCAAGGTTGAGAAACATTTTCCCAACACTAGATGATAGATGAAAGATGAAATGATTACTCAATTGCTCACAACTCAAAGAAACATGATCTCAATACTTAAATTCTAGGTGATGTTTATGGAGGAATGAGGGTGATTTTATAGAATTTAAAGAATTAGATCAAGGGTTTAGATTGAATCTCAATGCCCACAAAGAAGGGATAAGATTGCACCTTAACACCCACAAAGGAGAGTGAAACAAGGAAGATGAGGGGATGAGATTAGTTCCAACTCAAAATATCTCCTCATGTGTAGGAAATTGGTTGAGCTATTTGAAGATGAAGGATGGAGATTTGACATCATAAATGGAAGGTTAGAAATGCTTGAGACAAAATTTAGTCAAGATGTTTTTAAAAAGGAATATTCCTTGGGAATATTCTTCGTGGAGAGAAATTAAGATAATTAAATAATTCAAAATTATTTAACTATGGAGGATGAGAATATGCTCTTTTTGAAAAAGAACATTCCATTGAATAATATGAGTATTAAAGATGGGATAATTAAATAATTAAAATAATTAACCTAATCAAATAATTAAAGATTATCCATTTAGGATGATGAAGGGAGTAATTAGTGATAGAATGATGAATTAATTAAATAATTGAAGATTATATAATCAATAGAGGAAAACAAGGTTAAATGATGAAAATGTTGTTAAAAGGGGATTATTGATGCAAATGATGATGAACGATGAAAATGCATGATAATGATGAAATGATGGAAAATGATGGAAAAATGTAGTTTTAGGATGTGTGAGATTCATTAGTCATTTTTACATGTCTACATTTTCCCATTAGACTCCCCATGAGAGGCATGGGAGAAAGATCTGAAGCTGCCACAATAGGGCAAGATGTAGAAGTGGATGAGATAGCAGAGGAACATGAAGGATCTTGGGTAAGAGAAGACTTCTCATTCCCCTTTTGAGAGGAGGTAGAGGCAACATACTATTGCATGATCATAGAGCCTTTAACTAAAATGGCATAAGGGGAGATAGGGTAGGTCATCTTTGACATTATGCCCTCATTCTTGTATTTAACATAGGTGCATCCTTGGAGGAAGTGAACCAATTGGGGCAAGCCATAAGTGATCTAATGAGTAGCTCCCATGTGAAACCAAAGGTTTATATCTAGTTTTGTACACAACGTGCACAAATCCCTCATGAGAAAACATCAAACACTTATGAATTACTGAAGCAACTACATTCATGGAAAGTAGTCATGGGATGCCTAGTTTCACTCTGAACAAGTTTGACTTTGAGATGATATCGAAAGGAGAATTTATAGTCCTGGGCCCTACCAAGATTGAGAGGGTGATGTAACTGATTAGAGGGACTGAGATTCCATTGGGCATATGTATTATGGTTTTCAATTCATCATACCCATCCTTATGTAAGAAAATTAACAACAAAATCTCCCCTATAATAACATTCACACATCATGTAGGATCAACTAGAACACCAGTCATGATGTTCCCATTGATGTGAGTGGGAATTTATAGAGGAGAGGGCTCTTTATTCATGTTCATAGGCAGGTCCTATGATGTAAAAGTCATAGTAGGTGATCCATTCACAGGTTGCATAAAAGGAATGGGGAGATGCATAAAAGAGGCCATGATTACGTACTCTAAAAGGAATTCCTAAGGATACTCAAAATATTTAACAATCAGACTGTGACCTATCTATATTTCACTTCACAATTTCTAGAGATACTTTTGATTATGATTGCTAGGGGTCATAGATTGGGTTGGAAGGCTATGCATCCTGCAACACACACACCTACAATAGACCTAGAACACAAGAGAAGATTCCTTCAACATAATGAAATAGAACCAAAATAGTTCATTTCAATTTCACTAAAATCTAGAGGAGTGGGATTGGTTGCTCTAAGACCCTACATTATAGGAGGGTCTAAAGCAATAGGCTACCCTGATCTAAAGGTTAAGCGTTTATGGCTGAAAAGGGAGAGAAATCTAGTTGCTACCGTCCTTCTACTAACCTAAATGTTTTGGGAGGTCAAATGAGTTTATTGCCATATTTCAATATGCAACTTAGATATCTCACTGCCTAAGGATGATAGTGTGGGGCACAAACAACAATGTGGAGTGCTGGCATCTGTACAAATAGAGAGTATGAAGAGTAGACAATAACACTAGGGAATAAGCTAAAAAAATTACTAAGAGGTTTTATGTTTTGTCATAATGTAAAGGAAATATAGGAATGAAGTATAACAAGAAGAATACTTCAACACTAAACTAGAATTGATGAAAATAAGGGTGATAGAGATAGACCAAGTTGAACCTACAAGTTGAGATATTCTCTAGCTTCACTTGACGAATAACCTACAAAAAAAAGAATAGGAAAATTTTGGGGTTGTGTATAGAGGATTTCCTCAATCATTCCCCCACTTTGGTGTTTCCACCTCCATGGATAGCTACATAGCAACAATTATATAGAAAGATGGTAAAGAGAGTATAGAAATGAAAATACCAAGCAACACTCAAACAACAATATGTTGCAATATAGATATGATAATGCAAAGGTAAATGAAAATCATGGATATCACCTTCTCAACCATGTGCACTCAAGGAAAATGGAAGAAGGAGCAAGGTTGCAAGCCCTCCAAAGCCAACGTTGTCACAATAGAGAGGAGGAACCAACAAAACAATAGGTTGCAACTACAATGGTGGTGGTGATGCAACTTGAAGGAGTTGAAAGTGAATGAATTCGATCAAGAAGTTGTCAAGAAGTGTGAAAAAGATGAATTGAATGGAAGAATAGGAAATTTGAATGAAAGGAGGAAGAACTCCTATTTGAAGTCAATCAAAAGAGCATCAAATGTTAAACTTTGTGTCCAATGGAGGAGTAGAACACCTCTACGGATTCTAGAGATAAGAATCTTGTTGGGATGGAAGCATGTCACACATACATCCACATGCCATGCTAGTTTCCCTAATAGAATTCCTCCATCAACACACAAATGAAATGCCAAGTGGATAGGGAAAAGTGACATGCATATGGATTGCATCATCGAATTTAATTCTCTAAGGTAAGGGGTAACATAAATGTGGAATTTTCCTAAAGGTACAAATTCATGCCATTACAATTATGAAGGATTTTGTTTGATTTTAGGGTATTTGTGGAATATTCTAGATTGTGTTCAGGTGACATTTTTTGTCTGTGAATTGTTGTTGGATCAAAGGAAGTGCGTACGTAAAATTTTAATGGTGTTTACATGGGTAACATCCGACCTTGGGTGTTTACACTACTTGCAAAATTTGTGGAAGCGTGGTGTGGCATGTATGAGTGGATTTAGGTCCTAAGTAAGGTGTGTGTAGTCCTCCTTCATTCCTTTCCACCGTGGGAATGTTTTGGTGCCACCTAATTTGAATTTGCAAGGTTGAGGTGCATATCCGACCTTGGAGAATTCTTTCAAAGTTGAAGATTGTATAAATATGAGTTCAGTTGTTGAGGGATGTGAAGAGAGATGATTTTGATGTGAGTGATGTGAATTGAAAAGTTGTAGGATGTTAATGTGTGAAGTGTAGTGCAATATTTCATGTCTTAGATTACTAAATGCAGTGAGAAAAAGGTGTCTACAATTCTTCATTCAAGTTGCAAAGGTGTTGGTGATATTTTGGTGGATTTTCTTGTTGCATTGAGATGGATTTCTCTATGTAACACTCTTCTCTATCTTCTTTTCTATTTTGGTAGTGAGCCTTTCTTTCTTCTAGGAAATGAGTTCTCCGATAGTGAGCCCTTTATATTTGGTGTTGATATTACTTTATATTGTGAGTTAATCCTCACCATGGTTTTTCCTATCTTTGGTTTTCTATGTAGATCTAGTGTTATTTTGTGTATGGTGTTGATTTTGTTTCAATTTCAATTATTTTATTTTCATGCTGTATGGTGTTGATTTTGTTTCAATTTCAATTATTTTATTTTCATGCTAAATCATCATAATAGATTAATGGTTAATTGAGTGAATGTTCATCTGAATATTCATGAGGGTTTCAAATTTTTAGGATACAAATGATTCAGCCCCCCTCTCAGTTGTCTTGTGCATTCAACAACTACTATCTCAAGGATCCAATATATAGAGATTTTTGATATGGAAAACCACTATGGTATCCTAAAACAAAAAACTAAAACCACATGGAAAGATCCACACGTCCCTTAGTGGATAGCCCATAAACATAGTAAAAATAATTTAATGTCTACATGGCCTTCATAGGGTTCCAAACCCATAGCCAATGAAAATTGTCTATCTTAGGCACTTCATTACTCTTAGATGGCATTTCCAAATGCACAAACAAAACATGCAATTATATGCAATCTTGGGTGCCCAACTTTGGATGACATGTGCAAAAGATAAATGTCAACATGCAACCACATGCAATTCAAGTTGACCCCACTCCCAAAATGGACATCGGTAACCATCATTGACAAGTGTCCACCCCTATGGATGCAATTACAATTTTTCATAGGTAAATAAATAATAAATACTTAGTCTCTCATGTACCTGAGAACACTTTCCAAGGAACGTGGAGATACATGAAATGACTTAGGATAGTAGTTTTAATCCAATATTGATCTAAAAGTGGTTTGTATAGAATAATTCATCGAGTTGGGATTTCCACCACCTTTCCCATTCATGTTGGTGCTATATACATAAAGATTTATTTTTATCTTGATGTTGGAATTAGTTTTTTTTTCCCTTTTTCCCTCTCATTTTTATTTGATGACTTTGATGCAAAATAAAATATGAATCAAGGAATGACAAGAAAAGTGGGAACCAAAGGGACCAATTCTAGCATGTAGGATATAAATAAAGCACATTAACTCTCAAATCGTATGATAATTCAACACACACATACAACACCATAAGAGGAACACAACACAAACCCTTGATCATGATATAGTTAATCCAATGGATCCTACTAGATATACCAACATTAGTGTACATAAGATTATTACAAAAAAATAATAATGACTTTAGAAGTGGCATGTAACTGATCATTAAGAAGATAGCATGCACAATAAAAAACCCCAATTCACACATAATATCCCAATATTATAAATGTTTGATTAGCTATTAAAGTATGGTAGACTAGACTAAGGAAGTACATCAAATTGAAAAACAAAAAAATAATGCCAACATGGGCTATATTGGGGATGAGTGCCACATGTTGATATTGCAAGAATTGAGCATGCATTCAAGATGCATATCAAAAGGGAAAAGGGGAAAAAGAGGGAGGTGACACCACAAGAAAAATGGAATACTTTCCTTGATAGCCAATACTTTCAAATATGCACATTCATGTGCATATTGTGCATTGACCAATATATTATCTCCATTATTTTACAGATTGTTAGTTGATATCCACATAGGTTCTCAATTGATAGTCTTTTGTTTTATCTTAAAAGGTAGCCTACATGTGATTGCCATTGGCCAACTATGTGGTGCAATGTAGCTTCATGTGAATTTGTGTTAACAATGGTGGTGGACCCATCTTCATCACTATGAATTTATATTCTTGTGCAACGACTTGAAGTGAGTAATGGTTTATGATCCACTATATGTCACCTCTAGTGGTTTCAAGCCCATATCTTATCAAGATGACACTTTATCTCTTCTAGTGATAAATTAATTAATGTCACATGGTAGGATCAAGGTATCCCAAGTGACTTCAACATGTCATTTTAATGGTTTTATTTTAGATATATATGGATTTGACTCAAAAATATTAGAAATGGCTTATCAAGCGAGAATGTCATTGTGGCCTGATCTCAAGATGACTTGTTTACAAATAGGATCCCACATTTCTACTTTTCATTTGATTTGTTTCTCTATGTCCATGTTTGAATCACTTGGGGGTAGATTTTTATTCATATTAGCTCAACCATCTTAGGTGAGTGCAATCATGTTTATTGTTACCACATGGATACATCTACACCATTGATTTGGATTTCATGGCACCAACATCTCTATCACCATGTATTTCGAGCAATAATAAAACTAGTTAACATACCTATAACTCATTAGTAGTGTTGAACATTCACACACCTTGGTAACTAAGGTAATACCTAAATAGTGTTATGGTAAGACTAGAGATAGTATTGAAGGTTTCTATGGGATCAATAAAATATTGTGATGGAATAATGGGTAAATCCCATTTACCCTATGAACTCTTTTCTAAGACAAGTGTAAATTCTATTTTATGACTTTTCCTTATACCAATTTGGTAAAACTAAATCTACAAGTGTCAACTTTACTCTATAGGAATAGTGGATGTGGTGATTTGTTATCCCAATAAAAATGCATGTTATAGGAAAATTATTCTATGACTACATGGCTATTATTTTTCATCAACACGGTTTGTTCTATCCCTTGGTTTTCATATACGCATCTATGATGGCTTAATGCTTCTTGGAGAGAGTCCTAGGTAGTGCTTAATTTTGTGGGGTATCCCATTATGTTGTATTACATTCCTTGCATAAATATGTATCTTACATGTTCATCATTTTTTGGTGCAAGTTCTCTTTTACTCTCATGTCCTATTTTGGCCTATTCTTGATGTGATACTTGTACAATTGCATATAGTAATGGTCTTTGTCCCTAAGGTCAACCTACTACTCTCTTGTGTGCTGAATAATGATGTTATCAACTATTATGATTTTCGTATGAATTACAATCTACTATGCACAATTGGGTCATGGTTTTTGGTCATTGATTGTCTTCTCAACAAGGATTGTTCTGTTCATATGCATCTCTTGGGATATTTTCCATTTATGAACCTATTATTGATATAATTTTCTATAGAGATATAAATATAGATGTATTAACTAAATTGAATGCATGATTTGTACATGCATGTTTTCTTTTTTTATGAGTATGATTGACTTGTTTGGTCTCATCCCTCATCCTAGGTACCAATCAATAGATTTAATGTAGCTTTCTTCCTTAGGTAAGTATACTTTTCTAACTTATGGATGCATCATGACTATGCGAAGTGTTTAATGTTGATGATAACCTAGTGTGCCACTATTTTTCCACACCCTTTAGGTTAAATAGAACTATAATGATAGATATATAGGATATGAGGTTGTAATAGAGGGTTTGGATTGTTCAAGGGGAATTTCCATTCTATGGATGTGTTTATTATTTGTCAAGGAAGTTGTAGGGAAATAACCAAAGCATTATAAGTTCAGTCTCTCATATTGAGTAAGTGTTGCAAGTCAAGGAAAGGTGAAGAATGTTGATATATCTCCATGTGCAAGTGTCCCCATGACTATTTCATTTTTTTTAGGGGATATATATGTTGCATATGTTTCTAAAGTTATATTTACTAGCCTAGTTGTTATGCCCCTACCCCTATAGTGTTTATAGTATTTTGATTTCTTGGCTTGTGACTACCTTAACTCTTAGTTAAGTCATATTATCATTATTATATTATTATTTAGTTATTTAGGTCAATTGAAGAATTATATAGGATTATATAGGTTGAACTAGGTGATATCCTAGGCATAAGTATGGTATATGTGTTAGAATTGATGATTCAACCCATAGCTCCCATGAAACACTTGCAAGCAATTACCTATCACAATAGAGAGGATCAAAAGAAATATTATGCTCAATAACCTAAGAATTCTATTGATGCAAATAACGTGGATGCATATTACAAATGAACATGCAAGCTTTATAAAATCATTACACAAGAAAACCCTACTTGCAGATTTGAAAAGATAGAGACAAGTGTTCTAGTCTCATGCAATGAGACAACTTTTCCTAAATTTAGTCCAAACTAATAATAAAAATCAAAATAAAAAATAAAAAGATACTCCTAATTTTAGCTTAAGTGAATAAAGTAAAAAGGCCTCTAATAATTAATTGATGATTAATTTTTTTGTTAATGATAGGGATATCCCTGCGACCTTGCCCAACAACTCGTATCTTCAGTACCTAGGGTGAGTGGGGGCGAGACTAGTCCCCTGCGAGGGGACCTAATAGCCAGCAAGCCAGTCCCAATTGGGTAAACTAGGGAGTGGAGTCAAACCCAAAACCAATGGGGAGAAAACCCACGGCCCAAGCCAACTCTGCTACCCGTGTTGGCTAATTAATTGATGATTAATTAATTATCATATAATGACTTATTTACTCCAACAACCCCCCTTAAGATCAAACTAGGGAGAAACTAAAATACTAATAAAGGAATCTAAATGAATGCAGAATGGGTCTCGACTACAAGGCCTTATGAGGTACTTGTGAAGAAGCAATTGAAATCTCTCATAACTAGAGAAAATGAGAAAACCTCATGGGAAAAACTCCTCTCCAAAAGAGAGATAAAAGAAAAATGAAATCGTACATGTGACTAAGAAAAGTAGGACTCAAAAGTCCCCCCAAGTGTTGCTTTAGTCACATAATTACAAAAAAGATCATCCCCATCAGAGAGAAAGGAGGAGACATTGAATCCCCCCATCAGGTAGAAGCTCCTCTAGAAAAAGTGAATGCTTGAAGAAATATTTTGAAGATGATCCAACTATTAAAAACATTGTTCCTCCCCTTAGGAAGAAAAACATCAAATGGTGTGTGAAGAAGAAACTCTCTCTGAAGAAATGGTCTCATGATGGATGCCATGGAAGAATGATCAAGGGTTGACATGTCTGAACCAAATGAATCTAATCCAAAAATCTGTGGAGATGCATGTAGAACAACCTCCAAAGGAAATGCTGATGTGATGACTAGTGGGACATATCTATCATTAAAGAGGAATTGAATATCCTTAAGTGTTTCCTCATTATCAACAATGTGTGAATCAATGAATAACCGTGCAATGTTTGGAAAGTAGTCATCCAACAAAGATGAAACTGAAAGATTGTGAACATCCTATTGAAAAGAACTAAAATCTAAATATGTAGGAGGTGTAAGAGGAAGAAGTTCAACACAAGTCTCATGAACCAAAGTGGATGATGGAATTACACATAGGTTCAAGTGACCAAACCTCTTCTCAAATATCTAATCCACTCTAGATGCCTGAGAGTGAGGACCAGTCAATGATGGTACTTTCTCATCTAGAGAAAAATGTGAGAATCCATTTAATCCAGAGGCATGATCTGCATTCCCAACTACAATAATATCTCTAGTGTGTAGATCTCTGATAGACACTAAATTAAGTGTGAACTCTATAGCCTTACCTGCCCCACTATGTGTAATCTGACAGATGGAAAAGAGATTGGAATTTAATGAAGGGACACAAAGTACATCGTGAAATGTTCCATCATCAAAATAAATGGATCCTTTCCTTGTAACACTCATATGATTGTTGTTCCCCATCAAAATCTATGGAAAAGATCAAGGCTCATACGCAAAGAACATACTCAAAGATGTATCCATGTGATGTGAGGCTCTTGAATCAAGAAGCTATCTACTAGACTAAATATTTGTGAATGCAAAGAG
>VDFB02168118.1:161756491-161953652 GCA_007258455.2 Sequoia sempervirens
AACCCTTTACATTTAAATAGGGAGATTCAAATAACCGAAACCCAACATTGTGTTTTCCCAATTATAATTATTTTGTGCACTTTTTTTTTCAATCATGCAAAATTTAAACACAACAATGAAATGGGTGATTTTGAAGACATTCATACATTTAAACAAGGAAATTCAGGTAACTGAAATTCCACACATTGTGTTTCCCAAATTACAAATTACAAGGTCTTGTAAAACCCTCTGTCTGCAACTGAATTGCTTAGCACCCCTCACCTAGATTTGGTTGGTATTCTCCTCCAACTCCTCCACATGCACTCCAAAATTTAGCTTACAACGTGCACACTACCAAATAGCACCTGGATTTGGTCAGTTTTCTTCTCCAACTCCTCCACGTGCACTCAAACCTTCAACTTTCAAGCTGCAAACTAGAAACAAATAGTATTTTCACTTTTCTTTCTCCAAACAGAAAAGGCACACGTCATTCCCTTCCAATTTTCCTGTGCCAGCCAAAAGAAACTTCATGATAAAGCTAAGGTTCCCACCTTTTTTGGTCAGCATGAGGTGGGAAAATCAACTTGACAGTGCCGTTAACTCCTACCTACCATTTCCTGGATGTTTGGTCTCGTTTGCTGGTTTAGTCACTTTGATTTCCCATCTAGCGGGCCCTGCACTATGACGTCTCATCATGTTATGTATGTTTCCACGTATGTTGTTATGTATGTTTTTTGTGCATTTTTGTATGTACATAGGTGTGTTTTGTCTAGTAGTTAGTTGGCTTGAGACAAATGCAAAGTTCATATAATATGGGTGAATTCCTATTGCAAGGAAAAATCACTATGCAATGCCTTAGAATTATCTAATGGTGTAATTTTAATTTAATCTACATATGGTAAAAAATTGTATATTTTTGTGTAAGTAATATAATAATGAAACATTTTTAATTGGGTATAGAATTTATCATTCATACTAATCACCAACCTCTAGTATTTTCAAACATGTAGTAGTTTGCAACAAGAAAATCACTTTGAATGAATGGGCTTTCTAGTACAATTCCATGCCGTAATAAGGACAAGAAGAATTTTACAGACAAGTGTCACACATGTAGACTGCCTTTTTTTTCAGCTTTGGACACCATGTCTTGACTTTTTCAATTTGCTGATTAATTTTATGGGAAGGAATTTAACAAATATGCTGATTTTGAAAGCAAAATGAATTCCACATCAAGGATGGGCTACTCTTCAAACTGGGCGAGTTGTGTACCAAAGGAGGATAAATTAATTCTTAAGAGAGGAAAATACTTGCAAAGTAATATGTCACTTTAAACTAGGAAAGACAATTGAAAATTTGAAAACGTATCTAAATTCTATATATGATACAATATATAACATTAACAAAATGTAATAAAGAATTAGGTAAAAAATGTTTATAAAAAAATACCACAAAGCCAAAGGAAAGAATTAGTATCATGGTCAAGAGATCAAAATGTCTCTTATACTAAATCTATAGATAACTAGACTAAAAAATAATGCAGCCAAACATACCCAAAATTTGAGAATAGGAAAAAAATAAATTAAGTATCAAAAGTTATATTCATGAAGGAAAAAATCAATATCATGCCAACGAACCAAAAATGTCTTAGAATATATAAAATAGAAGTGGAGGTCTCTTATAGAAAATCTATAAATGTTGAGTATATCAACTAAAAAGAAAAAAAATATACACTAATAGTATAGATATATAAATACAGAGTTATACCTAAAAATGCAAATGAAGGGTAGAAAATGTGAGTGAGCAAGGATAGAATGGGTGATGAGGTAGATCTTGGCAACATTGGAAACAAAGATGAATCATTAGGAGTTTGTTGGAAGTGATTGGTGCATGAAACCTCTTCAATCCCTCCTCATCTAGCAAAGGCAATCATGATTCCTTTCTCAAGCATAGGGCTAAATCCTTGCTAGCACACATTGGGGCAGCTTTAACTAATGTGGTGACCTCTTCCTTGTGAAAAAAGGTTCTTAAATTCCACTCCTATTCAGTCAAAGATCGATACTTTGAATTCAAAATTGTAGATGGAGGAGCTGCCACCCATAGATGGGGAGTTTAGAAGTTCTTTAAACCCTTTCCGATGTTGTGAGGCTTTCTACAAATAGAATATTATCTCTCTCAATTCGTCTCTCTCATTGTTTGCTTGAGTAAAAAATGGTTTCCCTTCTAAAGACACTAAGTATGGACGAACAAATTTCCGATTTAGGAACCACTCAGAGTAAGGTTCCTCCCTTTTCAAGCCCAAGACACTCAAAATAGGATTGAAGATCATGTCAAATTTTTTTTTTCCAAGGGTATTTTCCTCCAAGTGGCAAAGGAAGAGCCTCGTCTCTTCATAGTTGATGATTACAATAGTATCTAGCAATGTGCAACATGTTTTATGAGATTGATGTTAACTATGTGTGTGGATGTTCAATTAGCGTATCTAAGTGCTCACACTTGTTCCATAATTTATCTTGTTTATTTTCTAGCTAAGACCTTTTTTATAATTAAAATTTTCCACACTTTTTTCTTTTTTTTGGGATGAATATGAGTTTGGCCCCCCCAAAAAAAAAAAAAACTTTGTGTTGACACCCAAATTGAGATTAAATTTTTATGGCCTTATGTGTGGCCTTGTTAACCCCCATGCCTTATATCCATGTCATTTGTTCCTTTCTTTGTCTTCAACTCCATGTTTGTTGCATTGGTCAAGTTAATCTTCCCAAGAATGTTTCAATAAGTGTAATATGTTCATGAGAGGACAATCTAACAACAAAACCATCTTTAACTATGTGAAATTTTATCCTTTGATGTTTTTGCTGAGTTTGTAGTTTGCATTCATAGTAGATTGGTTCTAATGCCCATGTAAAGTGGCTGAAGAAATTTACTTTAGTTTGTACCCTTTTTTCTATTTCATTGTTGTATGGTTACTAATGGTTGCATTTCACTAAGTGATTTAATCCTACTACATTCGGTGACTATTTATCGACTCATTATGTATTGGTGACTCAACTTGGTGGATATGATGTTCATCTCCTATTCCAAGAAGTCCCTACCATGAACATAGTGATAGTTGTTGATCAACTTTGAATCTAAGAGAATGCACTATTCTATTTTTTTACCTCACATAAAATTCCTGAGAAGTGGTGGTTAGTGATCAAACTCTAATTAATGAAACATGGGTGTCTAGAAAAGGATAATGTAGGAAGTGTTACTTTCCTTGGACCTACATCATTATGAATTCTAGTTGTAGGATTAAGACAAATCAATTCCCATTTGATGGTGTATAGGTACATACATTGCTAGGATTTGATTCCATATACATTATAAAGATTTTTTTCAAATTCTCTTCCAAGTGAAGAGTGTCGACTCTATTATGTTGAAACCCACTGTGAAGTTATATTTTGATTAAATATAGAAGATAGATAGAAAAAGGTCTACTTTCATGAGAGATCCTAACATGAAGTTGGCTCCTAGAGTAGAAGATCCAACTACTCTTACAAGGAGGCCATTGTTGAACAACCAAAATACTGAGGGGTGGGTTGAATCAGTATTCTAATAAACCATTTAACTACTAACCATTCAATAATTACAACATATCTAGTTGCAACTATAAACAAAAACATGAAAGGAATCATAACATCACATGGCACATGAACAATGAGATTTTTTTTATGTGGAAAAATCAGAATGGGAAAAACCACAGAGAGGATTAGCTCACAATATATTATAATTGGTCATAAGATATTATAGGGCACATTGCCAGGACACACTGTCCTTGAAAGGCTTATAGCCTCAAATGATTACAAAAGAGAGTGGTTCACTACCAAAAGGATGGACTGATGAAATACACCTTCTATGTGTTGAGTTCAGTTCCAATTAAGCTCTGGAAAACAAAATCCTGCACCGGTTTATAGGTTCACAACAACTGCCAACAACCTCACACAATAACACACTATTGCACATCACTGCTTTAATTTTCGCATAGCACACACACATATCTCTATCTATATGTCTCTATACCTTCATTACAAAAATGTTTCATACATATATATACCAACTTTCATCAACATACATCAATTACATCGGCCTAATTAGATGTAAACACAGTCGATTCAAAATAGCTCGTCAACTCAAACCAAAAACTCTTTAGTGCTCAAAATAAAATGTGCAAGACATAAATTAGGTCGGCCTGGATCTAATAAATAACTCTTTAAACATCCACGAGGCGAACACCACATAACTATGTCGGCCAAAAGAAGACTCATACCAAAAAATGTAAGCTGAAATTCTGTCATTTATATTTCTCAGCCTATTCAACCAAAATCATTGAAAACTTGTCCATAGCTACAATTAATAGTCCTAATTAACATATTAAAACCACATAGGTCAATCTTATGATATGAACAATTCCAAACCAGCTTATTGGATTAGAGTACTTGAATCACTGTTTACCAGATAGACAAAAACTATCATAAATCAATGTTGGCATCAATGAGAACACACTAGAGGGATTCTTCTTCATTCTTCCAAAATATCCCCCTTTGTCATTGATGGAAACATGTGCCAAAAATGAAGCAACAATAATTGTTTTGACCCTCCAAACCAAAATTGTGTGAACTCAACTTCCCCTTTCAGATATATAGAAACACATAAAAACTAAAAGTTTCTTATAGAACCTTCTTCATACAAAACCTTCTCCCCATTTGACATCAAGGACAAAGGGTAAACAAAAAACACTTAACAGGAACTAGGGGCACCTTGTAATTCCTTGAAAAGAGCTTCCCAAGAAGGCTTTCCATCATCCCAGATCCTCTTTGCTCTAACGCGTGCTTCGTGCAATTATTCTAGTTGTACTAAGCATTCTTCTCCTTCTTCCAGAGTGGATGGATTAAGATTCAACTTGTCTAGTTTCTCTACATCCACCAAGGCACTTGATATAGGAATGTGTTTGGACATTATCAGATCTCCAAGTTGTCCAAACTGCCTCATAGCATCTGCTTTCTACCTTTGTAGGGTAAAAACCTTGCTTTGCAAGTCAACAATAGAAGTCCAAGCAGTATAATTTCTATCATCTGCAATCCTATAGGTTCTAGAGGAATTGGCGAGTTGAGACTCTATTGAGTCCACAAGTCTTTAATGCCTCAAGTGGTATCAGCCATCACATTCAATGTACAAATAGTATCTATGCTTCGTCTTCTCACAATCCTTCACCTCTTTCAAACTTTGCAACACCTTGTTGTGTGTGATTGCACATTTATCTTGTAGAACCAATAACCTTCTCTCTATAAGTCTTGACCCTACCTCTTTCTCAGTCTGTATCTTAAGGCTAGAGGTATATTCTTTGATAGAATCAACCAAGAATTTTAAGTTTTCAATAATTAGCAAGGAATCATCAATTATGGCACTGAGGGCTATCTCCTGCAAAGCCTTAATAGCTTCATTTATCAATTCAGTTCCTCTTTGATAGGTATGTTCAATTTTCTGTGTTCTAGAGTTAAGAAAAGTAACACAAATATTTATTCCTATAGGTGACATCTTGCTTAGATCCACATAGCCTAGGTATGACAAAAGTTGAATCAACTGAGGTGGTAGCATAGGCTAAATCCTTGTTTTCCTTGTCAGTAGGCCTTTAAGAGTACTTTCAAATGATTCTTCGGATGACTTTGATAGCTCCATGGTCTTGGGAAGTTCTTCACTTCTTCCAATCTTTGTTTCTTCATTATTTTCTTCTTTCTTTTCCTCTTCTTCTCTAGAGGATTTTTCTAATGGTTTTCCTTTCTTTTCTTCCTCCTTGTCTTCATTATCTTTTCCATCATTACCCTTTTCATCTTTGTCTCCTTCATCTTCATTCTTATCTTCTCCATTATTTCCAATGTCCTCATGATGTTCTTTTGGATTGTTACTGATATCATTCTTATGCTAATCTTCAGTGTGTTTACTAGATGTTTCCTCTATATCATTCAGAGCAGCAGATGCCTTTGAAGCAACATGTGTATCACCAACCATATCTAAAATAGGATGATCCTTTACTTTTGTAACATTTGCGGGTTCTTGTGCTTGAGTTGTATGAGACGAAAAACTAGATCTCTCCTTGCCATTTCCCTTATTGTATCAAGAGTCTTTTGCCTTAACTTTTCAGTACTGACTTTCTCTTTAGTCATTAGAAGAGTGACTCTTTGTTTGAACCTTAAAAACTTAGAACATTCATTTAACAAGGTAGCAACATCTTCCTCAGACAAGGAGGATCCATATGTATTAATGACATCATATTTCATTTCATCATCAACAATTACAGATTCATACCTTCTTTGTAGTAAAGCTTCCCATACATTGTCATTCACCTTCTTCCTTACAGTTTCCATATTCTCATTAAAAATAACCATGTATTGAATGAAAGCATCTACAATTCTTTTCTTATCCTCTTTATTAACTTCAAATATTATAGTAGTAGCTAGAAAATCCTCATATTCTATCATATTATTCACTAAAGCTTCCGTCTTTAGAGCTGGATGATCACTTACTAGACGAGAGTTGGGCATGCCCTCCATAGGTTTTGATGTACCTTCTCTCTTCTTCTCATGCACATGAATTTATAAAGCTTCCATTTCATCTTTTGTCTCTTCTTCATTAGATAAGATTTCAACATTGTCTCCAAATTCTGCTTTTTCACTACTGGTGGAGGTACTGCTTCTATTCCTTTTCAATTGTTTCTCTTCTTGCAAGAAAATATCAATTTCTTCTTGTCTAGTATCACTTATGTTCCTTTTCCTATTTTCCTTTTTCTTTATTCTTCTTCCGGGGGTGATAGATGGTGCAACATGGGGTACATTTCTTTTCTTAGAAGCTTTGGTGCTGGGTCCAAAGGAAGCAGTTACATCAACTGCTGCAGGGGTGCTATGCTCTACCTTCTTTCCTTTTATTGCTTCCACTGTACCAGATGTTTTAGGTAATGTAGAGGTAGTGGTGGAAGATACTCTTCCTGATCTTCTAGGCTTAGAGGGCAGTTCAACTGATCCGGCCCTCTTTTCATCACCAACTTCCTTCAGCCTATCAACATCATCCTTAGAGAGTGAATGCATTTGAAAGAATGCCTAAATTTTTTTATTTTATATTTTAGCCCTTTGAGGTGATGAGGTTTCCAAATGTACTTTAGTAGAATTCTCTTCACATGTACCATGACGGGGTAGAGTGGGATCCTTAGGACTGCTTAACAACATTTCAATGAGGCCCTCATCTATTTTCTCATCAATATCATATCCTAGAGGTTATATTCATAGAGTCCTAGGTTCTACCGCGTCTATGATGCACTCATCAGTGGACACAAAAAAGGTTATCTCCTTTGCATATTTATTTACTATGCTTCTTGGAACTCTATCTCTTTCATACATGTTCTAAAAAATTGCAAAGAATGCAGTTAAAGCATCTCTTTGTGATTTGAAATCTCCAAGAATATGTAGATTTTCAAAGATTTGATGTGCCACTAGTCTGTTGTGATTCAATATAATGTTATTCCTTCCAGGTAGTTCTCTCAAAAAGTAGAATAGTAGACAAACTACCAAAGTACCAAACTTGAATGCATACTTCTTTGTCTTAGTTTGTTTCAGGTTATCCATAAGTTGTTGTCGAAGTAACTCACACAAATCTTAATCCCTTCCATTAACCACCATTTCATATGCAACATAAATTGCAGTTGTAGACACTGAATTGCCTCTATTGGTAAAGTAGATTTTTTGACCAATCATGACAACAACATATCTTACAATAGGGTTTGTAATGGGTTTAGTTGTCAGTGCTCTCCCATTATATGTAGCACCAGTTAGTTTCATATGACCATCATTCCGTAGAAGTTGAGAAAGCCAACTCACAGAGACCCCCAAGATCACCGTATGCAAATAACTCACGGCGTAAAGAAGAAATGGAGACAAACAATCAAGGGTGCTCTGAAAGCTGAAAAATGTATTCATCCAAGAGAGATAAAAATTAAATGATGAATCCTTATAAAAGGATATTGTGCAACCCTAAAAGAAACCCTAATAGGTAGACATTTAATAATTAATATAATTATTAAATGTCACAAAATGCAAACTAAAGTGAAATCTTAAGAGAGGAATAAAGGTAATTTAATCAACATGATTAAATTAAAACCTTTACTCTAACACCCCCCCTTAAGATGAGCAAAAGTGCAGCTACAAACATATGCAAGAAAGCAAAGGTAACTACAATGCAAGAAAGTAAACTTGGGTCCCAGCAACAAGGCCCGATCAGGTACCCAATTACAACCAAATCTCTGTAAAGTGGAGAAACAGAGAAAACCTCATGGGAAAAACTCTACTCCAAAAAGAGATGAAAGAAATAAATGCACTAATAATAGAAGGATAGGAGGTGGATAACATAAGACCCCCCATAGACAGCTTCTATCATATAAGTACATGTACAATGGTCTCCATAGGAGAAAAAGAAAGAGACTAGAAGGCCCCCCCACAATGAAGAAACTCCTGTCACACATATGGATGCCTGAGGTAGAATCCAGAAGGAGATCCTGAAGCGGCATATAATATTTCTCCCCTTGGGAAGAAACGGATCCAAAGGACAATGTCGAAGAAACCCCGTGAAAAGAGAAGAACCAAGATGTCTCAAGATGTGTTCCATGATAGGATGCTGAAGAATCTCTCTGTCTGAACTGAAACAAAAGATGTCAAATCCAAACTGAACTGAAGACTCAAAAACTGCAACCTCTGAATGCACGGATGATGGTGGGTTAACAGCTAGAATATGGCTGTCAACAAAGAGGAGCTGAAAATCCTCAAAGTAATCCTCCAGATCTGCAATATAGGACTCTACAAACAAAGACGAAATGCCTGCAAGATAAGAATCCCAAGTAGCCATGTCTGAAAGATGTATGATGTCCTGCTTAGCTGAATCAATAGGAGCCAAAGAAGAGGCAATATCAAACTGATCAAGAACAACAGGAGAAGATGCCGATACAAGTATAATCTCAGTCTGAAGAGTAGGAACTGTGAGACATTCCTCTGATTCATCGGAATATAGAAGGGTGTCTAAATACTGAAGTTCCTTTAAAGTATCATGATCAAAAGGTGTGTTCTCTCTCCAACCAATGGGTACAAGACAATCTGAAGCAGGATCCTCTGGGAATGGAGAAAGACTGGGGTCTCCATAGATCTCCCAAAGATGTGTCCAAAGTGAGTGAGGACAATCAATGCCCGATATAGCCCACACAGTGTCAGAATCAACACTAGACAAAATAACTCCTACTATGTGATTTCTAATGATATCCCAAGCTAGTTTTCCCTCTGAAGTTGCTGGTTCAGGTATGAGATCATACAAATAAGGCAACAAATTTAGCCACCTACAATGTGTAAGTATACCCTTTGCCCATGACTCATAATTACCTTGTTCCAGAAATACAACTGAAGGGTGAGTAGAAAACCCCATGATAACTCTTCAAATTAAAAATCTGAGACTAACTGACCTCAATACTGATAAATCAGATCAACATATGCCATCCCATGCAAACAAATCATTTCCAAGTGCTGAAACATCCAAGTAACTAACAGATGTGTGAAAACACAAAATACTGAATAAAAGGTACCTGGTGCAGATTCTGGAAAAATAAATTGCAGATCTGGAAAAAACAAAGGCACTACACAACCCCCCATGGCACTTTATAATACAGTGCGAGTACAAAATATGGCACAAAGTGATGTGCAAGAAACCCAATACAACACAAAAAAGGAGTAGAGAAGGAAAAACCCAGTGGGACAAAACCCCCCCTACAATGAGTTCTTCCAGTGCTTCCACTGGGTTTTTCCTTCTCTACTCCTTTTTTGTGTTGTATTGGGTTTCTTGCACATCACTTTGTGCCATATTTTGTACTCGCACTGTATTATAAAGTGCCATGGGGGGTTGTGTAGTGCCTTTGTTTTGCCATCACACCTTTGTCCGGTGAGTGTCCCTCCATGACAACAGTGAATCCAGATGATTCCAGTCTCATGTATGTGTGTTTTATTTTGCACACCACTTTTCAGTTGCAGGTGCTTTCTTGTGCACTTTCAGATGTTCTTGGTTCCTTTTCATGCACTTCATTCTTGCATTGTAAATGGGTACCTGATCAGGCCTCGTTGCGGGACCCATCTTTGCTTTCATGCATCCTATTCTAGTGTTTTAGCTTCTTCCTAAGTTCATCTTAAGGGGGGGTGTTAGAGTAATAAGTTATTATGCTTAATTAATTATATCACATTGATTAATTAATTAAGCCACTTATTCCTCTTTATTACTTAAGCTAAACTTAGGTACATTAATAATTAATTAATTATTAAGTGTGCACACTAGGGTTTCATTTAGGGTTTCCCTTTTAGGGTTTCTTGATCTCCTTCATAAGGATTGATCACATTGTAATAATTGATTCTCTTAATGCATTTTTACAGAGAGGTTTTACAGAGAACAGCTTTTTTGGTTCTTCATATCTTTTGCATGTGACAGGTATCCATCTTGCATGCAGGTGATCTTGGATTCTAACAATTATGTACTTGGACATATTACTAATATTAGTCTTTTGCTTGAACACAAGTCACATGATGTGATAGCATATAAATATACTATGATAAAACCATATTCGAATAATAAATTTACTATTTTGATTGTGAAATATACTACAAACATGATGCCTATTTCTCTATCAATCTTAGAGAGTGGTTCAAGACTATAAATTATATATTACTACCATGCACAATTTGAATTCTTAAGTTAGTGAGTGACTATTGTTATTAAATTTTCTAGGGATATGACCTTGGAAAGGGAGGCATAACCACCAATTGAGATTTGATATTAAATGATGGTTTTACTTGAAGCAAGTATGCATACACTTATTCTCTATGTATTTTATTGTTGGACTAAGAGAGAGAGATGTTTGTTTATTTGTGCCTATGAAATCAGTCTATATTGTCTATATAAGGAAAATTTGTTGATAGGGATTAGTTAGATGTTTTATGGGATCTAAGCTCCTATTTTATTACTTACTCACTCCTTAAAAAGTATCTTATTTGATATTTTCACAAAAGCAAGATCATAAATCAAATTATATTTCAAGGATTTGTTTTCATCACTACTATCCTAAACAAGTACACTATATGTGTGTCATGTATTTGTGTAGATATCCTACACCTTAGGAAGTACATTTATTTAGGTTCACCTATCAATTTACAGGATATGAGTGATACACATGTGTACCTTTATTTAAATTTTTGACCAAGGTGTTTATGTATCTTGTGAATTCATTTGGAAGAATAGTATTTTTTTCTCCATATATGGTTATTTTACATGAACCCATTCATTATGCATAAGATCCAATCTAATATTTGTGATGCATGGGGGATATATGTTGTATTTTTGGCTATTTAAAAAGTTACCTCATAATATACACTCTCCTCTCCTTAGTAATTCAAGTGATGAAATCAACAATGATACTCATGGTTTTTGATCCTTTTTTGTAACTAAAAATTAGATGATTTTGGTAGGTTTGTAAATGATTTAATGCACTGAGATGTTGCTTGTCTAAAAAATTTAGCTCATATAGCTTTGATACTTGGTATTCTTCATTGTTGATAAGTTTTTGTAATGATACCCTCAAAGAAGGGAGTTCAAACTCAAAAGGAAATATTCCTTTGATGCCATAGACTAGGGAATATGGTGTAACACTTGTAGGTGTTTGAATGATAATATGGTAATCCCATAAGGTGGGATTGAGTTGGATGTATTATTCAGGACCAATGTCATTAACTATCTTCTTTAGGTTCTTAAGGATAGTTTTGTTAGATGCCTCATCTTGAACATTACCGTAGGGGTAGTATGGTGTGGAAAAATGGTGTTGGACATAGAATTGTGAGCAAATACTTAGACATCTTGATTTTTGAAGGGTGTACTATTGTTTGTGATGATGGCATGGAGAACACCATACCAAAAAATAGGTAGTTAAGGATGAACCTCACTATCTATTTTCTAGTGATGTAGGTTAATGGGATGGATTCTATCCACTTCGTAAAGTACTCAGTGGTAGTGATAATGAAATTATGACCATTAGATGAGGTGGATGAAATATTTCTTATGAGGTCAAGTCCCCATTGTGAAAAGGGCCATTGTGTAGTGATTGGTTGCAACTCTTGGATTGGTGTTGTTGGTTCTTTTTCTTGCTACCCTCAATTCTAAGAGAAAATATGATGCCTAAAACTAGGGATCAAAGAATTAAGACAAAGATCAAGT
Source organism: Sequoia sempervirens (assembly GCA_007258455.2). Classification (NCBI taxonomy): domain Eukaryota; kingdom Viridiplantae; phylum Streptophyta; class Pinopsida; order Cupressales; family Cupressaceae; genus Sequoia; species Sequoia sempervirens. The sequence goes on from VDFB02168118.1 coordinate 161,768,783, forward strand.
ATCTATAATCAAACCAAGGACAAGAAAAATCCAATTAACAAGGTTGGACCCAACTGTTGGTGTAATTAATTATTTAATTACACTTTACATAAGTTTACTTAGGCATTATTTAATTCCTAGGTTATAGGTTGTTATCCTTATCTTGCTGAGCTATCTTTTTGCTCAAGATAAGATTAGGGTTATGCATACTTGCTTTTATAAAGGAAATTATGTCTTGTAATTATTGTACTTCGAATATATCAATTTGCACATCTTCATGCAAACTCTCTGCTTTTTTGTTTTTCTCTTTGTGGAAGGTTACTGGTTTGCATTTCAGATTTTGGTTTCTAACACCAACCTTCTACACTTCAAGCTCCATAGGACTTAGGAGGGTACCTATTACAAGTCTTAGAGAATTATAATCCTTTTACAAATTATGATAAATTCTCAAATGTATGAATAAAGGGTGCATTATGTTTCATCAAATTCAAGTATGATCCCTTGTACCTGGAATAATGTTGAGAACTAATAATTTATATAAACATGCCTTCATCTCAAACTCATAGAGGATTGATACATTGATAAAATTCAAGAAAATTATCTATAATATCTAACCTGCATGAACACATAAGAACCCTAATAAATTAGACTTAAAAGAACAAATTCATTAAGATTTATACAAGTTTGGGACCATTTTGGAAGCATAAATTGCACAAGATTGACTAGTGCTTGAGTGTGGGCTACAAAGTCATATATCCTACATCTTATGTCATAATTTTAAACATGTTTTGATGGTCATTTGTTGTATTATCACCTGATGATAATAAGACCTCTAAAGAATGCATTGTAACCATACTTAATAATCCACCTAAAAACATAACATTCCTCTTATTCTCATAAAAACATTTACTCTATTTATTGAATAGAAGGCAATTAAAAAATAATTCACTATAACAAATATGTAGGAAGACAACAATAAACAGTAATCACTATGAATTGATGACCTACAACTGCATACCTTCACCAAACTTAGACCACAATCTCTTTCTTGTATAGAGTCCTTTCTGTTCTTGTAGAACCTCCAAAATTAGAACCCTTTTCAAATGACAAAAAAATACCTTTTATAGTGAAGGGGCAAATACCAATTGAACCATAAACTAATACTTGGAACAAATTGGACCCTCAAATTTGAAATTGATTTACAACTGAAATATTCCATTTGTCCATTTATCTTTCCCTCCTCATTTACCCCAAATTTGATAACTAAAAATTTATTTATCATTTTACATTTTTGTACAAATGATTTAGTTTTGCATAAAAACCCATTTACCAACTCCATTTTCACTTGACAGTGAAAAGTATTAGTTTCAGATGAAAAAACCCATATACTACTAGTTAAAAAAAAAGCATTCACCATCTTATTTAACCCTCAGAGTCTTCATTTTATTTGCATTTAATTTCTACATTTTTCAAAAAAAAAAAAACCTTGCAACCATTATTTTATTCATTTCACTTGAAGCTATTTTTCTTTATTTATCAACATTATTCTCATTTATTTATTGCCTCGTTTTTATATTAAATTGGCATCAATCTCTTTTCTCTACATTTTCACATATCCTTGGCTCTAAGTCAACTCTTCTTTATGCTAGGTCATTTTTGGCTTAGGTTATTCTTTAGCTTTTAGAAACTTCTCAAAACAACATTCAAATTGGTGCCAAGGTGTGAGAAATAATACATGGACCATTTGGGATGCAAAAATCACCATTTGGAGCTTGAAAATGGCTCCAAAAAATAAATCAAACATTTTGCACGTAATGGTCCTTTATTTCAGCGTTGGAAGAGTAATATTGCAGCTTTAATCAATAAAAAAGTTTCCTTAGATGGTGTTTTCAATAAAAATAGTTGAACCTCCCAAGGACCAAGTAATGCGGAAGCAAAAAGGATAATCAAACAATATTTAATCATGGTTTAAAACATAAAAAAACTGCTCAAATTATCCAACATTGGTCAAACATTTGTGAGTATTAACCAATCACATTGCTAACACATGGATTTAGCCCAGTGTAAGTTTCACCTTCAGCCTTTACTTCCAAACAATGCTCATGCATGATGAAAATGAATGGAGGGTGGATATTTTATCATTGAATAATAATGTAGCACAAGTATTTCTTGGTAGAAGCTCCTTAAACCTATGGTTATGTGCCATTTTGCCACATGGAGTTTCCTTTTCACATTTAAAATTAGCATTTCACTCAGAGAAAACTTCAAAATATGCCATTTAAAAAAAATCACTTGCTTGCTCTTTCATGGGTTATGTCAAATCTTTAAAACCATTATTTACCTCCCTTATATAAACATTTAAACAATTAAAAATAATTTCAAATTTAAAACATAATGAAGTTGGCAATTTAATTATTTTGCAAGAAAAACAACATAATCATCACCAAAGGCACATGTGACCTTTAGATGTGAATTTTTTCAAGGACCTTAATTAATTATTTAACTCCTTTCACCATCTCATATTTTTCATAACATATCAAATTTCGATACATCCTTTGTAAATTGGGCCCTCTAGCGAGGAGTTTAACAAACTTTTAGTTTGAGCCTTGAAACTTCTTCAAAAACCACAAAAATGGAGATGAAAAACTATTAAAGGAAAATGAGTAAGTGGGTCATCACTAGAACTAAGAGATTCAAACTTTCTTATAGGACCTTATAGACTCGCTCCGAAATGACAATAGATTAAAAAGTGCCTCAAAACTTCTTCAATTCTCGTAAAATTGAATCTACATGGTCCATATGGCCTATCAAAGAATTCTACCAATTGGATTTTTATGACAAGATCTAGATTGAGAGATTTTAATTCCAAAAGTTATAAGCCTATTTGTCACAATAGGGATAAAAAATAAGGTTTTGTCACTAGTCTAAGGGTTTAGATTGCATTAGGAACTCGTCCAATTTGCAAGTATCAATAGGTATGTGAATGAGATCTCTAGGCTACTAAAACTATAGAAATTTCTTCACAAATTGATGTGCCTGTTGATCTATGCTAAGCAAATAGTACACTTTTCTAAGTAGCTTTTTAGCAAGGGTATGGCCACTAGAATGTGACCCATAAACACCTTCATGTACCTCATGTAGGGTAGTTTTAGCCTCTTCCAAGTTTAGAAATATAAGTAATGTATTTTCAAGACTCTTTTGGTATATAGTGTGTCATCAAGAATGGTGAAACATGATGATTGGTGGATAAAGGTTTTCTTTTGGTTAGTGTTTAGGTTAGGTGGGATGATGTTATCATGTAGGTAGGCATAAATGTCATGGTATCAAAGGGAATTAGGACAAACAATTTTGCATACATATTTTGACTCAAGGACATCAAAGGTAGAAATTGTTGAACAAGACAACTAAGAGGGGGGGTGAATCAGTTGTAGCAATTTTGACAATCAAAACCCTCAATAGAAGTTAGATTTACAAGAATTCATATAACCTTTGTACTACTACTGTGATTAATCATTAAAAGTAGAAACAAAAAATAGAAGTAGCAAAACCATACACACAAGAACACTAGATTTATGTTGAAAACCCAATGAGGGAAAACCACGGTGAGGATTAGCTCATAATATAAAGAATTCCAAGATTGAATACAAAGGCTCACTGCCAGAAAGGATCATTGCCAAGACAAGACACACTGTCCAATGAGGGCTCACTGCCTAGGCTCAGTGCCACAAAATTACAAAGAAGATAGAGGAGAGTTGTTACAGAGAAAAAACTATCTCATTGCAACAAAGATTCCACCACAATTTTCTCACACTTTTGTAGACATGCTTGAAAGACAGAGTACACCTTCAACTCAGTGCCTTTAGGAACTCAACACTTTGAAAATTCTCACTGATCTGCTCGAACTCGCATCACACACACATATCTCACATGTCTCTATGTCTCTCACAAACATCTCAACTCATACTTATACCATCTTCAACCTTGAAACCCTTCCAAGGTCAGCCATACACAATTTTTTTTTTTAAATTCAAATTAGGTCGGTGCTAAAGCATTCCTGTGGTGAAAGAGAATGAGGGTGAACCAAACACATTATTAATGAGGACCTAAATGAATCCCAACAAACCTCAACATGCTTCCACAAACTTTTCAAGTAGTGTTTAACACAAGGTCGACCAACACCCATGTAAACACATAAAATAATTAAGTACATGCATCCTTGAATCAGTCCAATCTTTTTAGACAACAAACTTTACTTGAAAACAATCTTGAGTAAGTAATGAACACTTGAAAATCCATCCAAAAGCTTCACAACAAACTTCACCTGAAGAGTATGAATATTTTATACATTTGAATAACCCTATCAACCTTTGAAATGCACTATAACTTAGAAACTCATCAATAGAAACACAAGATTTCAATTCCTCTTGAACAAAGCAAGAGAGCAACCTTATCAACTTATTCTTAGAACCACAAGTCCTGAAACCATAATGCGGAGAAATGTGGAGCAAATACATTTCTCCCAGACCACATCCAAATGCATTGAAATGCACAGTTCACATATTGGTGAAAATATCTCGCACTATACGATGATCTAGAATCCCAAATTCTAGATATAGAAACTACCAATAGTCATGAACAATACTTCAAATTCACACAAGCATAGAATCAACCTAGAAGAAATGTGGAGAACATCTTGGAGCATACACTGAATACCTGCATGACACTATTTTCTCTATTTATCAAATTTTCTCAAAAACACTTGGAAACCAAGTACCAGAGACATCATAGAAGCACATACTTCACTTTAACACATCTCTAGACATAGCAACATAAGGATAAATCCATGTACTCATAACGCTTCTTCAACATATCAACTATTCATGCACAACCTACAAACCTTCTTTATTACAATTTTCTCAATATCCTCAACTTATACAACCAATAATTAGCTTCCTTGACATTAATGACCAACAACCAGTTGAAATCAATGACAACACCTTCATGTAATTGCAACAATCTCCCCCTTTGTCATTGATGGCAACACATGATGTGAAAAACCATCAAAGACAACACAATAGCTCTGAATAAATTTTCCTGCAACTTTTCTTGAATTTTGAGTGACAGCTTTTTTACATGATGCTTTCTCTCCCCCTTTGACATCAATGACAAAGAAAAAAGATGTTTTTCATTGTTCTCTCCTTTTGACATTGAACCAAGATCTATACTAGTATTGAATACTCCCCCTTAGGAGTACACCAAAACAATTGCATAATGACAACACATGACACTACTTACTCCCCTTGAGAGGTAGCCACCAATCATTAGTCGAAAAGGAAGATAGATCCATAGATCCATTGGATTGATGCATCTCCATATGCATCTAGTTCAATAAAGGAGGGGGAATAACCCCCAACTTCTCTCGAAGATACTCAAAAGTATCTTTAGGAAGAGCCTTAGTAAATATGTCAGCAATCTAATCCTTTATAGGTAATACTAAAGCTTTACTTCATTCTCCATAACCTTCTCTCTCAAAAAGTGATACCTAATTGATATATGATTTGTCCTTGAGTGCCTCAATAGAGATGGGATAATCATAAATTACTATGATATCCTTCAATGTATGTCTCATCCACAAAACTTGTGTGCAACAAGATGCTGCAACAATATACTTAGCTCTGCATTGGATAAGGAAATTGAATCTTTCTTTTTGCTTAACCATGATACCAATCTATATCCAAGAAATAATGCACAACCACTTGTAATTTTTCTATCATCAACACAACCTGCCCAATCTACATTTGTATATGCACTTAGTGTAAAATCAATATCCCTAGGATACCATAAGCCATGATCCGGAGTGCCTTTTAGATATATGAATATCCTCTTAATAGTTGCAACATGTGTTTCTTTGGTATCCTCTTGAAATCTAGTCATAAGACAAATTGCATGCATGATATCCTATCTGGTAGTAGTTAAATACAACAGTCCTCCAGTGATTGATCTGTATTTTCTTTGATCAACCTTAGGAGAATCATCATCCTTACTCAATTTGCAACCAATTACCATAGGAGTGCATACTTTGATTGTGAAATGAAAATCCCTTTGTTTGTTTGTTTGTTTGTTTTATTTTCAGTCCAAGGAAGAAATTCATCTCACCAAACATAGACATCTCAAACTCTTTTTGCATTTCTTGAACAAACATCTTACACATATTTTCATTTCCTCCAAAAATAATGTCATCCACATACACAACTACTATCAAGATCTTGTCATCTTCAATTTTGAAATATAAATTACTATCTAGAGTACCTTTTTTGAAACCTTGCAGAATCAAATATTTGTCCAATCTTGTATACCAAGCTCTAGGAGCTTACTTTAAACCATATAAATCTCTTTTCAATATGCATACCATATCCGATTGATCTAATAATCAGAATCCCTCTGGTTGTTCTATGTAAACTTCTTCTAACTCACCATTCAGAAATGCAGGCTTCACATCCATATAGTAAACTTTAAAGTCCTTATGAGCAACAAATGCCAAAAACATTTTGATAGTTTCCATTCTAGTCACTAGGGAAAATCTCTGTTTGAAATCTATACCTTCCACTTGTGAGTAGCCTTTACACACAAGCCTTGCCTTGTTTCTTACTACTTCTCCATTCTCATTAGTTTGTTTCTAAAAATCTACTTACTTCTAATTATGTTCTTGTTTGCTAGTCTAGGAACCAATTCCAAAGTTTGGTTTTTCTCAATTTGCATAAGTTCCTCTTCCATTTCTTTCATCCAACGTTCATCTTTGCATGCCTCACTCACTGTCTTAGGATAAACTTTAGAATGCAAGCAATAATTTACCTCAACTTCAATAGCTTTACTTCTTGTCAATACACCTTTCCTCTTGTCTCCAATGATCTGATCTTTTGAATGATTCCTTTGCACATACTTAGGGGTTTTGGGAACCTTTTCTAGAGCTTCTTCTTCTTCATTCTACACTTCGTGTTCTCCAACTATTTCTTCTACTTCTCTACAATCAAACCTTCATCTGACACATATCCATCAACTTGAATTAATTCTTCAATGCTTCATCAACCTTGAAATTTGTGCTTTCTACAACCTTTCTCAGCCTTTTATTGTAAAATCTGTAAGCTTTGCTTCTAGCAAAGTATCCAAGGAAAATACCCTCATCACATCTAGCATCAAACTTTCCTAAATTTTCTTCAACTCTCTTGATATAAAACTTTCTTCCAAATACCTTGAAATACCTAATAGTAGGAATCTTTCCACACCATAGCTCATAGGGGGTCTTATTGCAGTTAGCTTTTTCCTAAAATCAATTGAACACATAAACAATAGTGTGAATTGCTTCTCTCTAGTAAACTTCCGATAGACTTGCCTTTGTTATCATTGTTCTAGTTGAATTGTCATGTTCTTTCTTTTAGCTACTCCATTCTACTGAGGAGTTCTAGGGGAAGACAATTATCTTCTTATACCATGGGCTTCACAAAACATGCTAAACTCATTGGAGGTGAATTCACCACCTCTGTCAGACCTCAAAATTTTTATTTTCAAATCTATTTCATTCTCAACCATTGCCTTAAATTCCTTGAATTTGTCTAATGCATCAAATTTCTCTCTAAGAAAAGTAACCCATGTCATTCTAGAGTAATCATCAATCAAAAGCATAAAATACCTGTCACCTTATAGACTTCTCACCCTCGTAGGACCACAAAGGTTTGTATGAATCAATTCCAATAGTCCAATAGTAGATTGTTCCTTTGACCTAAAGCTATTTCTAGCTTGCTTTCCAATCTGACAATCCTTGCAGACTGCATTAACATGCGTTGTAATTCTTGGTAAATCTCTCATAGCTTGTACTGCACTAATTCTCACCATGTTGTCAAAGTTCATATGACACATCCTAGAGTGCCATAGCCAATTGTCATTAATATGAGACATAAAGAAATTCCCATCAACACCTTTCTGTTGATAGATGTTTCCTTCAGTCTTCTTTCCAACAACAATCACAGTTTCAGACCCTTTTTTGACTTCACATTTTCATCCTTGAACACAAGATTATATCCCTTACTACACATTCATTTGAAACTCAAGAGATTATGTCTCAAACCCTTAACATAGTAGAAATTATCAGTATTATGTTTTCCATCAAAACTGATTGAACACATCCCACAAATCTTAGCACCAGAATCATCTCCAAACTTAACAAAGCCTCCATCATATTTTTCAAGTTTAACAAAATTACTCTTATCACTAGTCATGTGATGTGAGCAACCACTATCAATGACCCAGTAGTTCTCTTCTTGTTTATCATGAAGAGCAAATACCACAATACCTTCAACTTTCATCGAAGCACTTTCCTTCACACATATTTCACAAGTAGATTCATCTTTTAAAGCCAAGAACAAGCATTCATTATCATCAAATCTCCATAATCAAACTCATCATCAGAAATGACAGCATCTTCATTGACATAATATGCTCTCTTGACCATCTTTCCTTTATTTTCTTTACCTTCTCTATGTTTATTTCTTTCAACTTTTTTTGGACATCTTGAAGTATAATGACCTATGCCCCCACAACTAAAAAAATTGAATGGTAATTTACCTTGATACTTACCAGAGCCCTTTTTCATTCTTCTTACAAAATTATCTTCCACTTCATCAAGATTTTCTTCATCCAGATCTTCCACTTTTGTAGCCTTGAAAGAAGTTTCTTTGTTCCATTTTTCAACCCAAGCTTTCTCATCTCAAATGAGGTTAGAGTACCAATCAACTGATCTTTAGTATAAGTATTATAATCTACAATTTCCTCTATAGCATATACCTTTCACTGTATATATCAGGGAGATTTCTAAGTACCTTCTTCACTATCCTAGATTCATCTATTTGTGCACCAAGTCCTCTCATTCTACCTACCAAATCATCTACTCTTTGCATGTAGGACTTGATGTTCTCATCTTCGCCCATTCACAAGGTCTCAAATTGTGCCTCCAAGTTCTGAAACTTTGCTTGTTTAATATTTTCATCTCCTTCATACATATTTTCCAACTTATCCCAGACCTCTTTAGCAGTCTTCAGATTCATAACTTTAACTAATTCAAAATGTGAAAGACTATTTACAATAATAAACCTTGCCTTATTGTTGATTTCATGTTCTATGATCTCATCAGTAGTACTTGGACCATTTTCTAGAGCAAAATATTGATTCTAAATAGACTTTTCAATCTCATCCATAGTACGCCAGATATCCTTCCATCTTTTTTTTTTCCAGAATACATAGTCAGTGCCATGGAACCTAGGACACTCAATAGTGACCTTGTTCATCATCCCAGACCTTCCTTAAGCGGTTAAGCTCTTCTCCAAGGAACCTTGCTTTGATACCAATTTTTGAAAAAGACAACTGAGAGGGGGGTGAATTAGTTGTAGCAATTTTAATAATCAAAACCCTCAATAGAAGCTAGATTTACAAGCATTCATATAACCTTTGCACTGCTAGTGTGATTAATCATTAAAAGAAAAAGCATAAACTAGAAGCAACAAAACCATACACACAAGAACACCAGATTTATGTGGAAAAACCAATGAGGGAAAAACCACGGTGAGGATTAGCTCACAATATAAAGAATTCAAAAATGAATATAGAGGCCCACTGCTAGAAAGGCTCATAATCAAAATAGGACACACTATCCAATGAGGGCTCACTACTCAGGCTCACTACCACAGAATTACAAAGATTATAGAAGAGATTTGTTAGAGAGAGAAACTATCACAATGCAATTGAGTTTCCACCACAATTTTCTCACTTTTATAGACATTCTTGAAAGATAGAGTACACCTTCATCTCACTTTAGGAATTCAACACTTTGAAAATTCTTATTGATCTACTTGAACTCACATCATAGAAACATATCTCACATCTCTCTATGCCTCTCACAAACATCTCAACTCATACTTATACTGTCTTCAACCTTGAAACCCTTCCAAGGTTGGTCATACACAATTTGTATTTACAAATTCAAGTTAGGGTAGCACCAAAGCATTCCCATGGTGGAAGAGAATGAGTGTGACCCAAACACATTCTTAATGAGGACCTAAATGAGTCCCAACACACATCAACATGCTTCCACGAACTTCGAAAGTAGTGTTTAATACAAGGTCAACCAATACCCATGCAAACAAATAAAACAATTAAGTACACACATCCTTGACTTGGTCCAATCTTTCCAGACAACGAAATTTACTTGAACATGATCTGGAGTAAGTAATGAACACTTGAAAAACCATCTAGAAGCTTTACAACAAACTTCACTTGAAGAGTATGAATATTTTGTACATTTGAATAACCCTGTCAACCACTGAAATGCATTGTAACTTAGAAACTCATCAATAGCAACCCAAGATCTCAATTCCTCTTGAAAAAAGAAAGAGAGCAACCTTATCAACTTATTCTTAGAACCGAAAGTCTTGAAACCATAATGCGAAGAAATGCAGAGAAAATACATTTCTCCCAGACCAAATCCAAACACATTGAAATGCACAATTCACATACTAGTGAAAACATCTTGCACTACATGACGATCCAGAAGCCCAAATTCTAGATATAGAACCTACCAACAGTTATGAACAATACCTCAGATTTACACAAGCATAGAATCAACCTAGAAGAAATGTGGAGCACATCCCAGAGCATACACTAAATATCTACATGACATTATTTTCTTTATTTATCAAATTTTCTCAAAAGCACTTGGAAACCAAGTACTAGAAACGTCATAGCAGCACATAGTTCACTTTAACACACCTCTAGACAAACAACATAAGGATAACTCCATGTACTCATAGCACTTCTTCAACATCTCAACTATGCATGCACAACCTACAAACCTTCTTTATTACAATTTTCTCAATATCCTCAACATATACAACCATTAACCAACTTCCCTGACATCAATGAAAACAACATCCGGTTGACACCAATGACAACACCTTCATACTTGTAGTAGGAACCAGAATTTTTTCAACTACAAACTCACATCTCTGACTATTATGAGGAATATCTAGGAGAGATCCAATAGTCACCATAGCATCTACAACCTTATTGTTTAATTTGGGTATTTTCTCAAAGGATATAGTAGAAAAATATTATTTGAAGCTATTGACCATTATCTTATATGGTAAGAATATATCGTCCTCTAGATTTGATAATCATCATTAATCTATCTAACAACTAAATGTCAATCATTGTAGACCTGCAACTCCTTGATTTTCTATTCTATCTTATGATAAGTGATTCATGTTCAAAAAATTTATTAGTACACAAAAATTCAAATTGATATGATTTTGGAATACAATCACCTCGAGGGGTGATGAATAAGACTCTTGCTCCTAAATCATGTTGTGTGTGTGACCCATCAAAGTGAAATTTCCATATATTTGAAGGGATGATGATGAGAATTGCTTTGTCTAGTGATATTAGAGAATCATCATCATACTAAGGTGCTTCAACTAACTGATCAGTGATAACTTGTCCATTTATTAAATTTTGATCTACATACTCTATATCAAACTTGTTTAATATCATAACCCACTTAATGATGCAACCAATCAATGTTGCTTTGGATAACATATACTTCAATAGATCAATTTTGGATAGGTGATTGAGCATGTAGTGTCATAGATTTTGTGATGCGAAGATGAATGCTAAACATGTTTGCTCAATAGGAGTCAATTAAGCTTGTAGTCTACTAATGTACTTCTTATGTAATAGACCACTCTCTTTTCTAGATTCATCATGTTGTGCCAAGATATCTCCTGTTGGTATGTGGCAACTGATCATGCTATATTGTATAGCCCATGGTATACTGTACACCCTGGCCCCCCGTCCTCGCCGGGGTTCGGGGCCAGGCTGGGCCCCGGGCGCCCCCGAGAAATTTTTTTTGCCATTTTTTTCACGTCGTCAGCGAAAAAGGAAAAATCTCCGAAAAAGAAAGAAAACCGACTTTGTAAAACCCTAATTCGAAGCTTCAAAAGCTTGCTGTGCGCTGGGATGGGGTTACAAAGATGAAGAAAACACTCCATTATTCGTGAGATTGCATTATGGTTTTGCAATCGGATAATGTGCGCTATTGGATGGTCAGCGGGTTTGCGGATGTAGCCCAGATTGGGTGAACTACATTAAATTTCGTTATGATTTATTTTGTGTATGTTTTAGTTTCTTCATATTATTTAAATCTACATTTAATTGTTAGATATTCACATCTCTAACCCTAACAAGTGGTATCGTGACGAAGAAGTGGATTATCGCCTGTAGGAAGGAGCCCCAATGCTGAGGGCTTTTGCCCGGGCGACGAAAGTAAGAAGGCGCTGAGCAAGTTTACCGCGTAACTATCGCTTGCGGAAGATGGAGGACTTATCTCTATCGTAAGGATTTATGGCGCTTACTGGAAGGGAAAGCCAAGAAACCTCGCAACAATGTCGTGATGAGGATCGAGATCTTGATAGAAAGGCTCTACAATATTCGGCTTCATGCCCGCAATAACTGGTGTTTAATATTACAGCAACAAACACAACTCAAGAGTTGATGGAAACTCTGGCGAAGTTAGATGAAAAGCCTTCCGCTTTGAATAAGGTATTTCTTATGAAACGCTTATTTAATATGAAATGGGCAGAAGGTGGGTCAGCATCGATCATTGGAATGAGTTTATCACTGGCCACCAATTAACCTCTAAAAGCAAACTCTTTGATGAAGAAGTTAGGGCTCTTTGATTCGTGGTTCTTTGCCCGAAGCTGAATAGCTTGGTAATGGTCATAGCAATTTTGTTTCTGTTTCGAATACATTGAAGTTTGATGATGTTGCTGGTGTTATTTTGAGCCAGGAAATTCAGAGGGAAAAGCTCGGAACATCCACACTGCAAGTTGTTTTGAATGTAGAAAGAAAGTAACAAAGGAGAGAGGAAACAATTCTAGAAGTCATGGGAAGTCACGAGGAAAATCAAAGGACAAAAGGTCTCAATCTAGAGATAAGAGGGATTGTTGGTACTATGGTAAGTCGGGTCATTTTAAGAAAGATTGCCGGTCTCATAAAAATAAAGGAGACAAAAAGGAAGGAAGCAAAGATAAAATGTTGTAAGTAATAAATTTGATGAGGATGCTTTGATTCTTTCCCTTGATAATGTCGATGATTCTTGGGTGTTAGATTTAGGGGCTTCATTTCATGCTACCTCCCATAGAAGTTATTTTCTTGATTATGTCCAAGGGGATTTTGGGTTGGTTTATTTAGGAGATAACTAACCCTGTTAGATTGTTGGAAAGGGAAGAATCAAGATTAAGTTGTAGAATGGGAATCATTGGCTACTACGTGAGGTAAGGCATGTTCCAAAGTTAAGCAGAAATTTAATTTCAGTATGGCAACTAGATGATGAAGGTTGTGTTGTTACATTTCATGATAAAAATTGGAAGGTCACAAAGGGTGCCTTACTGGTAGCAAAAGGTGTGAAAGTAGGCACCTTATATCTTTTTACAGGTCATACTGCTCCTTCTACTTTAATTGTTATGGAAAAAGGTCAATGTTCAGGAACAATTACTGCAGTTGAGTAGGTAGAAGATCATGCAGTTGTTGTGGACTCTGAATCAACACTGTGGCATAATAGACTTGGGGCATAAGGAGTGTAAAAGTATGAAAAGTACTTCATTCAAATAATGTTTTCATTAGGGTCTAAAATGTGTTAATATGGATTTCTATGAAAGTTGTGTGTATGGAAAACAAAAAGAGAGTTAGTTTCAAGGATGGGAAGCAAAAGAAAGATGAGAAATTGGAGCTTGTGCATACAGATGTATGGGGACTAGCTTAGGTATCTTCTGTCAGTGGCTCTATGTATTATGTTACATTCATTGATGATGCAAATAGGAAGGTATGGATTTATTTTCTTAGGCGTAAATCTGATGTATTTGAAACTTTAAAAAATGGAGAAGCTTGGTTGAGAATGAGATCGCAAAAGATAAAATGTCTTTGGGATTTGATAATGGTGGTGAGTATTGCAGTAAAGAGCTTGAAGATTATTGTTCCTCTAATGGTATCTCGAGGTAGAAAACGCTGTCCCAAGGACTCACAAGAAAATGGAGTGGGTTTGTTTACGAATAGAACAATAATGGAGCGCGGCACCTAACTATGATTGCATGTTGGGTTGCCTTTAAAAATGTGGGCCGAGGTCAGAACACTGTTGTTTACTTAATCAACAGAGGCCCTTCTAATCCTCTAGGTTGTGGTATTCCAGAGGAAGCATGGAAAGGTAAGAAGGTGAGTTATTCTTTTCAAAACCTTCGGTTGTGAAGCATTTGCACATGTAGATTCTGAAAATAGAACCAAGCTTGATGCAAAATCAAAGAAATGTGTATTTGCTGGATATGGCATTGATGAATTTGGTTATAGGCTTTGGGATTTTGAAAATCAGAAAATTGTGAGAAGCAGGGATGTCATATTCAATGAAAAAGTGTTGTACAAAGATCTATTGCTGCAGCATGAGAAGAAAGAAAATGATTATGTGCGTTGGATGATATTCCCAACAATGATGTTTCAGTTGGTTCCTCGGCGTCAAGCAACAACAACAACAAATACCACAAACTCCTGTTAGACGATCTTCAAGGGTAAGTAGACCTCCAGAAAGATTCTCTCCCTCTTTGTATACTATTCTGTTAACTGATGCTGGTGAACCAGAATATTATGAAGAAGCTATGTAGGTGGATACCAAGGTTTAGTGGGAGCATGGAACGAAAGAAGAAATGGACTCCTTGCTGGAAAATCAGACTTGGGAATTATGCAAGTTGCCTGCAGGGAAAAAGGCTTTACCAAACAAATGGATTTATAGGTTGAAAGAGGAGGATGAAGGTAAGAAAAGATTTAAAGCCAGATTAGTTGTAAAGGATTTTGCACGTAAAAGGGTATTGATTTTGATGAGATTTTTTCTCCCCGTTGTTAAAATGACTTCTATTCATATTGTTTTAAGTATTGTGGCCGCTTAAAGATTGCATTTAGAACAACTTTGATGTTAAAAACAACAACCTTTCTCCATGGTGATTTGGAAGAGAAAAATATATATGGAAATCAAATCCACAAGGATTTGAGGTCAAAGGTAAGCAACTAGTGCGTGATTGAAGAAAAGTTTATATGGCTTGAAGCTAAAGCACCCTCGACAATGGTATTTGAAATTTGGATGCTTTATATTTGAAAGCAAGGCTACAACAGTGTAATTGACCATTGTGTTTATTTTAAGAGGTTGATAATGATGCCTACATTATTTTTATGCTTATATGTTGATGACATGCTTCTTGTAGCCGGGTCTAACATGGATCACATAAGTGAGCTTCAAAACAAACAGCCTAGAAAACACTTTATATGAAGGATTTGGGTGCAGCAAAGCAAATCGCTAAAGGAAATTTGTAGAGATAGGAAAATAGGAAATTCTGTTTTTATCTCGTGCTAATTATGTTGAAAAGGTGTTGCAGATATTTCATATGGATAATGCAAAAGCTGTCAGCACACCTTTGCCTAGTCATGTCAAATTGACTAAGGATATGTGTCCAAAGACACAAGAGGAGGAAGAAAAAATGTCCAAGGTACCATATGCTTCAGCTATAGGAAGTTTAATGTACGCCATGGTATGCACGACCCGATATTGCACATGTCGTAGGAGTTGTTAGTAGGTATTTGAGTCATCCTGGAATTGAGCATTGGAATGCAGTAAAATGGATTCTCAGGTATTTGAGAGGTACATCCAATAAGTGTTTATGTTTTGGGGGCTCTAATACTGATTTAAAAGGCTATGTTGACTCAGACTTGGCAGGGGATATAGATACCAGGCGAAGTACCACAGGTTATGTATTTACCGTTGGTGGGACAGCAGTGAGTTGGATTTCTCGATTGCAAAAGGTGGTTGCTTTATCCACCACAGAGGCAGAGTATGTTGCTGCAATAGAGGCAACAAAGGAGATGATATGGCTGCAACTTTTCATGGATGAGTTGGAAAAACAACAGAATGGAAATTACTTATTTACAGACAGTCAGAGTGCTATACATCTTGCAAAGAATTCTGCCTTACATTCTAAAACAAAACACATACAATTGAGATATCATTTTATTCGGTCAGTGTTGGAAGATGGACAGGTCAAGTTGGACAAGATACATACAGATGTCAATCTAGCGGATATGTTTATGAAGGCGGTGCCAAGGGAGAAGCTGAGCTCCTCTTCAGCTTTAGTTGGCCTTCAAGGTTGATTTCAAGTATAACAAAGCAGCAGGGTCCAAGGTCCTTATTTCCAGTGGGAGCTGTAAGTGCAGCAATGTTGTCCAGGATTAGTCTCCAAGTGGGAGATTGTGATGGTGTGGAGCCTGATCAGTCTCCAAGTGGGAGATTGTTGGTATGTGGTGACTGATCATGCTATATTGTAAAGCCCATGGTATACTGTACACCCTGGCCCCTCGTCCTCCGAAAAAGAAAGAAAACCAACTTTGTAAAACCCTAATTCTGGAAGCTTCTAAAAGCTTGTTAAAATGGGTTGGGATGGGGGTTACAGTATGAAGAAAAATGCGATTATTCATGAGATTGTAATAGGTTTTGCACTGGATAATAAAAGTATTGGATGGCTGCGGTTTGGTGGATGTAGCCCAGATTGGGTGAACCACATTAAATTCTCTATGTTATGATTTATTTTGTGTATGTTTTAGTTTCTCTGTTTATTATTTAAATCTGCATTTAATTGTTAGAAATCTGCATTTAATTGTTAGATATCTGCTATCTCTAACCCTAACATCTCCTAGTGTTGTTGATGTAACTGAAATGTACAATATCAATGGTTTATTTGGAATGGGAGGCATCAATATTGGTGGCGAAGCTAGATAATCCTTAATTTGTTGAAAGGATTGTTGAAATTTCTCATCCCATTTGAACATGACATCTTTATGAAAGAGATGAGAGAATGAATGAAATTTATTATCTAGCTAAGATATAACCTATTTGATAGATTTTATTTTTCCTTAAAGACTACAAAGCTGCTTGAGATTGTTTGGTGGAGGCATCTCAATTATGGTTTAATTTTTTGGGGTTGACTTTAATACCTTTAGGACACATAATTTATCCCAATAGATTTCTTGAAGTGACACTAAATAAAAATTTCTTTGGGTTTAGCCTCACTTGATATTTCTCTTGTCTGTAAAAATATTTATCCAAGAACATCTAAAAGTTATTTCCTTGTTATTGATTTCACAAGAAAATAATCTACATAATCTTCCACTATGTTGTGGAACATGTCATAGAAAATCACTGTCATAACTCTCTGATATTTTCCACCTACATTCTTAAGACTAAAGGCATTACATTCCAACCATAGGTACTCCAAGAGCATGTGAAGTTTATCTTGTATTGGCCTTCTTATGCTATATGGATTTGATTATATCATGAAAAACTATCCATGAGGGAAAGCATCTCATGGCCTACTATTAAATCCCCTATGATGTCTATTTTTGGTAACAAAAAGTCACCATTTAGACAAGCCTTGTTTAGATATCTAAAATTTATACATATACAAATTCCCTTAGTGGGTTTTGAAATAGGTACAAGGTTTGAGATCCACTATGGATAATCTATCGGTCTAATAAAGACAACATCTAGCAATTTTTTTAGTTCCATCTTGACTAGTAGTGTAATTTGGGAATGCATCTTACATATTTTCTATTTTATAGGTTTAGCCTCTAGGTAGATCACCAAATGATGGAATACCAATGTTTTATCTAGTCCTGGATTGACTTTCTATAGTTCAAGGATTCATGTGAAATTTATTATTTCTCTTTAGGTTTCAATGATGAAACAAAGAATGTGATTTTGGGACTGTTAGTTGTTCCAATATTTATTTCCTCTAATACCTCTATGAATATTTTTGACCTATATTGATGTTTAGTGACACCGGGGAGGTCAAATCCTTCATCCTTAGGTGACTTAGAGAGGTTTTCACCCTTGGATACATCCTTTATTTTTACTTTTTCATGATATGAAAGCGCCACATTATGGTTTTCACTAGGGGATATTTTTATTATTTTATGTTTTCTCTTTTGCAACTGAAATATTTTATTTTTCCCCCAAATTATTCTTTTTCATCAAGGTCTATGTCAAATCCTCCTTTATGATCTCTAGGTGGTATGCCATCTCTAAGTCCCATAAACTTAGTAATACCATCGTTGTTTTTAAATATGTATAGAATTGACAGTCTTTGTTGGTCCCAATTGATAATCTGTTATGAAATAACTTGCACAATAGAAGAATATGATATGAAATATGCTACAAATACTTGATAATAATTGAGAATAATGAGCCACTTCGAGGGGGAAAACCTCCAAATATCTCTAATGAGAACACACTTCACACTTGATGATGAAATAAGACTCACAACCTCCTATATATACCTATTTATGCCAAGGATATCACCTAGGCCGACTTAGACACACCTATATAAGACTTAGCCACCTAAAACAACTAAATAACAATATACTCAATGATAATATGACTTTAATAGATAGTTAAGATAGCCACAGTTTACTATTCATAACCCCATGTAAATAATACATAATGAGTATGCCCCCCTTTAAAGGAGCATTGTCCTCAATGCTAATCAAGTTTGGAAACTTTGAATAAACTCTCATCTCCTATGTGGTGCATCTTCAACTCCGTAACTTCTTCCATTGGATGAGATACTGCTGATAGTTCTATTCCTCAGCTTCTTTGTGCGTGTTTGACGAATGCACTCGGGTTCCAAAATGATTCTCCCTTCTTCATCCAGCTCAGGAAGTGTTGTTTGAGTGGGAATATTATGCCCAATTACCTTCTTCAAACAGGAAACATGAAAAACTGGATGTATCTTTGTTGTTGGTGGCAACTCAAGCTTGTAGGCAACACTACTGATCTTCTGCATGATTTGGTATGGACCATAATACTTTGGAGACAACTTATTATTCTTTCTTTGCTGCTTTAGTGAGATTTGTTTATAAGGCTGCAATCGCAAGAAGACCCAACTCCCAACTTCAAAACTTCTCTTCACTACGATGTTGGTCTACTTGTTGTTTCATTCGATTTTGTGCCATGGCTAAATTCTCCTTGAGTCCTGAAAGTACTTGTTGTTGATGAAGCAAGTGGTCTTCTACTGCCTGAACTCTTGGGGACATCTTAATTGATGATGTGATGGAAGGAGGATGATATCCATAAAGTTCCAAAAATGGAGACATTTTTGATGAGCTATGAAAAGAAGTGTTATACCACCATTCTGCAAGTGGTAGCCAATCTACCCACTGAGACTGTTTCTCTGAAGTGAAACAACGTAGATATCCTTCCAAACACTTATTAACAACCTCCATTTTCCCATCTGATTGAGGGTGGTATGAAGAGCTAAGAGCTAATTGAGTACCCAAACATGAGAATAAATCTTTCCAAAAGTGACTAGTGAAGATAGGATCACGATCACTAACAATAACTTTAGGTGTACCATGTAGCTTTTGGATATTCTCCAAAAAATCTTTAGCCACTGCACTTGTTGTAAAAGGATGTGCTAATGCAATGAAATGTGCATATTTAGTGAGTCGATCAACTACCACCATGATGACATTATGACCTTTAGATTTGGGAAGCCCTGTGATGAAGTCCATGGATACCTCTTCCCAACGCTGGCTAGGAATAGATAAGGGTTGCAAGAGACCTAGTGTCTTAATTGTCTCCCTTTATGCCTTTGACACACCAAACATTCAGCCACAAATTTTTGAACATCACCCTTTAGCCCCTCCCAAAATAAATCTTGCTTGACTCGATGATATGTCTTCAAAAATCCTGAATGACCACCCACTGGAGACTCATGCAACTCTATGAGAATCTTGATTTTAAGTTTGGAATTTTGTAGATAATAAATGCTCTTTATACCAAAGAGCATCTCCCTTCCAACAAAACTTATCCAACTACTAGGATCACTTTTTAATTGTTCGATGAGATCACTTGTCACAACATCATTTTGCCACTCTCCTTTGGCTTCCTCCACCCAATTTGCTTGTAATATTGAAAGGGCACACAATAAGGCTTCATCTTTCTCATCCTTCCTTGATAGTGCATCTGCGACAATATTTTCTTTCCCTTTCTTATATACAATCTCAAAGTCATATCCTAACATCTTAGTGACCCATTTTTGTTGCTCTTCAGAAGATAGTCGTTGTTCCAAAAAATATTTTAGGCTATCATGATCTGTCTTAACCTTGAAATGTCTACCCAATAGATAAGGCCGCCATTGTTTCACTGCATGGAGTATTGCTAGAATTTCCTTCTCATAAATAGGTTTTAGTTGATTCTTACCTTTTAATTGACGACTCTGAAAAGCAATTGGTCGACCTTCTTGCATGAGCACTGCTCCTATCCCATTTCGAGAAGCATCACATTCCACAATGAATTCCTTGGTGAAGTCAGGAGTGGCAAGTACTGGAGTTGTACACATAACCTCCTTCAATCTCTCAAATGCTGTATTGGTAGACTCGTTCCAATGAAAAGAATCCTTCTTCAATAGAGTGGTGAGAGGTACTGCTATACTACCATAATTCTTCACAAATCTTCTATAGTACCCTGTCAATCCCAAGAATCCTCTCAGTTTCTTAATGGTTTTTGGAATAGGACATTCCATGATAGCATTAATTTTGTTAGGGTCCACCTTTACTCCTTCATGTGAAACTATGTGTCCCAAATACTCCACCTCTATAAGACCAAAAGCACACTTGGATGGCTTAGCATAGAGTTTATGATATTCAAGTATTTGTAATGCTTGGTCCACATGTTGCAAATGTTCTTCCCAAGTCTTGCTATAAATTAATATATCATCAAAGAATACTAACACAAACTTTCTCAAGAACTTCTTAAAAATGGAATTCATCAAACTTTGGAATGTAGATGGTGCATTGGTAAGACCAAATGGCATCACCAAAAATTCATAATGATCCTCATGAGTCCGAAATGCTGTCTTACAAATATCCTCCTCCTTAATCCGAATTTGGTGATAACCAGATCTAAGATCTAACTTGGTAAAAAACATAGCTCCATTTAATTCATCTAGCAAATCATCAATGATTGGAATTGGAAACTTATCTTTAATGGTGTACATGTTGAGCACTCTATAATCTGGACACATGCGCCAAGTATCATCCTTTCCACGCACTCATCACTGGTGTGAGGAGTAAGCACTTTCACATGCCCCATGATTCCCTCGCCTCTAGCATCTCCTCAACAATATTTTCAATTTCACTTTTTTGTATATGTGGGTACCTATAAGGCTTAATGTTGGGTGGTTGGCTCCCTGGAACTAGGTGTATGGCATGATCATGATCCCTCTTAGGAGGAATTCCTTTAGGCATATCTCAAGAACAACTAAGGATGATCAAATTATAGCTTGCAACTGGATGAGTAGGGAGTATTAGATTGAGAGACTTCTAATGAACATAGTTGGGCCACAACCATCCACCTTCTTTAATAAAATTTTGCATTTGATGAGAGCTTACCATTTGTGGAGATTTTTCCTTCAACCCCTTGGAAATTTTACCAGCCTTCCTTCCAATTGAAATCTCATGAATAGTTCTTGAAGTTCATCCAATTGTTCCTAATGTAGTAAGCCATTGTAATTCCCAAAACAATATCTCAAGGTAACTCCATGGATATCGTGACACATTGGGGTATCAAGTTGATAATCTCCCCATGGATAATTTAATGCTATGACACTTCCCCGAAAAATAATCCATTCATATGCAATCAAAAACTTGAAACTCGAGTCGATATATGAAACAATTCTAGATGAGTAGCTAACTTTTTGTTGATGAAATTATGAGTACTACCTGAGTCAATCAACACTACACTTCTGCTTCTTTAGGAACCCCACCACCTTGAGAGTTTGTGGAGTGCTGGAACCTAAGAGTGCATGACAAGAAATGATTGGTTGAGAATCATGTGATTCCTCATTTGACTCCCCCTTTCATCTTCTAGTATGGGTTCCTCCTCTTCTTCCTCATTGGGACCTTCAATATAAAACAATTTCTTTTCACTACATTTATGTCCTCGACTGTATTTGATATCACAATTGAAACACAAGCCTTTTGCTCTTTTCTCCTCAATTTGTTGTGGAGTCAACTTAGTAGGTTGTGTTGAATATCCTTTCTCTCTTGTCACATTAGCCCCTTGCTTCTTAGGGAATCAAATATTCTCCTCTACCCCAAGGCTTAAGATAAAAGACTCATTTATGGAACTAGGGCTAAACATGCATTCTCATGTTGAATGTGATCCTTGAGACCACCCAAGAATAAGTCATTCAAGTTTTCCTCCGTAATTGTATCCACCCTTAAGGATAGATTTTGGAATTGTTGAATATAATCCTTAACTGATCCTATTTGTTGAAGTTTAGTTAGCTGGCTGAAGAAGTTGTCTGTGACGCTATTGCTATATTGTGCTTGGAGTTCCTCTGTAAAAATTGAACATGAGACGGTGAGCCCCTTTTTACTTTGATGAGTGCAAAGCCAACGATACCAAATGAATTGATCTGGTTCTAGATATAAGGAATCCATCGTGACCTTTTGTCCATTTGGGATTTGGTGTACTTCAAAAAAATTCTCCATTTGGTTTATCCATGTTAGAGGATCCTTACCATTGAACTTGCACATATCCACTTTTGGAAATAAATTCCTAGATCCCATAGGAGTACTAAAGCTTGTGTTAGTAGTAGCTGACCTAGAATTTTCACCTTGGCCGCATGAGAACTCCTTTCTTGATTCAGCCATGTAGGTGCTTAACATGTTTCGTATGTCTGATATATTTCCTCTTAGGTCACACATATCCATCTTAATTGAGGAAATGTCTTCCTTGACCTTATTGATTTCCTCATTATGAGTAATATCCTCAATTTTTTCACCATCCTTATCAGGAGTCTTCCTCGGAGTGACATTCTTTTTACCCCTTGTTGAAGGTCCCGACATGATGGAAACCACTAATGTTGAAATAAATAACACAAATTAAACTTAAATTATCTCAAATTTTTACTGCAATCTTCTTTATTATGTCTTCAAAAACCCAATAAAAATAAGACTCCAATTCAACAAGATGTGCGAGATATGTAGATTCCAAAAAGATAGTGTAGAAACGCTAATTCTGCAATAATTCGCTTAATTCTGCTCCAATTTTTTTGAAATATGGACTGTAGCTTCTTCAATATGTTGTTCAAAAACCATTTAAAAATAAGAAAAAAAATTCACCAAAATTTGAAAGATATGCTCTTTCCAAAATCACCTTTAAAATTTGAGAAAAACCTTGCCTCTATGGTGCCAAGATCATGCTCTGATACCACTTGTTATGAAATAACTTGCACAATAGAAGGATATGATATGAAATATGCTGCAAATACTTGATAATAACTAAGAATAACAAGCCACTTCGAGGGGGAAAACCTCCAAATATCTCTAATTAGAACACACTTCACACTTGATGATGAAATAAGACTCACAACCTCCTATATATACCTATTTATGCCAAGGATATCACCTAGGCAGACTTAGACACACCTATATAAGACTTAGGCTGACCTAAACAACTAAATAACAATATAATAATGATAATATGACTTAATAGAGAGTTAAGATAGCCACAAGCCGACTATTCATAACCCGATGTACAATAATATTAAGGGCGTAGCATAATCTAGGATATATAAGTGGAAGCTCATTGGATTATGAGAGAGATGTAAAGGATGTGTATGTTATGGTATTAATGGATGTGTTTTTTAATATGGCAATGATGTAAATTCAAGAGTCCTTGATGGTACCGTTGTTAGACATTTCAACCATGGGAAAAACTTTAGCTACCTTACAAGGGGAACACTTGATGTCAAGAGTAATGTTAACTAATTATCCATACAAAAGCCTTGATATTTATGTCTCTTCTCTACAAATATGGGTTATCTTATTCCTTTTTGATGAATTCCAAGGCCACCTTGACTTGTCAATCTCATGTTCTTTATAATATGGAAATCCTTACTATAGTTCTCAATTGGTAGGGTTAGTTCTTATTTCTCTTCTTAGTATAGCTATTTAGAAATATCTTCTTCTATGACCTCTTTCTTTAGTTCTCCCCACTTTGAGAATACTATGGGTTCAAAGATGGAAGAGGTTTTATCTATATTTCATGGTTTACTATGTCTTAGGAGAAGACAAAAGTTGTCCTACATTTAGGACCCTTTTAGATCATAGTCTCCACAACCTTTGTCATGCATTTGGACCTTGATGTCAAAAGGGGCTCATGTTTGGTGGATGATGATGCTAATGTAGAGGGGTTGACATCGGGTGATGAAGATGAGACAATATTGTTGTTAGGTACTTGGTGGAGTTTTTGGTAATTTTAAACTAAAGTTTGATAATAGTGGAAAGGATGAAGGTCCCCATAAATGGCCATCTCAGTTTAATTATAGCGAAATTCCATGCATTGGTGATATGTGGATGGGATTACCTACATGAAATGTATCCATGGGTGGCCTAGGAGAATATTATATGGGAGATCAAGGGCCAATACTTGACATGTAGGTTCCACAATTGTGGGACCAATTTGGATAGGAAGTTTGATTATCCCTTCTGACTCTTGCTCATTATTATTATATGATTTAATAGTAATTCTTTTCTATTTCTCTATAATTTTTTTTACAAATTTTAGAGTATAAATTTTTAATCCTACTCCACCATCTATTAAGACTCTTTTTATTATGTTTATGGATGAAGAATCCTAGGTATATTCCTTGATTATGGTATGAGGTGGAAGGAAGATCCTTCTCTATGAATACAAGGTGGTGTGTGGATGCAATGTGTTCTACCATGGCTTAAAATTTCTTAGTATCAATGTTGGTAAGTACCGATGATGCTAGAAGTACCATATCAAGAACCTCTTTGTGTGTGGGAGATATACAAGGGAATTATAATATGGAGATTTGAGATAGTGTTTTCCTCAGACAATCTATAAGGTTATACTTAGATGGTAACAAATTATTCATGATATTTATTTGGAGAGAGGCCCCTTGAAGGGAAAATTTACCATAGCATGTGATGACTCCACATTTATGATTCTTATTAGGAATGGTGATAACAACAATGTGGTTATTGAATTGTTCAATATGTCCTACATAATCATACGAATGAATGACATTTTTATAAACCTTTCCTTTTCCTAAGTCAATATTCTTACCATGATTAGGTATGGAATCCTTATAGATACCTAGATTAATATTGCCAAAAGTTTCAAGATATTGTTGAATGATTACATCCCCTTGATCAATAAGATCTTTGATGAGATTTTTTAGTTTCATACAATTATGTGTTTTATGACCTTTTATCCTATAGTACACACAATATTCATTGTCATTGTACCATGATGGTTTGAATTGGGGTTCATCCTATTACCTTAACTCTAGAAAATTAATGAGGTTATTTTGGATTAACTTCTTCAATACAATCTCAATTGGCTCCCTTAAGGGAGTGTACTTTCACCTAATGTTGGTATTTTATCTTGGTGGTCCTTTTGGAGGATTCAAATTTTGATTGTTTTGTTTAGTGATAGGTGGTGATTATATGTTTTGTACAAATTTAGTGTCCACTACACCATCATTGGTAATATTATTTTTCTTATCCCACATGCGGTGTTTCTCATTATAATTTATTGCATAGTCTTTGTTACATTTTTATATTTTAAAAAGTCCTTTTATGATGACAAACTTTTCAATGGTTATCCATTTATCTATAATCTCATCAAAGGAGTTAGCAAATTGCACTTGTAGTTGAAAGTTGATTTCTTGATTAAAGTTTTGAAAAAAAGATAACCATGAGTTGTTTTTTTGGTATAGGCCATGGGAATTCACTAGCCATGTTTCTCCATCATTGTAGGAATCGAGAAAATGATTCTCCATTTTTTTGATGTGTGTTAGATAAACCAATCATGGATATCTCATGTTCAATTTTGAAAGAGAAATGACTATTAAATATTCAAAGTTCAATCAACTCCTTATGAATGTCCCCATGAGGTGGAAATCTTAGGGCATGATGAAGATAACATGCAATAATTTATATAAGACTCCTTACGCAACCTTGAGAATAATGAATATTTTTACCCATCCATTCAACAACCAATACCACCTATAATTCCATCACTTGATATGTTCAACATTTTACATCCTGAAATTGAAGCACAAAGCAACCCTTAACCATTTATCATTAATGAACTTGTTAACAAGAGCAATAAAAATACTCTTCTATCTTATGCTAATCGAGTTAAATACACCCATTAACTTAGAAGAGACTTATGACCAATGCTTTAAGATCTTAAAAAAATAAGACATGACATAATCAATGAGCATGAAGTCCACAAATTACTAGAACAAATCCCAAATGAAGATACCAAAGGACTAGTAATCAACATCCTCCTTCCTCCACATTTTCCAAGGAAACAAATGTCCTCCTTCACAATGATCAACCAATGTCTCACAAGGATGGTAGGATAATCTTATGTCCTCCTCCAAATACACTTCAACAAGTTTCCCAACCAAGCAAGAAATCCAAGCCTTATTAAGTCAAAGATTTGCCATTTTTGCATGCTAAAACATAAATTGAATGAAAAATGGAACAACTTCTCCATCTAGGATTGATTTACTTACCACCTATCAAAGAAAATAAAAAAGGTAACAATACAATCATGAATTATTGTGCTTTTCATCAAACACTTAGCCATGTTATTGATGAGTGTCAAGACTTAAAGAGAATCATTAAAAAATTTGAACCATTTTCATAAGAATATGATCATATAATCCCTTAGCAATTAATTGTTTTTCTCCTTTCCATGTGATAGTTATAGAATCATAGCATACTCACTATTGCATGCTTTACATTTACTGCAACTTATTTCTATATTGTAAGGATAAAATTCTCATCACTCAACTCAGCTCATCCTTGTCCTGCACTTAGTAGGGGCAAGGAGTTAGTAAGCCTTGTCCTATTATGACACTTGTTGTTGTACCTTTGTCTAGTTATCTACCTTCTGCATATGATGAACAAGATTGAGATGCAAACGACCTGCTATATGTTGACTCACATGTGCCTTACTAGTATTTTTTTGTCTTCTTTTCATGTTCTTTGTGTGTGATTGCATGTGTGTAATGTGATCCCCCACATCGTTCTATTTGACATGTCTTTATGTTCATTCCTCTATTTGTACCTACATTCTTCTATATGTCATAAATATTTATCTTTTCTTTGGTCTTGTGTTTTCCTTTTGGCGATGATGCAAGGCATCAAGACATTTAGGTATCGTCCATGCTGTACTAAAATCTTTTCTTTGTTTTTTCTCTCTATTTGTCACTCTTCCAGTTCTATGAGTATTTGGGGAATGATGAAATTCATGAGCTCTATAATAACATTGTAGCAAAGATATATGCTGACCCCAAATCCATGGATCCCTTATGTGTTTGGGATTTCATTTGGGGGCAACCCCTTTTTCATGACGTAGCTTTATTTGGAAACATATGCTTGACATAGGGCTTTCCAAAAAAGCTCTCATTTATTTTTTATTTTTTAGCATTTATCATTTTCTACTTTAAAGTAATTGCTCAAAACATGGTGTTTAGAAATTTCTTTAAAGTGGGGGCATACATTAGCATTATCATTTTGACATTTTTGACTATAATTCATGTTTCATAGTGTGGTATTCTTACTTCATGTGATGTGGCTTATTTTTGGTGACATTGGGTTTGATGTCCTTCAAGAGTGTGACCTCTCTTAGCATATGATATTCCTCTTAGTGGTAATGCTATGGTTTGCATTCCCTAAGTTGTGAAACTTTTATCCTTGACTAGTCCTCTCTTAGAGACATTAGGCACGATGTTCCCTAAGGTGAGATCTTTCATGAACTAAGAAAAATCCCTTGGAATATCTTATTGCATGTATCAAGGCAACCAAGCATAACAAAACTTGATTTCTATTGGAGCCTTTACCCTTTTTCAAGGCTACCAAGCATGACACAACTTGCCTGCCAATGGAGCCTTTACCCTTTTTCAAGGCCACCAAGCATAATACAACTTGCTTTCCAATGGAGCCTTTTTCATGAATTCCTAGTATAATGTAGCTTGCTAGCCTTGTGACCATCTCTATGGAACCTTATCAAAGTTATCAGGATGTATAATTTTGGTATGGTTAGCTAGCCACCTCTTGGGGCTTACCTAGTGGACAATAGATTTCACTAGCCCATGTGAGCACATTTGGTTTACATAGTGGACAACGGGTGTCACTTGTAAATGTTTTTTGGAAAAATAACTAAGGCTTGATCCACATTGAGATGGAAAAACATCCACATCAAGATGGAAAAAGAGTCGAGGCTTGATCCACCCTCTTCTTTTCTTTCTTTCTTTAAGTCTTTGACATTGTATGATTGAGTATCTTATCATTGTTGCTAAATATTTAACAAAGGTACGTGTCTCTTTGTGCATTTTTTGGTTTTCCATAAGATCTTAGATCTTGGGGGCATGATCATCCTCCTTGACCTTTGTCGTCTTATCTTTCCAACAATTATACGATTGGACCTCTCTTGATTGTCTACTTTAGTGTAAGTTTGACGCAAGGTCATCCTCTCACTAAATTTGGGGCTAAATGTAGTGTTGAAAAATGTACTCCTTTACATTTTCACACTTTTTTTGGGTCCCCTTAGTTAAATTGGACTTAACTATGCCTTAATAACCCCTATTTTACATCTACAAGCCTAATAAATTACATTTTTTGAAGGGGAAGCCTGGCAACAATTAACACCAACATATAATACTTTACCTTGAGCAATGTGTGTTGCAGGAATAGGGACTTGGAACCCATTCACCCATGGGCGAATGGGTCCTCCCTAGGCCTTTGAACCTAAATTTAAAATATGTTTTTGGTGGTATTTTAATGTTCTTGAATTCAAATTTCAATGTCGGCTTGTAATGTTTAATTTTTGGGAAATTAAGGATACATAGGTCCTATAAATATAAGGTTATTTCATCAATTCAAATCCTAGAATAAAGTTAGAAAATTCATGAGAGAATCGATTAAAATTCACAAGAGAAAAGCTTATGATAAAAGAAATTCAAGAGAAGATTTATCAATGATTTATTGCAGCAATAAAGATCTCAAGCATCATGTCAAAGTATTTTGCAATCATGCATGTTTTTGGAGCTAACATTGTGATGTAGGTTTCAAAGATTCAAGCCAACATTCAATTCAAGATTCAAGCATCAAGATCCACACCCATTGAATCCATTTCATGCAAGTTCAAGATCAACATTTCATTCTTCCCAAGGTTTATTCAAGGGTTTGGTGAGCTACAACATTGTATTGTTCATTCATCATTCCTTTCATGTTTCATTATTTTAATTCAAGGTTTAATTACCTAAACGGGGTTTGACCAAGGAAAACTCACATTCACAAAATATTTTTTTTCCCTCTTATGTTTGTTTTGTAGATCTTAGGTTGAAGAAGGATTGAAGATCTCTTGAAGATAAAAATGGAAAAGTTGTCATATTTTTTTGACAATTCATAAAATCACACCTACATACCTTATTTCTGACTTTTCAACACTAAAACCTGGATGAAACAAAAGCTACTAACTAACATTAGAGGCTCCCAAAAGCTGGTTGAAACCTCTACACAAAGAACCATTTGCCTCTAGGTGAATGAGTCCTAGTTAGCTTCTCGAAACTGCATTTTGGTGATAGGTACACATCACTTTTCCATTTCCAGATCTACCAAAACTTTGTTTTTTCTTTTTGTATTATTATTTAAATTGATATTTCAAGTTTGGATGAGCATGATTGAGTTGACTTACTATTTTTAGTTTTTCACTCGAAATTGTTGTTCAGGCTGATACCCATGTCCTCAATCATAAGGAAATTAGTATATTCCCTCATTGAGTTGACTCACCTAAGGGTTGCAATTCAATTCTTTGTGTGGATCTCATTTCCTAATGAAATATAGGAAAATAGGTCCATATATATCATACACCTCATACATTCCATATTAGGTGAATCCATTGTTCACCATTTCAATGTCAAACAATGATTCTATCATAAACCAAAATTTTCAAAACGTAACCTCACTTCAACAACAAATCCCAAACTTGAACCAAAACTAAAATGGACAACCATCACAATATGTCAAAATGAGCCCATTTTTACTTGAAATATTGAAAGCACAAATACCACAAAATATAGAGGTACCCCGATTCAGCAAGTATAATGATAAGGGAGACCCTAGCAATCATATATTGGCATAGACAACCTTGTGTAGTGACTTCATTTTTGAGGATAAGCTCTTGGCTAAACTCTTTCCTAGGTCATTGAAAGGCATGGCTTTGGAATGGTTTTGTTCATTAATTCTGATTAATTCAATCCACTCATTTAATTATATTTTTGATGCATTCCTCAATCATTTCCAAGTAAACATTGGTCCTAAAATTAACATAATTGATATAATGTGATACAAATAAAAAGAGGAGAAAAAGTCAAAGATCTCATAAGATGCTATTAGTTTCTTTTATCATAGGTCAATCTTAATCTTCCAAATGTGGATGTCCAAAGAGTGTTCATTGGAAACTTGAAATATGACATAAGATATAAAATTTTATTAATGAAATTTCCATCCTTCATACATTTGTGTACGAACCTTTGTGATTATTAGAATTTAGTTAGTTAGTATGAAGAGATATCCTCATCAGCTCATATTGAGAAGTTTGAATCCATACCTCAAAACAACTACCAACCATTCAAGAAGAAAAATAAGAAATTTATGAAGATAAATCCATCTCAAACAACCAACCATGTTGAACCTCAAGTTGTTTCCATAAGTGCAACCCCATATCAATTTAGAGTTTAAAGATAAACAATTTACCTCATTACTTGATTCCTTCCATTTGATCATTTTGCAACTTTTGAGTAAGAACTTAATTCACTTGCCTTCGGCTAGACCTATGGACACAACAAAACCTCTACCTCCAAGTTTTAATCCCAATTTATTTTGTCAATATCACTACACAAGTGGACATGATATAGAATGATGTATGCATCTTAAACATCAAGTACAAGTCCTCATTGATTCTAATCACATCTAATTAGGTGGAATTAATAATCAAGGGAATATGTCTATTGTCTTGCCTAACCAAAATTTGTAAATTTTTACCAACCCAATGCCTAATCATTCAACCAACTTTGTGCAAGCTTGTAATGTTAATAATAATGGTATGAATGTTGATAAACCTAACATTAGGAACAATAATTACAATGATAATGGGGATGGTCTACAAGAAATGGCTGGTTTTGTAGATGTTCAACCTTGTAAGGGACAAACCACTATGATACCCAACATTTATTTCACCAATAATGATGCACTTAGACATGCACCTGATGGTCCTCTCTATATTATCAGATGTATCAATGACAAGCCCGCAACTGGGATACTCATTGATCCCATGTGTGTAGAGAATATGATCACTAAGGAATTCTTGTTTTTGCATGAACTTTACCAAGATTCTCATGAAAAATCAAAAGCATGGATAAAAATTAATGATGGTTCTTTTCACCCTACAATAGGTTCAATCACTCTTCCTCTTAAAGTTGGACCAAAACATGTAGATGTCTCATTCTCCATCATCTCGACATTCAACCAATTTTGTGTGAAGCTAGGCTACCCATGGCTACTCTCCATGAATGTCATCCCATTGATTATTCAAAAGTGAATAAAGTTCCCCTTTGAAAATGAGATATTTATAGTGCATCGTAGTGGGATTAATCCTTTGTCTTCTCATGGGAAATTTTCATTTGATTTTTTTTGGTCTCAACCTATGGAACCTATAAAGCCTCTTGAAGATTTTTGTTTCAAGTCATGCCAAAAATTTAAGGCAAACTGTATAGTAGAGTTATCTCTTAGCAATATTCTTGAGAATGATAGGTCCATGGTTATTCCTCCTCCCCACCTGTTATGGATGAACCTATGCCTGAAGCAAAGACCCTTCCAAGTAACTGTTACCCAATTTTCACCTACGGGCTCAAATAGGGGAAATTATGTTTTAAATTCGGCACGTGGATTAAATGTGGCTCCCACAAGGGTTGAGCCCAGCGTGCAGGTCTTCGTATTTCATTGGGAAGGTTTTTCATCTGATGCTATTTCACAAGGAAGTATATTGGAAGCCTTGCCTCAATCATATTCAACACAAAACTCCCCAGAGATAAAGTTGTTGAGACCCTCTAGTTGTCTTGCTGACTGGCTGTTGTGCTATATTCATTCGAAATCCTCATGTCGCTGAGAATTTTTGGTCGCCATGAGTTTCCTATCTCTTCTTGACCAAAAAAATTCACGCCAAAAGTTGTTCATAGGGCCAACGTCGAGGAGAAGGGTTCACATTCGCTGAGAGGTCTCGGCGAAAAGAAATGTCATCGCGAAGAAAGGAAGGGCCTCACTGTGACATCTCGACGACCGTGTGGAGTCTCCCCGAAAGGATGGTGCCTTCGGTATAAGATGAGGAGCTCGGGGAGATGTCCTACCAACATGGGGAAGTCTTAGAAAAAGTTGTGAGCTCGATGAGAGGTCTCACTGACTAGGAAAAGTCTCCCCGACTGAAACGAAGGGAGCTTGATAAGAGTTCTCGCCGAAGCAAGGTGGCTTCGGCGAGAGGTCTCGCTGATAGAGGAAGGCCTCACCGAAGTTTATGGAACTCTTGGTGATAGGTTTTGAGCTCTATATGAGGTCTCACCGATGATGGGTGTCTCGCCGAAGTGGGTTGGTTTCGGGGAGACATCTTACCGACTGATGGGAGTCTCGCCAACATGGAGTCTCATTAGTATAACCTCTAGCCGATAGGATGGGGTCTCCCCGAAATGAAGTTGAGCTCACCGACGAAAGGAGACATCATCACTATGAGGTCCTTCCAACCAATGAGGGGTCTTGGTGAAGGGTTGTGTCTTCGGAAAGAGGTCTCACTGACACATGGGTGTCTCACTGATGGAGGAGATCAATGGTATAATGATAGGGCTTCAGCATGAAGTCTTCCCGACTTTCTAGTGTCTCACAGAAAGAAATGTTTGAGCCCAGGGAAAGTGGTTTGTGTTCGCTAAGAGGTCTCCCCGACCCGATGGTGTCTCGCCGAAGGATGAAGGGCTCGATGAAAGCTCTTTCCGACAATGGAGAGTCTTGCCAATAGCGATGGACTTGCCAATTGAAAAGGGGTATCAGCATGACTCTTAGTGCCTGCTATGACCTCTTGCTGAAGGTGAAATTCTTGTCGATGGTTTCAGGGATGTCAATATGAATTTTGTAGCTCAATGTAAACTCTCACCGATGGGTGTATGCTTTTCGATGCTGATGTAGAGTATGATCGCATCAGGGAGACATGGTAGGTGTCTCATCGAAATGCGATTTAATCTCTGTGACCTTTGACCATCTATTGATCCCATGTAACATCTGTTCAGCCAATCGAAGGAGGCTACATGAGAGCCGTGGTAGTTTGACCCCTGTGAAGAAGATCAGTGAAACATAAGCAACGTGGATTTTCTCTGAGAATAAAGGGATGAATCAGTTTGATATCCAAGAGGTGTCATCAGTAAACAGAAGGGTGGAGACCCCAGGGACAACTGGGATGTCAACTGGCGAGGGTCGATAAACACTAATGATAATACCTCAGGGAATTCAATGTAGTTCAATAGGGAAGTTCGAGGGTGGACATGGAGGCCATGAAGTTAATACTATGGTTGCAAAAGATCTGAAGGCTTCTCCTGAGGGCGATCTTTTCACACTGACTTGGATAGCAGGGACACACTTGAATGCAACATTAACTTCATTCGAAAAGATCTAAGGGTAGATCTTTTTGAAGACTGATATTTTGTAAGCCCTAAGGGGCTGACACTTTTTGTATATAGGGCATTTTTTTCCTCTTTGTAAAAGAGAGTGTTCTTGATGCTTTTCGAAAGTCTATGACATTTGCAGTCCTTTCTCAGATTAGCAAACTTCTGTAACTCAGTTTGGAGCATGATATATAAAATTTACCTTGGTTACCATTGATGGTTCAATTTTCCTTCTGGTTCTTGCAAAATATTGTGCATTTTCAGGTGATTGATCAAGCTACTTTTTGAAATATTTCTTTTCCTTATAGCTTTGTCTCATGTTAGCATGCCTTTCTTTGCAAAAGTAGTATTATGTAGGTTACAAACTGTGTTTACTTAATTGCACATGAGCTTTTAATTTGTGAAAATATACTTTTCCTTCTTGAAAGTGTGTGCATTTCAAACCTGTTTGTGAAATACTTATGCATAATCTACATAAACTTGTTGTGTAGTACCATATCCATCATCAGTATTCAAGTGTAACTCGAGTGTCTCATTGTTCTTGTCATTTTGGTGCATCATCATAGGATTTAATTTTTATTTTTATGCATTATCCTTCTCACTTTTCCTTATAAGATCAGTAGTTAGGTGACACCATAGGATGCTGGCTTTTCCGGAGGTTGACCTCTGTTTACAAGAAACCCACATCTTTAGAGGTCTTCCCATGTTACACTGAAATGTTGAACATCAGGTTCAACAGGGTGCAATTTTAGGTGATAAGTGTTTTTGGCACTCCTGGTGGGACTGTTCAAATCAGAACAATTTAAAGATTACATATTACTGTTTGTTTTTGATATGCAGCCAGTAGGTTTCAGGCCTTTTAGAGGTAAGCATTAGCATATCATGGAAACTTTGAGTTTGGGAAGTAGCAGAAAGGCTAGTGCATTAACAAGAAAATCAACATATTGAGAGATTTGGTGTCTACCTCGGTATCATTCAGCCTTTGGAGGTAGTTTGAACAACACCCGGCGACTCCAAGCTCAAATCTTTTGGTTTCACAGGGCACAAGTGTTGGTAGGTCTCAAAAGAATTTGTTAGTTCTGAGTTTCTAGCTCTTTGAATGAAAAGATGTCAAATATTCATGAAAATGCCTACTATTACCCTCCATATCATGAGTATGTTGCTCCTACACCTTATCAGTTACATTCAACTAACCATAGTGTTGATTTTAGTCCAATTTCCCTTGCAGCAATAACTAATCAGCATTTTCTTCATGTTTCCCACCCTCCCACTCCGGTTCAGCCTTTGTTTCAATTAAAATTTGATCAAAATCAACCCCAAGAGGAGGTTTCTGATGTTAACCAGTATGATTATTTATATAATCAGCCTAAAAACATCCATACCAAAACATATTAGATCTGCTCCAACAGGTTGACTGTATCTTGTGGAATTTGAATCAATTTTTTCACAATATGACGATTAATGATGTTAGTAAGGTGCTTGCATGCCTATCTAGGATGTTGGTTGATATTAAGGTCTAGAAAGGTACCATTATGCAACAGCAAGAAATGGCTGAACAAGTCTACTTTTATGATCAAGAGAGAGTGGCAAAAAGAATCCAATTCGAGGAAGGCCTCGAATAGGGAATAGCTACTAAGGAAGGACAAATGAAGTTCTTGTCTGCTCAGGTACATAATACTCAAGCTTACTCAGATTATCAGCACCAACTAATGGAGGAGTTTCAAAAGAGGTAGCTTGAGGGGAGTTTCAAAGAATAGAGAGCTGTTGTAGAAGAAGAGTAGCTCATTGATCAAGTTAGTTCATTCACCCAGGAGGAGATTAGAACTCCAAATCTGTTACATCTAGCTATGGAGGAATATAGAAAGCAACAGTAGCAAATGATTGAACAACAAGAATGTATTGGTGAGTTGCTAATTGATGGCAACCAACAAGACAATGGAGGCTTAATTCAGGAAGAAAAGCCTGGAATTGAACCTGATTCTATCCTCCAAGGTGAGAATTTTGATGTTTTTGAGTGTGTTTTGGATGAGGAAGGCAATGTTCAGCTTTTTGAAGAGTTGTCCACATGTATTATTGAACAGTTTTGCTCAACATTGGATAGCAAAGAATCAAAAGAAGTTGAGGGTTATGATGATCTTGAGCAGCAACTGCAGAATTGTCGAAACAATAGGAGTAGCCTCATAAACTTATTCTTCAAGATTATGTCTAGTTAGAGGAGATTCCATTCTATTGTGCAAAAGAACATGAGATTTCATCACCATTAGAATTTTTGCCTTCCTTTATTGAGGAAAACAAGCCTGAATTGGAATGTAAATTTTTTAGTGGTGATAATAAGAACTATGAGCAGCTTCCTTTCTGGAGTATAAAAGAGCCAGAGGTTGATGTATTGATTGAAAATGTGTTAGAGGAAGTCATCTCATTGTTCTCCATTGAAGGAATGAGTGTTCATATGGGAAAGCATGAACATACTAAGGAGGTTTCCATTTTTTCACCAAGTAAGCCACAAGGATTCGACATTATCAGGAAACAAGATGATATAGAGGCTGCCCATGAGCAAGAAATCAGCCAGGAAAGTCCAAGCTTTACCCTTACCAGAGGTTGTCCAATCAGATACCTAGCTCAGATGGAGTCCAATACAACACCAAGGACCAATCCTATACCTACACATGAAGGTACAATGAAAGAAGATATCCAAGATGCACTGACAGCCAAACAAGAGTATGTTAATCTCACTTATCCTCCTTTGGTTGACAATACGTATGGTCTATCTAGTGAGGTAAGTGAACTCATTCACCTCTTTCATAAGACAGTGCATCGTCTTGTTAAACTTTTTTCTGTTTTCCACTTTTACTCAGTTGCCCTTAAACATGCCAGTCACTGCATATTGAGAAGAATGGGCAGCTATTTCAGTCATCCTGTGAATGGTTTTGTTTGACCAATTTCTTACTAGTTAGTGTAGGGTATGTTTAGTTGCATTTTTTTTTAATTCCCTAAGTGTTGTTCCAACACTGTGAGATAGTTTCCTTTCTTTAGTTTTCCTATTTTCAATAAGTTTCCAAGTGTTCCAATGAGTTATAAATGAGTTACATCCATGTACAAGCTGCTCTAGATCTGTTTTTGAGTTTTCCCCAATGACTCCATGCCCAATGGATTGTCTAGGCAACTAGTTTTCATGTTTAGCAGGAAAACATCCAACTGAGGTCACAAGAAATGTTACCCAATTTTCACCTATGGGCTCAAACAGGGGAAATTATGTTTTAAATTTGGCACGTGGATTAAATGTGGCTCCCACAAGGGTTGAGCCCAGTGTGTAGGTCTTCAGATTTCATTGGGAAGGTTTTCATCTGATGCTATTTCATAAGGAAGTCTATTGGAAGCCTTGCCTCAATCAGATTCGGCATAAAACTCCCCAGAGATAAAGTTGTTGAGACCCTCTAGTTGTCTTGCCGACTAGCTGTTGTGCTATATTCATTCGAAATCCTTAGGTCACTGAGACTTTTTGGTCGCCATGAGTTTCCTATCTCTTCTCGACCAACGAAAGTCACGCCAAAAGTTGTTCATAGGGCCGGCATCGGGGAGAAGGGTTCACATTCACTGAGAGGTCTCGGCAAAAAGAAATGTCATTGCGAAGAAAGGAAGGGCCTTGCTGTGATGTCTCAACAACCATGTGGAGTCTCCTCGAAAGGATGGTGCCTTCGGTATAAGATGAGGAGCTTGGGGAGATGTCCTACCGACATGGAGAAGTCTCGACGAGAGGTCTCACTAACTAGGAAAAGTCTCCCTGACTGAAACAAAGGGAGCTCGATAAGAGTTCTCGCCGAAGCAAGGTGGATTCGGCGAGGGGTCTCGCCGACAGAGGAAGTTCTCACTGAAGTGAATGGAACTCTCTGTGATAGGTTTTGAGCTCAATATGAGGTCTCACCAATGATGGGTGTCTCGCCAAAGTGGGTTGGTTTTGGGGAGACGTCTTGCTGACTGATGGGAGTCTCGCCGACATGGAGTCTCATCGGTATAACCTCTGGCCAACAAGATGGGGTCTCCCCAAAATGAAGTTGAGCTCACCGACAAAAGGAGACATTATCACTATGAGGTCCTTCCAACCAATGAGGGGTCTTGGCGAAGGGTTGTGCCTTCGGCAAGAGGTCTCATCAACACATGGGTGTCTCGTTGACGGAGGAGCACAATGGTATAATGATAGGGCTTTGGCGTGAAGTCTTCCCGACTTGCCAGTGTCTCACCGAAAGAAATTTTTGAGCCTGAGGAAAGTGGTTTGTGTTCACTAAGAGGTCTCCCCGACCCGATGGTGTCTAGCCGAAGGATGAAGGGATCGATGAAAGCTCTTGTCGACAATGGAGAGTCTTTCCAATAGCGATGGACTTGCCAATCAAAAAGGGGTATCGGGATGGCTCTTAGCACCTGCTATGACCTCTTTCCAAAGGTGAAAGTCTTGTTGATGGTTTCAGGGATGTCGATATGACTTTTGTAGCTCGATGTAAACTCTCACCGATGGGTGTATGCCTGCCGATGTTGCTGTAGAGTATGATCGCATCAGGGAGACACGGTAGGTGTCTCACCGACATGTGATTTAATCTAAGCAACCTTTGACCATCTAGCGATCCCATGTAACATCTGTTCAGCCAATCGGAGGAGGCTACAAGAGAGCCATGGAAGTTTGACCCCTATGAAGAAGATCAGTGGAACATAAGCAATGTGGATTTGCTCTGAGAATAAAGTGATGAATCAGTTCGATATCCAGGAGGTGTCATCGGTAAACAGAAGGGCGGAGACCACAAGGACAACTGGGATGTGAATTGGCGAGGGTCGATAGACATTAATGATAATACCTCAGGGCATTCAAGGCAGTTCGGTAGGGAAGTTTGACGGTGGACACAGAGGCCATGAAGTTAATACTATGGTTGCAAAAGATCTGAAGGCTTCTCCTAAGGGTGATCTTTTCACACCGACATGGACAGCAGGGATACACTTGAATGTAGCATTAACTTGATTTGAAAAGATCTAAGGGAAGATCTTTCTGAAGACTGATATTTTGTAAGCCCTAAGGGGTCGACACTTTTTGTATATAGGGCATTTTTTTCCTCTTTGTAGAAGAGAGTTCTCTTGATGCTTTTCGAAAGTCTGTGACTTTTGCAGTCCTTTCTCAGATTATCAAACTTCTGTAACTCATTTTGGAGCATGATATATAAAATTTACCTTGGTTACCATTGATGGTTCAATTTGCCTTCTGGTTCTTGCAAAATATTGTATATTTTCAGGTGATTGATCAAGCTACTTCATGAAATCTTTCTTTTCCTTATAGCTTTGTCTTATGTTAGCATGCCTTTCTTTGCAAAAGTAGTATTATGTAGGTTACAAACTGTGTTTACTTAATTGCACATGAGCTTTTAATTTGTGAAAATCTGCTTTTCCTTCTTGAAAGTGTGTGCATGTCAAACCTGTTTGTGAAATACTTATGAATAATCTACAAAAACTTGTTGTGCAGTACCATATCCATCATCAATATTCAAGTGTAACTCAAGTGTCTCATTTTTCTTGTCATTTTGGTGCATCACCATAGGATTTAATTTTTATTTTTATGCATTCTCCTTCTCCCTTTTCCTTACAATATCAGTAGTTAGGTGACACCATAAGAAGCTGGCCTTCTCCGGAGGTTGACCTCTGTTTACAAGAAACCCACATCTTTAGAGGTCTTCCCATGTTACACTGAGATGTTGAACATCAGGTTCAATAGGGTACAATTTCAGGTGATAATAGTAACCAAGGAAAGTATGTTGCATTTCCTTCATCCATATCCTATAAAAGACCATGACACAATCAAATGATTTCTTTTGTGCCTCCAAAGATAAAACAAGTGTATAAACCTAAAGAGTGTGGTTTCCCAACCCCTAATAGTTCCTTTAAAATTCCTCCCTTAAGATAGGAAAGAAATAAATGGTTGAGAAACCTGATCCTACCCCATCACAAAATGAAAACCGTGCAAGAAGAAACCTAAATGCTAAAGAGTGTAGGCATAGGAATTGTGCTATCACTCATCAATTGGAAGAAAAGAATAAAAAAATGTATGATAATACAAAACATATGCAAACAACTCAATAAGAAATACAACTTTCACCAAGACAAGACATAGAACCTAAATAAGAAGTGAAACAAGAAAATTCAAATTCTATTGTTATAAAACCTCCCATTGTGATCAATTTGGACGATGATGATAAAATTTCTAAAATTGATGAAGAGTTGCATAATGAGAGTACTTTATCATGTACTAAGAATAGTCACAGTGTACACTTAGTATCAACATATATTTTCTACCTATCATTTGATTCTTCTTTCTAATTATCTTAATCTTCTCTTCTATTTTTGATAGCATTTCCAACCAAAGGCTAATTGTATCTTCTAGTTTATTTGAAATAATAGGATTTTAACACTTTCTTCCATACAATGATTTAAAAGGATTTATTTTAATTGTAGAATGAAAAAAAATATTGTAAAAAATTCAACTAGTGGTAGGTACTCCTCCCATTTATATTTATGACCCATGCAATATATCCTCAATAAATCCTTCTAGTACTTGATTGACTCTTTCAATTTGACCATCTATTTCCAAATGATAAGTTGAAATTATGTTTTGTTGAGTTCCTAGTGCTTAAAATAAGGTTTTCTAGAACCTTGAAGTTATCCACACATCTCTATCTAAGATAATATTCTCAAGAACTCCATGCAATTGAAATATTTCCTGCTCAAATTTTCAATTAAGAGTATTCCTAGTTTGAGGATTTTGCATCAAGAAATATAAGTTTTGACTCACTTATTGAAATTATAGGAGATACAATAGTAGGTGGATTTACTCATAGTAATTAGGAGATTTCCCATGCTGAGTTCTTGGGAAATCACAATAATTGTGGTAGTTGGCTATGTTTAGAGGAGCATTTATGGGCAATGCTACATGTGATTGGTGTGTGTTGTTAGTTTAATTTCCACAAAAGAACATTACATCCATCTTGGAGAGTGTTGGAATGGTGGGTTGAGAGATTACTAAGTTGATGATAGAGGTTAGTTTATACTTAATTAAGTGTATGGGTTGTCGTTGATGGAGTTGGAGAGTTGAAAAAATAAAAGATAAGAGGATACAAGAGGTGTGAAGGAGGTTGTATTGGAAGTCTATTGGTACTACAAAGGTTCATTGGATAAATGAGTTCTAAATAAGACCAATTATTTTGGTTATGGGTTGCTACAATTTTATGGGGTAGCATAAGATCCCAAGGGGACCTTGATAGTACAAAGAACTCCACAAAGATATTGAATGAAAATAAGTGTTTTAAAGGGTTTATTTTGTGAAAATTTATTTTTATGGAAATGGTAAACAATAAATATGAGGGTGGCATAATTTATCCTAGTTTATATTTTGAAGAAAATGACACTAAATGCCTAGGCATTACATGAATCAAGTCAATATTTTAAAAATGAGAGCACAATCATTGCCACAAATAAATTTGAACATCATGTTGCGGTTGAAGGTGTTTAGATGAATTTGTTTGACTAAAATAGCTATTTTGATTAATACTTAGCTCAAATGAGGTGGTTTGGGGAAAATGTTTGGTGAGTTTGAATGGGAAGAGGTGCATCCAACATTCAATGTGATATTTTGGTGCTCATGGAGATAGTCATGAATTTAAGCACCATTTTTTCAAGGGAGAAAGAGGAAGTTTCCAAAAGGTTTGACATAGAGAGAGTAAGCAAAGGAAAATAAACTTCCTAGAAGGGGGTGAAGGAGATTTTGGGAGCTTGGTAAGATCCACACATATAATAATAAAAATAATACAATGTTGAAGATATCTCACACAACATAAGATATTTTTGTGGGAAAAGATGCCCTAATATTCAATATATCAAAAAATGGAATAAAACCTTGAGGTAGAATAACACTATACAATACTCCTCAGGGAAGAAGCCATTCCATGCTATATTTCCAAGAGATTTAAAATATAATATCATACTCAACACATTATTAAAATGATATTCGCCTCTATAGGCCTCTTCTTAACAATATAATGGAGGCTTA
The DNA here is from genome assembly GCA_007258455.2 of Sequoia sempervirens. Taxonomy (NCBI): domain Eukaryota; kingdom Viridiplantae; phylum Streptophyta; class Pinopsida; order Cupressales; family Cupressaceae; genus Sequoia; species Sequoia sempervirens. Next base: position 161,810,783 of record VDFB02168118.1, read on the forward strand.
TCATAATCCTAATGAAGGCCTACTCATCAATTGATATAATGAATTACTCAAGCTATCCACATGACCCAATATAAATAAATTAAGGATGTGTGCCAAATTTCAACATCTCCATCCACCTAAATCCATTATAATATCACATCCTTAAGTACATAAAATAAAAATATAATTCCCATTTTCTTAATTAACAATCAACTATTTTAAAGTAAAGCCAACAATTTAATGCATCTCCACTTCCATCAAAATTATGGGCCTACATTAAAAGTAAGGTTTCTAAATTGTGATGAAATAAAAACTCAAACTCTCAAGAGAGGATACTCTCTAAATCCCACAACCAAATCTTCTCTCAAAAGCCATTCAACAAATAACATAGCTTTTAATGCAAAACAACTATGAAGCAATTTTTATGAATTCAAATTTGCACAAATGATTTACAAACATCCATATATCTGATTATGTCAGATATTACAATTAATAGGACTGACATACAACAGTACAAAAAAATTAAAATCAGATTTTAAATATGAAACTACTAAGCAAACATTGTTATAGTTTCTCTTCCTTCACTGCAAACTTCAAACAATAAAAAATTGCACTCGCAACCTTCAATCTGTGGATGAATCCACCTTCAACCATGGAATTAATCTTCCATTTTTTGTCTCCACACTCTCTTAGACCTGAAAAATTATGGATTCTACCTTCTTGCTTCAAAAAGCCATGCATGGCCCCAAAAATGACCAAAATAAAGTATATAAATTAACTCCTTCACACCTTTCCTGTAACTCTCAATTTGCTATAACTGGAAATGGAAAATATGCTTTCAAAAATGAATTTAGAATCATTAAATGTTGAAAAGGAATCTTTTTGTAACCTCCATCCATGATTGGCCACTTCCTCACAAATAGGAGCCCTAGAGTAGAAAAAGTCAAACCACTTGCTCTTGGAAGTCCAAATTCTTCATGCAAAAGTTTAGGAACAATAAATTCACTGTCATAACTTGTAACTCACCAAATCCCATGCCCAAGAAGGAATATTTGAATATTTTTCCTTGAAAACACCACAAAAATGAGTCAAAAACACTATAAAACTACAACATAACAACTTGGCCAAATATTTATCAAATATTTTAGGCCTTATTACAAAAATTTATTCACCTATAATATGAAAAGACCAAAGTAAAGCAAAAATTAAAATTAAATATTTTTTGGTTGATGCAAGATTGCTAGTCAACTGTGGATGCTCTTGCATCAAATTTCTACTACACCCAGCCTATATTTAGATTATTTTGTGATGTTTTTGGCCTCAAAAATAAAAATAACAAATAATAGCCCCCTAATAAATTTTGGCAACATTTCTAGAATATCAAAATAATTCTGCAACTTATAGCTTAGAAGGTGAATTTATGATTCAAAATGATAAAATTGCAATAACTCATTTAACATTGATAATTCAAATCAAATTTCTTGATTGTAGGTTCCTTAGATGATCCTCTAACTTTAATAAATAATTACATAAAAATTAATAGTTGTTTGAAAGATATAAGTCTTCAAAAATTAGGATTTTGTACTCACATTTACCTAATTTGTAGCTCCAATAACACTTGATAAGATCCACACATATAATAATGACAATACGATAATTAAGAAGATAGATCTCATACAACACAAGAGATGTTTGTGGGCCAAGATGACACATATTTTAGGTATTATTTCTTAATATAATAATACCTAAAATATTAAGAAATATAATAAACCTTTAAGGTAGACTAACACCATACAATACTTCTTATGGAAGAAGCCACTCTATGCTATATCTTCAAGAGATCCTAAACACAATATCATACTCAACACATATCCTTAAAATGATATTCACCTTCTATATATAGATCTCATAATATAATGGATGGGTATCATTGTCACAATGAAGACCTACTCATTACTTAATTTAATTAATTATACAAGTTTTTCATATGATAGGTAATATAAATAACTTAAGGGATGTGTGCCACATGTTAGCATCTTCATCCACCTAAATATGTTGTAATACCATATCCCTAGTTACATAATAGAGGTGTTTACCTAGAAAATCAAAGAGATGATTAAAAGAGAAAATAAAGGAGGTAGCAAGAATGTTGCAATAGCTCTATAAGAAACAAAATTACATGAGAACAAGGGAAAAATGTGTGTGAGTCCACATGGGAAGAGAACCATATGAATGCAAGAAGATATGTCACATAGGAAGAGAATCCTAGAATATATCAAGAGGATGCATAGAGAGGTGTGTGTGGGTTGTGAAAGGAAAAACAAAACAAAGAGGTCATTTGTGGAAGAGACACAAGCAAGCTAAGAGATTACAAGGAGGCATGAGTTAACCCAAATGAAGTACACAAAGATGTGTATGTTGTGCGTACCAAATTTGGGTGTGGAAGAATAGTGTAGGTTGCACTAGAAAGGTGAAGAGGCCATGTGTAAGGGACGTTAGGTTTTGAAGGAATATATAGGTTACACATGACAAAAGAGAGATAGAGGAAGAAAGAGAAGAATAAAACTCTTAGGAAGAGAGGTAAAAATAGGGGAAGGATCAATGTATTTGTAAATGGTTGTAAAAGATGTAATTTTGGTTTTTTATGTAATGAGAGAAGTCCTTTTATTTTGTTGTTCAATGGATCTTGTGTGATATGATTGTGGGTATGAAATTTTGGGTTCCATCACTCCGTGTTGCTTACCTATGGTCATGATGTTTTGGGTTCCGTCACTTCATGTTGCTTGCCTATGATCTATAATTGATAAATATAAATTACATGTGAGTGGTAGTCTTTAGAGATTTGACTATACGAATTGCTGCAAATCCCAACTCAATACAAACAAATTATCTTACATCCACAAAACTACATACAATTTATTAGATTATCTAATCTTAAACTTTACATACTTTATTTATTTTTAATTTAGTATATACAATGATTTCATTCAAAACTCTACTTTTCAAACAAAATACACCCTGCCCCACACTCACTGATAATTTTTTTTTTTTCTAAAACAACCATTAAAGAGAGGAAACGTTACTTGTAATTACACTAAACATATCCCACCAATCATGGATTTCGTTCCACTATAGCTAACTTTGAACTAAATTATAGGGAACTTCATTTACATTATTTAAATAATAATAAAAAAATACAATAATTAGAATAAAAGGAATAAAAGCAACTTTCCAAAATAATGCTTTAAGTCTATGGTTGGTGTGAGATTCTTACCTTTAATCATTAGTAGAGTTGGACACGACATGTTTGGCGTATGACATCCACAAATTTAAATAATTCCTATAATAAAAATAAATTAATTGATTTAAGAAATTTAAAGGGTCGCCATCTTATCAGCGATGGATTTGAGCTTCACTTTTAACCTCTAAAGTGGACATTGGGATTTCTTCAAATAATTCTTTGCTTGTAAAGGACTACTTGGTAGTTATGTGCATTTATCCAATCATATCAAGTAGCTTAACATTGCTTCGTCTTTAGACTTTGCTTTTTTTCTTTAGTGGTTTAACTACTTGTTATTTTGTCTTCAATTGAAGTTTTATCTTCCATGGACTTTGAGGTGTAATATTAGTCTATTTGTCCTTTAAAAAAAATATATGGTGTATACAATTTGTCATTTTTGAAAATGACTTCTTCCTATTATTGTTAGAATCTTTGAATGGACACTTGGTTATGAAATGTTCTACTTCATCAAAATTAAAATATTTGAAAGACAAGTTATCTTTATATTTTCTAGAATCTTTCTGTAATTTTTTGACAAAGTTTGCTTCCTTTGGATTTGACCCATCTTTCGAATTTGGATCATCTTGCTTTTTGGGATCATTTTAAATGCAAAAGGTTTGAGGAACCTTTTCTTATATTTGTTATGAAAAATTAAATTATGTTAGTGATTATATACAAAATATCCACTTCATCTCAATGGAGATCATTCTAGTTGTATAAAAGGAAATTCAAGTTAACAATTATTTGCAAAATAAAGAACTGAAACTAAATAGGTGTATACATACATTATTTCATTCACATAAAAATGAGTAACGATAAGAAAATGAAGACTTGTTTCTATTTACTCTTGAAGATCCTATGTTAATTAGAAAATAGTTTTATTTTATTAAAAAATAATGAGTATCACGTTTTTACGATTTATGAGGTAATATTTTTTTTTTTTAAAGTATACAAATTTTTCGTCAATATTTCATATCATAATTTCCAATCCATCATTACTATTGTCTTTCTTAATGATAGATCATGAAAAGTTGAAAAAAATTAATCTATAAAGTTTTTCCATAAACTTTCTTACTTTGTTAAAAAATATTTATGTTAAAACAAATTTAAGGAGGGCAACAAATTTCTCCTATATTAAATCACATCTAGTATGTAATACTAATATTTCAGTTGGGAGGGTAAACATCAGAACATAGGTCTTGATCAACAACAAATCTTACCACAACCCACCACAAATACGATGTGGAGTACAAGGCCAACTACGCCTTACAAGAAAATATATTTTTTGTGAAGGATATATCTCAAATCGAATAATATATATAAATAGGAAATAAGAAGAGATGTGAAAATATGAAATATGAGATAATAGACTATATATATATATATCAGGTGTTGAGTACAATGAAATCACTCTAAATATATGATTGATATGTGGAGGGTTAAGTGGAATTTCATAAATAGATCAGAATTCTTCAATTAGGCTTAGAAATCTGAAAACCCAAAACATAAAATGATCAAGAGTCCACTTACCAATTGAAAAGAAGAAAAATAGGCATGGTTATCAAAATTGGGGTATGGACCACTTAGGGACCTATTTCTCACTCTATTTCATCAGGAAATGAGATCCACACAATGAAATGACTTACAACCCTTATGTGAATCAAATCAAAGTGTGAATCTATAGATTTCCTTTTTGTGCAAGGATGGGGGTCTTGGTCAAATAACACTTTGAGAAGAAAAACTAAAAAAATAGCAAATCAACTCCAAAATGCAATCTAACACTTGGATCTAATAGATTAAGCTCAATACTAATGGAACCAAAAATTAGATCACATATTAGAGAAGGGAAAAATGATTTTTACCAGTCACTAAAAGTGCTTTTCTGAAGCTGGTCTTGGACTCATTCCCCTAGAGGCAAATGGGTCTTAAGTTAGGGTTTATTTGCAACTTTCGGGAGCCTCTGCTACAGATCGGACTCTTTCAATTTTCCTAGGTTTTAGGTTACAAAATTCAAAAATAAATTTTGTAGATGAGTTTCCATGAGAAGATGACAACTTTTATGAAAACTTTTGCAACTTTGACAACTTCTTCAATTTTCCTCTTCAAGATATCTTTAAGAATTCTTCCACCTAAATCAGCTAACACAAATCAAGAGGGAAAAATATATTTTTTTGGTGAATGAGAATTTGCCTTGGTTAAACCCCATTTTGGTAATCAAACCTTAAACTGAATAAAAACATGAAAGAGGGAATAAAGAATGAATAAAGCAATGTTACCACTCAACAACCCTTGCATAAACCTTGGAATGTAAATTTGTAACTTGCATGAAATGTCTTCAATGTATGTGTATCTTGAACCTTGAAACTTGCTTGAGATATTGACTTTGAATCCTTGAATGGATCGTGAAACCTACATCACCATATTAGCTCCAATAACATGCATAATGCAAGAAGACTTTGATATAACAATTGGATCTTTGATTGCTGTAATAGATCTTAAATAAATCTACCTTTGAATGACTTTAATTGCTCAATGAGAAGTGTTATGTTAAGGCATTAATGAATGTCGAGTTTCCTCTTCAAAAAATGTAATTAAATAGGTTTGGTAAATGAATTAAAAGGTCAATTAAGGAAATATTAAGCTCAATTAATTAAAGGTGCCATAAATAAGTGTGAAAGTGTAAATAGGTACACTTTACAACACTAAAATAAGGCACAATTAAGTCCAAATTTACATTAATTCCAAATTAAGAGTAAAAATGTAAAAGGGATACATTTTTCTATAGTACATTTAGCCCCCACTTTAGTGAGAGGATTAACTTACATCAAACTCACACTAAAGTAGACATTCAAAACATATGTATGCAACAATGACAAGATTACTTGATCATACAACATCAAAGACTAAAAGAAAAGTAAAAAAAAAAGGTGGATCATGCCTCGACTTTCCAATGCAATGTGGAACATGCCTCAGTTGTTTGTCCAAAAGAAAAGGGCAGATGAAGCCTTAACTGTCCAATTCTATGTGGAACACGTCTCAACTATTTTTCCAAAAATGTTCACAAGCAAAACTCAATGTCCACTATGCAAAAAACACCCCACTCTCACTCCAGGCTAATGGAACCTCTGTCTATCCACTAGGTGAGCCCCCAAAGGGTGGAAAATGAGAGAATCTTATTAGGCTCCCATACCATATCAAATATATCCCTTTGACAACTTCAATAAGGCGCTAGAAAACAAAATACAAAAAATTTGGGCTTCATAAGGCCTAACAAGTTGTGCTATGCTAAGAGCCTATGAACAAACAAGGCAAGGCTCCATTGGAAAGAAAAGTGTGTTATGCTTGGTGGCCTTGAAAAGGGTTCGAGCTTCACAATGTTAGCACGCTGTGTCATGCTAAACACTTATGAACAAAATATAAATAAACATTTTCAAAGGGACTTTTCTTAGTTTGTGTACACCGTGCCTAATGTCTCCAAGAGAGTACAAGTCAAGGATAAAATATTCACAATATTAGGGAATGCAATGTGTAGCATCACCACTAAGAGGAAAGTCGTATGCCAAGAAATACCATGCTCTCAGAGGACATCAAATCCAATGACACCACCAAGAAAAATACACATTGTAAGAAGTAATAAAATCATGTAATGAAACATAAGGAATGCCAAAAATTTAAAAAATAATAATGCTAATGTATGTCCCCACTTTCAAGAAATTTCTAACACCATTGCTGTGAGAAATTGCTTTAAATTAGAAAATAATCAATGCTAAACAATAAAGAAGACATGAGAGCTTATTCAAAAAGCCCTATGCCAAGTTATATGTTCTCGAATGAAGCTATGTCATGAAAAAAGAGGAAGGGGTTGCCCCAAAAATGAAATCCCAAAAAAAAAAGGGATCTATGGATTCGGGTTCAGTATATCTTTGCTACAATGTAATTATAGAGCTCAGAAATGTCATCATTCCCAAAATACTTGTAGAACTAGAAGAATGACACACAAAGATAAAAAAAAGAAAGAAAAATATTTTGGTTCAACATGGAAGAGAACTAAATGTCTCAAAACCTTGCATCATCCCCAAAATGAAAACACAAGAAAAAAAATAAAAAAATGTTCAAACATAGAGACAAATGTAGATACAAATAAAGGGGTGTGGATGAAGAGGGATACATAAAAAAATAGTACGGGGGATCACATTACACACATGCAATCACACAAAGAACATGAAAAAGAAAAAAAAAACAAGACTAGTAAGGCACATGTGAGTCAACCTATAGCAGGTCATTCACATCCCAATCTTGTTCAGTATATACAGAAGGAGGACAACATCAAGTGTCAAACTAGGACAAGCACCAAGCTCAACACTCTTATTAGGAGGATCGTTGTTTAAGCTAATAGAAGATGAAAATAATGAATTCAATTTGTTATGCACTTGTTCATCAATTTTTGCAATTTCATTATCATCATCCAAGTCAATCAATAGGTCTAATGACAATATCCATAGAATTTTGTTGTTTGTGTTGTAGCGAAGGTGGAGAGGCATCGTGCCTTGCTTGAGACAAGTTTGGATTTTGGTTTTGTATGTTGTTCTTTTCTTCTTTTGCATGTAATGAATTTGAAATAACACGTCGTCTATGCCTATGTTCTCTAGCATTTTGATTTCTTTTCATTCATTTTTTAAGTTGTGATTGTGTAGGAGTGGGTTTATCAACCATAGGTTTCTTTTCTTCCCTTAAAGGAGGAACAAAAGGAACCATGGGATGTTCAACCACTTTCTCTTTATCTTTGTGCACTTGTTTGAATTTAGGAGGAACAATTAGATTTGTTTGATTATCTCATGGTCTCTTATAGGAAATAGGTAAAGGATTTGTGATAGGATGGTCTTGGTTGCTTGGGAGAGCTTTTGGTTCAATCATGGTTTCATCAAGGATAGTAGGCTCAATCATGGGTTGAGGAAAATTGGTAAGGGATAATTTTTTTCTGCATTTTACCTTAAAATTTTGATAGGATTTGAAAAAGAAGTCTTCAAAGGGTCTAATAGGTTCAATAGGATAAGGCCAAAAGAAGTTCAATGAGAAATTCCCATGGGAATAAACAAGATTAAAGCCACTATGATACGTAGTAAATATTTCATTTCCAAATGGAAACTTCAAACATTTATGCACAACCAATGGGACACCATGCATGAAACAAAGCCATGGATAGCCTAACGTCACATGAAATTGATCTAAATTCAGGATGATGGTAAATGAGACACTCAACGTTTTCAATCCAAATTTTAGGGGTAGGATTATTGAGCCTATTATAGGGAAAGCTAAATCATTATGCATTTTGATCCATGCTTTCAGTTTTTCATAAGTATCATGATAAATCTCATGCAAAAATAGGAATTCTTCGGTGATCACATTCTCTTCACAGAAAGGATCAATTAATATCCCATTAGTAGGCTTGTCATTGATTCTTACAACTATGTAAAGACGACCATTGGGTACATGTTTAAGTATTTCTTGTTGTGAGAAAGCAATGTCAAGTGTAATCTTAGGTAGGCCCTTGCGAGGTTTAGGTTCAATAAATCCAACCATAGATTATATAGTGTTCATCATTATCATTTGTGTTATCATCATCCGTGTCAACATTCATCGCATCATTCTTTGTTTCACTAGCTTTTCCAAATGAAATGTTATGGTTTGGCATAGGATTGGTAAAGATTTGCAAGTTTTTGGTTAGGAGGAGCTACAGACTTATTACCTTGATCATTAACGCCTCCAATTTGAATATTATTATAATAAATGAGGTCTTGCACAAGATGTTTAAGACACTTGCAATCTTACATATCATGTCCATTTTTTTTGATGAAAATGGCAATAGGAATCTAGTCTATAGTTTAAAGATAAAGGATTAGTAGGTTTAGGATCTCTAACATGAGGTAAGGAAATCAAATTATTGTCTAAGAGTTGCAACATGATATTATGAAGGGTATTAGATAGGGATGTAAATTGTCTATTTCTATCCACAAGGGCATATGGTTGTGTAATCTTTATAGCAGCCACTTGGTTGTCAACATTTTGATTTGATTGAGGGGGAATAAGTTGTAGAAATCCCTTATTTTGTTTCTTGAAAGGTTGGTAGTTGGTTTGAGGAGGAGGCAAATTATTGTTAATGAGATGGAATAGGGTACATATAAACTCTATTCCATGTTCATGCTTAAAAATATTTTATATGTTCCCTATGAGAGGAATGGTATTAGTAGTAATAGGTTCAGTTCTCACAAAATATTGAAAAGATTTTAATTCTTCATTTATCTTTCATGTGTTTTGAGAGACATTAGCAACCATTATTTCAACATCATTCATACTAGGTGTAGGTATGGAAGTCATGGGAAACATGGTATGAAAGCTATTGTTCATAAAGGGTTGACTAGTGTCAACACTATGAGTGAAAGAGTTAGAAAACCGAAGATTCATGGTGAATTTTGTATCATGGGATGATATGAGTTTTGAACTATGTCTCACAATAGTATTGGTAATAGGAAACCAAGTTGTAAAGATAATAAAAGTTTCACAAACTTGTTATGCACCCAAAAAGGATAGAAGGTGAAATGTAATGAAGTAACCTAGGATGTAAAGTGCAATGCAAATATGTAAAAGCAATTTTCAGATTTCAAACAAGATAATTTTCTAATTATACTATGTAAAAACCTAAAAATTATGTCTTGTAAATGTAATTTTTAATTAACAAAATGCACTAAATTTATCAAATGAATCTTAATATGATAAATTCCAAGTAACAATTTTTTTGTAAACTGAAACAAAAAACTAAAAACAACGAATCAAAATACAAAAAAGGATGTTTTAATGCCTAGAAATTTAGGAAACAACCCTAATCAAGGACTAATCAAGGACTCATTCACCCAGGGGTGAATGGGTCCTAGCCTAGGTTTTTGAAAAATGTTTTTACAGATTTATGAGTTGATTCTCTAGTGGTTTCTAGATTCTGATTTCAGACAGTGAGTTACAATTTTAGATTTTTGTGAAATTAAGCCTGAATGCAAATGTAAAATATGACTAAATGACAAACTAGGAGACCTAATTTGATGTGCAATTTTAATTTAATTTTCAAATATAATTGAATTATGATGAAATGTTATGTAAATGCTTTGCAAAATGATTGATTTTTTTGTATTTTTTCATATTTAAAGAATGTAAAGATGCAATCCTAAAACCCTAAATGAGATGCAAAGTTAATGCAAGTTAAGAAACCCTAAATGAGATTCAATTCAAAGAAATGCAATGCAAATGAAAGAAAGATCTAGATCCAGGGTGAAAATGTACTCCAAAATAATAAAAAATGCAATGATCAAACAACAGGTTCGCCAAAATGAAAAGAAGAAAATAGGTGTGGTTATCAAAATAGGGGTATGAACCACTTACTGACCTATTTCTCACTCTATTTTATTAGGAAATGAGATCCACACAATAAAATGACTTACAACCCTTAGGTGAATGAAATCAAAGTGTGAATATACATATTTCCTTTTTGTGCAAGGATGAGGGTCTTGGTCAAACAACACTTTGAGGAGAAAAACTAAAAATAGAAAATCAACTCCAAAATACAATATAACACTTGGATCTAATAGATTAAGCTCAATACTGATGGAACCAAAAATCATATCACAGATCAGAGAAATGAAGAATGATGTTTTTCACTCACCAAAAGTGCTTTTTTGAAGATGATTTGGGACTCATTCACCTAGGGGAAAATGGGTCTCAAGTTAAGGTTTGTTTGCAAATTTTAGGAGCCTCTACTATAGATTTGAGTCTTTCAATTTTCTTAGGTTTCAGGTTCAGAAAGCCAAAAATAAATTTTGTAGATGAGTTTCCATGAGAAGATGACAACTTTTGCAAATTTGACAACTTCTTGAAATTTTCTCTTCAAGAGATCTTCAAGATTTCTTCCACCTAAATCTGCAAACACAAATCAAGAGGGATTTTTTTTTTTGGTGAATGGGGGTTTTCCTTGGTCAAACCCCATTTTGGTAATCAAACCTTGAAATGAATAAAAACGTGAAAGAGGGAATGAATAATGAATAAAAAAATCTTACTTCTCAACAACCCTTGCATAAACCTTGGAATGTAAATCTGTAACTTGTTGATGGCCAAATTGACACAACACCATTTAAAAAGAATATTTCTACTCTTTCTCCTGAAAAAGATAATTGATTTAAAACCACCTATCTTCTAAGGTCTCTGTAGTTGGTTCTCAACTGTGTTGTTTTTTCTAAGTGGTCAATGAGGCTATAATGTTCAAGGGGCCTGCTGGTTATTGAGCTTCTTGATTTCTACAAGGTTGAACTTCTATCTAAACCTACTCTAATAGGGGGTATAAAAGAAAGGCAAAAGATAGATCAGTGATGCAAGAGAAAGAAGAATATTGATTCATCTAATTAACCAAACCTATTACTCTTCAAGGAAAACCTAAATCAGAGCTACAAAACAAATTAACCTATAATCAATACAAATTCATTCATTCACAATGCAAATATTAATGGCAGATTTTAAACCACAATTCAAACAAAATAAAATATAGAAATCCATTCCTTGAAAACTTTCCAAATCAAATGATTAATAAAACAAAAATCATTCCAGAATACAACTTAAAGCAAGTTTAAATTTGGTTGTTTCTACTATTGCAAAACAAATAAACAACATTTACAAGTTTGGTAAGAGTCACTAGTACACATAAACCAATATCTTCAAGTTGATTCTGTTAAACCAAGAATATAGAAAATTCGTCTCATCTACTCTACTACTAACTCTAATCAACTCTAATTTGAAAAATGTCTAACTCATTTTCCTAAGTGTCTAACCCCTTTAAAGTGAGCATATTTGACAATTAATAGCTCAAGATTACATAATTACCTCCAAAACTGAGACTTCAAAAGTTGTAGCAATCAATCATAAACTCTCTGTTTTAGCTCTCTATTTCACTTTAGTTAGTTTCAGTTGAAACTCCATCCTCCAGTTTAACTTAAGTTCATAATTGCAACCCTCTAGTTTCAACTTCAAGTTTGACACAAAGTTCTTCTTTGCATGATGAACAACATAAAATCAACATATTTCTCCAGAAACTACTCCAAATAGGTCCACCATACTTTCAGTTGTCTTCCAGTTTCATTATCTCTTCAGAAGATCTTTCCTCTTTTGCATCTTTCCTTTGCAAACCACTAGCACATCCATAGAATCTTTGCCAATTCTTGAAAAGGTACCTGAAATCAAGAATACATATTAATTAACTCAAAAAAATTAATTAATAAAACAATGATTTATTCCACTTGGGATTAATTAATTTTGAATTATTTCAATTAAATGCATTTAAACTTTAATTCCCTTAATTGAAATAATAGTAATTTTAAATTAATGTCATTTAAAATAACATTAAAATAAAACAACACTCAAACAATGCTCTATTTGTATTTGTAACCCTGATGCCATGTAACCTTGTCCTTGAATAGTACCTACAAACCCAACCAATTCAATAGCAAATGTAGAATTAGATCATAAAATTAATCAACTCACTTTAATCCTCAAAAATTAACAATTTTATTAACATGAATGAATTAACCAATTTCACTCTGCATTTGCTTTTGGATGAGATGTAAACAATTCACATGCATCGCCCTTGTTTATGTCTCTATTTGTGCATTTGATATGCTTTTGATTGAATACTTTTGAAACCTTTCCACCCAACATAGGACAATCTCTTTAACACATTCTATCAAACAATTTACAATGCCCTGTTTCTTTATGTATTCCATTCGAGAATCTTTTCTTCAAACCATTTTGTGCATATCCTGCAAACATTCTAAGCCATGGGAATGCGTTTCTTTGGAGAAATTTTGTGAAATAGTTTGTGCGCTATATCTCTGTTTCCATACCTTGCAAACATTATTACAATTATACATAGGCCTTGCATAATGCCTCAATCTCTAATTTCATATTTCGCGAGTGAAGATATTCAAGAAAGGTTAATAGAAATTCGGCTTCACAATTGTCATTTGCATTCGCATGAATCTTGAAAGCCTTTTCAATGAAACCCATTTCTCTGCGCATAAACTACATTTCATCTCATGCAATCGATTTAAGACATTCTGTTGATCAATTTTCATGCCATCTTTGAGGTGCTCATTCAAACAATTCACCTGTTCAACCTTACAACTGCTACTTGCATTTTGCTTGAATATCCGAGTCTTTGTCAACTACTTCATCTGCACACTCTATAATCATTACATTTTGCTCAAAGTTTTAGAGGCCTTTTACCAAATCCATTTTTTGTGAACCCAACAATCATGACATTCCATGAGTTTCATATTTCTTGGAGGAAGCAGTTTAAACAACTTGTCTGCTTTGTCTATGCTTGCACATTTTATGTGTTCATATTCTATCATTCTAGCCTATACTGCTAGTAGCATTTGTTTGAAAGTTTCTTAATCCTTTGCATCAAATCCATTTCGTGCATTTTCAACAATCATGTTTTCCATGAAATTTCATTCCTGAGAGGTGATCTATCAAAGAGTTGTGCATGCTTCTAGATTTGCATGCATGTGACAAGACATCTTTTGGAGACCGCAATTTTATCTCTAGACATTGTTCTTGCAATCAAGCTTTGCATATGTGATTACCAAAGCAGTTTTCTTGAAAGTTTTAAAATCTCTTCAATAGATTAATGTTGCACAAATCCCAGTCCATCAAAGCTAAATGCTTAAGTTTTTGGAACTTTTACTTAATAGATCCATTTTGTGAGAAACCAACAATCATGACATCCCATGAAATCATGTTTCTTTGGAGGATATCGAGAAAATATTTCATAGTGCTTCGTCTATGCTCCCACATTTCACATTTCATCTTGCAATCATCACTTTCATTAGACGAGATCTCTTTGAGGCGATTTCTTTACAGTTCATATGCATTGAAACCATATTTCTCGGAAGCGTTTTATCTTACCATTGAAATCTGTGACATTTTCTTTACTCCCATCCCTCTTTGATGACCTCAGTGTCTAGTTTCAAACTACAATCATTGCATTATGAGAGATCATATTTCATTTAAGGTGATCTATGGAATGGTTCACCTGCCCCGTCAATAGCATTTGTTCAGGAGTTTCTAAAACTTGGTCAATGAATACATTTTGCAGATCTGAAACATTTTTGTGCAAAATCTATAACCATTCCAAGCCATAAGATTTCATTTCTTGCAAACATTTTTGTAAACCAATTTACATGTTGATGCTTCCATTTCGGGCAGGGAATCAGAATAGACCTAACTTTGAGCATTTATTTTCATTCACCCTATTTTGCAAATGGCGGGTTTGGAACCATCTTTGAGTGGAATCATAACGAAAGCAGGTCAGGTGCGGAGTGGGAGCAAAACATACACAAAGACTTTTTCCTTCACCCAGTGCCAAGTTCTCTTTTCGTTATGAACTTGTGTAAGCTGTGGGATCAGAATCAGTTTCGTGCAGGAGTAGGGTCAGGCTTGGGATGAACCTGAACATGAGCACCTTAATCCCCCTATTTCAATTTCACACCCGAGTCCGATGCAGGTTTGGGATCAGACTCACACGAAACATGAACATTTTTACCTTTTCAAAAACTCAAAGTTAGCTTTGATCTCGCACCACGAAAGTAATTTTTACTTTTCCCAAAGTCTTTTTATGTGGGGAATTTTATTTTACCCCCTTCAACTTGAATTTCATGTGGGGGTTTTTACCCAAAAAACTTTTATGATGATTTTTTGTTTTAAAGTTTTTCTACTTTTAATTTTTTATAAATAATTTTAAATAAAAAGATCTATTTGTTTCCAATATTTTAAATTTTAAATATTTTAAATAAAAAGATTTATTTATTTATTATTTTATTATTTTATTTTTAATTTTGATTTTGATTTGATTTATTTTTAATATTTTTATAAGTGTTTTTTTTTGTATTTTCTGTTTTACAATTAAACCTTTCTAAAAGATTTATTTATTCATTTAATTTTTTATTAAATCTTTTAAAATAATTTTTTAAAAGATTTATTTATTTTATTTTATTATTTTCTAAAATCTTTTTAAAACAAAAAATATTTTATTTATTTAAATTTTAAATCTTGTAATATTTCAAATCTTTTAAAATAAAAGATTTACTTATTTATTTTGCATTTTGTATTTTCAAGAGATACAAAATTGAAAAATGAAGGAATGAGGAAAGAACAAAAAAATGAACGATGCAAAACCAGACGTGGAGAAACAAAGATCATGAAAACAAACAAAAAAAAAAGATGAACAAATGACACGACATGACAACAACAAAAAAGATGAGGACCAAGACGAATGAAAACAATAAAAAACAAATGAACACAATGGTGATAAATGATACAAACCAAAAACAGGTTGAAGAACTAGACGGGGATGAGATGGGACTAGACAAGGAATGTGAACCCGAGCAACACCCAAAGGCAAAGCGGGGATCAGAGTCAGGGCAGAACCAAAAATGAAACCCCTAAAGGTGTTTAGGTTCTGATTCCATCCTGCAACTCTATCCCGATAAAACAAACAAGTGAAATGAAAGAAAATAGAGGGGGTCCCTGACTTTTCCAATTGAAAAGTTGGGGCGTGTATGCAAGGCATAACAAATGGTGACTCAGCTGGGAAAATGTGCAAAGCATTTTAAGGTACGCAACCCTCCAAATACTCAAAATATCTGGTTTACGCTCATTCAAGATAATCCAAGAAGTGCAAACATAACCAAAACTAGGACACAACAAAGGTCTAAGATGAAACTAAAATCTGTTTATGTGTGCAAATGATTCATTCCCCTCCGTAAGCATTGTTATGATCAAAGTGGAATAGACTCTATCCAAGCTACGTAGTTGTAAGTTACATCTCTGATGTGCAATGATATTCCAGGCATAACTCTATTGCTAGATAGGTGTCTATAGCCCCAACAGAGATACCTCTAGTTCTCTCTAAACATTGCTCTACTGCCAGCTAAACATCTATAGCCCTAATAGAGATACTTGAATCACCCTTGTTGATTGAGTTCATTTTCAGAATTCTTTTCTTTTCTCTTTTTTTTAGATGTTGATTCTTTTGGAGTATATTTCTGGTTTTCCCTCAATCCTTTAGTAGTGAAGCTTAAGTAGAAGGTTGAGAGCCATGGTGGACATTGTGATAGAAATGTAACCCTTTATATTTTTCACTTGGAATAGAGCCACCCCACTTGATGTAAACTAACTGATGAATTTCTTAAGGTGTCTAGATCATGATAGACTTTCAAAAACTCCCCAAAACTGCATAATGTACCAAAACATAATCCATTCTAACATTCCCCAGTTTGAAATGGATCAAAGTAAATCAAAGTTTTCGAAGTAACTGACTGATCAAGTGTTTGGAAATAAAAATAGTAAACTCTCAACAGATCCACCCCTCAGTATAACTTGCATACAATAACTTAGCTTCTACTGTCAATGAGAGGAACCCCCATAAGAAAGAAAATAAATAGGCAAGAAAAGAGAGGAGCAGAAGAAAAGAGTAGACAGACACAATGAACCAACAAAACAAAAACAAAAAAATGAGAACCAAAACCAACAAAAAAACAACAAAAGACCAAAAATAAAAGAGAAACAGAAAAACCCAAAAACAAAAACAAGAGGATACATAAAAAAGAAAAACAACATAAATAGAAGAAAACAAACCAAAACTGACAACAAAAACCAAACCAAAAAGAAAACTAACTAAACCAAAAACTAAAACTAACCAGTCCTAATCCTAAACTAACTCCAAAACAGAGCTATACAAACACAAAACTATAAAAATTTGTACATTGATAGGACTTATTTTTTATTATGTGCAGAAGTCTTAACTTACTACTAGGTATGGTTCTGAACCTAGCAAATTCATCTTTATACTCAGAAATGTAAAGAGGGTATAAAATTTGAAATATTAATAGTTGTGGGTTCTTAGCCTTGTAATGATTTACCCACAAGCACATTTTATCATCCCTAATGTCATAATCAAACTGAAAATCATTAAAACATAGAGGGTGATGAAAAGACACCGCCTGATTTAAAAGATCTTTAGTTGTTGTGGTGTGCTCATGTTGTATGATCTCCTCTTCACGAGGCCTCAGCTCATGGAACACCACTTTGTTTCTCTTTGAACCATGCATGTCAACATAAAGGACATCTGTTAGTGATGTGCCATTAGCATTCAAGACATCTAAACTTTGTTCAAAAATTTCATGCATATCCCTATCACAATCAACACTAGGCTAAGAAAAAAAACTAGTGTATTTGACTTCACAAGGATTATCAATCTTAATCATGTTTCCTAAAGTACATACATCATCAATTAAAGGATCAACTTCCTCAACCTTTAAATCAATTTTCTCACCATTTTCCCTACATACTATGGAAGCCTTCCCAACTAATAAGGAATTAGAGCAACTTACTAGAGCAGCTTACCTCAGAAGGAGAACCAAAAGGATGAATCGTACATGGATCACTTGAAGTGAGATTTGTTTCGCAGCTGGGATATCCATTTACCAACATCTCTGTATTCATCTCGGGCATAGAGTCAATTTTTTTTTGGATCTCCTGAGGAGAACTAAGCAACAAATCACCCATGTTGACTTGTAAGGTCTGCAGACCCACTTCTTTATGAGATGAAGCCTTACTGTTAGCACTCTCTTCAAACATGTCACCCACAAGAATTTGAGAAGCCACATTCAACTGATAACCATTAATGGTAAAAATACTGGTACACGGTACACTAGGATTTTCTTCGAACAACTCATTTGAATAAACATAATCAAATTCAGGAAAAAATTTCTTCAATTCATGTTTCTACATATCGTCAACTAGAATATGCAAGTCAGTGTCAAGCTCATCACTATTCAGATCAAATTCATTAGTGCATGATAAGCAAGGAATTTCTTCAAACAACGTATTTGAATAAACATAATCAAAACCAAGAAAATACTCCCTCATTTCATTCTCTTCGTTAGGTTGAAGGGATTCAACTTCCGAGACAACCTCTTGGTCACTTTCTTGAAATTATTCTACTTCATTAGGTGAACTTTATCATACATCCCTTGCTGCAATAAAACACTAAACTCATTCATGTTAGTATCTTGATTAGCATTGAGATCCAATTTATTTTCTTGACAAAGGTAAGTCTGATTTGAATGATTATCAGACATCCCTTAAATAACTTGAACATCCATTTGATCTTTCTTCTTTGAAGAATCAACTTGGCATTCAACTTTGTGTCCTTCACCACGAGATTCATTTGCAGCCTCATTCATAGTCACATTGTTCTCAGATTGTTTTCATCATTTAGATCAACAAAGTCATTTTCCTTTGTTAGCTCATCACTAGGTGTTTCTTCCTTGTTCACCATCATAAAAGAACTTATGAATGCATTGATAAACTTGTTTTCCACATCTATCAAGTCTGTAACAAGTAGGGAAACTTCGTTAGTTGTTGGATCCATCTCAATGCAAGGATGAAGGTCATCGAATGATGAGGAAGAATTAAACATCTTGTCACAACTACTCTCATCGTTGCGGATGGAGTCATTATCATTTTCATGGGTGCTAGTTGTTTCATCTCCCTCATCGAGGGGATATGTACTCTAGGGATCTTCCATAAGCATTTCTTCAATAGTGATCTACTGTCTAAAATATAATTCCATCCTACCCAAGAAATCATCGCAATCCATCTAAGAATGTTGATTGGTTCGATGTATCCTACATCCATTTGTCCTAACAAGTTTTGATAGCTTTAGATCTCCTAATTCTTCCAACTTTTCCCCTATTTGATTTTTCATACGTGGTATATCTAGCCAACATGAACTATGCTCTTTTGTCAATCCCTCATCTTGGTCAGAGAGTTGTTCAAAGCATTGGAAGGAGATTCTTTAGTTCTTGATTTTTCATGACAATAGTCTTGTGTTAATACCTCATCTCTTTTACCATCATTAGTATTAACATTTCCAATGAAACTAGATTCTAAGGTGATATTTTCATTATGCTTTGACTTTATATCCGTTTCATACTCTTTTTCAAACAAAACATCAAAATGATATACTTTCTCATCAAATGTTTTGTTTACAACTTCATCATGATCCAATGCATTATGTGTGGGAGTATGACTAAAAAGAGATGATATAGTTACAACTTCATTGACAAGTGGAATACTTACCTCTATGGTTGGATTTTGTAGAGATAGGTTCTTCCATTGGTCTTGTGTTGGATTGACTTGATATCAAGAATTGGAAAACTTGGTGTTGGGAAGATTAGGAAGGTTGTAGCTACTTGGTGAGAATGATTGCATCTGGGTAGGGATGGTGGGTAAACTAGCATAAGGCTGCAAAGGATGGCGACTTGCAAGCACATGAGTATTACAATCCTAATTTTGGCTACTTGAATTTCTCACGTCATGTCCAGCTTGTGCCAGTAAGAGAGCTTTGTTCAATACATCATGTAGGGAGGTAATATCCCCGCAATGTCTAATTTCTACGGTAAACGAAGGATTCAAACCCCAATAGTAATGTTCCTTTAGCATATAATCATTAATAAATAGATTTAAATCTTGAACTCGTTGATACATCAGCAAAAACCTATGACTGAGTTGGTAAATTGATTCTGATGGTGTCCTTTTTGTGGTTGCAAATTCAAACGATGGGTCTTGTGTTCGTGCATAAGGGTCAAACTAATCCACAAATAAAATTTCTAACTCCATCCATGAACAAATATAATTTGGTGGGATATTAACATACCACTGCCATGTTGTACCTTGCAGTGTTTTGACGAAAAGTTGACAAGCTGTATCTTCATGAAGAATTTGGTGAAGAGTCCTCAAATCCCTGCAAATGCTAGCATGATCTTTAGCAATTTGTCCATTGTTAGCGATAAATAATGGAAGCCTATTATTCATATGATAAGGAATTTTGTTAAGAATCCCAGGAATACACAAAGGGTTTCCCATCGGAGCTGGGTTTTCTAAGATCCAACCCACTCCAACTCACAACAATCTAAAATTGCTCATGGACCTCCTTCGAGCACCAGTTCTGTTGATGGCTAAATTGACACAACAACATTTAAAAACAATATTTCTACTCTATTTCTCCTGAAAAAGGTAACTGATCTAAAACCACCTATCTTCCAAGGTCTCTGTAGTTGGTTCTCAACTGTGTTGTTTTTTCTAAGTGGTCAATGAGGTTGTAATGTTCAAGGGGCCTGCTGGTTATTGTTCTTCTTGATTGTTTCAAGGTCAAAATTCTATCTAAACCTACTCTAATATGTTGTATAAAAAAAAGGAAAAAGATAGATCATGGATGCAAGAGAAAGAATGTTGATTCATCTAATTAACTAGACCTGTCACTGTTCAAGGAATACCTGAACCAAAACTTAAAAAAAAATTAACCTATAATCAATACAAAGTCATCCATTCACAGTGAAAATATTAATAGCAAATTTAAAACCACAATTCGAACAAAAGAAAATTTAGAACTCCATTTCTTGAAAGCTTTCCAAATCAAATGATTAATAAAATAAACATCATTCCAAAATACAACTTAAAGAAGGTTTAAATCTAGCTGCTTCTACTATTGTAAAACAGATAATCAACATTTACAAGTTTGGTAAGAGTCACTAGTACACATAAACCAATATCTTCAAGTTGATTCAGCGAAACTAAGAATACATATCTCATCTACTCTACTGCTAACTCTAATCAACTCTAATATGAAAAATGTCTAACTCATTTTCCTAAGTGTCTAACTCCTTTAAAGTGAGAATATTTGATAATTAATAGCACAAGATTACATAATTCCCTCCAAAATTGAGACACCAAAAGTTGTAGCAATCAATCAAAAACTCTATGTTTCAACTCTCTATTTCACTTTAGTTAGTTTTAGTTGAAACTCCATCCTCCAGTTTAACTTCAGTTCATAATTGCAACCCTCCAATTTCAACTTCTAGTTTGACACAAAGTTCTTCTTTGCATGATGAGCAACATAAAATCAACATCTTTCTCCAAAAACTACTCCAAATGGGCCCAACATACTTTCAGTTGTCTTCCAATTTCATTATCTCTTCAAAAGATCTTTCCTCTTTTGCATCTTTGCTTTGTAAACCACTAGCATGTGCATAGAATCTTTGCCAATTCTTGAAAAGTTACTTGAAATCAAGAATACATATTAATTAAAACTCAATAAAATCAATTAATAAAACAATGATTTATTCCAAGGGATTAATTAATTTTGAATTATTTTAATTAAATGCATTTAAACTTTAATTCCCTTAATTGAAATAATAATAATTTTAAATTAATGTCATTTTAAATAACATTAAAATAAAACATTCAAACAATGCTTTGTTTGTTATTTTAACCCTTATGCCATGGAACCTTGTCCTTGAACAGTACCTACAAACCCAACCAATTCAATAGCAAATGCAAAATTAGATCATAAAATTAATCAACCCACTTTAATTCTCAATAATTATAGTTTTATTAACACGAATGAATTAACCAATTTCACTCTGAATTTTCTTTTGGATGAGATGTAAATAATTCACATGCATCACCCTTGTTTATGTCTCTTTCTATGCATTCGATATGCTTTTGATTGAATACTTTTGAAACCTTTCCACCCAACATCGGACGACATATCTTTAACGCATTCTATCAAACAATTTACAACACCCTATTTCTTTATGCATTCCATCTGAGAATTTTTTCTTCAGACCATTTTGTGCATATCCTACAAACATTCTAAGCCATGAGAATATGTTTCTTTGGAGACATTTCATGAAATAGTTAGTGCGCTATATCTCTATTTCCATACCTTGCATACATTATTACCATTATACATAGGCCTTGCATAATGCCTCAATCTCTAGTTTCATATGCCGTGAGTGAAGATATTCAAGAAAGGTTAATATAAATTCAGCTTCACAATTGTCATTTGCATTCACATGAATCTCAAAAGCCTTTTCAATGAAATCCATTTCTCTGTGCATAAATAACATTTCATCTCATGCAATCCATTTAAGACATTTAGTTGATCAATTTGTGTTCCATCTCTGAGGTGCTCATTCAAACAATTCGTGTGTTCAACCTTACAATTGCTACTTGCATTTTGCTTGAAGATGTGAGTCTTTGTCAACTACTTCATCTGCACACTCTATAATCATTACATTTTTCTCAAAGTTTCAGAGTCCTTTTACCAAACTCATTGTGTGTGAACCCAACAATCACGACATTCCATGAGTTTCATATTTCTTGGAGGCAACGATTTAAACAACTCACTTGCTTTGTCTATGCTTGCACATTTTATGCGTTCATATTCTATCATTCGAGCCCATACTACTAGTAGCATTTGTTTAAAGGTTTCTTAATCCTTTGCATAAAATCCATTTTGTGCATTTTCTGTAATCACATTTTCCATGAAACTTCATTCTTGAGAGGTGATCTATGAAACAATTGCGCATACTTCCAAATTTGCATGCACGTGACAAGACATCTTTTGGAGGTCATGGTTTTATCTCTAGACATTGTTCCTACAATCAAGCTTTGCATATGTGATTACCAAAGTAATTTTCTTGCAAGTTTTAAAATATCTTCAATAGATTAATGTTGCACAAATCCCAGTCCATTGAAGCTAAATGCTTAAGTTTCTGGAACTTTTACTTAATAGACCCATTTTGTGTGGACCCAACATTCATGGCATCCCATGAAATCATATTTCTTTGGAGGATATCGGGCAAACAGTTCACAGTGCTTCATCTATGCTCCCACATTTTACATTTCATCTTGCAATCATCACTTTCATTAGATCAGATCTATTTGAGACAATTGCTTTACAATTCATATGCATTGAAACCAGATTTCTCTGAAGCATTTTATCTTACCACTGAAATCTGTGAAATTTTCTTTACTCTCATCCCTCTTCGATGACCTCGGTGTCTGGTTTCAAACTACAATCATTGCATTATGAGAGATCATATTTCATTTAAGGTGATATGTGGAATGGTTCACCTACCCCATCAATAGTATTTGTTCGAGAGTTTCTATATCTTGGTCAATGAATCCATTTTGTAGATTTGAAACGTTTTTGTGAAAAAATTGTAACCTTTCCGAGCCATGAGATGTCATTTCTTGCAGACCTTTTTGTGAACCAGTTTACATGTTGATGCTTCCATGTTGGGTGCGGGATCAAGATAGACCCAACTCCGAGCATTTATTTTCATTCACCCTATTTTGCAAATGGCAGGTTCAGAACCATCTCTAAGCAGAATCGAAACAAGAATAGGTCAGGTGTGGAGTAGGAGAAAAACGTACACATATTTTTTTCCTTCACCCAATGCCAAGTTCTCTTTTCATTCTGAACCTGTGTAAGTTGGGGGATCAGAACAAGTTTCATGTGGGAGCAAGGTCGGCCTCAGGATGAACCTGAACATGAGCACCTTAATCCGCCTGTTTCAATTTCACACTTAGTCCGACGTGGGTCTAGGATCAGACTCACACAGAACATGAACATTTTTAGCTTTTCAAAAACTCAAAGTTAGCTTCGATCTTGCTCCATGAAAGTAGATTTTACTTTTCCCAAAGTCTTTTGATGCGGGGAATTTTATTTTAACCCCTTCAACTTGAATTTCACATGGGGGTTTTTACCTGAAAAATTTTATGATGATTTTTTTTTTGTTTTAAAGTTTTTCTATTTTTAATTTTTATAAATATTTTTAAACAAAAAATCTATTTATTTTGAATCTTTTAAATTTTAAATAAAAGATTTATTTTTATTTTTATTTATTTTTAAATTTTTAAATTTTTATTTGATTCATTTTTATATTTTTATAAGTTTTTGATTTTTTTTGTATTTTTGAAACAAAAAGATTTTATTTATTTAATTTTAAACCTTGTAATATTTCAAATATTTTAAAATAAAATATTTACTTATTTATTTTGTTTTTTGTATTTTCAAGATAGATACAAAAACTAAAAAATGAAGGAAATACGAAAACACAAAAAATATGAATGACACAAAACTAGACATGGAGAAACGAAGAAGATGAAAATGAACAAACGAAAATAGATGAACAAACAACAAAACTAGATGACGACGAAAAGACGACAACCAAAAATACAAGGACCAAGATGAACGAAAAATGATAAAAAACAAATGAACAATGCAACAGTGAAAGATGAGACAAAGAAAAAATAGGCCAAAGAATAAGATGGGGATGGATGGGACCAGACAAGGAATGCGAAACCAAATGACACTCAAAGGCGAAGCGGGGATTGGGGTCAAGGTGGAACCAAAACTTGAAACCCCTAAAGGTTGTCAGGTTCTGATTCCATCCCGTAACTCTATCCTGACAAAACATGCCAACGAAACAATAGAAAATAGACGGGGTCCCCGAATTTTCCAAGAAAAAATTTGGGGTGTGTATGCAAGGCATAACACAACTTACATGAAATGGCTTCAATGTATGTGGATATTGAACCTTGAAACTTTTTTTAGATAGTGACTTTGAATGCTTGAATGGATCCTGAAACCTACATCACCATATTAGCTCCAATAACATGCATGATGCAAGAAAACTTTGATACGAAAATTGGATCTTGCTTGTTGCAATATATCTTCAATAAATCTTCCTTTGAATGCCTTGTACTACTCTTGATCTCATGAAAATATTCTTAGTGAAACATAGTGAAATGAACTTATATTTATAGGTATGTATCCTCAATTTCACAAAATTCAAATAATACAAGCTGACATATGAATATAGATTTGAAAACATTAAAATACCACAAAAAAATAAATTTAAATTTAGGTCCTAGGTCTAAGAGAGGACCCATTCTCCCATGGGTTAATGGGTCCTAGGTCCCTAACCTAGGACACACATTACTCATTGATAATTGTTATGTTAAGGCATTAATGAATGTCGGGTTTCCCCTTCAAAAAAATGTAATTAAATAGGCTTGGTAAATGAATTAAAGGGCCAATTAAGGTAATATTAAGCTCAATTAATTAAAGGAGCCCTAAATAAGTGTGAGTGTAAAGAGGTACACTTTGCAACACTAAAATAAGGCACAATTAAGTCCAAATTAAAATTAATTCTAAAGTATGTGTGGAAATGTAAAAGGGATACATTTTTCTACACTACACTAATGAGATTGAATGCTTCTATGCTATGAAATCAACACACAAATGGTTAGAAAATCCAACTAAACAGATTGAAACCAAGGAAAAATACAAGCCTTACATCCCATTCGAAGGAGAATTTTGTTGATGGATGTTGGATTGCTCAATGCTTAGCTCCTTATGCTTGCAAAAGCTCAATGATGACCTAGATGTAAGGAAATAAAGGTAGCGGAACAAATTCCTACACTAATCTTGAGAGGAGAATAATGAAATTTTTTACAGATCTTTAAAAATTATAGAAAGTTAAATAGAATAAACATAAATATCATGCATACCACAACATAATGATTTACATAGGGAAAACCATTTTGGGAGAAAAACCCCACACTCCAAAAGCTGCCCAATATATTATTTAGAAATCACAAAGATTACAATATAGTTGCAGAGAAAGCTTCTCACAGGAGTATCACTACTAGAGATCAAGAGACAACACGACCACTATTAGACTTTCATAATATATCACACTACCACAGTCGTAATACAATGCCCTCATAAAATAGGGTTACATTCTAGGGCAAGACAAGCCAACAATATATTTTCCATTAGATCTTAAACCTAATATAAAATATTCCAAATTTACAATATATTATTATTTAATGTATGTCGGCCATTTAGGAGTTTTTGTTAACATGCTCACATTTCGCTCTGTGTTGTCAATGTATACACCTATCAACGTAACTAGGAAATATATATATACATCCTATGGATAATAAATCGTATATAATTGCAAGGTTGAGACACATTTTTCCAACAAATCTCCCATTTGTCGAACACCTTGCAAGAGCAATGTGTGAGTGTAACCATCATCTCTTTAATTGCTAGGGGACAAAAGACCCATATTTTGTGAACACCATCTGAACTTCTTTGTGCTCACATGATTATTTAAAGAATCAACAATATTCATCAAATTATCTACCTTAACTAGCTTCACCTTGCCATCTTCGACCATATCTCTAACAAAATGATACTCTACATCAATGTGCTTGGTCGTGGCATGAAATGTTGGGTTCTTAGCTAGACATATCACACTCTAATTGTCGTAATAAATTGTCACTGCACCTTGTTTTATTGCAAAATCTAAACACAGTCTTTTAAGCCAAATGGATTCTTTACAAGCATGAGTAGATTTCATATACTTTGCTTCAGTAGTGGAAAAAGTAATCATAGCTTGTCACTTACTCATCCAGGGTATGTGCAGGATCATCATGGAAAAAATGGGCCCTTAAGTGGCAAAAAATTTAAAAAATCAGAGTTAGAAACTTGATGTAAAATTTTGAATAAGTTATCTATATTATTTCAAAAATATGTAAGAATATAATCTGTGCAAAATTGAATGTAGTTTCTAAACTACTAGGTTTATTTTTTATTTTTAAAATCTATTTGGTGAAAATTTGAAATTTCAATGCAAGTACTTAAATTTCGGGGAAAAAATAAGTAGGTGTCCTCTAACCACCTAACCACATAAAATGATAATATCTTTTTATAATATTTTAGACATAAGTAGAGTACTCATGTCCAGATGTGATGCATATTTTTTTTGTAATTTTTTTCCAAGTAAATAATTAATTATGAAATTTTTATTACAACTTTTAAAAATATAAAAACCTGTATGTCGACCACCTTAACTTGGTCAAAACTTCATTAAAATTTAATTTTTCTTTTTTAATCCTATAGTATGTGAAGCATAGAATGTGATGCATGTTTTGGATTCCAAAATGTGATACCGTTTGAAAGCTATAGATGTTTTTCAAACAACATATCAATCAATACTTTAGTCGTAATTCAAATAAAAAATAAATAATAATTATTTATTAAATTCAAAGTAAAACATAATTTATATAGGTGGAAAGCTGGGAATCTCCTTTAAAAATCCTTTTCATTTTATCAATTTTGGGTAAAAAAAAGTCGTCAGCCACATACCCTACAAATACCCATCATATTGCCACTTTTTGGACCATCATGATCTTGCACATACCCTCCAACTAATCACACCACCAAATAAAGTAAACACATAAGAACTAGTGGATTTTCTGCTATCAACATCACCTTCCCAGTCTGAATCCACATAACCATGAATATGAAGGGAAATATCGTCTTTAGTCATATTACTATGATAACATAAGGAATAATGTGAGGTACCCCACAAATATTTGAAGACTCTTTTAACTGCATCCTAATGAACTCTATTAGGATTAGACATACATCTAGAGAGAACTCCCCCTGCTTGGGAAATGTCTAGTCTTGTACAAACCATAACATACATCAAACTTCCAACTGCACTTTGGTAAGGCACTCTACTCATGTCCATGTTTGATGGAGATGTTGGACAATTTGAAAAATATAACTTTGTTCCAACTGAAACCACACAATGGTCTACAATCTTGTATATCAAACCTTTGTAAAATTAAGTTGACATACCTACTTTGGTCAAGCCATAGCTTTTTTTCACTCTATCTCTTTTAATTTCCATCCCAAGAATGTGTCTAGTTGCACCCAGATCTTTCATTTCAAATTTAGTAGCAAGTTGAGATTTCCATTCTGAAATCATACCTTTCCCTTTTCCAATAAATAACATATCATCAACATATAATGCAATAAACAAGAAAATATCACCATCAATTTTATAATAAACAAAATGATCTGATTTAGAATGCTCAAATCCAAAAATTAACACATATGTATCAAATTTTTGGTACCACATCGTAGGACTCTATTTTAAGCCATACAAATATTTCTTCAATTTGCAAACCAACTTACTTTTACCTTTCACCACGTAGTTCTCTGGCCGTATCATATAAATATCCTCCTCCAAGTCACCATGAAGGAAACCAACTTTCACATCCATTTTATTAGCCTCTGAATAATAAGAAGCACCGATAGAAAGAAAAAGTCTAATGGAAGTAATTTTTGTAATAGGAGAAAATATCTCACCAAAATCAACACCCTCAACTTGAGAGTAACCTTTTGCAACCAACCTTGCTTTGTACTTCTCACTACATCCATCTGAACCAATATTTTTCTTGAACACCCATTTGCAACCAAAATGCTTTCATCCTTCAAGCAATGGTACAAGATCCGATGTATCATTATTTTTCAAAGATTCCATTTCTTCATCCGTAGAAATCTTCTAGGA
Source organism: Sequoia sempervirens (assembly GCA_007258455.2). Taxonomy (NCBI): domain Eukaryota; kingdom Viridiplantae; phylum Streptophyta; class Pinopsida; order Cupressales; family Cupressaceae; genus Sequoia; species Sequoia sempervirens. Next base: position 161,839,421 of record VDFB02168118.1, read on the forward strand.
TTTTGTATCATTCATTCCTAGTGCCTCTTCTATAGATCTAGGTTCATCCATGTTAGTATTCAAAGAAAAATGCATATTCAATCATCAAGTGAATACCTTTCAGGTGAGTGTCTATGTCTTGTAGACCTACAAACAAGCCAATTTGGAGGTTCTTCCTCCTCTTTTAAAGATTTTAGGCTAGATGAGCTCTCCTCAACTTCTTATCTATCCATGGGCATCAATTCAACTTTCTAAGGTGTAGAAGGAAGTTGAATCACATCTTCCTGTTTACTTTGTTTTGGGTACAATGTAACAGAAGAAGGCTTAGTTTCTCTAAAAATAACACTTCTATGTATTACTTTCTATGTAATAGGATCCCAAATCTTTTATCCTTTCACACCATAATTGTATCCGATGAAGATACACTTCAAAACCTTGTTCTCCAACTTTGTTCACTTCTCCTTTGGCACATGTGCATATGCCTCACAACCAAAAACTCTAAGATGTATTAATGAAGGCTTGTGACCTGAACATTCCTCTATAGGCATCTTATCAACAAGAGATAATGTAGGAGACCTGTTAATTAGGTAACTTGCAATGGAAATAGCTTCAGCCCAAAACCTTTATTCTAGACCAGCACCACTCAACATACTCCTAGCCTTCTCCATTAGTGTCTTGTTCATTCTTTCAGCAAAGCCATGTTCTGTTGTGGAGAATATAGATTTTTCTTCTATCTATGAATACCACAATATTTACAAAATCTATCAAAACTGTTAGAGAAAAATTCACCACCATTATCAATCCTCAAAAATTTTATTGTCTTTCTAGTCTACAACTCAACCATTGCTTTAAATTATTTAAATTGACTAAAAATTCAAATTTACTCTTCAAAAAATATACCCATGTCCTTCTCCTATAATCATCAATAAATGAAACATAATATGTGGATTTACCAATCGAAGGAACATCTATAGAACCAAACACATCATAATGAATAAGATTGAATAAACCACAATATTTATGAGAACTCGAGTGATACTGAATGCAATTTTTTTTTCATAAATGTAATGCTCACAAAAATTGAATTCAAGATTACAATCATACAAACCTTCAACAAGGTTTTTATTTTTCAAGGTCCTTAAACCCTTTTCTCCAATGTGGCCAAGTCTTTGGTTCCATAACAGTTTTCTTTGTAGGTAACTTTGATTAAGAAGAAAGAGCGCCCTTGGGTACCAAAAATCCATGACCATATTTTGAAGGTGAAATCCTCACTTCTTCCACATGATTTCTTTTTATAGAAGTACTATTGCACTCAACAGTGCATGCATCAAGCTTATAAAATGTGCCATATCTGACACCTCTAGCAATCACCATAGCACCTTGACCATCTTGCATCCTGCATCAAAAAATACTACCTACACGCCTACATCTATTATTTTTCTCACATATAACAAATTTTGTGCTAAACCAGGGATATGCAGCACACCATTAATCATTTTTATTCTACCATCAAGAAAACTAATTTTAACTTTACCATGGACAAAAATTTCTAAATGAGAATCATCACCCAAGTACACCTCACTTCAAAAAAATATTTATATTTAGAAAACCAATCTCTATTAAAGGTCATATGGAAAGATGCACCTAAGTCAATTAACCATGCATCATTACTTGCACAAGTTGCCAAAGCTGCAATGAATGCATCACCATCTTCCTTCTCAGATTTAGAATTAGAATGAAATTTGTTCTTTATCTTCTTCTTTTCTTCTTTGCATTCCTTAAAAACATGTCCAGGCTTACCGCAATTCCAACAAATAACTTTGGACTTTCAAAGAGATTTAGATCTCCCCTTGGACTTGAATTTGTCACACTTCTCATTCTTTTCTTTTTCATTAGGTCTTCCATGAATATTTAGGGCCTCCTTGACAATGATGGATACCTTCCTCTTCATCTCTTGAGAAAGAAAAGAACCCAACACATCTTCAATCTTCAAAATAATAGAAGTACTCCCAATAGCCATAACAAGAGAATCCCACAAATCAGGCAAAGAACAAAGCAAGATTTGACATTTATCCTCCTCATCCATTTTGACACTAACTGATTACAATTGAGCCACCAAAATATTGAATGCTTCTAGGTGGTCTGTGATTTTTCCACTCTCTTCCATTCTCAAGGAATACAATCTCTTCCTGAAGAAAATATTGTTCACTAAAGATTTGGATTTGATTCATCTCACTGAGATTCTTCCATGGTTTCTGTGTAGAGGTATCTTCATGGACATTGATTAAAATAGAGTCTTCCAAGCACAATCTGATTAGACCCTTGGTTTTATAGTCCATAACATCATATTGAGCAAATTGAGTAGGATTTGCAAGCATTGAAACATTCTCATCAACAACATCCCACAAATCTTGATCTATAAATAGATCCTCCATCTTTAGCTTCCACATCTCAAAATTATTTCTAGAAAATTTATTCACCTCTATTCTCCTTGATGAACTTGTCACCTAAAAATTCCTACAACAAGATCACAAAGTGTCTTCTATACAAGCTCCCACTCAAATCTGGATTAGTTCAAAAAACCCAACAACCCATTGTAACTAAAATCAAAGGTGATTAGGGTCTGATACCACTTGGAAGGAAGTAAGGTAGCAAAACAAATTCCTACACTAATCTTGAGAGGAGAATAATGCAAAAATTTATAGATCTTTAACATTTACAAAATGTTAAATAGAATAAACATAAATATCATGCATACCATGACATAGTGATTTACATGGGGAAAACCCTTTCGATAGAAAACCCCCACACTTCAAAAGCCACCCAATATATTATTCAGAAATCATAAAAGATTACAATATACTTGTGGAGCAATCTTCTCATAGGAGTATCACCACTAGAGATCAAGAGAGAACACAACCACTATTAGACTCAAAATACATCACACTATCGCAATCATAATACAATGCCCTCATAAAATAAGGTTATATTCTAGGGCAAGATAGGCCAATGAAATATTTTCCATTAGATCTTAAACCTAATAACAAATGGTCTAGATTTAGAAGATATCATTATTTAATGTATGTCAATCATTTAGGATTTTTTGTTAACATGCTCACATTTCACTCTGTATTACCAATGTATACACCTATCAGTATAACTAGGAAATATTTATATAAATATATATACATCCTATCGATAATAAATCATATATAATTGCAAGGTTGAGACACATTTTCCCAACACTAGATGATAGATGAAAGATGAAATGATTACTCAATTTCTCACAACTCAAAGAAACATGATCTCAATACTCAAATTCTAGGTGATGTTTATGGAGGAATGAGGGTGATTTTATAGAATTTAAAGAATTAGATCAAGGGTTTAGATTGAATCTCAATGCCCACAAAGAAGGGTTAAGATTGCACTTTAAGACCCACAAAGGAGAGTGAAACAAGGAAGATGAGGGGATGAGATTAGTTCCAACTCAAAATATCTCCTCATGTGTAGGAAATTGGTTGAGCTATTTGAAGATGAAGGATGGAGATTTGACATCATAAATGGAAGGTTAGAAATGCTTGAGAAAAAATTTAGTCAAGATGTTTTTAAAAAGGCATATTCCTTGGGAATATTCTTTGTGGAGAGAAATTAAGATAATTAAATAATTCAAAATTATTTAACTATGGAGGATGAGAATATGCTCTTTTTGAAAAAGAACATTCCATTGAATAATATGAGTATTAAAGATGGGATAATTAAATAATTAAAATAATTAACCTAATCAAATAATTAAAGATTATTCATTTAGGATGATGAAGGGAGTAATTAGTGATAGAATGATGAATTAATTAAATAATTGAAGATTATATAATCAATAGAGGAAAACAAGGTTAAATGATGAAAATGTTGTTAAAAGGGGATTATTGATGCAAATGATGATGAACAATGAAAATGCATGATAATGATGAAATGATGGAAAATGATGGAAAAATGTAGTTTTAGGATGTGTGAGATTCATTAGTCATTTTTACATGTCTACATTTTCCCATTAGACTCCCCATAAGAGGCATGGGAGAAAGATCTGAAGCTGCCACAATAGGGCAAGATGTAGAAGTGGATGAGATAGCAGAGGAACATGAAGGATCTTGGGTAAGAGAAGACTTCTCATTCCCCTTTTGAGAGGAGGTAGAGGCAACATACTATTGCATGATCATAGAGCCTTTAACTAAAATGGCGTAAGGGGAGATAGGGTAGGTCATCTTTGACATTATGCCCTCATTCTTGTATTTAACATAGGTGCATCCTTGGAGGAAGTGAACCAATAGGGGCAAGCCATAAGTGATCTAATGAGTAGCTCCCATGTGAAACCAAAGGTTTATATCTAGTTTTGTACACAACGTGCACAAAGCCCTCATGAGAAAGCATCAAACACTTATGAATTACTGAAGCAACTACATTCATGGAAAGTAGTCATGGGATGCCTAGTTTCACTTTGAACAAGTTTGACTTTGAGATGATATCGAAAGGAGAATTTATAGTCCTGGGCCCTACCAAGATTGAGAGGGTGATGTAACTGATTAGAGGGACTGAGATTCCATCGGGCATATGTATTATGGTTTTCAATTCATCATACCCATCCTTATGTAAGAAATTTAAAAACAAAATCTCCCCTATAATAACATTCACACATCATGTAGGATCAACTAGAACACCAGTCATGATGTTCCCATTGATGTGAGTGGGAATTTATAGGCAGGTCCTGTGATGTAAAAGTCATAGTAGGTGATCCATTCATAGGTTGCATAAAAGGAATGGGGAGATGCATAAAAGAGGCCATGATTACGTACTCTAAAAGGAATTCCTAAGGATACTCAAAAGATTTAACAATCAGACTGTGACCTATCTATATTTCACTTCACAATTTCTAGAGATACTTTTTATTATGCCTGCTAGGGGTCATAGATTGGGTTGGAAGGCTATGCATCCTGCAACACACACACCTACAACAGACCTAGAACACGAGAGAAGATTCGTTCAACATAATGAAATAGAACCAAAATAGTTCATTTCAATTTCACTAAAATGTAGAGAAGTGGGATTGGTTGCTCTAAGACCCTAGGTTACAGGAGGGTCTAAAGCAATAGGCTACCCTGATCTACCTCAATATTTTCTAAGTGATTGGAAAGGTTAAGCGTTTAGGGCTGAAAAGGGAGAGAAATCTAGTTGCTACTGTCCTTCTACTAACCTAAATGTTTTGGGAGGTCAAATGAGTTTATTGCCATATTTCAATATGCAACTTAGATATCTCACTGCCTAAGGATGATAGTGTGGGGCACAGACAACAATGTGGAGTGCTGGCATCTGTACAAATAGAGAGTATGAAGAGTAGACAAAAACACTAGGGAATAAGCTAAAAAAATTACTAAGAGGTTTTATGTTCTGTCATAACGTAAAGGAAATATAGGAATGAAGTATAACAAGAAGAATACTTCAACACTAAACTAGAATTGATGAAAATAAGGGTGATAGAGATAGACCAAGTTGAACCTACAAGTTGAGATATTCTCTAGCTTCACTTGACGAATAACCTACACAAAAAAGAATAGGAAAATTTTGGGGTTGTGTATAGAGGATTTCCTCAATCATTCCCCCACTTTGGTGTTTCCACCTCCATGGATAGCTACATAGCAACAATTATATAGAAAGATGGTAAAGAGAGTATAGAAATGAAAATACCAAGCAACACTCAAACAACAATATGTTGCAATATAGATATGATAATGCAAAGGTAAATGAAAATCATGGATATCACCTTCTCAACGATGTGCACTCAAGGAAAATGGAAGAAGGAGCAAGGTTGCAAGCCCTCCAAAGCCAACGTTGTCACAATAGAGAGGAGGAACCAACAAAACAATAGGTTGCAACTACAATGGTGGTGGTGATGCAACTTGAAGGAGTTGAAAGTGAATGAATTTGATCAAGAAGTTGTCAAGAAGTGTGAAAAAGATGAACTGAATGGAAGAATAGGAAATTTGAATGAAGGAGGAAGAACTCCTATTTGAAGTCAATCAAAAGAGCATCAAATGTTAAACTTCGTGTCCAATGGAGGAGTAGAACGCCTCTATGGATTCTAGAGATAAGAATCCTGTTGGGATGGAAGCATGTCGCACATACATCCACATGCCATGCTAGTTTCCCTAATAGAATTCCTCCATCAACACACAAATGAAATGCCAAGTGGATAGGGAAAAGTGACATGCATATGGATTGCATCATCGAATTTAATTCTCTAAGGTAAGGGGTAACATAAATGTGGAATTTTCCTAAAGGTACAAATTCATGCCATTACAATTATGAAGGATTTTGTTTGATTTTAGGGTATTTGTGGAATATTCTAGATTGTGTTCAGGTGACATTTTTTGTCTGTGAATTGTTGTTGGATCAAAGGAAGTGCGTACTTAAAATTTTAATGGTGTTTACATGGGTAACATCCAACCTTGGGTGTTTACACTACTTGCAAAATTTGTGGAAGCGTGGTGTGGCATGTATGAGTGGATTTAGATCCTAACTAAGGTGTGTGTGGTCTGCCTTCATTCCTTTCCACCGTGGGAATGTTTTGGTGCCACCTAATTTGAATTTGCAAGGTTGAGGTGCATATCCGACCTTGGAGAATTATTTAAAAGTTGAAGATTGTATAAATATGAGTTCAGTTGTTAAGGGATGTGAAGAGAGATGATTTTGATGTGAGTGATGTGAATTGAAAAGTTGTAGGATGTTAATGTGTGAAGTGTAGTGCAAGATTTCATGTGTTAGATTACTAAATGCAGTGAGAAAAAGGTGTCTACAATTCTTCATTCAAGTTGCAAAGGTGTTGGTGATATTTTGGTGGATTTTCTTGTTGCATTGAGATGGATTTCTCTATGTAACACTCTTCTCTATCTTCTTTTCTATTCTGGTAGTGAGCCTTTCTTTCTTCTAGGAAATGAGTTCTCCGATAGTGAGCCATTTATATTTGGTGTTGATATTACTTTATATTATGAGTTAATCCTCACCATGGTTTTTCCTATCTTTGGTTTTCTATGTAGATCTAGTGTTATTTTGTGTATGGTGTTGATTTTGTTTCAATTTCAATTATTTTATTTTCATGCTAAATCATCATAATAGATTAATGGTTAATTGAGTGAATGTTGATCTGAATATTCATGAGGGTTTCAAAGTTTTAGGATACAAATGATTCACCCCCCCTCTCAGTTGTCTTGTGCATTCAACAACTACTATCTCAAGGATCCAATATATAGAGATTTTTGATATGGAAAACCACTATGGTATCCTAAAACAAAAAACTAAAACCACATGGAAAGATTCACACGTCCCTTAGTGGATAGCCCATAAACATAGTAAAAATAATTTAATGTCTACATGGCCTTCATAGGGTTCCAAACCCATAGCCAATGAAAATTGTCTATCTTAGGCACTTCATTACTCTTAGATGGCATTGACAAATCCACAAACAAAACATGCAATTATATGCAATCTTGGGTGCCCAACTTTGGATGAGATGTGCAAAAGATAAATGTCAACATGCAACCACATGCAATTCAAGTTGACCCCACTCCCAAAATGGACATCAGTAACCATCATTGACAAGTGTCCACCCCTATGGATGTAATTACAATTTTTCATAGGTAAATAAATAATAAATACTTAGTCTCTCATGTACTTGAGAACACTTTCCAAGGAATGTGGAGATACATGAAATGACTTAGGATAGTAGTTTTAATCCAATATTGATCTAAAAGTGGTTTGTATAGAATAATTCATCGAGTTGGGATTTCCACCACCTTTCCCATTCATGTTGGTGCTATATACATCAAGATTTATTTTTATCTTGATGTTGGAATTAGTTTTTTTTTCCCTTTTTCCCTCTCATTTTTATTTTATGACTTTGATGCAAAATAAAATATGAATCAAGGAATGACAAGAAAAGTGGGAACCAAAGGGACCAATTCTAGCATGTAGGATATAAATAAAGCACATTAACTCTCAAATCGTATGATAATTCAACACACACATACAACACCATAAGAGTAACACAACACGAACCCTTGATCATGATATAGTTAATCCAATGGATCCTACTAGATATACCAACATTAGTGTACATAAGATTATTACAAAAAAATAATAATGAATTTAGAAGTGGCATGTAACTGATCATTAAGAAGATAGCATGCACAATACAAAACCCCAATTCACACATAATATCCCAATATTATAAATGTTTGATTAGCTATTAAAGTATGGTAGACTAGACTAAGGAAGTACATCAAATTGAAAAAAAAAAAAAAAAATGCCAACATGGGCTATATTGGGGATGAGTGCCACATATTGATATTGCAAGAATTGAGCATGCATTCAAGATGCATATCAAAAGGGAAAAGGGGAAAAAGAGGGAGGTGACACCACAAGAAAAATGGAATACTTTCCTTGATAGCCAATACTTTCAAATATGCACATTCATGTGCATATTGTGCATTGACCAATATATTATCTCCATTATTTTATAGGTTGTTAGTTGATATCCACATAGGTTCTCAATTGATAGTCTTTTGTTTTATCTTAAAAGGTATCCTACATGTGATTGCCATTGGCCAACTATGTGGTGCAATGTAGCTTCATGTGAATTTGTGTTAACAATGGTGGTGGATCCATCTTCATCACTATGAATTTATATTCTTGTGCAACTACTTGAAGTGAGTAATGGTTTATGATCCACTACATGTCACCTCTAGTGGTTTCAAGCCCATATCTTATCAAGATGACACTTTATCTCTTCTAGTGATAAATTAATTAATGTCACATGGTAGGATCGAGGTATCCCAAGTGACTTAAACATGTCATTTTAATGGTTTTATTTTAGATATATATGGATTTGACTCAAAAATATTAGAAATGGCTTATCAAGTGAGAATGTCATTGTGGCCTAATCTCAAGATGACTTGTTGACAAATAGGATCCCACATTTCTACTTTTCATTTGATTTGTTTCTCTATGTCCATGTTGGAATCACTTGGGGGTAGATTTTTATTCATATTAGCTCAACCATCTTAGGTGGGTGCAATCATGTTTATTGTTACCACATGGATACATCTACACCATTGATTTGGATTGCATGGCAACAACATCTCTATCACCATGTATTTCGAGCAATACTAAAACTAGTTAACATACCTATAACTCATTAGTAGTGTTGAACATTCACACACCTTGGTAACTAAGGTAATACCTAAATAGTGTTATGGTAAGACTAGAGATAGTATTGAAGGTTTCTATGGGATCAATAAAATATTGTGATGGAATAATGGGTAAATCCCATTTACCCTATGAAGTCTTTTCTAAGACAAGTGTAAATTCTATTTTATGACTTTTCCTTATACCAATTTGGTAAAACTAAATCTACAAGTGTCAACTTTACTCTATAGGAATAGTGGATGTGGTGATTTGTTATCCCAATAACAATGCATGTTATAGGAAAATTATTCTATGACTACATGGCTATTATTTTTCATCAACACGGTTTGTTCTATCCCTTGGTTTTCATATATGCATCTATGATGGCTTAATGCTTCTTGGAGAGAGTCCTAGGTAGTGCTTAACTTTTTGGGGTATCCCATTATGTTGTATTACATTCCTTGCATAAATATGTATCTTACATGTTCATCATTTTTTGGTGCAAGTTCTCTTTTACTCTCATGTCCTATTTTGGCCTATTCTTGATTTGATACTTGTACATTTGCATATAGTAATGGTCTTTGTCCCTAAGGTCAACCTACTACTCTCTTGTGTGCTGAATAATGATGTTATCAACTATTATGATTTTCGTATGAATTAGAATCTACTATGCACAATTGGGTCATGGTTTTTGGTCATTGATTGTCTTCCCAACAAGGATTGTTCTGTTCATATGCATCTCTTGGGATATTTTCCATTTATGAACCTATTATTGATATAATTTTCTATAGAGATATAAATATAGATGTATTAACTAAATTGAATGCATGATTTGTACGTGCATGTTTTCTTTTTTTATGAATATGATTGACTTGTTTGGTCTCATCCCTCATCCTAGGTACCAATCAATAGATTTAATGTAGCTTTATTCCTTAGGTAAGTATACTTTTCTAACTTATGGATGCATCATGACTATGCCAAGTGTTTAATGTTGATGATAACCTAGTGTGCCACTATTTTTCCACACCCTTTAGGTTAAATAGAACTATAATGATATATATATAGGATATGAGGTTGTAATAGAGGGTTTGGATTGTTCAAGGGGAATTTCCATTCTATGGATGTGTTTATTATTTGTCAAGGAAGTTGTAGGGAAATAACCAAAGCATTATAAGTTCAGTCTCTCATATTGAGTAAGTGTTGCAAGTCAAGGAAAGGTGAAGAATGTTGATATATCTCCATGTGCAAGTGTCCCCATGACTATTTCATTTTTTTTAGGGGATATATATGTTGCATATGTTTCTAAAGTTATATTTACTAGCCTAGTTGTTATGCCGCTACCCCTATAGTGTTTATAGTATTTTGATTTCTTGGCTTGTGACTACCTTAACTCTTAGTTAAGTCATATTATCATTATTATATTATTATTTAGTTATTTAGGTCAATTGAAGAATTATATAGGATTATCTAGGTTGAACTAGGTGATATCCTAGGCATAAGTATGGTATATGTGTTAGAATTGATGATTCAACCCATAGCTCCCATGAAACACTTGCAAGCAATTACCTATCACAATAGAGAGGATCAAAAGAAATATTATGCTCAATAACCTAAGAATTCTATTGATGCAAATAACGTGGATGAATATTACAAATGAACATGCAAGCTTTATAAAATCATTGCACAAGAAAACCCTACTTGCAGATTTGAAAAGATAGAGACAAGTGTTCTAGTCTCATGCAATGAGACAAATTTTCCTAAATTTAGTCCAAACTAATAATAAAAATCAAACTAAAAAATAAAAAGAAACTCCTAATTTTAGCTTAAGTGAATAAAGTAAAAAGGCCTCTAATAATTAATTGATGATTAATTTTTTTGTTAATGATAGGGGTATCCCTGCGACCTCACCCAACAACTCATATCTTCAGTACCTAGGGTGAGTGGGGGCGAGACTAGTCCCCTCTGAGGGGACCCAATAGCCAGCAAGCCAGTCCCAATTGGGTAAACTAGGGAGTGGAGTCAAACCCAAAACCAATGGGGAGAAAACCCACGACCCAAGCCAACTCTACTACCCGTGTTGGCTAATTAATTGATGATTAATTAATTATCATATAATGACTTATTTACTCCAACAACCCCCCTTAAGATCAAATTAGGGAGAAACTAAAATACTAATAAAGGAAGCTAAATGAATGCAGAATGGGTCTCGACTACAAGGCCTGATGAGGTACTTGTGAAGAAGCAATTGAAATCTCTCATAACTAGAGAAAATGAGAAAACCTCATGGGAAAAACTCCTCTCCAAAAGAGAGATAAAAGAAAAATGAAATCATACATGTGACTAAGAAAAGTAGGACTCAAAAGTCCCCCCAAGTGTTGCTTCAGTCACATAAGTACAAACAAGATCATCCCCATCAGAGAGAAAGGAGGAGACATTGAATCCCCCCATAAGGTAGAAGCTCCTCTAGCAAAAGTGAATGCTTGAAGAAGGATTTTGAAGATGATCCAACTATTAAAAACATTGTTCCTCCCCTTAGGAAGAAAAACATCAAATGGTGTGTGAAGAAGAAACTCTCTCTGAAGAAATGGTCTCATGATGGATGCCATGGAAGAATGATCAAGGGTTGACATGTCTGAACCAAATGAATCTAATCCAAAAATCTGTGGAGATGCATGTAGAACAACCTCCAAAGGAAATGCTGATGTGATGACTAGTGGGACATATCTATCATTGAAGAGGAATTGAATATCCTGAAGTGTTTCCTCAATATCAACAATGTGTGAATCAATGAATAACCGTGCAATGTTTGGAAAGTAGTCATCCAACAAAGATGAAACTGAAAGACTGTGAACATCCTATTGGAAAGAACTAAAATCTAAATATGTAGGAGGTGTAAGAGGAAGAAGTTCAACACAAGTCTCATGAACCAAAGTGGATGATGGAAGTACACATAGGTTCAAGTGACCAAACCTCTTCTCAAATATCTAATCCACTCTAGATGCCTGAGAGTGAGGACTAGTCAATGATGGTACTTTCTCATCTAGAGAAAAATGTGAGAATCCATATAATCAAGAGGCATGATCTGCATTCCCAACTACAATAATATCTCTAGTGTGTAGATCTCTGATAGACACTAAATTAAGTGTGAACTCTATAGTCTTACCTTCCCCACTATGTGTAATCTGACAGATGGAAAAGAGATTGGAATTCAATGAAGGGACACAAAGTACATCGTGAAATGTTCCATCATCAAAATCAATGGATCCTTTCCTTGTAACACTCATATGATTGTTGTTCCCCATCAAAATCTATGGAAAAGATCAAGGCTCATATGCAAAGAACATACTCAAAGATGTATCCATGTGATGTGAGGCTCTTGAATCAAGAAGCTATCTACTAGACTAAAGATTTGTGAATGCAAAGAGAGCATGGCCTTTCATCTTTTCTTCTCCACATGCCATTCTGTCTGACCTTGATTGTGAAGGTGATGTTGTGGAAGAAGAGGATGAAGGCAACTGGATTTTTTTCTTCTAAAGAAGTTGCTTCAACTCATCAATCTTCTTTGCATAATACTGATGCTCATCATGTCCTGTCTTTGTGCAATATGCACATTTAGGTTGATCCTTCTTGAATGAATCCCTCTTTTAAGAGGTACAAGAATTTGAGGTATCATGTAATTTTGATTCCTTGGCTTTCTCATTGTACTTGGAATCCTTTTGCTTTGGTTTCTTGCCTTTACTATTAGAATCCTTCTTATCTATAGTGATTGGAGATGCAATAAGAGCCTTTGGTGTTGGATATTTCAATGAGCCCATTTTTACAAACTTTTCTTGCTCCCAAGTGAGTGTTTTAGCAAAATAATCAAGTGAAGGCATAGTTAATGTGGTACCAAGTGCATCTTTTGTGGCATAAAAGGTAGAAACAAAAACTGAATAAACAGAACCAAGCTTGGCAAGGATAGAAAGAATCAATTGAGTGCCATTCTTCTTAATACCACACCGTTTCAACTGTAATATGAGAGACTTTAGTTTAGTGAAGAAGTCCTAAATGCTATCAAAATATTGAAGAGCCAAACTGATAAGCTCATTCTCCAACTCAAATCCTCTCACAAGATCTTGCTTCCCAAACAAGGACTCTAATTGAGTCCATATCTAATTTGGTGTGGTGCAAGATTCAACATGAAAGTGAAGATTAGGAGATATAGACATGAATAATGTACCAAAATATTTATCACTTCTATTAAACCACTTTCTCTTCTCAACAACACCTACAGGTTCAAGTTCTATACCCATGGTAACCCTGTGTAGCACTGTTTTCTTTAGATGTATCTCAATTTGTGATTTCCAACTATAATAGTTGTATGGAGTAATCAAAGAAATCCAATTTAGATCCATGATGAAATAATAGTGTAATAAACTGATGCAGTAGTATAGATCCCCTCAATCCAAAAAAATCCCCTTTGAATCCAAAAAAATTGACCTATTTTGCACATTGTCCAAGCAAATAACCCAAAAAGGAAGATCAGAGATCTGGTTGAGATAAGAATTATTTGGTTAAATTTTTGGAAAAATATTCATGGGATCTATGTAGAGGACTAAATCATCTTTTTGATACCTCTTGAATCATTGAAATACGATAACCGAGGCAAAAGTTATGCCTTTCAGAGTGAAAACAACTTGATCTAACTTTAGGGGTCTGTAAAATAAATCAAGAGAAAAATATAGAAAAAATAACTACACCACATGATTCATCTTAGAATCACCTTTCCAACGATATCTTGTTTGCAATAAATAGAGATCATATGCCTAATTTACTGAAAGCTTCTCTTTGGGAAAAAAAGGCTTAGTAGGGGGCTCAAAAACTAATGACGTCAGTGGTCTACAGGTTTAAATTTGATGTATGTTAAATAGAATATTTAAAGAATATTATTTTTTGTGTGATGACCTGGAAATTTCCCAGTCACCGGAATACTTGCCTCCATCGAAATATTATGTTAGGAATCTTAGATGTCGATTCTTTTTTTGTCGTTGATTCCTTTATACTATCGTCGAAGTTAATTAAGCATGAGTGAGTTTGATTTTGGCCAGCCATATGGTTTTTGGAACTGTCGGTATCTTGATCGGTTATCAATGATGGCTACTGGTTGAGAGGGGCGACAGGGGATGATTTGACCTCAGTTGCTACCTCTGGTACAACTGGTGCATGAGGTATAGGTAGGTTATTATCATCATATTGAGTATTGTATTCTTATTGAAGACTATTGGAGACATCCCCTCAAAGTGGATTAGGAGGTTGCCCCCTCAAAGTGGCATATTATTATCAAGTATTTGCACCATATTTCAAATTATTTGTGCAAGTTATTTCATTACAAGAGGAATGAGAGCATGATCTTAGCACCGTGATGATAAGACATTTTTCAATTTTGGAGGTTATTTTGTGAAACACATATCTCCCAGATTTTGGTGCATTTTTGTCTAATTTTTGAAGGGTTTTCAAATATCATAGTCAAACAATTATATCCCATATTTCAGATGAATTGGAGTAGAATTAATTTATTTATTGTATAATTAGTGTTTTTTCCCAATTTATTTAAATTCACATATCTCCCTATACGGAGAAGGGAGAGCAACCACACCAAGGCCCTAGGTCACAAAGAGTTGAGAGTGGAAGACTACCCTAGTCTACCTCAAGTTGGACAATTTTTTTTGGTTAAGGATATGTTGATGTGTTTTTTATGCACCTTCTCAACACAAGCAGTGCATAGGCGCACTACCTCTCTTGAAAGGTAATTTAGGTATGTGCAGGATCACGATGGGCCAAAAAGTAGCAATATGATGAGTATGTGTAGGGTATATGGCTAACAAATTTTTTTTTACCCAAAATTGATGAAACAAAAAGGGTTTTTAAAGGATATTCTCAACTTTCCACCGATATAAATTATGCTTTACTTTAAATTTAATAAATAATTATTATTCATTTTCTATTTGAATTACGACTAAAGTCTTAATTGATAGGTTGATTGAAAAACATCAATAGCTTTCAAATGGTATCACATTTTTTGAATCCAAAACATGCATCACATACTATAAGATTTAAAAAAAAGAATTTCATGAAGTTTTGATCAAGTTAAGGTGGTCAAACATACGAGTTTTTATATTTTTTTAAAGTTGTAATAAAAAATTCATAATTAATTATTTACTTGGAAAAAAATTATAAAAAAATATGCATCACATTGGGGCATGAGTCCTCTACTTATATATAAAATGATATAAAAAAATATTATCATTTTATTGTGGTTAGGGTGGTTAGACAGATACCTACTTCTTATTTTTTCCCTAAAATTTAAGTACTCTGCATTGAAATTTCAAATTTTCACCAAATAGATTTAAAAATAAATAAACCTAGTAGTTTAGAAACTCCATTCAATTTGCCACAAATTCTATTCTTACATATTTTTGAAATAATATAGATAACTTATTCAAATTTTTATGTCAAGTTGCCTAACTCTTATTTTTCTAAATTTTTTGCCACTTAAGGGCCTATTTTTTCCATGAGGATCCTGCACATATCCATCTCCAACAACAAGCTGCTGAAGATCACCTCAAGGTCTCTAATGTCAAGCCTTGAAAGTGCTTGGAATATTTCAGTTGTTTCATGTGATTTTTTGGAATCACAAGGCGGACTTACGGATGAGTCATAAAGTAGGGAAGTTGGATCTGCAAATGGAGTTCCTGAGATGGGGAAGTTAGTGTGTAATTGTTGCAGGTTCAAACAACAGTCTTGAACTCCTATTTCAGCTTCAGATTTGGCTTTACAATGTGCAATGAACCTTAGCTTAGGTCACTTTTTAAAAAAAGGGGAAAAGGGAAGGGAAAGAGAGAGGTTCCTAAACTTGAAACCATGAATGAATAGTGATCATAGAGGCTGCTACAGTAGACAAACTCCCTAAACTGGGTTTTTCTTGACCAAGAGAAACCTATAGCTACACAAAACCAGTGCAATCTTCTAAGGACTACATATTTTCATATTGCACATGCACATCATGAACATGCAATTGAACTAGGTTGCAACAATGACATAAAGGAGCCCAGGCTAACTTTACACAACAGTTTGTTATTAACAAGTGCTAAAAGTATGGGCTAAAAGTTCATCACATACCACAACATCAAACACCATCATCACTTTCATTCAATAAACTAACAACTAAACTAATAGGGAAGTAAAACCATGCGCACATAATGAGAAAACTCAAAAGGAACACCCATAGATCATGCAATGCTACTTTCTATTGCTGCAAAATGTTTTTACATCATCCCTCCAACCATTTACAAATGAGGGGGGGAACCACTATTTATAGGTTTCCAAAGCCAAAATGAATGGCTAGGATTGAATTACATTGTGTGGCTTAGATTTGATTGCACTATGGATTTACCTACCCCTCATTATATAGCAATTAAAAATACATTCCTTGTTTTTTCTCTATTTTGTCCTGTAGTTGCTAGTCATTGTAGCAATTTTGTCTCCTAGTTGATTACCCTTTTGTTGTAGCTAAAATTGTTCAAAAAATTCATTTTACTTGATGTGTTCACACCATCCCTCAATCAATCAAATACACCTTGTTTATAGATTTGCATCGTTGTTCAATGGATCAGATGATATGATGAGATAGCTCCTGATGGATCGTGATCATTTGTTTGGAGGGAGGAAACAACTATTCCCTCTCACCACCTTCAAAGTCACCCTTTGTAGTTTGTTACTGACTTCCTTGACATAGGCCCGCTTCTAATGCTAGCTCTGTTGATGGGTGCTATGAAGAAAGGTGGGCATAAAATGAATGGTAATAGGAGCTATGTTCTTTTCCTTGTTCAACTTTCTCAATGGGCCTCCCCGACGGACCCGCGGTAGATTTCTTGAATCCTACATACATGAAGTGTCGTAAGTGCTTTCATACACAAACCAAGGAAAACATTAGTCAAATCCTACAAACTCCTTGTTAGATTCACCCATGCATCATCAAAAGATCATAATATTCATATTTGGAGCTCATTAGGACCACCAACATAAATGTGGGTGTAGGGGTGCGAGCACCATAGGGAAAATGATGGTGGATGATAGATGGCAGATAGAAGGTGAACGACGAATGATAGGTAGAAGGCAGATGGAAGGAAAATGGTGGATGGAAGGCGGACAGTGGACGAAAGGCATAAGACAAACGATGAACAACCATGGAGGGATGGCGGCTTGACAAGGAAGTTCCCAAACGTCCATGAAAGGATGGCGACCCAACAAGGAAGTCCCAATGGCGATGGAGGGATGGTGGGCAGAAGGTGGACATTGGACGAAAGGTGGACGATGGATGATGGATGAAAGGTAGACAATGGATGGCCATAGAGGGACAACCGAAAATGGATGAAAGGTGGACGATAGATGGCCACAGAGGGATTGCAACCCAACAAGGAAGTCCAAAAATAGCCACAAAGGGATGATGGCCCGACAAGGAAGTCTCGATGGTGATGGAGGGATGACGACCTGACAAGGAAGTCTTGACAGTGATGTAGGGAAAATAGCTCGACATGGAAGTCTCTATGGTGCTAGAGGGACGACGACCCAAAAAGGAAGTTCTGATGGCGATGGAGGGATAGTGGCCCGACAAGGAAGTCTCAATGGTGATGGAGGGATGACAACCCAACAAGGAAGTTCCCACGGTGATGGAGGGATGGCGGCCCAACAAGGAAGTTCCCACGGTGACGGAGGGATGTCAGCCTAACAAGGAAGTTTCCAAACTTCACAAAACTTAGCAAATTTGAGATTTTTCAATTTTAACACATGGGAAAAGGGATATAAAGAGTGCCAAGACATACTTCCTTAAGATTTGACTCATTTTGAACAATGCAAAAATTTGGAAGGGGAAAGTCAGAGGCTCACCACCCTTTTGAAATGACAATGAGCACACGACAACCGAACAAGGAAGTTTCGACGGCGACAGAGGGATGGCAACCTGACAAGGAATTTCTTGAATTTCCATGAAGGGACGACAGCTCGACATGGAAGTCCCAACGGCGACGGAGGGACAACGACTCAACAAGGAAGTTCCTATAGCGACGGAGGGACGATGACTCGACATGAAATTTCCATAACTTCCCAAAACTTAACGAAACCTTGGCAGTTCACTTAGGCATCACAAAAACATCCCAAATCCATAGGAAACTTGTCCCTAAAGTCAAAAAATGAAGGAAAAAGTGAATCAAGTGAATAGGGACCAAGTTGGTAGGAACAAGGAAAAAGGCAGAAAAAGGAAGGGGGGGCTTTGTTTCTCCCTAGATTAGAATGCCCCAAGTAAAATGAAGATTTGGGAGCAACGTTCATAGGCCAATTTCCATTAATGGCATGCATTGATTTCTTGGTATAGAATACCTGAGCTAGGTGATATGCAGCAACCCACACTCATTTGGATGCTTGGTCAAGGCTCAAATGGAGAAACTAAGTGCGGAGCTTTCCATGCAGGCGAAAGTTGGGTGTCAGTTGCCACTCAGCGGTGAAACATGAGTAGCGACCCACATGAGGTGACTTGCAGCTATAGGTCTATGAGGCTTGGAGGACATCAGGGAAATGAGTGAAGGGAAAATCTCAGGGGTGTTTCCGTGAAGGCAAAAGACTTAGCGAAATTCAGGTAGGTGAATCTAGTCAAGGGAAAACTGATCATTCTAAGGCATGTGACCAACTTGGACTCTAGGAAAGGGGCATGCAAATTGAGGCAAGAGAAAAAATGACCCAACAAGAGCAGGAACGAGCCATTGAGAGAGAAAAAGATGGGGTCCCTGCCTATGGTGAGGTGTGTGTACAAAACATGCACAACAAGATAGAGAATGAAGAGCACTCTCAAGTGTTTATGCCACTCTACTAACCCAAGAGTTTTGATGGGGCTAAATGAGTAGGCTCTTGGAACTTGAATTGTACCTTGTACAAATTTTTGTCAAAGGACAATGGCATGGGTCAGGGATGATAGCACGACATGTTGGCATCTCATTGGAGTGTTCGCATCTATACAACTAGAAAGTGTAAAAGTGCAGTAAAAGGTACACAAATCCTACTAACGAGTTAGTGGTTGAGGTCTAAATTACTAACTGATGTAATAATAAGAAGAATGAATAAAGCAACTAGAAAGATGATATAGAAGATGGAAAGGATGAAGGTGATGAAGATTAACTCATGAGGAGTCTAGTTTTACAACAAGATCCACATGAACACATACCTACACACAACCTAGAGAGGAAAAATGTTGGGGATGTATAGGGGTTTACCACAGTCAAACCCTCGCTTTGGTGTTTGCACCTCCATGGAAAACTAGATAGAGAGATAGATAGAAATATGATAAAGAAAATAGTGCTAGGATGGAAATAGAACCGAATACTACAAGATACACAAAGCTACACATATTCAACAACAAAGTAGAAATAATCAATACCACCCTCGACCAAAGGTACTCAAGGCCAATGAGAGAGGAATGCAAGCCCACAAAAATGGTAGAGTCGACACAACCACAACAATTATAAAAGTAGCCTCACTAGGCACCAAGCTAAAACTTCTATGGTAAAATAAGTGGGATGTTTTGGTGTTGGAGTTGTGATGCCAATAGTGCAATGAGTAGCAAGAGTATGGAGTGAGAATTGTGAAGCAAGATCAAGCGAGCACGTAGAAATGTGAAGAAGATGGATTGAATGAAGAAGACAACCATTTGAAGATGAAAAGGGAGTGAAAGAGCCATTCAAAGGTCAGTAGGAAGGAGTAGGGGCGTTACATTTCATCGCCGGTGGAAAACGTAATGCCTCTATAGATTCTAGAGGTAGGAAACCTGTTAGAATGGCAGTGCACCGTGCAGATGTCTTTGCATTGCATGCGTGCATCCCCAACAAATATTCCCCCATTGACACTAAAAAAAAGTGCCAAGGGTATGGGTTATAGAATGAGGACATGGATTACTTGGTCATATTTTATTTTTCTAAGGTGGAGGATATAAAAGGGGTATTTGCGAGAGGGGTAAAAATTCGCTCCTATACATTTTTTCCCCCTCTTTAGCCAACATGAGTGTTAATGAGTGTTTGATAAACTAGATCAGAGAGTTTAGAACTATATACCTAAACCTTTGAGGAAGTAGAATACAATCTAGAAACCTCGAAAGCGTAAGGTAGGTAGATAACTCCATAGGTACTCTCTCTTGAGGAGGTTTGAACAAAGTACACTGAAGGTCCAGAGACCAACGATGCACAAATCCTATAGGATGTAAGTGCTTTATAGTTCCTCAGATCAGCAAGGAAGGCACCCTCAAGTACTCTCTCTTGAAGGAATCCCAATGTAGGGGGACTCTGCAGAGTTGAACTAGAAAGTAGCTTCATAGGCGCACTTGCAAAGCAACATATTAATTTACAAACAAAACATGTTAGAAAATAAAAATCCACATAGGAAAAAAAGTAGATAGTCATGTAAACAATTGAAAAATTGAAGGAAGACCTTTCAAAGGGGTCCCTCGGGAAACCTTCAAAAGAAAAGGGGTCCACTCAAGGGACGCTCAGTTTGAATGTGTGAGAGTATTTTTCACAAATCAATTCAACATTAAGGAATCCTTTTGAAATATGTTCACTTCATCAAGGAATTCAAAAGGAAGAATGCCCCCTCACAAGGGGAAGGTCAAAAAATTTATTGTAGGAGAAGGCGCTCCCTCCTCGGAGGAAATTTTTTTCAAATTCTTTCTTTATGAACACATGATGAAGGAAAAATATTCTACTAGGGGTCCTTATTGAGGAATGAGATTTTTGAAAAATATTTTGAAAATATTTTCAAGAAAAGATTCGTTGGCCATTGAATGCATTTTATGAAAATTGAAGTGACATGATATCCCCCCCTTTGGATGGTGCGTTTCAAACATAGAGGCTCCTGAGGATAGAAAAGCAAGAATGAAAATGCGATGTTGTGGACCGCAGAACATGGTGAGATGTAACTGTGGTAATGTTGTCACACACATGAGGGACAACACATGAGCACCACAACATCACAAAATAAGAAAGAAAGATAAGAGAACAAAAATGCAAGAAGAGATAATAACATCACCAACAAGGGACATAGGGGCAATCTAATATTTTGGGGTCAGAGCTGCTCATAAATATAGGTAAATAAGTATAGTAATATATAAATGAACTATCATACACCCCCTACTATATAATATCATATGAAGAAAGGCACAAGAAGAAAAAATAAAAATAAAAATTTGGGTCAACATGGAAGGAAGGCCTAAATTACCCCAACACTTTGCATTGTCCCCAATTGTCAAAAATCAATACACAATAGAGGAAGAATGATGTAACAAATAGAGGAAGTTTTATGACAAAAAAACACTCCTATATCCAAGCACCTATGAGGGTGACAAGGTTCATCCGGGAACACATAACACAAGCATTGGGGAACAAAAACACACACACACAAGCTAATCTATAGATAAAGAAGAGGTGCCCCCTAGTCCTCATCAAACAAGAGGTCATCTTTCTCCCAATCTAGATCATTTTACGGGGAGGGCGAACTAGCCTACAAGGGTGGAATATCAAGAGGGGGACCCTCTGACCCCCCTGCAAGAAGAGCCAAGGAAGAAGGACCCTCAAGGTCTTCTTTCCTCAGTTCTTGTGGGGTGAAAGTCAGTGACCTTGTGAAAATCACTAAAAGGGTCAATACCTCATCCATATAATTAAACATGTACTTCATAGGAGTGCCATGTGTTAACTCAACAGGTGAGGGAGACGATGCTCGAGATTCAATGCTAGGCTCACTGAGAGACTCGAGAGCAATGAAAAACTCTGTGGATGGTGAGACTTTTTCCATCACAAGCATGACACAAGCTAATGCCAAACCACCCTTTGAAGAAGGTGAACCCCTTTTTTGACCCCCATTGCTAGAACGGTTGTCCTGCATCTTTCGCTTCATCGAAGCATGTGAGATTCCCATAGATGAGGTAGAAGGCATGGAGGAGGAGAAAACTATAACAAACACCACCAAGGTATTTGGAATGTCTACGGGCTTTGAAAATGGTGGGATGTCTGAGAGGAACATTAGAAGGGGTGGCCCAACTGACTAAGCAATAAACACCTGCACCCTCTTTGAGTGAGGATCGTTTACACTAGTGGTAGGAGCCAGAAGTAGGATGGAAGCTGAAGGAACTAAAGTAGAGTAGATGGGAGAAGAGGATACAATAGAGGGTGTTGAGGAAAGAGCTACAACTCTCATTCCTTCCTCTATAGGGCAGCTTGCTCAGTTTGCAGACCCTTTCTCTTATGCTTGTGCATTCTTGTGACTCCAAGAGCTAGAGGTCAGGGGCTAAGACGGAATGGACGAATCCTATTTGACCATTGGAGTATTCATCATAGCCTTTTTGGTGGAGGGAGAGGCTCCTAGATAGGAACATGAGGTATAGGTTGGGAAGATTATGAAACAATAAAATGATTGGGCTTTAATGCCTTAGCGGTAGGCATCTTCCAATTCACTACCTTAGAGGTAAGAGTAGTAAGAGGACACAAAGGCCAAGACATAGAGGACTCCCCATGGGGACCCTTTCCCTTACCATATACACTGGGTCGAGGTCCCATGGGTAAGGTAGGAAGGGCAGATACCTAAACCTTGGAATTTCACCAAGCAAGCACTATCGAGCTCCCTATACGAAAACTAAGAGTAATAACGAAAAGTTTTGTTCAGGGAGGGAGGAAGAGGTAGTGCTATGTTAGGAGGTGAGTCACTTTTGGCTATCCTTTTTCCTTCATTTTTTACTTTACATAGTTTTAGTTAAGTACATCTATTCTAGGAGGGAGCAGACCAACTGGGGTAGGCCAAAAATGATCCAAGGAATATCCCCCACGAGATACCAATGGCTGATATCCAATGTCATGCACAACATGCATAACACCTTCATGAGAGAACTTTAAACATTTTTGAATAACATAAGTGATTTTTTCATGGAAGCTAGCCACAGGATGCCCAACTTCACCCTAAATTGATCATATTTCAGAATGATGTCGAAGGTTGTATCCACAACCCTAGGTCCTACTAGGATAGAAAGAGTTATAGAACCATACGGTGTAATAGAGAGACCATCATGCATACATATAATAGATTTTTTTTTCTTGTATTCCTCCCTCCATAATGAATTTATCCATAGCATCTCTTCCGCAATAACATTCACTTGGCTCATGGGATCAACTAGGAATCTTGTCACAATATTTCCATTGATGTGAGCAGGAATGTATAGGGGAGAGGGCTTGTTATTTAGAGGCAAGTCCTGTGAGCTAAAAATCCCATCTGGCGAGCCAGTTGCAAGCTATGGGTGAGGAGTAGGAGTAAATGAAACCACATTAACATATGAAGAGGCTTTAGGAGAAGCGTTAGAAGGATCAATAATCAAGTTCGTAGAGTGAAATGAAAATGGGTCCATATAAATCTATAGCTTGCTATTGGCCTTTGCTACTGACGTATTTGTATTTGGCTTATTCCCATCGATACAAATGGTACCATCATTGATACAATCCTATATCTCATGATACAAGCGCATGCAACACTCAGTATCATGATCATTAACATGATGGTACTGAAAAAAAGCATTCCCATCATACCAATCAAGATAAGGCTATGCCAAAGGTCAAGTATTTTCCAATGTTATAATCTTATCCCTTTAGGAAGGTCATGGATTCATGCAATGAATGGGCTGCCTTCTACTCTACATCACAAAATGAAAGACATCTACAACAACAAAGTCTACACACTCGAAGTTGTGCTGGAAGCTTTGCAACATGAGCATGAAGTAGGGATGGTTGTGTTGGTTGATTCTATATTTTCATTGATGTTAACATGGAGATAACTACATGGTGATGACCATATGGGAAGTTTTCTTGGTTTACTAGAAGTTGTTCTCTATCAGTAATACTCCTCTATGATGGATCAGTATGTTGGTATTTGAGTCTGGAACTCATAGCAAGATCTGATATGATTCTAATCTTCTAACCATGTTTTATTGACCCATTCAGACTACTTTTTCTTGGATCTTAAGATGTTATTTTGTCTATGAACATAAAGTTATCTCTAACAGTGTTCAACTTTGTATCCTACTATTGTTTATGTGTGGTGTACTATGTGGGAGACTCAACATTCTACTAAGGTGAACATTCTTATACTATGGTTGTGTTGGCAATCTCTTTACTAATAGAATGATGGGAAATTAATGTGTTCTTAGATTTGGAAGGTGTTTTCTTTGAAGATTATTTGATGGTTTGAATTTTTTTTTTTTAAAGTCTTGGTTGACTCAGCAAATGCAATATATTATGAAGACTAATAGATGACTTGGCATAATGCACTACATGGATAATTTTTTTGAATATTATATGGTTCCAACCTAATTAATGAATAAGATATACTTGTATATATATAAGGAGGTGGAAAGAGAAGCAAGTGTGTTTGTGGCAGAAGAGGAAGGAAGAGAGCAACAAAGGAAAAGTGTGAGTGTGTGTGTGGTGGAAGAGTAAGGAAGAGAGCAAGAAAGGAAAAGTGTAAGTGTGTGTGTGCAAGCAAGTGAATAGAGGAGAAGGTCATAGCTTAAATTCTTTATTTTTTGTACAAATTTGTTGAGCAATGGAGTGCTTTTTATTCTGAGCTTCAATGGAAATGAACCCTACACATTGAAGGTGTATTTCATCAGTTCATTCTTTTGGCAGTGAGCAACTATCATTGTATCTTGGAAATGAGCCATCTTTGTACTCAGGATTTGATCCTATTTAAGGATAGTGAGTCCTGGTGGTGAGCCCCACAATATTGTGTATCCAGATATAATATATTGTGAGTTAACCCTAACCATGGTTTTTCCCATTTTGGGTTTTCCATGTAAAAATGTTGGTGTTCTTGTGTGTGATTGCATTTCCTTGCTTTTATGTTCTCTCTTGTTGATTCAGTCAAAATAGTAAAAATGATGAAGTGGATTCTATTATCGATTTGTGGAATACTAATTCATCCCAGCTTCTAAGTATTTTGGATTTTCAACAATTGGTATCAAAGCTTGGTTCCTTGGAAGAAGCCTAACAACTTGAGGAAGGTCCCAAAATTTGAATATATATTTTTTTTCCCTCAAAAGTTGCCATTGTTGAATTATCAGAAGAAATGGAAGCCCTGAAGGACAAGTTGATAAAAGAAAATGAGCATATTGAAAATATAAAAGTACATGTATGAATGCATGAGATCTATTGACTAAAGGAGAAGAAATAATTACTAGCCTACAAGAATAATTGGAAGAGAAGAAAATAATTGAATAATATCAAGAAATTGAAATTCAGAAGAAGATGGATGAATGCACGAAGCTTGAATTAGAAATAGAAATCCTGAGATCTAATTTGGAAAAGGCGAAGATTTTTGAATAAAAATTTAATATAAGCTCGGCGAAGTTTGATGACTTGATTAATTCTCAATGAATGGAAAGGGATAAGAGCGGTTTAGGGTTTGAAAAAGGTCAGAGTTCTAGAGCAAAGTGTTTTACTGAAAAGAATATGTGGTACAAGAATAAACATGTCAAGGAGCGAAGAAGAAACTCTAGAAAAAAATTCTATAAAATGACATGATGCAAAAAGGTATTTATACTTCAATGGTGTTTGTCATTCCTGCAAGAAATTTGGTCATAAAGAAAAGGAAAACAAAAATAATGTCAATGATTGCAAGGAAAAATAGAATGGATATAAAAATAAAATGGAAAATGGAAAGAATAATGTTGCTTTATGTAAGTGCAGAAAACTAGAACACCCTGTAGAAACAGTAGAAGAAAGAAGAATATCTATCCAGTGAAGAAGAATGATCAAACCTTTGATCCGGAAGTAACAAGAAAAGATATAGAAAGGACTTGGAGAAAGGATTCATCAATTTATCTATGCCGACCTCATGTACAGATACTCCTATCAATATCTAAATGAAAGTAGTGGCTAAGAGGGAGCAATCATCAGAAAATCTAATAAAACCCCTTATTGGTACTTGTGTCATATCATGACATAAGTATACTTAATGTGGTAACAAGATTAAGGTATTTTTTGCATGTGTGAAGAATGAAGTCTGCAGAATTTGAAAGAATGGAGGTGTACAAAGTTTTCGAGGTGATCTACCTACAAATTGAAACACTTATGCAAAATTGTTTGGAATGGAAGGAATAAGATCAAATAAAATTAAAGGCCTATGTATTTTTTGAAAAATCGTACAAAAGAAGCTTGGAAAGGAATTCAGAGTTTCAAAATTTGAAGAAAGTAACAGTTGAAGTGTGCTATGGAAATAGAACATCTATACATTTTCAGAGGTATTTTTGTTTGCACAATCTTTTACTTTTATTGATGGATAATTCAAAGATTGTGAATTGTGTGGATAAAGCTAAATTGAAGAGATATGTGAGGAATGTGTCAAAAGAATCAATTGGTGCATTCTCTTGCATCCCTCTGAGGGTGTTTCCTACAAAAGATATCTATGTATGTTTTTTAGTAAAATTAAAGAAATTTTGTCAGTTTAGTTGAATATGTTTTGGGAAAATGAATTGAAAGAGAATAGTGGTGCCTACAGAGTATTAGTTGAGAAAAATTTGTATGTTTGGAGGAAAGTTCCTTTGTTTGAATTTGAAAGGAAGTATATTCAAATGGTATTGAGTAGAATTCATGATGAATATTTGTGGATTGATGAGGCACATCTGGTTACTAGAGAAGCAATTAGAGATGTAACTAGTTTATGTTCCTCCTGACCGATTCCTAAACTAAAGACTATCAATTAAAAAGAAATAATTGAGGTTACAAATGTGAGTTCTAAAGGAAAATAAATTTGTTTGAGATTGATTGTTGATCCAGTATTAAGGTATGTTGCTATGGTCATTGGTCATAAATTTTGTATCCCTAAAAATAAATCTATAGTTTCTACTGCTATGATGAATATTGTTGTTGACATGGTATTAAGAGGTATGGAATATGATTTGTGTGAGCTATTTTTCATACACATTTTAAATAATTTAAAGGAGATCAAGAAGAGCAGTAAGAATACTTTTTGGTATGGAAATTCGGTTGTTTGTCTACTCTTACTTTTTGAAAGAGTTATCGGTAATATGAAAGTTAGAATGGTGAAATTCGGAGCCTATTGCCTATCAAATCAGGAATTTCACGATAAATCTTGGTAGTGTGGATGCAAAAGAATCTTCCCTTACTACATTCTTTGGAACATTTCAGATGAGGATGAACAAAAGATCTAAGTTTCTAGTAAATGTTGTGGAAAGATACATGGAAGCAGTTGAATCAAGGTTAGTTTGGATATCTGAATTGGATTATGAAGTGTTAGAGGTTGAAATTGATAAATATGCTAAAATTCTCTTAGATAGTCCTAATAATCTTGATGAATGTACCCCCAATAGTGAGACTGGAATAGGGAAGAAAAGGAAGAGTGTAGTAAAGCTAGCAAATGCAGAGGAAAGTAAGCTTGGACATTAGCATGAAAGAATGAGTATTTAGAGAGGTTTGGAAGATTTGCATAAGGTTATTCCCAATGCTAATTTTGATTCATCTATTTCTATTGTGGAGAATCTTTGTGGCATGATTAATTCTTTGAAAGTATACATCTTCAGACTTAAAGAGTTTGTTGGAACTAGGTCTGATGAAGAAGATTTGAATGATATCAAAGAAAAATATTTGAATGCATAAAATTGAGTAATGAAGGAATTGGAAAATGTACAAGGTTGTGAAGAAGACGCACAGGAACTACTTTCCTTTTGTTTAGATTGGTCTGACAATACATTGGATATGAGGAATGAAATAAGGATGAGTGAGTCTTGACTGAGCACTCAGTTATATACATACAAGTTAGTAGAAGATAAAGATAATCATAGGTCATCCTACATTTTGCGGCTTCAAGAATTTTTTTTCTTTCCACAGGATTAAAGAACATATGTCATCAGAAAGTTTTTGGCGCTCAGAGACATGATTAAATTTAGACATACTTATGTTTCTAGTGCTCTTGGCTATATTGGTGAAATATCAGAGATCCATCTTAGTCCCAATACTTTAACAGATGGTATAGAGTCTCTAACTAAAATTGAGCTATTTTACAAGACTCTTGTTAGTGCAAAAGGTTCATGGGAACAAGGTAAAGCGTCATGGAAGGATCTTCTGGAGAGTCTCAGAGGTTCTTCTTCTAGTTAAATATCTGTTCATATCTTTTTTGGCTACTTTTTTTATGTACATTCTTATACTAGGCCCCTTCCTTTGTCAATGATGTCAAAGGGGGAGAGATAGAGAGATGGAGATACAAATATATGAAACGTTAGAGGAAATTTTTTTGTGAAGATCAGTTTTGATAGGGGGAGTAAGTCAAAACATTTAGTTGCGGTATACTTGGAAAAAAAAATTTCATGCATGTTGTAGCTAATGCCAAAGGGGGAGACTATTGGAGCTTTGCAACATGAGCATGAAGTAGGGATGGTTGTGCTGGTTGTTTCTATGTTTTCATTGATGTCAACATGGTAATAACTACATGGTGATGACCATATGGGAAGTTTGCTTGGTTTACTAAAATTTGTTCTCTGCTCGTAATACTCCTTTGTGATGGATCAATATGTTGGTATTTGAGTCCAGAACTCATAGCAAGATCTGATATGACTCTAATATTCTAACCATGTTTTATTGACTCATTCATACTACTTTTTCTTGGATCTTGAGACATTCTTTTGTCTATGAACAAAAATTTATCTCTGATAGAGTTCAACTCTGTATCCTACTATTGTTTTGTGTGTGGTGTATTGTGTGCAAGACTCCACATTCTACTAAGGTGAAAATTCTTATACGGTGGTTGTGCTCATAGTCTCTTTATCGATAGTATGATGGGAAATTAACGTGTTATCAAATTTGTAAGGTGTTTTCTCTTAAGACTATTTGTTGGTTTGAAGAATTATATTTTTTTAGTGTTGGTGACTCAGCAAATGCAATATATTATGAAGACTAATAGCTGACTTGGCATAATGCACTACTTGGATAAAATGTTTGAATATTATATAGTTTTGACCTAATTAATGCATTATATACTTGTATATATATAAGGAAGTGGAAAGAGAAGCGAGTGTGTGTGTGGCGGAAGAGGAAGGAAGAGAGAAAGAAAGGAAAAGTGTGAGTGTGTGTGTGCTAGAAGAGGGTAGAAGAGAGAAAGAAAGGAAAAGTGTAAGTGTGTGTGTGTGTGCAAGCAAGTGAATAGAGGAGAAGATAAGATCTTAAATGATTTATCTGTTGTATAGATTTGGTTAGAAATGTAGTGCTTTTTATTTTGAGCTTCAGTGGAACTGAACCTTGCACATTGAGCGTGTATTTCATCAGTTCATTCTTTTGGCAGTGAGCCACTATCATCGTATCTTGCTAGTGAGCCATCTTTATACTTAGGTTGTGAGCCTTTTTAAGGATAGCGAGTCCTAGAAATGAGCCCCGTAATATTTTGTATCTAGATATAATATATTGTCAGTTAACCCTCACTGTGGTTTTTCCCATTTTGGGTTTTCCACATAAAAATCTTGGTGTTCTTTTGTGTGATTGCATTGAATTTCTTTTATGTTCTCTCTTGTTGATTCAATCATAATAATAATAATGATGAAGTGGATTTTATTATCGGTTTTTGGAATACTGATTCACCCCCTCCTCTCAGTATTCTAGATGTTCAACAACCTGACCCTAATCCAAATAGTTGTTTGAACATTGAGAAAGGCAAGGAAAATCCTTTGAAAACATTAACACCAACTACACAAGTGGAACCATGCAACAAACAAACAAAGAAAAATATATTGAACAAATCATGAAGCTATTAGAAGATGATTGGGGTTCCTTAGATTTTGAACCATCATTCATGTGAGAATACAATATCATACTCAAAGAATTTGAAAAGGGAAAATAAAAAGCGGTATTCTCAACACAAAATTAGAAATACCCTTCAAAAGAATCTACCTCAACCACTTTAGAAGAAACAAATTACAGGACAAACTTTGATGAGATAGAATATCAACAACCTTTGAATCCTAAAGAAATGAAAAATCTGGAAAAGGTTATGAGCTTATGAAACAACTTGGATATAGTGGAAAACTATGTGGTGTTAGAGAACAAGGTATTTGTGTCCCTATAGAGCCTAACATTCAAGAAACAACTCATGGTCTTGGTTATAGAAATCAATCCATCAAAAAAACCTTCACTTAATATCAACACTTTTACAACACATCCCTCGAAGCCGACTTTAACAATAGTGCATCCTGAACTAATAGGCACTAGTGGTCTTGATTATTATCATTTGCAAGAAACAAAAAAATATTCGCTTAATGTCAATTTCATCTTGCAAAACACTAATGATTTGAACTCTTTAGATTTTAAACCCTCCTGTAAAGGAGAGAATAAAATCTCACAATCTAAACAGTCTTGTGTAAGTATGACACCTAACACTAAGTAAGGTATTTCTTTGTCACAAAATATAGGAACAAATTTTATTGATTATGAGAGTATCTTGTTGAGACTCCTCAAGAATTTCTTGATATCTCTCCCTCCAAGAACACAAAATAAATTTTACTACAAGAATAAATTTTGTGCATATAAAATAATTCATGGTCATTCTACTAACGAATGCAAGGCTTTGAGTAGTAAAATCCAACATCTTAAGGTGTTTGGTGCTCTTCCTTATGTGGGGGCACCTAATTCCTCTAATTGATACAGTTTTTCACTCTAGCATGTTTCTCATTAGCTCACCCTTGTCCTCCACTATGTAGGGGCAAGGCGTTAGGTTAGCCTTCTCCTCATATGTCACTTTTTGTTTTCTCGTTTGGCTAGTTGATCACCTTTCATGTACATATAAGAGCAAGCTTGGGATGTGGACGACATTCCTTAAGTTGACTCGCATGTGACATACTTGTTCATGACGTAGCTTATTGGAAACATATGACTTGGAATAGGGCTTTCTGAATAAGCTCTCATATCTTCTTCTAATTTAAGTCAATTGCTCATGGTAATGGTTTTGGAAACTGCTTTCAAGTAGGGGTATACATCGACACTCATGTTTCACTGTGTGGTTTTATTTCTTCTTGTGATGCATCCTTTTCTTGGTGGTATCATTGGGTTTGATTTTCTCCAAGATCATGATATTTCTTTGACTTTTCCTCTCTTGGAGACATTAGGCATGATTCTCCCTAAGAAGATACCTTGCATGAGCTAAGAAAATTCCCTTTGAAAATTCCTTATATTGTTTTTTCATTTACAACATCGATTGTTCATGAGTTCCAAGCATACAAATCTTTGCTTGCCTCATGAAGCTCGAAGTTCATTTTTGTGTGGAACCTTATCAAAGTTATCAGGAGGTATAAGTTTGATATGGTTTGAGTGGGAATCCCGACTACAACATGACTTTCCCCATAGCCACTTGCATGTGAGTGTGAGTGCATACCAACCAGGTGTGTATGTGTCTCACCTCTTTGGATTACTCACCCTGTAGATGACTTGAAGTTTTATGGCCCCAGATTGAGTGTATTGTGGATTACTCAACCCATGGAAAATTTAAAGTTTCATGGCCTCAAAGTGAGCACATTTTAATTGAAGCAACAGTCTTTTTCTTTTATTTCTTCTTTATGTCTTTGACATTGCATGTTTGTGTATCTTTTTTTGTTGCCTATTATACACCTTTATGCATGTCCTTTTTTTCTTATGTTGGTTTGACATAGGATCTCACATTTTGGGGGCTTTACCACCTCCTTGATCTTTTTTATCCTAGACCATCCACATTGGTACACTTGGACCCCTCTTGAATGTCTATTGTAGTGTGAGTTTGAAGCAAGTTTTTCCTCTCACTAAAGTGGGGGCTAGATGTAATGACAAAAATTGACCCCCGCTCTTTCAAAATGGTACAATTTTGACTAATTTGGGAAAAATTAATGGCAAATTGGACTTAATATCACCTTGATCTAGTGTTGTGAGGTGTTTTACAAATCCACATTAGGTATTGGGCCCTCTTTAAGCTAAATTAACTTAACTTTTCCTTAATTTAATGTTGTAAAATGTATTTATTTATATATTCACATTAAATTTAGGAGGCTTGTAAACTAAGTGGACCTAATCTAGTGTTGTAATGTGTTTTTCACATTCACATGAGATTTAGGGCCCTTCTACACTAAATAGACCAAAATTTTCCTTAATTTGGTTTTGTAAAGTGCATTTATTTACACTTTCACATTAGATTTTGAGCCCTATTACATTTATGATCTTAATATCACCATTAACAGGCCCTTATTATCCCATATTATGCATCCCAAGGCATATTTTAATCAAAAAACTGATAATATCAATATATAAACTTAATTTATGAAATCCCCGACATCCTAGCTAGCAAAATAGCCCCTTGTGGGACTCATTCACCCAGGATGGCGAATGAGTCCCATTTGAGCTATTTTTAAATTTTGAGTAGGAAAAACTAGGTTTTAAGTTTAAATTTCTCCTATGTCGACCTTGGGGATCAAATTAATGGTCATGTGAGTGATTTTCCTATGTAATCAAGCTTCCAAATCATTATTTCATCATGCATTCATGTTATCAAGTCAAGCAAGAAATATTTAAGCACTCCAAGTGTTCACAAGGTCATCAAGATAGCTTTCAAGATCATTTCTAATGCATTCAAGGGCAGATTCTTCATCAATTGTTTCAACAATTCAAGATCCATCATCATGTCAAGGTTCTAATTGCATTATTTCATGTTCATGCTTCATTATATTATTTCATCATTTGGTTTAATTACCTAAAATGGATTTGACCAAGGCAAACACCTATTCCCTAAATCAACTCTCTCTCTCTCTGTCTCTCTCTCTTTGTGTGATTGCAGATCTAGGTGCTTTGAACGCTTGGATATCATTGAAGAATAGGTTACAAACTTATTGGAGTGATTCCCCCCTTTAGAAGGTCATAATCTTCACAAAAATTCACCTACAGGTTCGAAATTGGCAATTTCAAATCCATAAATCAAGAGAAATAGGAAGAGTGGACATTAAAGACTAGATTCAGACCTTCAAGTTTCAGAAAACCCTAAGTGGACTCATTCGCCAATTGTCAATTTTGAGATTTTTTCCATATCAGATATCCTTTTCTGAGGAACCTGTTCCTGTACAGAAACCCTGATCTGGAACTGATTCACCTAGAATGGCGAATGAGTCCTAGTAGGCCAAAATTTCAAGATTTACAAAATTTCTAGTCACTTCCATATTTCTAGGTGCACACCATTCATTTCATTAAATTTTATGTTTTTTTTATTAGTATTTCTAAATCATTTTGTAGGTGATAACACTCAATTAGGGTTTTGCATTGTACTTTTTATTTCACTATCTTTTCCAAGTTTAAACTTGGTGGTGAACCCCTTAGTAGATCTAATTCAGTCCCTAGGACAACCCTCATGCAAGATCTATTTCTCCATTACAAAGAGATCTCAAGGGTTACCCTTGAATGAAATTGGAAAGGTGTGTGTGGGTGTGTGAGCTATGTCCTAAACCATATGTTAGCATCTCCCAAACCACATTTTCATCATTTCATTTTGGTGAACCTACATTTAGAACACTAAATTTCTGATTTGGAGTGCATTTTCATCCTAGATTTGGCTTGCATTAACATTACATTAGGATTTGCATTGGTTAATTTCCATTCTAGGGTTTCAAAATTTGCATTAGTGAAATCTCATATAGCTTGCATTTTTTCATTTAATTTCATTGAAAATTATCCAAAATTTGTAGTTGCATCTCAGATATAGGATATACAACATAGATTACAGAAAAATCAACCAAAAAAATTAGAAAATTAAAAAAAAAAAAACCTACTGCAAATTTTGAACTACATTTTACAAAGATAAATTCCCTATTTTTGAGCTTCTATTTACTGTTAAAACCTTTCTGTTTCAATTTGCATACTTTTTGTTACATTCAAATCATTAGAAGTAGCATAATTTACATTCATTCAATTGTGGATAGAATAAGATTCTTGCACTTTTCATTTTTAGCATTAGTTCATAGTTCAATTAGGCCAAATTACATTTTCAAACAAAAATTAAAAACTAAAAACATGAAAAGAAACAAACAAACAAAAAATGGTTAACCTTAGCATATCATTTAAACCCTTTAGTAGAGATGACTTTGACATGTTAGATGAATCCCTTGATGACTTCATCTCTCCTAGATCATCCACTAAAGGTTTGATATAAGAGAATGCAAGCATTGGCAATCATGACAATCATAATGGTTCTCATCCTGATATCTCTCATATTAGTGACGAAGGTATGTTGGCGAAAGAAGATGCAATCGTTGAGAATCATGAAGGTCTTGTTTTCTCTTCTCCTCATTCCCCTTGGGAAGATAGTATAACAATAGAAGATGAAATCATTGCCACCACCTTACTTAGTTTACATTCCTCTCCCAACATTTACCCTACTTGTGAGAATGCTACAATCATGAACAACCATGAAAATGATATTTGTGAAGAAGAAATGTTGGTGTTAGGAGATCTAATAATTGAGATATTTGAAAATCCTACCTCTCCCACTTGGGAAGACATTATAGGGCATAAGGGTGTAATTGTAGATAACCATGATAATCACACTGACTCTTCTCCTAATATCCTTCATAGTAATGAAGACGATAGTTTTGTGCTAGAAGTTATACTTGAAAGTCATGACAATCTCGTTTCTCCCTTTCCTAATGCTCCTACCATTTAGCGAGATCTATTTCAATGATAGGATCCAATCATTGGAAAACATGATTCTCCTTCTCTTGATGTCTCCCCTAGCTATGATGAAGCTACTTTACAAAACCTAACCATGGAATGTGATGAATATCTTGTTTATTACTCCCCTAAAAGCTCTCCTACTTAGGTAGATATTAGAGCACAAGAGAATAAGACCTTAGCAAAAAAGAATTAAATTATAGAAAATGATGATAATTATAGTTACCCTTCTCATAGTATCTCTCCTAGTTGTAAAGAAGACACTTTTATCGATGAAAGTCATGATAATCCTATGTGTCTCTCCTCCCCTAGGGAAAACATTATGGAACAAGACAATAACATCATTGGTGAACAAGATAATTCAACCATTAATCATCCCCTGACCTGCAATGAAGTCCTTTTGGAAGAACTAATCCTTGAATGTGAAGAACATCTAGTTTGTAGTTCTCCTAAAAACTCTCCTTCTAGGGAGGATATCATGGGGCAAGAAAATGATAACATTGAAAATAGTGATATAGTTTCCTTAAATGAAGATGATGAAGTAACATTATACTCTTCACTAAGGGACGTTAATATTATTCGACCTCAACTCATCCTTTACCCCCTTCACACAAACTGCAAACTCAAAACAACCCCAAATTCATCCTCTACCCACCTAGGAATAATGTGTCACAACAACCGATTCATAATACCGTTGTTCATGCATATAACACTAGAAACAATCCACAACCAATACAACCAACCTCAAAAACCTTACCTTTTCCTAATCCCATCTTACTTGGTCCTCCTCGTCTAACTTCGCATAGCGGAAACAAGTATGATCTTGTCGAACAACTTAAGAATACTCCTACAAAGATATCTATATGGGACCTAATTCAGAATTCACCTAATTATCACACTATGCTTCAAATATCCTTGCAACAAGTTCTTATCCCTTCTAATGTGCAATCGAATGACATAGCAGCCATGATTCAAGGAATATACATTGACATTTTTTTCCAACAAAGTGATGTCCCTCCTTTGGAAGTGCAAAAACAAAACGAGGATTTTATAATAATAGCTAAATACAATAGAATAGGGATAAAGTGAACCCTTGTTGAAAATGGATCAACCCTTAATGTGTGTAGTGTGAACCTTTTGGATAGGATTCGTGTGGATAAATAAAAAATTCAACCTAATTCCTTGTCTATTTGTGGATTTGACAATGAATGAAAACAACCGCTGGGCGTGATCACTTTACCTATTAAAGTTGGAAAGGCCGCATTAGAAACACCCATCCATGTTATGCCTCATGATCTTTCATATAATATCCTTTTGGGAAGGCCATGGATTCACGCAATGAATGGGTTGCCTTCTACTCTACATCATAAAATGAAATAAATCTACAACAAAAAAGTGTACACACTCGAAGCTGACCCTAATCCAAACAATTGTTTGAACATTGAGAAAGGCAAGGAAAATCCTTTGAAAACATTGACACCAACTACACAAGTGGAACCCATGCAACAAATAGACAAAGAGAAACATATTGAAAAAATCATGAAGCTATTGGAAGATGATTTGGGTTCCTTATATTTTGAACCTACATTGATGGGAGAATACAAGATCATACACAAAGACTTTCAAAAGGGAAAAGAAAAAGCGGTATTGTGAAAAAAAAATTTGGAAGACCCTTTGAAAGCATCCACCTCAACCACTTTAGAAGAAACAAATTACATGAATTTTTTTGATGAGATAGACTATCAACAACCTTTAAATCCTAAAGAAATGAAAAAGCTTTACGGAAAAGGTTATGAGCTTATGAAACAACTTAGATATAGTGGAAAAGCATGTGGTGCTAGAGAATAAGGTATTTGTGTCCCTATAGAGCCTAACATGCAAGAAACAACTCATGGTCTTGGTTATTATAATTTCATAGAAATCAATCCATCAAACAAACCTTCACATAATATCAATTCTTTTACAACACATCCCTCTAAGCTGACTTTAACAATAGTGCATCCTGAACTAATAGACACCAGTGGTCTTGATTGTTATCATTTGCAAGAAACAAACAAATATTTTCTTAATGTCAATGTCATCTCACAAAATAATAATAATTTCAATTCATTAGATTTTACACCCTCCTATAAAGGAGAGAATTTTTTTGGAAATCTAAATAGTCTTGTGTAAGTATGACACCTAACACTAAGCTTGAGAGATGTCTTTGTCCCAAAATATAGGAACAAATTTTATTGATCAAGAGAGTATCGTGTCGAGACTCCTCAAGGATCATTTATACCTCTCCCTCCAAGAACACGAAAGAAAATTTACTGCAAGAATTCATTTTTTGCATATCATAGAATTCATGGTCATTCTACTAACGAATGCAAGAATTTGAGTAGTAAAATCCAACATCTTGAGGAGTTTGGTGCTCTTCCTTATGTGGGGCACCTAATTCCTCTAATTGATACAAAATTTCACTCTAGCATGTTT
The DNA here is from genome assembly GCA_007258455.2 of Sequoia sempervirens. Taxonomy (NCBI): domain Eukaryota; kingdom Viridiplantae; phylum Streptophyta; class Pinopsida; order Cupressales; family Cupressaceae; genus Sequoia; species Sequoia sempervirens. Next base: position 161,876,896 of record VDFB02168118.1, read on the forward strand.
CTCATTGGCTTACCCTTGTCTTGCACTAAGTGGGGGCAAGGGGTTAGGTTAGCCTTCTCCTTGTATGTCACTTGTCATTTACTCTTTTAGCTAGTTTATCAACTTTCATGTACATATAAGAGAAAGCTTGGGATGTGGATGACATGCCTTGACTTGCATGCGACATACTTGTTCATGACATAGCTTATTGGAAAAATATGACTTGGAAGAGGGATTTCTGAATAAGATCTCATGTCTTCTTCTACTTTAAAGTAATTGTTCATAGTAATGGTGTTAGAAACCGCTTTAAAGTGGGGGCATACATTGATACTCATTTTCACTATATGGTTTTCTTTCTTCTTGCGATGCGTCCTTTTATTGGTGGTATCATTGGGCTTGATTTCCTCCAAGAGCATGATATTTCTTTGACTTGTCCTCTCTTTGAGACATTAGGCACAATGTTCCCTAAGAAGAGACCTTGCATGAACTAAGAAAAATCCATTTGAACATTCCTTACACTATTTTCGCATTTACAACATCTGTTTGTTCATGAGTTCCAAGCATACAAAGCTTTGCTTTCCTGGATGAAGCTCGAAGTTCATTTTTGTGTGGCACCTTATCAAAGTTATCAAGAGGTATAAATTTGATAATGGTTTTAGTGGGAAGCCCAACCAAGGCATGAATTTCCCCATAGCCACTTGCGTGTGAGTGTGAGCACATACTGACCAGGTGTGTATTTGTCTCACCTTTTTGGATTATTCACCCCATGGAAAACCTGAAATTTTGTGCCCCTAGAGTGAGCATATTGTAGATTACTCACCCCCTAGATGATTTAAAGTTTCATGGCCCCAGATTGAGCACATTTTAATTGAAGCACTAATATTGTTCTTTTCTTTCTTCTTTATGTCTAAGACATTACATGTTTGTGTATCTTTTTTTTTTTGCATATTATACACCTTTGTGTGTGTCCTTTTGTGCTTATGTCAGTTTGATGTAGAATCTTGGATTCTAGGGGCTTGACCACCTCCTTGATCTTTATTATCCTAGACCATCCACATCGGTACACTTGGATCCCTCTTGAAAATTTTTCTACTTTAGTGTGAGTTTCAAGTAAGTTCATCCTCTCACTAAAAGTGGGGGCTAGATGTAATGACAAATTGGACTTAATATCACCTTGATCTAGTGTTGTGAGGTGTTTTGCACATCCACATTAGGTCTTGGCCCCTCTTGAATCTAAATTAACTTAACTCTGCCTTAATTTAATGTTGTAAAATGTATTTATTTACATATTCACATTAAATTTAGGAGGCTTGTAAACTAAGTGGACCTAATCAAGTGTTGTAATGTGTTTTGCACATTCACATGAGATTTAGGGCCCTTCTAAGCTAAATAGACCAAACTTTTTGCCTTAATTTGGTGCTGTAAAGTGCATTTATTTACACTTTCACATTATATTTTGGGCCCTATTGCATTTATGATCTTAATACCATCATTAATAGGCCCCTATGATCCCATATTGTGCATCCCAAGGCATATTTTAATCAAAAACCTGATAATATCAACATATAAACTTAATTTATGCACTCCCCGACATCCTAGCTAACAAAATAGCCCTTGTGGGACCCATTTTCCACCTTGGGCGAATGAGTCCCATCCAGCTGGGGCTCATTCATCTAGGATGGCGAATGAGTCCCATTTGAGCTATTTTCAAAGTTTGAGCAGGACAAACTGGGTTTTATGTTTAAATTTCTCCTATGTCGACCTTTGGGATCAAATTAATGATCATGTGAGTGTATTTCCTATATAAAAAAGCTTCCAAATCATTATTTCATCATGAATTCATGTTATCAAGTCAAGAAAGCAAGAGTTAAGCACTCCAAGTCTTCACAAGGTCATCAAGATAGCTTTCAAGATCATTTCTAAGGCATTCAAGGGCAGATTCTTCATCAATTGTTGCAGAAATTCAAGATCCATCATCATGGAAAGGTTCTAATTGCATTATTTCATGTTCATTCTTCATTATCTTATTTCATCATTTGGTTTAATTACCTAAAAGGGGTTTGACCTAGGAAAATCCCGATTCCCTAACAATCAACACTTTCTCTCTCTCTCTCTCTCTCTCTCTCTCTCTCTCTTTGTGTGATTGTAGATCTAGGTGCTTTGAATGCTTGGAGATTATTGAAGAATAGGTTACAAACTTATTGGAGTGGTTCCCCCCTTTATAAGGTCATAATCTTCACAAAAAGTCACCTACAGGTCCGAAATTGGCAGTTTTAGATCCGAAAATCAAGAGGAACAAGAAGAACAGAAATTAAAGACCAGATTCAAACCTTCAAGTTTTAGAAAAACCTAAGTGGAATCATTAGCCAAGATTGGTAAATGGGTCCCGTTTTGGGTCAATTTTTAGATTTTTGTAGTTTGGAATACCCTTTTCTAAGAAACCTATTCTTGTACAAAAACCGTAATCTGGGATTAATTCGCCTAGAATGGTGAATGAGTCCCACTAGGCCAAAATTTTAGGATTTACAGAATTTCCAGTCACTTCCAGATTTCCAGGTGCACATCATTCATTTCATTAGTTTTGTGTTATGTTTTATTAGTATTTCTAAATCATTTTGTAGGTCATAACACTCAATTAGGGTTTTTCATTGTACTTTGCATTTCATTGTATTTTCCACATTTAAACTTGTTGGTGAACCTCTCAATAGATCTAATTCAGCCCCTAGGACAATCCTCTTGCAAGATCTCTTTCTCCATTGCAAAGAGATCTCAAGGGTTACCCTTGAATGAAATTGGATATGTGTGTATGGGTATGCTCTATGTCATAAACCATGTGTTAGCATCTCCCAAACCACATTTTCATCATTTCAAAATTGATTTATGAGCTGATAAAATGACAATATTTAATTATTGGGCAAGAAATAGTACCAATCGAGTGTTGTGTCCTTGAGAGATCGAGGGAAAAATTTCATCATTAGAGCATCATGGTGAAAAAAGTATGTGCACATGGCATTAAAATTTGATACATGTGTTTGGAAATCTCCTTTACCACTATACTTTTTGAATTTAGGAATCTCCATTCCCTACAGGAAAGGAGTGCTCAAAATTGTCACTGATAATGGACTATGTCAGGAGAAGGGTTGAAAGATAGGCTGGGAGGAGGCTTGAGAAAGGTTCTCCAACTAGATTTTCATTTGGCCCATGTTCTGAAGAAGAGCATTCAGAATAGGGTCTGACGATGACAAAGGTCTAGTGGAACCTCCTCCAGAACTGCCACCACTAGAGCCACCTTTGAAACCACTGCTATGACCACCACCAAAGCCACCACTACCAATGTGACCTCTATCGGAGCCACCACCACTACCAAAGCCACCACCACCAATGGTACCACCACTACCAAATCCACCACCACTCATTCCACTAGAGCCCGCACCACCAGAGGCAGTAGGAGGGGTGAAGCTAAAACCAAGGGTTATTCTACTTGCCTTGATAGTGTGGGGTCTCTTAGAAGTAGAGGAAACATTGATCGAGGGGCCTATTTCAGCCATACATACAAATGTGGTAGGAATCGAGACACCTATTTGTCTATATCATAGGCATTGAGCACCTCCCCTCGAGTAGTACCCGATCTAGTGCTATATGAAGGGATGTATGCTTCGGTTAGGTTGGTGAGGCCACATAAATATCTATACCCATTTGATCCTTACCTAACATGTATCTCACCTCGCTAGCAAGCCTAGCAACTCTCGCCATATTCGGTGATTTCTCTAAATGATTCATGAGGTCTAACAACCTCCTATCTAGTTCCAAAATATTTTCTATAGGGATATGTTTAACGTCATCCTCATCCACAGACGAAGTCATAGGGGATACTGGAGGAGTGGGTACATGAGTGGTCTCATCAATGAAACCCATCTCATCTGTAAATCCTGTAGAAAAGACAATAGTAAAGCCGGAAGTGACCTTCATCTTTTCCATTTGTAGGTGTTGTATACTTCTCCTAACAACGTACCTGGAGGTCATAGACAAGGTTGTGATGCTCATAAACGCTCACAACACCCAAGTCTACTTTAGTTGTTGAGTGCGAGGAAAAAAGTCTCAACATGAAGAATGGATAGACATTCACGTTGGGTTCACCAAAATGTAGAGGGGGACCAACCACACCAAGGCTCTAGGTCATGAAGAGCCAAGAGTGGAAGGCTGCCCTAGTCTACCTGAGATTGGACAAATGTTTTTGGTAAAGGATAGAGAATGAAGAGCACTCTCAAGTTCTTTTTTCACTCTACTAAACTAAAAGTTTTGATGGGGCTAAACGAACAATCTCTTGGAACTCGAACTGTACCTTGGAAAACTCTCTTCCAGAGGATAGCAATGTGGGTTAGGGATGACAACATGTGTTGGCGTCTCACTAGGGTTCTAGCATCCATACGACCAGAAAGTGTAAAATTACAGTAAAAGGTACAAGAATCCTACTAACGATTTAGCGATTGAGGTCTAAAGTACTAACTGAATTAATAACAAGCAGAATGACTAAAGCAACTAGAAAGATGATGTAGAAGATGACAAGAATGAAGGTGATGAAGATTAACTCACGAGGAGTCTATTTCACTAGCAAGCTCCACACGAACGCGTACCTACATACAACCAAGAGAGGAAAAATGTTGGGGCTGATAGGGGTTTTCCATAGTCAAACCTTTGGTTTGGTGTTTCCACCTCCATAGACAACTAGATAGAGAGATAGATAGAAATATGATAAAGAAAATAGTGCTAGAATGGAAATAGAACCAAATACTAAAAGAGACACAAAGCTACGCAAATCCAACAACAAAGTAAACAAAAGCATTACCACCCTCGACCAAAGGCACTCAAGGCCAATGAGAGAGGAATGCAAGCCCACAACAATGATAGAGTCAATGAAGTTGCAACAACATCGAAAGTAGCCTCACTAGGCACTAAGCTACAACTTCTATGGTAAAATACATGGGATTTTGTGGTGTTGGAATTGTCATTCCAATAGTGCAATGAGTAACAAGAGTATGGAGGAATTATGAAGCAAGATCAAGCGAGCATGTAGAAACTTGAAGAAGATGGATTGAATGAAGAAGATAGCCATTTGAAGATGAAAAGGAAGGGAAAGATCTATTCAAAGGTTGGTAGGAAGGAAAAGGGGCGTTACGTTTCATTGCCAATGGAGAATATAATGCCTTTGCAAATTGCAAAGGTAGGAATCTAGTTACGATGGTAGCGCGTCGTGCATGCGTCCTCGACAAATATTCCCCCACCGACACTAAAAAAAAGTACCTAGTGGATGGGGTATAGAATGAGGTTGTGGAATTACCTGGTCGGATTTGATTTTTCTAAGGTGGAGGATGTAAAATGGGAATTTGTGAGAGGGGTGCAAATTCTCTCTTATACACTCCCAAATCCTATAGAGTCGGTTCCTTTTTAGTGGGCATTTTAAGAAAAATAGAGAAGACTATAGTCCAAATTTCAAACAAAGTGAAGCAAAAATAAGTGATTTATTGCAAGATTAAGGTTTCTAATAAATTCTCTCTCAAGGCTACAAAACACCTAATTTTGGGGATTTTTTCTAGGAAAGTGAAACTTACGCCTTGGTAAGTTACAAAAAAAAGAGTATTTTGATTTCATTTGTGTGATTTATTGCAAAATTTTCTTTCTCGAACTCCTTCGCGACAAAAAGTAGCCACAAAAAAAAGAAGAAAAAGAAAAGCAACAAGAAAAAGAGAAAGAGAAAGAGAAAGAACAAGAGCAAGAGCAAGAGGAGAAAGAGAAAGAACATCAAGAACAAGAGAAAGAGAAATATTTAGAGTATGAAAAAGAAGAAGAATAAGAAGCAATAGTAGAAGAAGCAAAATTAAAAAGGAGATGAAGAAGGAAAATAAAAATTTAGCATTGAGGACAATGATTTCATAAAGAGGAGGGAAATGTTATGTGCCTACCCCTATAGTGTGTATATTGTTATTATTTTTTTGGCTTGTAGCTATCTTAACTCTTAATTAATTCATATTGTCATTATTATATTGTTATTTAGTTATTTAGGTCAGCTTATGTTATGAAATAACTTGCACAATGGAAGATATAATATGAAATATGCTAAAAATACTTGATAATATCTATGAATAATAAGCCACTTTGAGGGGGGAAACCTCCAAATATCTCCAATGAGAATACAATTCATAATTTGATGATGAAATAAGACCCACTACCTCCTATATATACCTTATTTATGCTTAGGATATCACCCAAGCTAACTTACATAGACCTATATAAGCCTTAGTTCAACCTCATTAACTAAATAATAATATATTAATGATAATATAACTTAATTAAGAGTTAAGATAGCCACAAGCTGACTATTCATAGCCCTAAGTACACTAATATCAAGGGCATAGAATTCCCCCCTCTTCAAAGAAACATTGTCCTCAATGCTAATCAAGTTTGGATGCTTCTAAATGAACTCCTCATCCTCTCATGTGGCATATTCAACTAGTAAATTCTTCCATTGGATGAGATGCTCACTGAGTGTTCTAGTCCTTAGCTTCTTTGTGCATGTTTAACAAATGAAATCTGGTTCCAATATGATTCTTCCTACTTCATCATGCTCTAGTAATATTGTTTGAGTAGGAATATTGTGCCAAATTACTCTCTTCAAACAATAAACATGAAAAAATGGATATATCTTTGTTGTTGGTGGCAACTCTAGGTTGTAAGAAACACTACCTATCTTTTGCATGATTTTTTATGGGCCATAATATCTTGGAGACAATTTGTTGTTCTTTTTTGTTGCTTCAGTGACCTTTTCTTGTAATGTTGCAATCTCAAGAAGACCTAAGACCCCAACTTCAAAACTTATTTCACACTTTTGGTCCACCTATCTTCATTCAATTTTGTGTCATGGATAGATTCTCCTTGAGTCCTGAGAGTACCTATTGTTGATGAAGCATGTGGTCCTCCACTGCCTGAACTCTTGGAAACACCTTCAATGATGATGTGATGGAATGAGGTTGATATCCATATAGTGCCATAAGTGGATAAATTTTTGATGAACTATGAAATGAAGTGTTATACCACCATTCTACTTGTGGTAGCCAATCTACCTATTAAGACTATTTATCTAAAGTGAAACATCATAGATATCCTTCCAAACACTTATTAACAACCTCATTTTTTCCATCAGATTGAGGGTGGTATGAAGAAATATGAGCCAATTGAGTACCTAAACATGAGAATAAATCTATCCAAAAGTGAATAGTAAAGATAGGATCACATACTTTTGTATATTCTCCAAAAATGCTTGTATCATTGTACTTGCTATAAAATTATATGATAATGCAATGAAATGTGTGTATTTTGTGAGGTGATATTCTATTGCCATGATGACATTATTACCTTTAGATTTTGGAATCCTTGTGATGAATTTCAAGGATACCTTTTCCTAATGTTTGATAGGAATAACTAAAGGTTACAAGAGGCCGATGTCTTAATTTTCTCTCCTTTATTTCTTTGACAACCAAACATTCAACCACAAATTTTTGAGCTACAAATTTTATCCCTTTCAAAAAAATTTGCTTGACTCAATGATATGTCTTCAAAAATATTGAATGACCACCAATTAAATACTCATGAAGTTCTATGAGAATCTTGTGTTTAAGAGTGGAATTATTGCAAAGATATAATCACTCTTTATACCACAAAGTACCTCCCTTCCAAAACAATTATCTAAACTACTGTTACCACTTTGTAATTTTGAATGAGATTACTTGTAGCAACATTGTTAAGCCATTGTGTTTTGGATTCACCACCCAATCTACTTGTAATATTGAAATGAAACACAATAAAGCTTCATCTTTTTCATCTTTCCTAGAAAGTGCATCAGCATAAAATTTGCTTTCCCTTTCTTATATACAATCTCAAAGTCATATCCCAACATCTTAGTGACCAATTTTTGTTGCTCTTCAAAAGATAATATTTTTTCTAGGCTATCATGATATTTCTTAACCTTGAAGTGTCTACCCCTTAGATAAGGCCTCCATTATTTTATTGCATGAAAAATAGCTAGCATTTCCTTCTCATAAATAGGTTTGAGTTGATTCTTACCCTTTAATTGAGAATTCTCAAAATAAATTGGTTGACACTCCTACATGAGAATTGCTCCTATACCATTTATGAAGCATCACATTCCATAATATGATCCTCGGTGAAATATGGAGTGAAAGCACTAGAGTTGTACACATAGCCTCCTTCAATCTCTCAAATGTTGCATTAGTGGACTTGTTCCAAAAAAATAATCATTCTTCAATAGAGTTGTGAGGGGTGCTACTATATGACTATAATTATTTACAAATATTCTATAGTATTTGATTCAATCCCAAAAACCCTCTCAAATTCTTAATGGTTCTGGGTATAGGCCATTCCATGATAGCCTATATTTTGTTAGGATCTACCTTTACTCCATGTGAAACTATGTGTCCCAAGTAATCCACCTCTTTGAGACCAAAAGCACACTTGGATGGTTTAGCATAGAGTTGATGATCTTCAATAAATTGTAGTGTTTGATCTACATAATGCAAGTGTTCTTCCCATTTCTTGCTATAAATCAATATATCATCAAAGAATACTAATACAAACTTCCACAATAATTTCTTAAAGATGGATTTAAAACTCTAAAATACAAATGGTGCATTGGTAAGACCAAATGGCATCACCAAAAATTTACAATGATCCTCATGAGTCCTAAATTTGTCTTAGAAATATCTTCTTCCTTAATTCAAATTTGGTGATAACCTAATCTAAGATATAACTTTGTAAAATACATAGCTCCATTCACTTCATCTAGCAAATCATAAATGATTGGAATGGAAAACTTATATTTGGTGGTGTACATGTTGAGAAATCTATAGTCTAGGAACATGAGCCAAGTTTCATCCTTCTTACACACCATCACCATAGGCGAGGAGTAAGCAATTTGGATATTCTTGATAATCCTACCTCTAACATCTCCACAATATTTTCAATCTCACTTTTTTGAATATATAGGTACCTATAGGGCCTGATGTTGGGTGGAAAGCTCCCTAGAACTAGTTGTATGGCATGATCATGATCCCTCTTGGGAGGAAGTATTTTAGGCATATCTTTGAAAATCACCGGGTGACAATCAATGGTTGCTTGCAAATTTGAATGGGTGGGAGCATTATATTGATAGACTTCTAATGAACATAATTGGGCCAAAAATCCATCAACTCCTTTCTTAAGCAACTTCTTCATGTTTGATGAGAGCTTACCATTTTTGGGGACTTTTCCTTCAACTCTCTTCACTCTACTATCTTTATTTTTGATTGAAATATCATGAATAGTTCTTGGAAGTTCATCTTAATTGTCCCCAAAGTAGTAATTCATTGTACCCCAAAAACAATATTTATTACACCCATGGAGATACCATACATTGGGCTATCAAGGTGATAATTTCCCATGGATAATTTAATGCTATGGAATTTTCTAGAACACCTAACAATACCACCATCTGCAATCAAGACTTGAGACTCTGGAGTTGGATATATAAAATATTAGACGAGTTTCCAACTTTTTGTTGATGAAATTATGAGTACTACTCGAGTTGTTCAACACTGTTACTTTTTTATTCTTTCAAAAACCCACTACCTTGAGAGTTTGTGGGGCACTAAAACTTGAGAGTGTGTGACAAGAAACAATTGGGTTGGAATCATGTGATTCCCTAGCACCCTCTAATATTGGTTCCTCCTCTTCTTCCTCACTTGGATCTTCAATATAGAACAATTTATTTTCACTGTATTTATGTCCTTGACTATATTTGTTGTCACAATTGAAACACAACCATTTTTCTCTCTAAAGTCCTCAATTTGTTGTAGATTAAAATTAGTAGGTTGAGGAAGTCACAATTGAAACACAACCCTTTTTCTCTCTAAAGTCCTCAATTTGTTGTAGATTAAAATTAGTAGGTTGAGGAAGAGAATGTGTTGAATATCCTTACTCTCTTATCCCATTATCCCCTTGCTTTCTAGGAATCAAATACTTCTCTACCTTGTGTGCTAAGATAAAAGACTTAGATATAGAGCTAGGACTAAACATGTGTACCTCATGTTGAATCTGATCCTTGAGACCACCCAAAAATAAATCATTCAAGTTCTCCTCTATAATTATATCCACTCTGAAGGATAGATTTTGGAATTACTGAATATAATCCTTGACTGATCTTGTTTGTTGAAGTTTAGCTAGCTTGTTGAAGAAATTGTCTGTCACACTATTATTATACAATGATTGGAAATCCTCTATGAAAACTAACCATGAGACAATGAGACCCTTTTTTTGACAATGAGTACAAAGCCATCAATACCAAATGAATTGATATGGTTCTAGATATAGGGAAGCCATTGTGACATTTTGTCCACTTTGGACTTGTTGTACATCAAAAAAATCCATTTGGTTTATCCATGTTAGTGGATCCTTGCCATCAAACTTGCAATCCTCATTGTTGAATCCTACTTGTTTTCCATTGCAAGTATTTTCTCCTTTCAATGATAGTTCTAGAAGACTAGGGTTGCCATTTTATGAGCCAATAAATGGACCTTTATGTTCATGTTATGAATGTCAACCCATACTTTTAATGTTTAAAATATGGGTCCTCACATACCTCTTATGCACCTTCTTCCCTTTCTAAATTTATTCTAATACATTTCAAAAGGGTAAAGATAAGAAAGTAAGCAAGCCTAATTCAAATCATATGGCTACTACTTCCAATTCTCTTTCTTTCAAGCCTCAAACTGCTAGAAAAAAATACAAGACAAATGAACCTCTAGACAATGTGCTTCAAATCTTATTTAATGCTAATGTGACTACTCTTTCTCTCATTTGTCAATTTGATACATGTAGAGGAATCCCTAAATGATAAGATGAAAATACTTTTTGTAGGCCTCGCATGGTTAATGAGCTAACTCAAAGTTGCAACACACTTTATTTAAGATCTTTGTGGTAGTATTTAAGGACCATCCCCACTTCACCTATACACAACTAGAGATCATCACTTAACATTGTGCAATTACTCGAGGATCAGCATTATAGCATTCATTAGTGCATCATCATCTAATGTATCTTTTGCATGCTTGTCTCATCTATGATTTTCAAAAGAAGTCAAACTCTATATTTAAGAGTTTGACCAAAGGAAGAATGTGTCTTCTTCATGCTTGCCTTGCCTATTATTTTCAATAAGTCATTTGACTATATTTTTAGGAGTTTGACCAAAGGGAGACATTCTTAGGCATTAACAAACTTCTAATCACATAATCAAGTTTGAGCATTTAAGGTAGATTGAGAACACATCAAATATTGCTAGATCAAATTCGTGTAGGTAGATCATATCCAGAATTTGCACAAGTCAAATCTATTAGATCTACATTCATGCAAGTTAAACCCACAAGTGCAAAAATGACTTAGATTGATGAACAATGATTTAATAAAACTTAACACATTCATCAAGTGTTACATATAATTTTCACGTAACAACAAATCATATACAATAGCATGATACCTTTTTATTATTAATTTAATTTTTCTACACTTATTTCAAAATTAAATCACTAATAGGCAACTATTTAATCCTAGATTTATTATCTAATTATTGTTTATTTCATTATTTTACCCTAACATTCTTTTTGTTTTCTTTTAACTCTATTTTTTTTGCTATTTTAATGTAACATATTGTTTAATTGTGATGATTAGTCAAAATTATATTATTAGATCAACCATTAATAATAGTGAACATACAATAGACCAAAGGCAACGGTTTGCTGCTACATTTATTTGTAAACCATATTAGCAATAAGTATGGAACAATCAATAGGCCCTTGATCTACTAATAAAGTTAAGGGTTCTAGATGAGCCCAAGGATCAAACCTTGCTGAGTGCAAGGCTCCAACACATACGGGATGAGGTCAAGATCATGCCTCGATGACTTTGGGGTAATGGATACCCCTTAGTCCTTGTCTCTCAACCAAAGAGGTTTCAACCTGAAGCTTGTGCTCCTATATTAGGTAGCTAAGCGATTTTATGTGTCATGTAGTTTTCAGAATCAATAAGGATATGTTTTGATGGATTTCTAGATTAAACTATGAAATTTTTTTCTCATCACAATTTAATCCAAAATTCCATCAAACAAATTCTATGTGTGATATAAAACTCTCAAATAACAAAAAAATAAAAATAAAAAAATGAAATGACAAATAAAATGTTACTCTTTATGTTTGTAAAATATTTGAGATATAGAAAACAAAAAACAAAAAAAACATAACCCACTATAACAGATGTAATTAAATATGTATATAATGTTACAATAGTTATTACATTTTCTTAAAGCTCAAACAACTTTAGTCAAGAATTTGTTCGAAGTCATCATATCCGTTAATATGCTTTTTTTTGGTCATCAAATATACATAAAATGCTTAGTCAGATGCTTTTGCTTAACACAGTTTAATCCAGAAATCCATAATCTGTGTTTAATATAAAACCTCCAACAACAAATAATATATATATTTTTTTAAATGACAATAAAATGTTACTCTTTAACATTTGTGAAATATTTGAGATGTAAAAAATATGAAAAAAAACGTAACCCGCCATAAAAAATGTAATTAAAAATGTACATAATGTTACAATATTTATTACATTCTCTTAAAGCTCAAACTACAGCTTTAGTCAGGAATTTGTTTGAAGTCACAATGTATGTTAATATCCTTTTGCTTGGTCATCAAATATACATAAAATGCTTAGTCAGATGCTTTTGCTTAGTCATCAAATGTAGATTAAATGCCCTAGTATATGTTATTGCCCAGGTGCTAAGCTAAAAGAGCTTACTTTCAATGGGGTTGCAACCACTAGTGGAGCCTCTGGAGAATTAGTAATAGCATAGTTATCATGCATGAATCTGCTATCGACTATGGATTCATCTTTTGGAACAATCTTATAGCAATAACAGCTTTTTAGCCCCTCCTGTGTTCTGTAACACTCATGATTACTGTTTTTAACTTGTTTGAAATTCCAGATGATGGAAAAATTGCCAATGCTAGCAACAAGATGGCGCTCTTGCCTCCCACTATCAGTAACCTGCAATGACAAAGAAACATGTCAGATATTTGTACTTGTGTGAAAGTGAGAGAGGTCCTATTGGTAAATCAAAGACCATGTGAATCCATAGTTTCCATAATATTTTATTTCTAGAGCATTCTACTCAAAAATTGATGATATTTGTCTAGTAGAGATGATTTCTGTTCTAAACTCAATATTGTACGGGTAGGGCAGACGAATTTTTTTTATGGACAACATTAGTAGTTTTCCTCAAAAATGTTTTCAAAAAATAATATCCAGCTAAAATTAAAATTACAATATTCTACTTTGAGAATTTGCTGATATTTTGTATAGGATATGATGAATTTCTAAGAACATTGGAAGATGTTCAAATTTTAAATCACACAGTATTGGGAACTCTATATTGAGAAAAATTCGAGAAGATTTCTCAACTTCCATGCATATTTGAAATCATTCCTCATAATTCAACTGGTTTAATTGTTAATTTCGGAGAACAAAGAAAGTGGACCATATAGTTCAGTCCACATAAATCATTATTTCAAGAAATAAACACAAAATATTGTCAAAGATTGGAGAAGATTTCTTGACTTTTAAAAATGTATGATTACTTGAAATTATTCCTCATAATTAACCAGTTTAACTATTGATTGAGGAGCCCAGGGAAAGAGGTTCCAAGAAATCGGTCAGCAAAGATCATTATTTCAACCAGATTTCTAAAGGTAAAAAGATGATAACATTTAGTTACTAGTAATTTAGGTGGGAACTTTGATAAATATCTGTTTACTATTTATGGAACAAAAAAGTGCATTGCCATTAATGTTTATGCAGAGGCCACCTTAATCAACAAACGAAAAAACAATATAAATCAAGATTAAATGAACCAAAATTAAAGAATAGTTGAAGTAAACCTAATTATACATCAAGGATTTTAATTAACAAAAAATAGTTTTGTGATGAATTGTATTCACCCCCCCTGCCACCATACACAATCATCTACTGAAATATTGAGATGACTTATTGCATGGTGTAACATAACCAAGTCAGGGAGAATGGATCAATAACGAGAGATCTTTAAGGATGAAGAGAAAGAGATATTGTTATTAATGCCACTATCCCTCTCTCAACTAACATTAGAGTTTGCAAAAACCTACTAATTTATAAGGTCTAGGGGTATTTTGTTCATCGTTTTGCTCAAAAAGGATGCGAAATTTATTCTTTAAAGCTAAAGAGGAAGAAAGAGAGAAGAGAAGAAAATCTTCCAATGTCTACACCAGAATTAGCAGTTATGGCAGCAACGAACAGCACATTATAGTGATTAACAAAAAATATAGACAGACAGTTTAGACCAAGTTTTGTATTGTGATACTATTGTGATACAACATATAAAGCAATATCATTCTTCACAGAGTGAAAGGCAAGGACAATTGTAACCTTACACCAGGTGGGAAACGGAATTAAGTAAATAAAATAAATCTTACTCATGCCTGTGGTCTTAGATGAAGAACACCAAAAACACATGTACAACAGTCAAGCGATTACCTTGAGATTCCCTCAAAAAGTAGATTAAATTATAAAGTAAAAGAAGATATCTAAGAAGAAAGATATTATTTCCGGTAATGCATATCAGAAGAAAGAATTCATGCTTTTGAGAGTTGCTTACAGACCTATTGCACCTCCTATCAGATGGGTCAACGATTAAGAAAACAATTTATCAAAATACTAAACCTCATTAGCTCCTAAGAATTGAACAGAGCTCTCATGACAGATCACTTAGTTTCAGGTGCCATTGCCTTAAGAATAAAAAACCAAGATTTCCTCTTTTAGGGCTGATAGTTTTCATCTCACATCATATCTTTGGTAGAAGGCAAAATTATTTGCATCAATTACAAACTTCATGCCTAACATAATGATTAGACTGAAACGAAACAAATTACCAACCAAGTGTGCAAAATATACAAAGCCTTGCAATGGCACCTTAATAAGTACTGACTAATATATCTATTTTATAGATTATAAAATTATAACAAATGTCTCGTCTCTAGATACAAACTATAACTGTAGGACAATCCAAATTTCTACATACTGGATTCGAAAGGTTAGATCTGCATGATTGTATCTAGCGAGTTACTAATATTAACTATGACATGCAGAACTAATATCATTTCTTCCAAATGCCTGTACAATCTTCCATCCTACTGACTGTTAAGGGCGTGCTTCACACCTCCTGACTGTTCTTTTAATATTTTCAATAAAAACTATGCAGTAGTATATTTAATATTTCCAAGATAAACTAACTCGCAAAATACCATAAAATCAAATGAAATGAAAAAACGAAAACAAAAGTGACACTTACCCAAGAAAACTGGCCTCCATGCAGCTTGTTTTTCTTTCCAGCAAGATGTGCATGTACCGGAGTGAGCTTAAGCAGTCTTGGTGCTGCAATCCGGTTCCCCATCCGACCAGTGAAACCTGTCTTCGTCTTCCCATCTTTGTCTGTGAAGACGGAACTGATAAGAATAAGATAAGTATCAGTGGTTCCAAGAATCCATTTCCCATCATAAGTAACATCAACATGCGTAATGGGCGACCCGAGTCCCGGAAAAGCTGTTTTTGCCTGTCTCATAGATGTCCTTCCATACAAACGAATCTTTCCATCACTTGATCCAACTACAATACACCCATCTCCAGAGGTTGCAAAACACTGGAAATTAGTCCCTCGGGAAAACTGGTGACCCTCAGCCCAACCTAATACAGGACTGTCAATCTGTTGGACATTTCCAACCCTGTCCCGCATATCCCACCTACAAAGCCTATTGTCGTCAAGCCCCAAGAAGGTTGACTCGGAAGGATCCAACTGGGCACCCTTGTTATCATTAGCGACATCCCTCATTGTAATAGGAGTCCCATCCTTCTCAAACTTCCATTCTGTCACAACCTTACCTGTTTCAATATCCAACTGATGAACTCCAGTAGAATGAGGCATGCCCTGCTTTGCAGGACTCATCAGAATCATGTTGGTCTCTGCTCTCATAAGCATGCCTTTTTTGGGTGTGGCAAAAGAAGCTTCCCCACCACCACCACCGCCCAATTCAACCTTCCTGAACTTCACAGCCATCCCCTTGCCGTGTAATCCTTGAGGAGAATTCTTTACCGCCTCGATCCCGAACTCGTTAACCAAAAAACTATGATCCAGACCACCTATTGTCAAACTTTGGATACCACCAGTAACAGCTTCTTCATACTCCTCCCTCAAATCCTTCAGATTCTTCTTCTCCACTTCCTCCCCCAAGCTCTCCTCTGCATCCTCCCAAAAAGAGTCATCAGCAGCCTCGGGATTAGCCCACCCCATAAAATCCTTCCCAAATACCTTAACCTTGTTCTCCTCAGTAGCCTCAAGCAAGTAAGTATTCTCAAACAAACAATTCTGAAACCCAGCAACAAAATTCCTGTATCCCTCTGGACTGAGAAACTTCACAGCCCAAACCCCCTGACTCACAAAATCAGCCCTTAGCTGCTCATCACAAAACCTCATCTGCAGCCTATCATCCACCCTTCCCTTCACCTTGTTCCCCACATTAAGCATCCAACTCCTAAAACCCCCTTTAGCTCTATCCGCCCTCCAGTCCTCTTCCTCTTCCTCTTCCTCTTCCTCTTCCTCTTCATCTGTATCCTCTTCATCATCATCCCCTTCTCTGAAAAATCTATAACTAGCCAATTTATCTGCAACTACCCATTTAGCACTGGCTGCGTTTCCCCCAATATGCTTATATAATTTAACCTGTTGGGAACTGTTACCTACCTGAGGATTGTCCAGAGAAAGTGATTTGAGCTTTGCACCCAACTCGGAGGCCGCGAGATTCGATCTGTGGCTGCTAGATTCAGAACCAACAGAGGAACTGGTTTCTTCCTCGCCTTCAGAACTCGAACTTTCTAGCTCGTCCACCCTACTGTGAGAACCACCCATTTCAGAACTCTGTAGTGGGTATTCAGAAAATTCCAATTATATGACAATGCCAATGAAGACAGATATCTGCAGCCCGATAGGAAGCTCTTTCTCGCTAAATTTTATAAACTTTCCGCCCAAGTCTTTGCTTCACCTAGAGATTTAGAACATAACTCTTTTTCTTTTCTTCGAATCGATGCTTGGAACTAGAGATGACTTAGACTGTAAGCAACACAATGATGATCCGTAGTCGGTTAAGAGTAATGCTTGCCAAGCGTGATGAACGGTCTATTCGCATTGGTGTACATAATTCTGTTATTAGTGAAACCCTAGTTTTTAGCGCGATGACACCTAGGCTAATAGGCTCCAAAGTAGTTTGGCTTTAAGGGTTGCTCTCGTTTTGTAAAGCCACGTCCCTTTAACCCTTTTCACACCACACTCTAGAATTTAATATGAAATAATGTGAAAAGGATTGTGTTCATCCTTGAGAGGAATAAATCACCCGAGTAAAATCTAAATAAAGTAATGAAGAAAATATAAGAGTTGTATTGAAATATATGTGTGGAAATTAAATGAATAAAAGTTTCCAAGGGTTTAGTGATCTCTCTCAAAGCTTTGGTTCTTGTGGATCTAGTTATAAAATTATGCACTCCTTTACAATGCAATGCCTTCAAGGATTGGTGGTGGCTGTTCAGGTTTCAATTTGGTTGTTTTCCTTTTGAAAAAAAATATATTTGAACCTTCTTTCTTCCTTGTCCTTAAATCTTAGGCTTAATCAGAAATGACAATCTAAGTTTAGAGAAAAAACATGGAGAAGGTTGAGTGTCCAAATATGGAGTTCTAAGCCTGAATCTAATGCTAAAATTTTAGCTTGGAAAGTTCTCCATGTCAAGTTTCATGTGGGTGACAATTGAAATACTTTATGGTGCAGCCTACTAAATATCCCTTTTGCTAGCATAGAGAAAGTTTGAAACATGTCTTCTAGGATTGTTCGTGGGCTAAAAGAAAACAAAATGCTATGTTCAAATACCTTCCTGATATTTTGGGCATACTTTAAGATGGAGAGAATCTATTTTGGGTTTTGGTTTACAAAATAATGTTGTGGTTGATTCTATGAGGCAAACCATTTTGTATAGCATATGGAAAAGTAGATGTGTATTAGTTTTTTTCAAACCATAATGTTCATCATGAAGGGAGAATGCTAAAGTTTTACCTTGATGCTATCTTTCAAATTGTTTTCTTGCGTTCTCATATGCAGGTTGTCTCCAAGAAATGGACAAGATAAAGTTTAATTTGTTGCAGCTGCATGGAAAAGATTTCTTGTGTTCCAAACAACTCCAATGTATGGTTAAATTTAGATTATAGGGTTGGTCCTATGTGATGTGTGGGGTCATTGTTCTCTCCCCATGTTTGTAATGGTCTTTTTGGCTACTGGATTATGTATTTCTTTGATCTTCTTAATTGTATTCTTTTATGCATTGTTTCAATAAAAAAAATGAACAAAAGTACCAATTGGATCTATAGTTCCATAGATATAATGTTAATTTTTTATATTGCATGTTAATAAACTCATATATATATATATATAGTATCATATTATATTATTAAAAATGTAGTATTTTTTTTTATGTTTTCCAAAATGTTTTTTATTTTTTATTTTTATTTTGTATCTTGTTTTTGTGTTTTGTCTAAATACTATTATATTATATTATTATTATTATATTATTAAAAATGTACTATTATTAAAATATATATTTTATTTTTTTATTTTTTTGTTTCCAAAATGTATTTGTTTTTTGTGTTTTTTTGGTGACGTGCTAATTATTGTAGGGTTACACAATAACTAGTATATATCTTAAATATAATCTATATAAAATGCGTCGATATATATCTTATTATTATATAATTTTTTGTATTAATATATTATTATATTATGTTTTTTTTAAATTTTGTTTCTAAAATAGATTTGTTTTTTGTATTTTGGCTTAGTAGTATTATATTATATTATTATTAGATTATAAAAATATACCTTTTAAAATGATTTTTTTTTAATTCTAAAATATTTTTCTTTTTTTCCTTTTTGTTTTGTTTCTAAAATGTTTTCTTTTGTGTTTTCTTTTGTTGTTGTTGTGAGGATTGCGTTGACCTCCTATAGGCACTGTGCTTGCCATAGTAGGATTACGTCTATTGACGTAATTATGAAAGTATATAAAAATGGTATGGTAATTATAGAAATTTTAAATTGTCTTTTAATTTCGCATCAAAGTGTTTAAATTAATTAATTGTCTTAATTTATCTTATAATATTAATTAAATAAATTTGATTTTTTAATTAATTCATCTAAATTAAGATTATTTATTCAATTAATCAATCTATTTCTTCTTCTTTTTATAAAAGGTGTAAACATCTATAAATCTTATTATAATATAAAAAGTCTTATTAAATAGTGAGCTACAAAGCAACCAAAAATAAGGAAGCACAAATGAAGGTAGACAAGACAATTAGAAATGAGAGAGAGAGTTGATGATATTTGGATCAATTACTACCAAACCCACTAAGTGCTCATTCCCCATATCTTAAATAGGGGTAACTAGCAATAGAAACATAACACTTGGGGGAGAAGTTACTACATGTTTGAGTGCATACCTTAGGGCCTTAAAATTGACTTTAACCTTTGTGTGTAGCCTGGGTTCAATTTAGAAGTGGTGGGAGTGGGTTGCACTTTTGAACATGAATTTGTAGTCATTTATGATCTTGCTATGTAAAACATTGAGCACATAGAAAAGATTAGGAAGGCCTCTTAGTTTTTGAATTAAAAAAAAAAGACCACTAACAATTGCATTGACTTCAAAGATGTTATGTTCTAAAATGTCATTTAGCAATTGGTAATGACATACAAATATCTTTTGCATACCTATGAAAAAGATGAAGTAATATATTTTCATTCTAGAGGTTGTCCATGACATTAGAAAGAAATTCAAAAGCCACCTTCATATAATAGAGCCTACACAATGACTTAGAGAGAAGCTCATAGCTAGCAACATCTTAGATGAGATTATCTACCTTCACACTATCAAAGTGAAATACATGAGAAAATTTAAGGGAGATGTATGGACCTATCTCATAAGAATCTCATTTCCTCTTAAGAACAAAGATTCTAGTGTTGAGCATTTTACCACATACTAGACACAAGATTTACCCAATCCAAGCATGTGGGAAATGATGGAATCCTTTTAAAATATGGTAAAGGATCACAACAAGGGAAAATTGACCCTATTGAAGGCATCAAATATTGACAAGAAATTTGTGGGAGACTTTTAGATTTGATAAAACTTGCACATAAGAAAATAAGTGACAAAAAAATATTATCTTGTGTGCACCAAGTTAAAGAGAAAAGTTAAGAGGGTGCATGGAGGGTAGCATCCACCTTAGTAATGAATGACGAAAGGATAATGATATCTTTTAACATGATTTGGAATTCAAAGTAAGACCTTGATGAATCTATTATTGAATTGGCTAGAGCGTCAACCAAATTATTTGCTTCCTTATATCAATGGACTCATTCATAATATTCCAATATCTCCAAGAGATGGTTAATTTGTTGTATTGCATATCTCAATTTTCAAATGTTCAAATCTATCTATTTGATGGTCTCAACAATCATGAAATCCCCTTCTATTACAATCTTAGTGAATTAATTTTGGAGGCTAGTTCAAGGCTCAAGAGAAGAGCATTTACTTCAACTTGATTATTGGTGCTTGAAGGTAATTTTTTGAAGGATGTTGCTAAAATGATGCTTGCACTATTCCTTATAGTAGCTCCAACTCTAAGAAAAACTAAGGTTCCCTCTCAAGGGATTGTTGAAATATAATTTGACCAAATGAGAAGGAGGAGCTTTCTATTTGAGTTTTCCTATCTATTTTGGCCTTATGAATGTGGATGACATCATTGGGGGGAGGGGACTTGAGAGAAAGCCAATTTTTTAGAATGAGGTTCTCCTAAGTTGTGAAATTTAATCTTTGGGAATTATATTTTATAACACTTGTTATTATCTTTTAGATGGGATTTTTGAGGTTGAATATCATATTCTTAAAACTTGAAAAGACCTTAAAGATTATGTTATTTTATTCTAACCAAATGTGCCAATGAGTAGACCAACATTGATCTAGATTTTTAATTTGAATCACTAGAAAGTGAATTATACATGTTTTGAATTTTGAAATGATGTAAACTAATGGAATATAGGTTTTTAGTACATTTTATATTTATATTTTTTTCAAAAATTGAAAAATGCTTGAATTTAATTGTTTGAAAAATTGATACTATAATTTAGTTATTGATAAAAAAAAATGGAACATCACTCTTTATATAGAAAATTTAATTTTCCTCTTCAATTTTTATGTTTACATTTATAAATTAGAACTTTAGTGCATGGATTAATATTTCTCCATTTTGATAAGTGTTTTTTTAATAAATCTTAAAATTTGAAAGCATAACTATTTCAATTAGTCATCATCTTTGTCTTAACTATTTATCCAAAATAGAAAAAACTATATCATCTTGGCATGGAATCTTCTCTAGTGCACCATATTATTTTTAAAAGTTAAATAAAATTTAGTATTTTTTCTTGACAAGACAATCAACCTTATATTTTTGTGCTAATGACCTACTTTTAATAAAAATAAAATATAAAATATAAAAAATAATTAAACTATTAAAAAACTATTTTTTAAACTACACTTATTGATCTTCAAAAATATATTTTTAGATTTATGAGAAAATATTATTTACATGTGGAGTTGTGACTTTTTTTTTTTTTTGAATAATTTATTATTTTGATAAATTTACCCCCAAAGTGAAACTACATATGTATTTAGTGGGCATTTTGTTGGATTTTTTTCCCTATATACAATTTAGTTAGAATGAAGCTAGGTAGATCATATGTTTGACCAAAATTGACTTTTAATTGGAAATGATTAAATTCACTTTGTGCCAATAAGTTGGCTTAAAGTATGACATAGCTTTGAACTTTCGCCATGTAAAGAAGATCAACTCTAAAAATCTTGAAAAAGAGAGGAAACAAACCACCCTAACTAAGTTTTCCACATATGTAGTGCGATTTTTTTTAATAAATTTATAGTTCAAAAGGAGATGGTTAGTTTCTTCTATAGAAACACCGTGCAAAGAATACATTTGAAAGTAGAAGAGATCCTTGCATTATCTAGCCATTTACTAGTTATGATTTTATTGTTTAGAGCCAACCAAGCAAAGGCTCCTTCCTTTGCTAAACAAGAATTACTCCAAAAAATATTTGAAGACTAGGGGTTTTGCGGAGATGAGAGATTGAGAGGCTTGTACCCTCCTAACAATATAATTCCTTGATTTGGAAGTAATTTAATTTATTTCATCTTCCTTTTGAGAGAATATAAGATATATCTTTTTGTTAGTTCATTTTGAAACAAAACTTTTAGATCTTTTGAGAAGGGGTAGTTTTCCAATCATTTCCATTTGATATTATGGAGGGAGATCATTATCAAAATAAAATTATTTCTTTACTCTTTGACCCCCAATTTTATTTTTAAAAATGTTTTAAGGGTATAATGCCCTTATTTAAGTCCATGGGTTTAAATCTATTATAAGAGTCTTCCCAAAAAAATCCCATTATGAACTATTGAGGAAAGATGGGGAGAGACAACAACTTTATAGTTTACTATGAAATTCCACATCTTAGAGACCATAGACCAATTGGCTAAATTCAAAATCTTTCTTTTTCTTGGTTATCCAAATATTTTTCCTTCATAATTCTAAAAAAAAAATGAGTCTAAATTTTTGTACATATGACAAGATAATTTGGCACCAAGGGCAAGGTTTTGAGCCTCCATGTTATGAATATCTACTCCACCAAAAAATTTAGGCCTAAACAATTTTATCCCAAGAGATTAGATGAACTAGATCCATATTGTCTTTCCACAAAATGTTTCTAAAGACTTTTTCTATTTTTTATTTAGTCTCTTTTAGAATCTCTAGGATATGCATCATATAAATTGGAATCATTGAAATGACTACATTTTCTATAATCATTGAAATGACTAAATTTTGTATAATGATTTTATGTACATCGTAGATAGCCACCTACCTTTCTAGGATGAAAGCTTGTTTTGAATGAAGATGGGGATATTTTTTCATAAATAATTATTGCTTCTAACAATGAATAACAACACTCCCAAATAATTACATGAAGCATTTTCTCTTTTATAAACTAAGAGTTTTGAGATTCTATTTTGCACCCTGAGGTGCTTGTTTACAAAAATAATTTTTGGTTTAGAGGAGTTTATCATATGTCATAAAGAAGAGCACTAATCTAAAAACAATTTTTTATAGTTTTTTCATCCTTGAAATTTTTTCTTGACAAAATAGTATAGTTTCATCAACAAAGAGAGCATGCATGATATGATTAGAGAGCCTTTGGATTAAACTACATTTCTATATTTTTTTCTTGTTCTTAATAAAATTGACCTACTAAAAGAATCATCCATAGTAATGAAAAGAAAGGGAGAGAATGGATCACCTTGCTTAAGATCTTGAGAAGAATTAAAGAGGTCTAAAGGAGTATAATTAATAAAAATAGAAAATTTGGGACTGAAGATACAAGAGAAGATCTACTTACACTAGTGCTTAGAGAAGCTAAAATTGTCCAAGAATTGCTTAGATAAAGACTAGTTTAATTTTTCATAAGCCTTTATCATGTCTAATTAGTCATCATTTTCATTTTTGAATGAATTGCAAGACTTCATGAGAAATAAGAACCCCTTCTTAGGTTTCTCTCCCTAAAACAAAATCATCTTTATTTTTAGATATATTAAGAGTAATGATTAATACTAGCCTTGCTAAAATAGATTTTGAGAAGATCTTGTAAATGGTATTATAGAGGGAGATATGCCTAAATTATTTAAAAGATTCTTATATTGGAATATTTAGGGATTAATGAAAGGAAAGTTGCATTTATTTCCTTTATAATTTTATTGTTTCTCCTAGATTCTTCTATAGCAAGAATAACATCTCTACCAATGAAATCCTAACATTTTTGAAAGAAAATTTGGTAGTGAACCTATTTAGTCCTAGGGATGTTTTATTTTCCATTTAAAAATGCTTACAATCTCCTTCAATAAAAATTAAATAGCCACCAACGTGTTTTTGATTAGGTAAGTAGGGATTTTGAAAGGGCCTTGACCCTTTTTCACCATGAAAGATTTAGCTGTTAGTACAGTGAGACTTGGAACAACAACCAGAAAAAATAACAGCAAGAAGTTGCATCAATAGAACAACAAAAGGATAGGAAACAATGCCAGAAGAAAAGGCCAACATGCTAAAGTAAAGCTGCAGAAAAGCTACCAACAATCACCCCAAGGGTGAAAAAACTAGATAGTCCTCAAGCCTTTACAAGAGAAGTAAAAGGGACCATGCAACAAAATAGGCCTCACAGCCAAAAAAATAGGCCTATAGGGACCCAAACCACAAATATTCCTTGAATCAGGCTTCACAGCTAGCATAACAAGCCAACATGCCACCCTCCTAGTAGCCACAATAGCTTCCTGAAATAGCAACCACCCAAGGGTGGGCAAGATAAACCATACTTCAAACCCTTACCAATAAAATTTAGCAAATCTTGAGATCTAAACCTCCAAAAACTAGTTAAGCCCATCAAAACATCTCGAGAGAACCCAGGGCCAAGAGTACAACTAACATAATGGGCCTGCAAGCCACCCATCCGTCTGTAAAAGAATCAACCCATAATAACATCCACCCTAGGGATGCCCAAGACATCATGAACTTCCACTGATACATTTTGATCAATTTTTTGACGACGACTGTCAAAATTTTGATGGCTATTTGTCATTGTTATTGCGTCATAATTTCGACGACATTTGAAACGTCAAAATTCTGGCCCAACATCTGAGCCGTCGAAATTCTGACAGGCCGTCATCAAAAAATTGATCAAAATGTATCAGTGTTCAAGGCCTCCTAGCAACATCTTCCAAACAACCCTTTCCAAATAGTAGCTCCAATAAAAAATCATGTCCTTCACATAAACAGGGTCCATGAGCCCAACATGACTCAAAGGGACAACATCCAGCTTGAAAGACCAGACCACCCAATGCACCAACTCAATATCTACCTCGATAAGAGAGATCTCCCCTCTATAGGAGAGGGTGAAATGAGGAACAAAACTACGAGAGCCAACAATCTCCTGCCCATACCAACTCCACCTCAAAAGGAACTAATAGAAAGAAAGGGGACAACCCACTACCACTACAACAACCATCTCCACCTCAATAGGAGAGGGCTCCACCTCAAAAGGAGAGGGCTCCACCTCAAAAGGAGCAAACTCCACCTCAAAAGGAGACCCCATCTGTAGCATCCAGTAGGAAGCTGACACTCTTGTAGAATGAAAACTCACCTCATCCCAAGGAAACACGGGCAACACGTACCACAAGAAAGCAATATAACACAACTCAACCAACAAAAAATCTTGAGCAAGATCACCCATCAAAGGGAAAGCACCCCTCAACCACAAAAGAACCACCAAGATGGACTTTGATAAAAGCCCCATCAGAACCCTAAAGTGCAAAAACAAGGGATTCCAAACACCCTTAGCACTCCACACAACTCCATCCATACAATGAATTGGCAAACCAAAAAAGTCTATGACTCCAAAAGGACTTCAAGGAAGGAACTAATATGAATCAAAACAACCTCTCCAACAACAATAAAAAATACCAAACAATGAGAGGATTATACATAAGCAACCCCCAATCACTAGATAGGCAACGAAAGAGCCCACCTTAGAAAGATCAACAAAAATAGAGCACCTCCAATAGAGCCCTAATTTCAAAGGGAAGAGACCCACAATAGCCATCAACATGTTATTCTAGTTATTTGTGATAAGTTTTGGGATAGGATTTAATATTTTATTTGTTAACAAGATCCAAGCTACCCATGCACTTAGAAAAAGGCTTTAGAAGTAATTTGATACCTCTTTTTTAATTTGGTATAATTCAAAGATAAAGTGACAATTTAAAAATTAATGGAAGAAACTGAGCTTGATTGTCTTCTTAGTTTAGTAGCTCAGTATGGAGATTTTTTGTTTATATCTCCTTCTTTCAACCATAGCTCCCTTAGTTTTTGTCTCCAATGTATTTCTTCACAAAGGAGGATATCATGCAATTCCACCTTTAGAAATTTTTGTTTTTACAAATGTTTTCAAGTCCATTCCTTTGGGTAAAATTTATTCATGAATTTATATAAATGAGAGAAGCTTATTGTTTTCACATGAAATTGCACCCTGCCAAGCACGAAGCTCAGCATTCTAATGACACAATGGAAATGACCTCAAGGTGTGGGACCTTTGTGCATATGAGGTTGAATCTCTGGAGAAGGCCAACTTCCTTTTTCAATCCCAGTGCAATGCGTTGGTCCAACCCAACACATGAAAACCTACCACTAACCTACTCGAACAACTCACAAGGGAAAAGGGTTAGAAGGAATGCATGAAAAGTAAAATGGAGGTGACACACCAAGATGGAAAGGTTGTTTCTTCCTGACCAATATTTCATAGTACATCATTGAAGAGGGGCAAGAGGATTTTCACAATCTCTATTTGGTCAACTTTTAGAGGCTAACAAGAAAGTTAGGGTTTGACAAGGCCTTGCAAGGAAAGAGGGTTTCATAACCAGCAACTGTAAACAATTTAACACAACATACATGCATGAAAAATACAAATAGACACTTAGGTATGCAAGGTAATAAACTTACGCAAACAAAAAAGACCTAAGAAGAGGAAAAACTTGATCCATTCCATTAATGTAAAGGAAAAAGGCCAATCTTTATAATGGCAGAGTGTAAAATACATGTCTGCAAAAGAAAAACCCTAGAGGAGCGATAGGAAGAACCAACCTATTGGAGAAGAAACCAAAATGAATAATTTTTTTTCCTTTATAGATCAAGCATAACTTAGAAGCACAAGTCAAACCTTAACCCTAACTAGGGTTAGCAAAAAGATTGTGCATTCAATAATAGAGCCATTCCATGAAAATCTTGATTAGGGCATAGATCTACCAAGAAAGACAACAAAGAGAAATAAATAGGCATGGGTGCCCATGAAATTCACTTGCAGAAGGAATGTAATGCAATTAATGTCATCCTTGAAGCCTAGGAACCAAGACAGACCACTCAAAAGTTGAATCTAGTATTAAAAAAATCTCCCATAAAAAATGTCAAAATGTAGGAAGGTCAGGGCATCAGGCCCAAAAGGAAGCCTTTACAAGCATGAATTAAATGGTCCGGACCCCCAAAAATAGTACATGTTGGATGTCGGTGTTGGATGTCGGTGATCGAGAGTTGGGTGTCGACCTTATAGCTTACCACGTACCAAAGGAAGAAGAGAAGAAGGGAAACCGTGAAGTCCAAAGGGAACATCGGATGTAAGAGAGAAGTCTTACCTTCGAAAATCAGACGTAAAGGGGAAGGTTTACCTTCTACAAAGGAGAAGGTAAAAGGGGAAGACCAAAAGTCCACCAGAAGTAAACTTTCAAAAATTGGAGGAAAGCCTCCAAAGGCTGAAGGATGATAGAAGAAAGGAATAAGGATGGAAGAGGAAAGAGGGAAGGCCAACCCTCGAAGTTTGACAAACGAAGACTTAGACAAGTCTTGAAACTCAATTGAGCTTTAGTGTCGGAGGTAAGGACGAACGCTTACCTTGAGAGATTGGTAATGGGTAAAGGGAAAGGTCAAAATAATTAGAGGAAAAAGGAAGGAAAAGAAGAGGGAGAAAGAGCGATGGAGAAGGCATGAAGGAAGCGAGTAAGAGACAACCCAAAAACCCAAAATTTTGGGACTTAGCCAAATTTAGGAAACTTCAAGGAGAAAACATGCAAGATGGCCCATGGGGGATTTCTTAGATCGGTTATCAATGATGGGACATCAAAGGGGACATGAAATGAAAAAACTTATCTAACCTAAGTTTTTCTCTAGAAAAGTTCTTGAAATATTTTTTATTCTAGTTTCTAATCTTAAATTTTAAAAACTTAAGTTTGTTGCAAATTTGGTACATTTTGGAGTGTTTTAGAAGGGGAAATTTTTCCACTAAGCTTTGAGAAGAGTGATGAAATAGTGGTATTTGGGCCACATGGATTCAAAATTAAACAATTACTTGAGGGGATATCTATCCTAAAAGATATTGAGAGAAAATGGGAAATAGTTATGCTAGTGTGAAATTCATCTTTTACCATTATTTATACCATTTATTTTACTCTATAGGTTAATCACTTTCTTAGGTGGCAAGTTGGTTTGCTTACTTGGTGAGTTGGTTGGTAGAGAGGTAGGTAACTCTCAAAATTGTTAGTTTTTATAAATTTTGAACAACCTTTCCCTCCATTTTCTAGAATTTGGTTGGTTCAAAAATTCCTTTATATATGCATCATTTGGTGAATACCAGTTCGACTTGAAAATATCTTGTTTTGGTTAATTCAATACTATCTTTTTTCTCAATTTTCCTAGCTCCTTTCTCATGGTATTAGAGTCGTTTGAGTTAGAATTTTGGTTCAAATTCCTTTTTAGATTGGTCTATGAATGTTGAAGGTTAGAACTCTACCTAGCTTTGTGGAAGTTATTTCGATACATCATGGGAGAAGTTGATGGCTTAGTAGCATAGAGGAGGTTGATAGTTTGAATTCTTTTATCTACAAAATTGAATTTATTTTGGGAGTATGATACATGTTTTTAAATAAATTTGATCAAAATCTCCATTATTACATTTAAATTATGCAAGTTATCTTTATTTTTACTTGGAAACTTTTCCTCGACGAAAATTTTTCTCACACCTTTGTGAAATTTGAAGAGGTGTTTCCATTTCTACTTGCACCTTTGCAAAATTTGTAAATTTTTTCCCATTTCTACTTAAGCATCAAAATTATTCTAAAGTTTGTAAGATTTTAAAATTGTTCTATAAACATGCAATTCTTTGGACAAATTTGTAAGAGGTGTTCAAATCTCATTTGAATCCTTGTAGAAAAGGTGTTGGAAATTTGTAGTAATTACAATCAAAGACTTTGAATTGTAGGAAAGAGGCACACAATAGATTGAAGCCCATTTGAGTTTCAAACTATTTTTATGAAAGAGGAGCACTATTCATCTTCAAAAAGGTGGATTTGTTGAGGTCAATAAATACACCAGGGCTTATGTCAGCAAAAAGGAGGGGGGAAAGCATCCAAAGGAGTTAAGCCCTTGGTCACATGGTATTTTCAAACCTTGGTCGTAACCAACCCAAGGGGGCTTAAACTTCACCTTATTTCTCCTAAATTTCTTTGTCTCGAATTTATGCAAACAAATATTTTACTAAAGGCATTTTTTTTTAGGTACAAATTTAGGCAAGAAGGAAAAATTAAAGTTGATGTAAATTTTAACTGGCATAGTGCCATTTGTTTTAAAGTGATTAATTTTTAATGCCCAATCCATTAGACATCATTTCACACTAAAATTATAAAGTGACATTTTTTTTCCTATGATCGAGTGAAATCTCCTAGTCTAGATGATGCAAAACAAAGTGCAAAAACAAAGGAAACAACATCTAACACCTTGAGATAAGCCTAGTTGAACTCAAAACAAAATAAAGATAAAAGAAACCACATTTTACCTTGTGTTGAGTTGGTTGGCCCTTGGATTGTTGATTTTTTTTGCTCCTTTGATGGAAAGATGTGATGCAAATAGATTCAAAATGATGAGGATTTGATGTAGATTAAAATGATGAACATGGGTAGTTGGATAAGTGAGCAAAATGGATGGAATGCAAGCTTGAAGATATGCAACAATGGTGGATATGCTTGAAAGCAAGATGGTTGAATGTTGTTGAAAGCTTGAGAGTTGACATGGTGATAATGCATAATGTGTTGTTGAGAGAATGAAAGAGAAATCCTCTATATTTGGGGGAGAATTCTCTAGAAAATTCAATGGTTGAGATTTTTCCAACATGGGTAAGATGAAGGGATATGGTGAGTTGAGGACTCACAAGCCCTCACATCTTGCCATGTGGAGGATGAAGTGTCACAATGACAAATGAGGTGGAAAGAGTAAAAATTATGTGGAGGTACTTGCAAGTACCTTGGGCTAAGGATGATGATGACAAGTGAGAGGACCATGGGAATGAGTGAAGTTGATGGAATAATAAATGTGACTTTTAAATTCACATGTTTGGAAGATCTTAAGGATAAGACAAGGTTCCCAAAAAGGAAGCTGGGAAGTACCTTGGATAAGACAAGGTTCCTAAAAATTAGGACTTTGATCCATGTGAGTGATGTGACATTTCAATGATCACATGGGGAAGAGGAGAATCCTTAGAGGAATAAAAGTGAATTTTAAATTCACATGGGGAATACAAAAGGGAATTAAAAATTCCTTGGGGGATGGGGAGAGTTGACCAAGATGCTGAGTGGATTAGCTAATGAGTGATTATAAGACAATTAGTGGTTGTCTAATGAAGGTTAGGAGTCAACTTGCAAAAGTTGGAGGATGTGACACATCATAATCAATGATTAGACATGTGCACATCCCTAATGATGGGATGAGGAGGTGGATTAGGATTAAGGAAAAGTGATGGAGGATGTGACATGTGAGAAATTAAATAAATATCTTATTTATTTAATTCTTTGAGAAAAAAAGGGGATAAAGGGTAAGGTATTTAATTATTTAACTAGATACCTTGGGGATTTAGAAGACTTTAGGGGTATTAATTAAATAATAGCTATATTAGTTAATTAATGCAAATGAAGGGATATTTAGACGAAAAGGGACAAATTTGGACAAATGGCAAGTGTCAAAATTTAGGTGTCTACATTTTTCCCCTCTTTGAGATGGTGCTATGAAGTAGCATCATTTCAAAGAGTATTAAAAGATAAGACCAAGAAGAAGATAGTTAGATTGGAAAAGATGCCCTAGTCATTCAAAGTAGTGACTAGGAAGAAAGACAATGGGAGTGAAGATGAAATTAGGTATTGAAGATGCCCCCTCGAGAGGACATGCAGGTTCAAGAGAACACGGGTGTTCTCTCAAAATGGATGAAATGATGAAAGGGGAGATGGGGAAGATGATGCAAAGTGATGGACAAGAGAGGATGATAAGTGATATGAGATTGGGAAACACAAATGGATTTAAGGACAAAGGTGATGTTGCCCCAATCAAGCTACAAGCCAAAATGGGTTGATGATGGATGGAGTGTTGTCGATGAGGGAATGACATATCCCAAAAAACAAATGTGGATATGAAAGGATACATTCCAATGATGATGATGAAAGTGTTGTTGATGAGGGAAGGATACATCCCAAAACAACACCAAAGGATAGGGAAGGGTACATCTCGAAGAGGATGATGATGATGATGATGATGATTGGATCAAGGCTTGTAGCAAGGATGGGAACAAGACCAAGGATGTGATTAGATGATTTGTGCTAGATTGAATGGATGAGAATTGGATGGAGATGTGAGATGGTTGAAAAGATGCTTAGAATAACCAATCAATATTATTTTAAGAAGATTTTCAAGATGATGATATGATGAGGATGGAAGAAAAGGTGGATGAGAAGAGATGGAGGATACATGCAATGCAATGAAATGAAATCCTAATGCAATTTGACATTTTCATAGCACTGATATTTACTATAGCATAAGACACCAAAGGCTAGGATATGAAGAACCAAGGTTGATTAGTGTCTAATGCATAAAGCAAGCACAACAGACAAGAAGGCTATCCCAACACCCCAAAGTCACAATGACTTTGGTCGAGCCAGGTATTGGGATAACCACAAGCACAAGAGGATTCCCTAGTGTAACAAAAGACCACAGGGATCTTGGTGGGTAAAATGCGGGACAACCAGGAAGATAACAATAGAGAAAAAAATCAAGATATTCCCCTATGCTTACTAGTCAAAGCACACCATGATATGATGGATCAAGGCGACCATGGAAAGTGATGATAAGGAGCTCAAATGATAAAAAAAAGAAAAAAGCATGAAAAATCACAATCAATGTTGAATGCCCTTTTCCATAGGATTAAGGGGATGGATGGGATTGTCGAGGTCTATTAGGAAGGATGCATCTTGTTGATACCAAAGATGGATACTAAACTAAAAGATCGATATGACGTGGGATACTCAAAACTGATTGGATCTGCTAATACTAGTGGATCTCATTTGTTAAGAACTAGCTAGATAAGGGCATAGCTTGATGACACGACATAAGGGAGACAAGACATGAGACTAACACACCCTAAAGACCTAGGGGCTTGGGGGCTGATCAAAGATTAGCCTTTCCTACGTGAAAGAATAGAGCCCTCATAGTTCATTAAAAGGATGATGACTGACCATGGATAAAAGTGGGAAGAGGAAGATGGAGACCTCGATGATGGATGAGAAAGACTAGATGGAAAAAAGCCCTAGGGGTGGATCAAATGATCAACCTTGCCTATGTGAAAGCCCAGGGGCAACGTAGTTCAACAAAAGACCAAAGACAAATGATGGATAAAGGATGATGGGATGACCAAGATAAGGGGATAAATTGATGGGACCGAAACGATGAGACAAGATCGACCTGGTGGATAAGATAGGATGATGGTGATCACACAAAGCTTAGGGATGGGATAGTTATCCAAAGCATCAAAAGATGAATTGGGAGGATGATATGATGGATAGATGAATGATGATAAAGGATAGGACATTGAAAAGATGTGCAAAAGAAGCAGAAGTGATGGTGATGAGATAGATGGCATTGGATTGCATGGGGAGTAGCCTATAGCTAGTTACCAATGACAAGGGATTATGAGATAGGATGAGGATAAAGATGAAAGGATGGAGAGATAAAGATAGGAAGATAAGGATGGGAAGATAGAAGGTATTAGTGGATTGATAAGGAGATAAGAATGGAGAGATTAAAGGGATGCTATGATGGATGGATAGGAAAATAAGGATGGGGAGATGAAAAGCATGCTATAATGGATGGATTAGAAGATAAGGATTTGGATGAAGAAAAGGTAATTGGATAGATAAGGATGGGAAGATGGAGGGAATGACATGATGGATGAATGAGATCTCCAAGGACTATATCACAAAGGAAGATAGATGCCTCCACTCTAGATATGTCATGTATAATGAGGCATGAGGGCTGGAAGAAAAGTGGATGGGAAGATAAAGGAGATAAATGGAGGAGGATATGACAGGTGGATGGAGGGAGATGGATGAAGGTAGGATGCTTGGATAAGGAAGGGAGACTGGTGGTAACATGACCAATGGACGAGGAAGCTAGATGGATGTGGAAAGGATGCAGATAAAGTGATGGAGGTACGATTTTGGGGATGATATGTGGATGCAAGATGTGCGGATACATGCCTTTGTTGATCCTGATTAGGGGACATGAGAGTGGTATTTTTATGATGGGTGACATGGATAGGTGATGGATGGATGAAAGGATGAATAGGATGAGATGGAGGTGGTGATTTTGGGATATAAGGGCCCAAAATAGATGTACCTAGAGGATGTGTGATGGCGAGTGGAGGGACATGAGGACCCAAAATGGATGGAGGAGATGAAGGATGGGAGATGGTGGACAGAGGGGTGTAAGGACCCAAAATAGATGGAGCAGATGGAGGAATATGGATGGTTGTTTTGAGGTGATACGATGGAGGGGGGATGGTGAAAAATGATCTGGTGGAGTGATGGGAAGAGCCTATATTTCTTTTGGAAGAGGCTCATTGAGAAGGTATAGGGGTTGTACCAACATCTTTAGATTATGAGTCTTGAGAGATATGCCCTAGAACTTGTGTACAATTTTTTTATTTTATCTTGATGGGCTCTAAAATACCTTGCTCATGAATTCCTAAACCTTTTCCTTATAGTTCATATTCTTGAGCATTTGATCCATTATAGGATTTTTGTTATTCTGGAAGAATGATGCGAGTCCATTATTAGGCAGGGCATGATGGGTGGTATATATGTTGGTATGCTTTGGATTGAGCTCTTGGCATGTCACATCATGTGTGGGTGGTATGTTAATGGAGTGTTGGAGAGACTCTTCAAGTGGGGGAGATGGAAGGATGGAGGATTCATGAGTTTTATAGGAATGGATTTCGGTATTGCTAGGAGTGGGAGGAGTGGATTGGATTTGGGTGTCTGTGATGGATTGGGTGGATCTAGGAGTAGGAGTGAATTGGATTTGGGTGTCTTTGATGGGTTTGACAACTCTTAGGGTAGGAGATGGGGATTCAATAGATTTAGTGGGTTTGATGGTTTCAGCGCTTTGGGTGGTGTTAGGAGTGGTAATTGTAATTATAGGTGTGAGATGGAGAAGGGTCTCATCACTAGTGGTTGTGGATGATGGATTGGGATGGCTTGGTTCCATGACTTCATGGTGTGGAGTTGGGGATGTCTTCTTTGTCATAAGTCCTTGGAGAACTTTTGGAGTAAGAATTGTGCATATTCTAGGTTTAGCTGGGGTGGCAGGAGTGGATGAATGATTAGGGATTGGTGGAGGACTAGGATTATGGATTGGTGGACTAGGATTAGATGGAGGAACGAGATTGGATGTAAGAGTAGGAGTTGATGGAGGATTAGGATTGGATGGAGGGATAAGGTAGGGATATTGGAATGGTGAATTAGGACAAGAGGTTGTGGGTGGTGTATTAAGACAATAAGATACAGGTGGTGGATTTTAATAAAGGTATTGGGATGGTGGATTATAATGGGAAGATTGAGATGGCAGATTGAGATAGGAGGATGTGGATGATGGATTAGGATAGGAAGATGTGGATGTTGGATTCAGATAAGTAGATTGGTACAAAGGATTAGGATAGGTAGATTGGTATGGAAGATTAGGATAGTGGGCATATGGGGATGGAGGATTGAAATAGGAGGATGTGGATGGGGGATTATGATAGGGATGTTGGGATACTGGCTTGGGATAAGTAGACATGGGTGTTGTAGAGGAAGGATATGATGGAGATGTGGGTGAGGAAGAAAATGGATATCCCTTGTCAAAGGTAGCATAAGGAGCATTATTAGGTGTGGGTGGAGATGTAACAAGATAGCTTAGAGGGGTGATTGGATTTTGGAAGATGGTTAGAGAAATCTTATTAGAAATGATAGCATCAAGGGGATCTATGCCATATATCTCTTGATCAACAAGACTCTCATTATTGTCGTCAACATAATTAGGGTTTCCCTTGACTGCTATTGATGGAGGATAGAGATTCATGATATCGGATGAGATGGATACAGATTGAAAGGATGGGAATGGACAATCAAAAGGAAGGAAAAGATGATGAAAAGGTAAATCAAATGGATTGGAAGAAGATGGGAGAAAGAATCTTAAGATTTGTTTCAATATCAAAAGATCTTGGATGGAGATGGACTAAAGCTCAAATTGGGATTGGATCAAAGCTTAGATTAGGATGATTAGGTGATGCAATGGGATTGACTCCAAACCAAGTTTAGAGGTTCAATGGGATTGGATTACCACAGGATGATTACAACACTGAATCTACCTCAAGATGGAAGTAGATTGATTGGTGATTGGATAGGGATGTGGTTGGATCAAATTGGATAAGGTCAATTGATGAAACGATCGTTACAATCAACTAATGGATCAAATAGGATGATGAAAGGGATTCTAAATCATGTTCAAAGTTTACCCTAGGTGACTTAGAGTGTTGATTGATCAGATTAAAGGATAAATAGATGATTGTAGCACCGAATCCACCTTGAGATTGAAAGTGGATTGATTAGGCCGATGATGGTGATTAAATTAGGATGAATGACAATCCTAAGCAAATTTGAATGATGACGATTAGATTTAGACACCTAGATCATTTTGGATAATAACTTGAAACAAATTTCAAAGGATTTGGATCAAGAAAACAATGATGGAAATGCAAATTAGGGAGATTCTAAGGTGTACTTAGATGATTTGGCCGATGAACGGATGACACAGATGAATTGAAATGCAGATGACGGATGAAAGAAAGATGTAAATAACTGGATGAAGGTTAGGTCAACCTATTCAGGGCTAGGTTCGCCCATGAAAGGTTAGGTTCACCCATTCAAGGTCAGGTTTGCCCATGGAAGGTCAGGTTTTCCCATGCAAGGTTAGGTTCACCCATTCAAGGTGAAGTTCGCCCATGCAAGGTCAAGTTCACCCATTCAAGGTCAGGTTCACCCATGCAAGGTTAGGTTCACCCATTCAAGGTCAGGTTTACCCATAGAAGGTTAGGTTCACCCATGCAAGGTTAGGTTTGCCCATTCAAGGTCAGGTTCACCCATGGAAGGTCAGGTTCACCCATGCAAGGTTAGGTTTGTCCATTGAAGGTTAGGTTCACCCATGGAAGGTCATGTTTTCCCATCTATTGTCAGACCCTTAGAACAAGGAAGTAGACTCTTGGAATGGGTAGACGGGCTCACGGAACAAGGAGACGAACACTTAGAATGGGGAGACGAGTGATCAGATAAGGGAAATAGATGATCAAAATGAGGGAATGGAGTTTCAGAATGATTGGTCAGAATGAGTAAACAATAGCTTGAAAGGGGAGATAGACTGTTGGAATGAGGAGATGAAAGCTCGAAACGGATGAATGATTACTCAGAACAGATGATCAGAATGGGTGAATGACTACTTAGAACGAGTAAGTGATTACTTAGAATGGGAGATTGACTCTCAAAATGATGAGATGAAAGCTCGAAATGGATGAATGAGCACTCAAAATGAGTAAATGATTATTCAAAATGGATGAATGACTCGAAATGAGGAGATGGAGGTTCAAAATGGATGAACAATTAGTCAAAAAGAGGAAAAATTTACTTGAAAGGGATGACCAATTGATCAAAACGAGTAAATGAACACTTGAAATGGGAGACTGACTCTTGGAATGAGGAGATAGATGCTCAAAATGGATGAATGATTACTTAGAATGAGTGAAAAGATGATTAGAATGAATGAACGATTGCTTGGAATGAGAGAACAAATGCTAGAAATGGATGAATGAAAGCTCGAAAAAAGTAAATGAAAGCCTAGAATGGGATACTAACTCCCGGGATGAGGAGACTAAAGCTCAGAATGAATGAAAGGATGCTTGGAATGAGGAAACGGATGCTCGAAATGGGTGAATGAGTTCTCAAAATGAGGAAACAAATGCTCGGAATGACTGATCGAAGGATGAAATTATCTTTTTGGAGGGAAAGTTCACCCAAGTTAGGGGTAGGTTTTCCCAAGTTAGGGCAGGTTCACCCAACCTAAGGATAGGTTTTCCCAAGGTAGGGGAAGGTTCACCTATTGGTGAAAGATAGGTAAGGAACAAATGATCAAATCAAGTAAATAGGTGATTAGAACAAGGGGATGAATGCTCAAATCGAGGAGATGAATGTTGGTGATGGGGAACATGTGTTCAGAATGGGAATATGAATGCTTAGAACAGGAAAATGAGTACTCAGAATGGGGGAACATGTGCTCAATATGACTGAACAAAAGATGAAAATGGTTGTTTTGAGGGCAGGTTCACCCAAGTTAGGGAACGTTCACCCAAGTTGGGGTAGGTTCACCCAAGATAAGGGAGAGTTCACCCAAGTTAAGGGTAGGTTCACCCCAGTTGTGGTCGGGTTCACTTGTTTAGTGGAAAGATTGACAATTCTAACAGAAAAAAATTGTAAAATGATTGAGATAGAGGGTAGGTTCACCCCTATTGAGGGAAATTTCTCCCCTATCAACTAAATTAGACTCAATTCAGATGAAAATGGCTATGAAAAAGGACCAAAAACATTGCAAACAACAAGCCAATGTCCAAAAACACACTGGTTTTGCACAAAGAAGACAGTACAAACAACACAGTCCTAAGATTAGTGAAGGGGTATGGCCAACATGGTTCTCTAATCTAGGCTAAATAAGGAAACTAGGGAATCCTCAATATACACTCAATACGTGAGGCACAATCGTGAACACCAGTACATCACAGGCGTGAGTCAGGAACCCCAACGAGATACTGGAGGCTCAAACCAACTCTTAACGTCTATCTAGGTATCACCCTAGCTTCGACGCTCTTCTAGACATGACGTTCACTCTCCCCCCTTTGTATACCCCGTTGGCATGTGTGGTTGGGATCATCCCTTGGGGTGATGAAATCCCCAAGTAGGTCCCACTAAAGGAGAACACTAATCATTTTTGGCTACTCCCCAGGCTCACACGAAGTGTAAGGGAAAAGTGTGAATGAAGTAGTGCCCCCTTGGGTGACATAGAGGACTTGTAAACACAACAAAAAAAATTGTTGACACCCCCTAATTAGATCTATGTGCCTAGATTAATAAGCAAAGACAATAAACAACTAAACAAACAAGATAAAAATGATTGATCTACAAGGAAAGTGTTAGTAATTTGATCCTCATTCTCTAACAAGCATGAGAAAACCTACACAAATGTTAGGGAAAAAGTAGACACATTGACCAATAGATGACATTAGGGGGTTAGCACCTCAAAATGATGAAAAACGGAAGCTAAAACAAAGCTTAAACGACTGTTTTACCTAACAAACAACTCTGTCTGGGCAGGTTCGCCCCTGTCTAGGGCAGGTTCACCCCTTTATAGGGTAGGTTCACCCCTCTGTGGGGCAGGTTCACCCCTTAGTAGGAAAGGTTCACCCAGCCTAGGGTAGGTTCTCCCATTCAACAAACTAAAGGCAAAAACTGACAGAAATTGTCTGGTGCTCAGATGGGCGACCTTGTAGGGTAGGTTCACCTCTGTTGAGGGCAGGTTTTCCCAAGTTAGGGAAAGTTCACCCAAACTAGGGCAGGTTCACCCCTCTAAAGGTTAGGTTCGCCCAACAGTGGGCGGGGTCACCTTTGTCTTAGTTAGAGTCACCTCTCTGCAATCTGAACCTACAAAACATGAAACAACAGAACATGTGAAAGCAAGGGACGCATTTGTGGGTCCCACCAGGTGTTCCAAAAATATGATCAGGTGAAATATCCTAGTTTAGATGATGCAAAACAAAGTGCAAAAATGAAGGAAACAACACCTAACACCTTGAGATAATCCTAGTTGAACTAAAAAGAAATAAAGATAAAAGAAACCAAATTTTACCTTGTGCTGAGTTGATCCTTGGTTGGCCCTTGGATTGGTGATTTTGTGTACTCCTTTGATGGCAAGATGTGATGCAAATAGATTCAAAATGATGAGGATTTGATGTATATTAAAATGATGAACATGGGTAGTTGGATAAGTTAGAAAAATGGATGGAATGCAAGCTTGAAGATATGCAATAATGGTGGATATGCTTGAAAGCAAGATGTTTGAATGTTGTTGAAAACTTGAGAGTTGAGATTGTGATAATGCATAATGTGTTGTTTAGAGAATGAAAGAGAAATCCTCTATATTTGGGGGAGAATTCTCTAGAGAATTCAGTGGTTGAGATTTTTCCAACATGGGAAAGATGAAGAGCTATGGTGAGTTGAGGACTCACAATCCCTCACATCTTGCCATGTGGAGGATAAAGTGTCACATGGATAAATGAGGTGGAGATAGTACAAATGATGTGGAGGTACTTGCAAGTACCTTGGGCTAATGATGATGATGACAAGTGAGAGGACCATGGGAATGAGTGAAGTTGATGGAATAATAAATGTGAATTTTAAATTCACATGAGTGGAAGATCTAAAGGATAAAATAAGGTTCCCAGAAAGGAAGCTGAGAAGTACCTAGGATAAGACAAGGTTCCTAAAAATTAGGACTTTGACCCATGTGAGTGATGTGACATTTCAATGATCACATGGGGAAGAGGAGAATCCTTGAAGGAATAGAAGTGAATTTTAAATTCACATGAGGAAGACAAAAATGAATTAAAAATTCCTTGGGGATGGGAGAGTTGACCAAGATGCTGATTGGATTAGCTAATGAGTGATTAGAAGACAATTAGTGGCTAATGAAGGTTAGAAGCCAACTTGCAAAAGTTGGAGGATGTGACACATCCTAATCAAGGATTAGACATGTGCACATCCCTAATGATGGGATGAGGAGGTGTATTAGGATTAAAGAAAAGTGATGGAGGATGTGACATGTGAGGAATTAAATAAATATCTTATTTATTTAATTCTTTGAGAAAAAAAGGGGATAAAGGGAAATGTATTTAATTATTTAGCTAGATACCTTAGGGATTTAGAGGACTTTAGGGGTTTAAATTAAATAATAGTGATATTAGTTAATTAATGCAAATGAAGGGATATTTAGATGAAAATGGACAAATTTGGAAAAATGGCAAGTGTCCAAATTTAGGTGTCTACATTTCCAATTCGACTTGTCTATGCACTTAAATTAGAAAGTGATAAAATTTTGGAAGGGTCTCTACTATTGAATCAAGGGGAGTGTGTTCTTGTGTTGTGTACACTTCTTCATTTCTACACTTCTATTTGGTTACAAAAAATCAACTTAAGCATGGATGCAAATATACTAATTAATCCCTTAGCTCTATTTAATTACCATCAATGGAAAACTAAGGTGCAACTTGTATTAAAGAACAAGGGGTTATATAGAGCAACAATGGTTACAACAAAAAAAGGAACCTTTTTATGAGAGTGATAAAGTTAAGTGGTTAAACAATTGTAATCAATTTTTTGATTTCTTGTGTCTAATTGTTTTTCTAGAACTTCTCTTTCGTATAGTTCTAAAAGTTTTAAACACTCCTAATGAATTAGAGAAAGCTTCTAGATTATTCAATGTATGAGTTTCAATGGACATTTCAGATCACACCTAGCAATCCATCATTAGGAAGATGAGAGATTGAGATTGGATTACAGATAAGACCTTTGAAAGGTGGGTGGTGACTTGTATTAAAGATCGGCTCCCTTACCACCCACCTTTTAAAGGTCTTATCTGAATCCAATCTCACTCTCTCCTCTTCCTAATGATGGATCACTGGGTGTGATTTGAAACGTTGATTGAAACTCATAAACGGTTTAATCCAGAAGCTCACTCTAATTAGTTACATGGACTATGAAAAAATCATACCAACTACTCCTAATGAAGTTTGGATAGCTCTAGAAAAACTCTTTGGGAAGAAAGATGAGATGAGAATCCATGAGTTGGAGAATGAGCTCATTAGTTTGAACCCTAGTTAATTTGTCACCTTAGAAGAATTATTCACCAGATTTAAATCACTAAAGTTGCAACTTAAGGAATGTGGAACATGGTGATCCCACAATACTAGTTTAAATTTTTTGACCAAAATGGACATTGAACTATTTTTTTGAACTAAATATTCACTTTCGGGCACCTGTAGCTGCTAAACCATGCTTAGAATTTGAATATGATGCAAACTAGTGATTTGTGATATTTTTTCTGTAGATTGTAAATATGTACTTTTTAATTTTTTTGGAATCAAATTGCATTTCTTTTTCCATCTCCTTCAAAAAATAGTTTTTAATAGTAAACATTATTTTTAAAGAGTGATGTGCACTTTCTAACACACAACCTTTTTTCTATGAAGGATAAAATTTTAACATAGGGAAAGAAGAAGCTAACACAACCGATGAAAAATGATGATGGGTTCATGTATCCTATAGGTTAAGTTGTTGTTTCCAGAACTTGGTTGCATTACCATTTCATCATCATTGAGGTTGTTTAGAATAATATAGATTTGTTATTATAAGCATCTTTTCTAGTTTGCATTACCATTTCATTATCATTTAGGCTGTTTAGAATAATATGGATTTGTTATTTTAAGTATATTTAGTTAAACAAAGAAACTAATGAAAGTGATAAAACACTAATCATCATACAAGTTCAATCATTATTTCCAGAACTTGGTTGTGAACATATATGATTAGAAAGAATGGTATACTTACATTTGAAGACTATGAGTTCAACACAAAACCATTCTGATGTATTCACACCTTGTTATAGCAAAAAATGTTAAGTTATTGAGACATCATTCTAATCATGAAGCATTACTCAATACTCTAAAGGAACTATGGACAATTAGTATTGCTAATCATGAAGCATTACTTGATACATTGAAGGTAAGAGATGAACCTTTAGGAACACTTGAGTAGAAGATTGTTTGTTGTATGCGATTGGTATGATATTGTTCATCTTATTTTGGTTAATGTTCATAATAATTAAATTGATTGATTTACTAAGGTTCATTATTTAGGTTGTTTAGAACAATATAGATTTTCTATTCTAGTTTGCATTACCCTTTCATCATCATTTAGATTGTTTAGAATAATATAGATTTGTTATTCTAAGTATATTTAGTTAAACAAATAAACTAATGAAAGTGATAAAAACCTAATCATCATATAGATTTGTTATTCTAGGTATATTACGATGTTCATGGCATGATGGACCATAGAGTTGCTACAACAATAGCCAGTTTTGATTCTTTGGTAGAGGTATGTGACAAATTAGTAAATTTGACATTATATTTTCTCTTATATGGTCTATTATTAAAAAATTTCATGATACTTGTATGTAGTTTAATTTCTATCTTAATCGTTGCTACAAGTACTTATCACTCTAGATTGTCAACATGCTACTATTGTGGAAGAGCATGATGATTATTTGTTTT
Organism: Sequoia sempervirens; assembly: GCA_007258455.2. Classification (NCBI taxonomy): domain Eukaryota; kingdom Viridiplantae; phylum Streptophyta; class Pinopsida; order Cupressales; family Cupressaceae; genus Sequoia; species Sequoia sempervirens. The sequence continues at coordinate 161,919,591 of VDFB02168118.1, forward strand.
TGATTATTTTGTTATATGCCATTCCACAATTTTAAATTTCTATATATTAACATATATACTTCTTATTCTACCAGTTGCATCTCCAAATGAGTGAAGAGAGGAGGACTAGTGGGAACATTCAAAAGATAAAAGAATCAACAAAAACTCCATGGGTGATCCCACAATAGTGGTTTACAATTTTTGGCCAAACTGGACACTAAAATTATTATTTTTAACTAAATCTTCACATTCAAGCACCGATAGAGGCTAAACTGTGAGGAATTTGAAGATGATGTAAACTAGAGTCTCGCCACATTTTTTCTGTAGATTCTAAAAATATTTTTTTCAATTTTTTTGGAATTAGATTGCACTTCTTTTTCCATCTCCCACGAAAACTAGTTTTTTCTTCAAAAAACAACATTTTTAAAAAGTGACGCACACTGTATAACACATAACTTTTTTTCCTTGAAGGATAAAATTCTAATTCTGTCAAATTTAGATTTGTAACTTTGATATCTAGTGCTTCCACTTGGTTAGATAGTTTTTTATTGAATATTTTTTCTTTAATCAAGTTTCAAAGTCAAACCAATTACAATTTAGACATAGTACAACCGTATAATGCGTAACTTTTATTGTATGTGTGATCCTAAATGTTAGTCCAGTTATAACTATGCAAAATAACTAAAATGCAATGAGGAAAAACACAAAGGGACACTTCAAGATTACCCTAAAGAATGATAAAGCAAAGAAACAAGATAAAATGAAGATTATAATATGCTTATACCTTCTTTGCTGCTGAAACTCCTTGGTTGGCCCTTGATTTTGATTGCTTTGTGTGCTCCTTAGATGGCTCTTGATGTGGCTAAATGCAAGATTAACTATGTGGTGGGATACAAATACAAAATGGCTAAAATGAATGGCTAGATGAGAGAATATGAGTGCACAAAATGACAACATAAGGTTGCTCAAATGACTAAGTATTGAAAATTCCTTAGAGGAGGGGGTATTTATAGAGGAATTTGAATTCTCTAGAGAATTCAATGGTTGAGATTTATCCAACAAGGCTCAGATGAAGGGCTAAGGTGAGTTGAGGACTCACAAGCCCTCACATTTTGACATGTGGAATGTGAAGTGGCTAAGGTTGAGATGATGTGTAGATGATGTGGAAGGAGAGTACATGATGTGGAGGAAGGACAAGTACCTTCCAAGTACCTTGAGGAGTGAGAATATTTCTTCAAAAAGGAAGTTCTTGTCCCCAAGTGAGAATGAAAGTGACATTTGAGGAATTTTAGAATTCTTCAAAAATCTCCATGGGAAAAGAAAAAGTTGTTGGAGAAATAAATGTGAATTAAAAATTCACATTTTTAGGAGAATCTAATGGATAAAAGAGGGTCTCCAAAAAGGTGGAATTGGTCACATGTGGATGAGGTGACAAGTCCAATGTTCTAGAAGTCTTGGAAAGATAAAACGTGAATTAAAAATTCACATGGGGAGAAGAGAGACCTAGAATGAATAAATGTGAATTAAAAATTCACATGGGAAAGAGGGTCAATGCCAAAAAAAGAAAATGAAAAGGTTGACTAAGAAGGGGTGCTAAAAGTGGCTAATGAATTTGATTAAGGTTGTGCAAATATTTGATTAAGATAATTAATGAGAGATTAGAAGCAAGTAGCAAATGTAGGAGGATGTGACATTAATCCTTAATTAAGAGGATGCACATCTTAATCATGAATTAATTAAATTAATCCAGATTAGAGGGGGATTATGGAGGATGTGACAAGGAGAGAGAGAAGAAGAATTTTAAATTTATTTTAATTCAAAAAGGTTAAAATGACTAAATTAAATAAATTGATGTATTTATTTAATTTAGAGAGGAAAAAGGTGTAAGATAAAGTGTTTAATTGTTAAATTAAATACTTTAAGAACCTTAGGCGGGAAGTGTAATATTAATTAAATAAATTAATATTGACGAAATGGATGAATAAAGAGGTAAATTTGATTGTATGAGAGCGATCAAATTTGGATGTCTACATTTTTCCCCTCTTTGAAATATTGTTAGAATAATAGTGTTTCGAAGAAAAATAAAATGCCAGTGATGAAGAAAGTGATAAGGCTTGATGGCCAAGCATGAAAGAGGTTGAATGAGCTACCTAAGTGGAGGAAAAAGGAGAGGTATGCCCTAGTGACTGCCACAAAGGGATGGAGGGAACATGATAAGGTATGCCCTATTGAGAGGGTGGTTGGGGAAGAAAAAGGGGCCCTGAATGACTTCTTGATAGGAAGAAATAGAAGAAACCATTGGATAGAGCTCAAAAAACTAAGAAACTTTGACTTTTGAACTGAGTCGATTGGACACACGGTTTGCAAATGGCAGCCCTGGAAAAATAAGGGGATTAGTTGGAGGAGAAAAAAGTTAAATAAAAGGTAAAAATACCTTTTATTTGAAAAAGGGAGGAAAAGAAGGGTTAAAAGGTAATTTGAAGAATTACCTTATCTCATTGTTACGATAGTAGTTGAGAAAAAAGGAGAGGAGAGCAGAAGAGGAAAGAGTAACGATGTCGTAGGATTATGATTATGATATCATTCACTGGGTAGATGAGGTACGAAGGTGCCATACCCACTTCGCGGTGCCCCACCAGGTTAGTAATAAAACCACTCTTGTGTATTTTAAACATTTAACATGTTTTATAATGGTTAAATAAAAATGTAAAAATGGGTTTTATTGGTGGGATAGAATAAAAAAATGGGTAGGGTAACATTTGGGAAATAGGTAGAAGAAAGAGGACATTTAGAGTGGGGTGAGTAGGGCGGCTAGGGGGCGAATTTGCCCTAGATTGGGGCAGGTATGTTGCACAGTGGGGCGTATCCACCTTGGCTTGGGGTGCAGTTTCCTTGGCTCAGGGCGGACACCCCCTAGCACTGGGGCGGCGTTGCCCTAACACAAGGCAAAGTTGCCCTGACTCAGGGTGCCTCCGCTTTGGCTGGGGAGGTAGAGTCACCCTGGGCTTGGGGTGCATCTGCCCTAGCTGGGGGTGATGTCACCCCGGTTGGTCGCAGGGTGCATCCACCTTGGCTAGGGGTGGAGTCACCTCGGCCTCGAGGTGCATCCGCCTCAGCTGGGGGTGGAGTCACCCCAGCTTGGGGCGGGTTCGCCCCAGTATGGGGTGGCCCTGCCTTGGCCTCTGGGCACATCCGCCCTAGCTTAGGGTAGGTTCGCCCTGGCCTGGGGTGGATCTGCCTCAACGTGGGGTGGATTTGCCTCGGCCTGGAGCGGGTCTTCCTTGACGCGGGGCAGAGCTGCCACAACTCCGGGCAGGTCCACCCTGGCTCGGGGCGGATCCACCCCAACTCAGGGTGGGTTCACCCCGACGTGGGGGCTCATCCATTTTAGCCAGAAAGACAAGGTTGTCCTGATGAGGGAAAAACGAGGATAAAAAAGAGAGAAAAACAAAATAAAAGGAAAGAGGAAAAAAAGGGATGTCCTAGGGTCGAGAATATGGTGTACTGACAATCGGGTAATATGGATGCAGGGTTTTATACAGTTACGGACACATGAGTGACAGTCAGAGGTATTGACAATGACCATAGCAGCCATGACTAGTGTGGATGACATAGCATTAGATCATTCAGGGTTACTGCACTTTTTAAAGGTTTTAGTGATAAGGGCACATTGAGCGATGTTGACAAACTTGATAGAGAGATGGAGTTCAAAGACATCGATGTTTCATCTGCCAATAGGGGAGATGATGGTGACGCTAGGGGATGTATTGTGCATCCTAAAGCTGTCGATAGCGGGGCTATTGGTTAGTGATGTGGTATTGAGAGGGTCCAAGTTAGATCACACTATGTCTATGTTATTTGGACATGAGGATATGCCCCTACAACGTGAGCAGTTGGACCTAGATAGATGTTTGATAGTGGGGGTACCACCCTTGTCGTTAGTTCTATGTGGACTCATTAGTGGGATATTGTTACCGGATCATAGCAGGAAGTTCTGCAGTCTTCAGTACATGGAGGCTATTCAACATATTATCGAGTGGCATGAGGGATAGATCTTGTGGGGTACCTGTGTATTAGCGCAGTTGTACAAGGATATGCATGTGATCTGCTACTGGAACTCAGTGAGTTTGACACACACAACCCTTCTACAGGTGTGGGCATGGGAGCATATTTTGGTGACTAGACTCATAGTGGTTAGGGAGGGAGATGAGGATGATAGGGAGCTAGTGGCCTGGGGATATGGGGAGGTGAGGGGCTGGGTGTTGTGGTATGAGATGTAGAGAGATATGGATGGGTGGAGGAGAGTGATAGATGATCTACAGGAGAGAGACATATTATGGCTGTTGTATATGTATCGACAGTTCAGGGGATGGAGGGGGGAGGAGGAGAGATAGAGAGGTTTCTTTATGAGCTGGTGTGTCCTGATTGGAAGTCAACTATGCATAGTGGAGATGCATCGACCAAATAGGGTGCTGAGGTAGTTTGGGATGATACAGGATATTCTAGATACATCTATCAGGTTTCGTTGACTCACCAAAGAGTGACCATGGGGGCCTATTTTTAGACCGAGGGATGCTAGAGTGGCATGGGCGACGACAATGCAGGTACCCTACCTAGGGAGAGCTGTTGGGGTGGAGGATGTAGGAGTGATGGTATGATATGACCAGTGGTGGCACAACCACCGATGAGAGAGGGTTACACCATTGGTGCCTATTGTAGGAGTCGTAGGATTCAGATTAGAGGATGAGCTCCAGGGGGTGAGGGAGTGTGGAGATAGGAGGAGACAGACACATAGGGGAGGAGAGGGGAGAGGAGCAGGACAACAGGAGGATGCAGAGGGTGTGGGTCAGCACGACAGAGGAGGGGAGGGGATGGAGGCAGTGGGACAATGAGAGAGGAGGAGGAGGAAGAGGAGGAGACAATGGAGGAGGGTTAGGATGGAGGTGGACGTAGTAGGACTCATGGTTGGGAGAGATGTAGTATGATAGGAGGGTGGGGTAGGCCCGAAGTCAGATGTAGGAGGACAAGATGTGTCGAAGGTGGAGATGATACATTGTGGAGGGTGGAGCTATTTAGTAGACCGGTATAGTAGGTAGGGTATGGTGGATGAGAGTGCTTGTGTGGGATGAGCAGGAGGAGATGGGAGGGGTTGGACAATAGGATGGAGCCGAGGAGGAGATTGAGGCTAGGAGTCAGTCAAAGAGGATGGCAAGTAGGGGATGACAGAGGAGAGTGCAGATCATGGCAGAGCAGGAGGAGATGGGAGGTGGTGGACAACATGATGGAGCTCAGGAGGAGATTGAGGCTAGGAGTTAATCAAAGAGGATGGCGAGTAGGAGTCGATAGAGGAGGGTGCAGATCATGGCAGAGCAGATGATCCGGGGGATAATTTTTTAGTGAAAATTGAAGTGTTCCCAATGCTCCAGATTTTAGCTTCATCAGAAAGAGAACGACGTCCTGGTTCCAATGCAACTTGAACGAGGCGAAAAGGACTCCGTTTGTGCAAGTTACGGCCAGTCAAACTTCCAGTCAAACTGGCTTCAGGGGCGTCTAGAAGGCGAAAAAATAATCATCTCAGAAATCGACAGAATCAGCGTCATCGCGAAGAGCTCGTCGAGATGATTCCGATGGCGTTCTTTTCGTCGAAATCTGACGTCGCATGCTCAAGATACAAGCAGTCAAAGTTTTGAGTTGACTTTCTAGCTGATTGTACAGATGATGACGTCAGCAGATTGTCCGTACTGTACGGATTCCATATGGTCGAATTCAAGCGTGACACGTGGCATATGAATCATCTGTCCGGACCAATCATTGGCTGACACGTGTCTGTCCGTACTCGGACGTGGCACCCAATCAGCATCCTACGTGGCAGTCTGGTCAGCATCTCCAACGAGTTAGAGCATGACACGTGGACGGCTGAGTCAGCAAGTTCATCGAATAGGGATTTGACACATGGCACCGACTAGGCAGTACGGTTATCCTCGTCAGTGAAAGTCGTCGAATGGCATCGAGACACGTGTGAAGTCTTTGGCCTGCGTGTTTGTTGAGCGGACTGCTAAAACTTTGGACGGGTTTTGAACTCGTGACCACCACTTCCCCGAAACAGCCGGCAACCGTTGCACCCGTGAACACATACCTAACCAAAGATAGCCACCGGTTGGTTTTGTTATTGGTAGTTTTATATTTGGTTGTTAAAAACTGCCGCGGAGGTTGGAACCCCCGACTCCGCGCGGAACAAAACGTATGTGCACCACTAGACCACGAAGGGCCCGCTGTCTATAATGGGACCTCAATTTGTTTTGTTAAAGATTTGAAAACCGAATCCTTAACAAATGGCCAAATAAGGCCAAAACAAACAAAACGCCCAAAACAACCTATAACTAAAAGATTGCAGAGAGAAAAATAGACCTGATACGAGCTGATCAGGGAGGATATGCAATTAATTTGATGGTTAAGCCTAATTAGGCAAATTTATTGTATAAAAAGAGGGGATAGACCTTTGATTTTACAAGTCCAGGTGGAGATAGCGAGAGAATGCTCGAGAGTCTTTGAAGACATTTCTGCATATCAGAGTACTGTCATGCTGCTGAATGCTTGAAGGAGATAGTCTTGAAGCCATTGTAATTGAATTTGGAGCTAATCGGATCGGTCCTCCATTGGAGAGGGACCCGGAGACGTAGTCCTTAGGGATGAACTCCGTTATCAATTTTGGTTTCGTCTCTCTATTTCTTCTCTCTTTTCTTTCTCAGTTTATTATCTTGGCATTTATTTATTGTTATGTTCATTATTTCATTTGAGCATTTAATTTGTAATCATTTAAGTTAAGCGTTGTAATAATTGATCTTTTAACGTTAAGCATTCTGTAAGCAACTAGTCCTAGATCCTAAATAGATCAAGTTGGTATCAGAGCTATGTATGTGGCTTGTATTGCAATTTGAATGCTAACGAGATCCAGGTTGCAACGAGGCGAAGGAGAACTTGAAGAATACAATCCAGAAATCGGAAGACGAAGAGTTAATCAACCGTCACAGATGGAAGCGAAAGAAGGTGGTCAAAGTTCAGAGCTTAGTGTCAAGGATTTCCAGAAGCTATTTCTTGACATGAAGGCAATGGTGGACGAACTTTATGCAGACAAGAAGAAGCACGAAAAGGGAGGTTCTTCAAAGCACAAGAAGCAGGAAGATCAGAAAGACACAGAGGGGAAAGCTCCAAAAACTCCTTCTCCTCCATCTTCTCCCTCTTCTTCTTCTCCCCCTTCTTCTCCTCCTTCTCCTTCTCCTTCTTCTAATGTAAATCCATTTAAGAGAAAGTCTAAGCCTGTAATTAAGCTTGATGTAAAATTTGAATTACCTAAATACTGTGGGGAGTTAAATGCTGAGAAGTTAGACGATTGGGTCCAACAAGTAGAAGTATACTGTAGGATACAAGGCCTAGTAGAAGATGCTTCTAGGATTCAATTAGCAACTCTCCGGTTGGGAGGTACAGCTCTCACCTGGTGGGAGAGTAAAACTCGTGAAGAAATTGCTCGCCATGGTCAAGTTAATATGTCTTGGATGGAGTTTGTTGCTGCCCTTAGGAAACAATTCTACCCTTTAGGTTACATGCAACAGTTAACCATGAATTGGCAAACCTTTAGGCAAGGTAAGGGGCAGTCTGTCCAGGAGTATACTCATGAGTTTAGGAAACGGGCCATTGCTCTAAATGTTCCCTTGTATACCCAAGACACATTACTTAAGTATATTGGTGGTTTACATTCTTACCTTAGGCACACTATTTTGATGTTGAGTCCCAACAATCTAGACGAGGTGTCTGTTCAAGCTACTCATTTAGAGTCAAGGGGTAAGAATACTTTTAGTGATAACTTTTCCAATAAGCCATCTAAGTTCGAGGGTAAGTATAAAGGGAAAGACAAAGATAAAGATAAAGGCAAAGGGAAGAAGACAGCTACAGCTAAGAAAGAAGGTGAGAAACCTACGTGCTCCCATTGCACGAAAGAGGGGCATGATGATTCTAGATGTTGGAAGCTTCATCCTGAGTTGAGGCCGAAAAGATATGGAGGTAACAAAGGCAAGCAGAAGACTACTGCAGTGATTCAACAAGATCTTGGTTCAGACTCCGGAGATGAGACAAAGATTGTTGCTACCGGAATCCAAGGTAAAGGGAAAGGTATATCTCTCTCATCTGATGCAAGTTTTTCTAATGCCAGTGCAAGTACAAGTAAAGAATCTTCTCCTAAGGTTGATAAGCAAAGAAATGAATTGTTTCATATTCGTGTTGTAACAAAACACACTAAGATTGATACTCTGTTTGATACGGGTTCACAAGTCAACTTAATATCTGAAGAAGTTGTAAAGAAACTTAATTTGGCTACAACACCTCATCCAAAACCATATCCACTCGGATGGGTTTGCGATGATGCTCAACTACAAGTAACTAAACAATGTAAATTGAGATTTGCTATCACTGCAAACTTTGTAGATGAGGTAGAAGTCGATGTGGTCCCTTTGGATATTTGTGGGCTTGTGTTAGGGAGTCCTTATCTTTATGACAGAAAAGCAATCTTTTATAGGGGGGAGAATAAGTATCATCTTTTTAAAGATGGGGTAGAATACATTGTACGGGCACATAAGGTGAAGACTAATCTTACACTAGTTAATGCTGGTCAAATGAAGAGGTTGGTCAACTCAAGTAAAAACTTTGTATTGATGCTTGTAAAAGCCAAAGAAGATGATAAATCTGAGGTATTCAGTCGAACTTTGAAAGATCATGTAAGTCATGTAAAGAAAGTCTTTGATGTATTGAGAAAAGAAAAATTGTATGTAAAGATGTCTAAATGTGAATTTGCTAAGACATCCTTAGTGTACTTAGGCTATGTCGTAGGGAGTGGTCAATTGAAAGTAGACCCTGCGAAGGTCGAAGCTATTGTAAAATGGCCTAAGCCAAGTACAGTCACAGAGGTCAGAAGTTTTCTAGGTGCAGTTCAGTACTGGAGAAATTTTATTGCAAACTTCTCTTTTATAGCATCACCATTACATGCATTAACCAGTACAAAGGCAACTTTTCAGTGGGGAGGTCCGCAACAGAAGGCTTTCGACACTTTGAAGGGAAAGTTGAGCACCGCACCAGTTTTGGCCTTACCAGATCTACATCAACCATTTGAGATCGAGACAGATGCGAGTGGGTTTTCCATGGGAGCAGTACTCATGCAAGGAGGTAAACCAGTTTGCTACCACTCTGAAACTTTTTCAGGAGCAGTAAGTAACTATCCCACGTATGATAAAGAACTTTATGCTTTAGTTCAGAGTGTTAAAAAATGGAAACATTACATAATGGGGAAAGAAACTGTAATCCACACTGATCACCAACCACTACAATATTTGTACTCACAAACTAAACTGCAACAAAGTAGGCACTTTCAGTGGATGGGTTTTCTACAACAGTTTCATTTGGTAATTAAGTATAAGAAAGGTACCCATAACAAAGTAGCAGACATGCTCTCTAGACCTCCTATGATGAATGCTTTGATAATCCTTCAGAATAGTTCTATGGTTCATGAAAGTTTTCAGGAACAATATACTAATGATGAGAACTTTAAGGATATCTATGCTGCTTTAATGAATGGTAAACATGTAGAAGAGAAAGATTATTATGTGCAAGATAAACTGTTATATCACTTGGGTAAATTATGTGTTCCAAAAGATGAACAAGCACAGGTGATTAGAGAAGCACATACCTCATTGATTGCAGGACACTTTGGGGTAAACAAAACATTGACTCAGTTGCAAAAGTATTGTTATTGGCCTAATATGCAAGAAACTGTAACTAAGTATATTAGAGGTTGTGTTATGTGTGCAAGTAGTAAGCCTAGTAACAAGAAATTGGGTTTGTGCACACCTCTACCTGTACCTTCTCGTCCATGGGAAAGTGTGTCAATGGACTTTGTAGGGGGGTTACCTATGTCTAGGAAGAGACATGATTATTTGTATGTAGTAGTTGATCGGTTCAGCAAAATGTGTATTTTGATGCCATGTAAAAAGCAAGTCACTGCTGAACTGACAGCTCATATGTACTTTCAATTTGTATGGGTTCATTTTGGGTTACCTACTTCTATTGTATCGGATCGAGATTCTCGATTCTTGGGGGAATTTTGGTCAACTTTGTGGGGACTCATGGACACTAAACTGAAGAAGAGTACAGCCTTCCATCCACAGACCGACGGGCAGACAGAGGTTGTAAATAGGACAGTTGTGCATCTACTCAGAGGGTATTGCAGTAAGCATCCTAAGTTGTGGGATGAGAGTCTTCATTATGTGCAGCATGCCTACAACCATGCATCACACTCTTCTACTAAAAGGTCTCCTTTTGAGACATGTTTTGGTTATGTGCCCAAGACACCGATGGATTTTGCTTTTGGGAAAAATGATGTTGAAGATGGACGCCATGATGCAGAGAAGGCTTTGAAGTTCATCCAGAAAGTCCAAGAAATTCATCAGGCAGTGGAAGCACGGTTGGAACAGAGCCAAGCAAAATACAAGGTTCGCCATGACAAGCATCGCACTGATCATCATTTTCAGGTTGGAGACAGAGTTTGGTTACATATCAGCAAGGAAAGGATGCAAGGTGAAGGTAAAAAGCTTAAGCCAATTAGATATGGTCCTTTTGAGATCCTTGAGAAGATTGGTACTAATGCCTTCCGCCTCAATCTTCCTCCATACATGCATATTTACTCGGTTGTCAATGTTGAGAATTTGAAACTGTATGAGCCTCCAATGATCCTAGATGAAGTCAGACATTCAAGTTCCATCAGTTGATGACCTTTCACCAGAGTACATGTCAGAGTTGCCAGAAGATGTTATTCTCGACAGGAATGTCAGAACTTCACGAAGAGGAGATGTTGAGTACCTCAGAGTGGGCCTGAAGGGGATGCATCCAAGCAAAGCAAGATGGATGGAGATTGGTAAAGTGAGGGAACTTTACCCTCACTTACTTTCCAAGTAATCAAGCTTTCGGAGGTCCTAAAGCTCTCCAGTGGGGAGGCCTGATTCGGGGGATAATTTTTTAGTGAAAATTGAAGTGTTCCCAATGCTCCAGATTTTAGCTTCATCAGAAAGAGAACGACGTCCTGGTTCCAACGCAACTTGAACGGGGCAAAAAGGACTCCGTTTGTGCAAGTTACAGCCAGTCAAACTTCCAGTCAAACTGGCTTCAGGGGCGTCTAGAAGGCGAAAAAAATAATCATCTCAGAAATCGACGGAATCAGCGTCATCGCGAAGAGCTCGTCGAGACGATTCCGATGGCGTTCTTTTCGTCGAAATCCGACGTCGCATGCTCAAGATACAAGCAGTCAAAGTTTTGAGTTGACTTTCTAGCTGATTGTACAGATGATGACGTCAGCAGATTGTCCGTACTGTACGGATTCCATATGGTCAAATTCAAGCGTGACACATGGCATATGAATCATCTGTCCGGACCAATCATTGGCTGACACGTGTCTGTCCGTACTCGGACGTGGCACCCAATCAGCATCCCATGTGGCAGTCTGGTCAGCATCTCCAACGAGTTAGAGCACGACACGTGGACGGCTGAGTCAGCAAGTTCATCGAATAGGGATTTGACACGTGGCACCGACTAGGCAGTATGGTTATCCTCGTCAGCGAAAGTCGTCGAATGGCATCGAGACACGTGTGAAGTCTTTGGCCTACGTGTTTGTTGAGCGGACTGCTAAAACTTTGGACGGGTTTTGAACTCGTGACCACCACTTCCCCGAAACAGCCGGCAACCGTTGCACCCGTGAACACATACCTAACCAAAGATAGCCACCGGTTGGTTTTGTTATTGGTAGTTTTATATTTGGTTGTTAAAAACTGCCGCGGAGGTTGGAACCCCCGACTCCGCGCGGAACAAAACGTATGTGCACCACTAGACCACGAAGGGCCCGCTGTCTATAATGGGACCTCAATTTGTTTTGTTAAAGATTTGAAAACCGAATCCTTAACAAATGGCCAAATAAGGCCAAAACAAACAAAACGCCCAAAACAACCTATAACCAAAAGATTGCAGAGAGAAAAATAGACCTGATACGAGCTGATCAGGGAGGATATGCAATTAATTTGATGGTTAAGCCTAATTAGGAAAATTTCTTGTATAAAAAGAGGGGATAGACCTTTGATTTTACAAGTCCAGGTGGAGATAGCGAGAGAATGCTCGAGAGTCTTTGAAGACATTTCTGCATATCAGAGTACTGTCATGCTGCTGAATGCTTGAAGGAGATAGTCTTGAAGCCATTGTAATTGAATTTGGAGCTAATCGGATCGGTCCTCCATTGGAGAGGGACCCGGAGACATAGTCCTTAGGGACGAACTCCGTTATCAATTTTGGTTTCGTCTCTCTATTTCTTCTCTCTTTTCTTTCTCAGTTTATTATCTTGGCATTTATTTATTGTTATGTTCATTATTTCATTTGAGCATTTAATTTGTAATCATTTAAGTTAAGCGTTGTAATAATTGATCTTTTAACGTTAAGCATTCTGTAAGCAACTAGTCCTAGATCCTAAATAGATCAGCAGAGGCCTCCCATTGTAGAGTAGGGGGATCGAGGATGAGGAGCCGGAGAGGGAGGCGAGGGTTGCAGGGGAGGTGAGGAGACTGGTGAGAGTAGGTAGGCATGGTCAGCCATAGAGAGTTTGGGTCTGCCCCACTATGGAGGACTGGGAGAATCAATAGGAGTGCAGGGGGGGCAAGGATGCTATGGAGATAGATGGAGATGTTCCAGATATGGATATTTTGGATGTAGAGCCATTGGTAGTGGTTCCTATCATGACCTTAGAGGATCCTATTGCTCAACTAAGAGATACTACAGAGAGACTTGAGATTATAGATCAGAGGTTGAGGATAGCAGAGGCAGAGGTGACCAGACTCAGAGTCGAGCTATCGAGAGTACCAGCAGTAGGTTAGAGAGATTATGGACTTATGGTTGACCTCCTATCCACACAGGTAGAGATGATGGGGAGGGAGAGAGAGAGACTATAGGCCGACATACAGGGGGTATGAGATGAGTTGGTTGCTATTAGTTGGGACCATGATAGACTACAAGAAGAGGTTGTTATATTGTAGGCTAAGGGGAGTCAGAGGGGATGACAGATTAGGTGTCAGTGAGCATTAGACAATAGATAGATGATCTCCGATGGGAGCGAGATGAGCTACAAGATAGAGTGCATTGTTTAGAGTAGACAATTGGAGATATGGGGTTGATGCAGGAGACAGTGAAGTGAGGGAGTAGGTCCGTATTATGTAGGTAGAGAGAGATGTTGTGTAGGAATAGGTGTAGGTGGTGGAGACAGAGAGGGGTGTGGCGCAAGTGTGGGCTTAGGTGTTGCAGAGTGAGAGAGAGTTGGTAGAGGCACAAATACAATCTCTTTAGAGGAGGAGAGAGGAGGAAATTTTAGAGGTATCATCACTACAGAGAGAGCGAGATGTAATAGTTTTGAGAGTATAGGAGCTACAGAGGGATAGGGATGCAGCAATGGCTCAGTCATAGGCCGCATAGAGGGAGAGAGATGTTGCAGAGATGCGGATGTAGATGTTGCAGGGAGAGTGAGACAGAACAGTGGCTCAGTTGCAGTCATTGCAAGTTAGTGATGTGATAGGGATAGATACATAGGGGTTACAGAGGGAGAGGGATGTAGTAGTGGCTAGGGCAATGGCTGCCGAGGAGATGAGAGATCGGGTTCGGGTAGAGATAGCACAGTTACGACTATCCCAAGAGGCTTGGGAGCAAGAGAGGAGATTGATCGCTAGAGATCAGGATAGGTATCGTCAGGAACAAAATTTTGCTCGGGTCTAGGTTGTTGAGTGAGAGGAGAATGTGAGGGAGGCAGGATTTTGGATGGCCATGTATTACCATGCAGTTCTAGACTTGGCACAACGGACATTCCAGTATGTTCGGCAGACACCACAGATGCCAACACCATCCTAGTCATTGGGGATGTGGACCTAAGGTTTTAGTGATTCACCAGGTGTTTCACCAGGCAGGAGATTAGTACTTGATTCACCACAAAGATCAGATGTGGGTAGCTCATTTGGGAGATGACAGGCTACTGAGTTTTTGATAGGTGTAGGGTGGATGGATAGGTCATAGTGATAGTGGTTATTTATAGGACCTTGTACTGGTATTTTGATCTTGATGATTTTTGTATACGATGGTTCTAGACATGATGACATTGATGACATTATTATGATATTATTCATGTGATAGTCATGATTATTGGATGTAATTTGAACTTTTGGTATATTTATATATGATACATGATAGCCCTTATTGACACCATGTTCAGGCGTTGGATGGATGATTGCGTTTATGCATTTGTGGAATATAGACGATTTTATTAATGTAGATGCTCATATGGTGATATGATGTATGCATATGTTATATCTATGATGACTTATGTGTATGGATGCTTATTTGATTTATTGACATGTATGTATATTTTTATGATGGCTTATGTAGATTTTTTTATGAATGTTTTATATATGCAGGATGTGATGTATTATGAGTCTAACACTTTGTGATGCAGGTGGCAATGTATGCATGGATCTAAAACGTTGTGATGTAGGTGGCGATGTATGCATGGATCTAACACGTTGTGATGCAGGTGGCAATGTATGCATGGATCTAACACATGATGCAGGTGGTGATTTATGTATGGATCTAACACGTTGTGATATAGGTGGTGATTTATGTATGGATCTAATACATTGTGATGCAGGGGGCGATTTATGTATAATTAGTAGAATGAACCTAATATGTGATAATGCACTTGTAATTTGTAGTGAATTAATAATGCAAATAGTAAATGAAAGGTAGTAACACGGTCATAATCGTCAATAAGGAATGACATGATAATGGAAGATGGGTGTGTAGTGATTGTCGAAAATGGGTGTAATTTGGCACTTGTCAAAAAAATTTAGTATCCTGAGAAGAATGGGAGAGAGCAGGGTAAAGTATTTGCACAACCTAAATCATAGGGTGAACACAATGCAATAGATGATGAAATGAAATCCTAATATGATTTGCCATCTTTGGAGCACTCAATTTTTCTAAAGCATAAGACACTAAGTACCAAGGTATAGGCAACTAAGGCAAGTTAGTACCTAATGCATGAAACAAACACACAAACAAGAAGGATATCCCAACACCCCAAATTAGTGAAAAATTTGGTCAGGCCAAGCATTGGGATAACCACAAGCACAAAGGGATGCCCTAACATAACACAAGATCATAGGGATCTTGGTGGGTACTACGTGGGACAACCCAGTAGACAACAACAATAAAAAATCAAGATATTCCCCTATGTGAACCAGCCAAAAAACACCATAATATGATAGATTATGGCAGTCTTAACTAATTGTAATAGGAAGCTCAAATGATAAACAAAAACCAAAAGCATCAAGAGATCGAAATTAAATTTCAAACATCCTTTGCCATAGGATCAAGAGGATGGATGAGGTTGATAAGTTCTATTAGGAAGGATGCATCCTGTTGAGACCGATGATGGATACTAAACTAAAAGATCGATATGACATGGGATATTTAGAACTAATTGGATTTGCAGATGCTAGAAGATCTCGTTTGTTAACAACTAGCTAGATAAAGGCATAGCTTAATGACACAAAACAAGACAAATGACTGACACATTCTATAGACCTAGGGGCTCGAGGGCTGATCAAAGATTAGCCTTGCCTACGTGAAAGCATAGAGCCATCATAGTTCTTGAAAATACTGGATAAAGTAGAAAGAAAACAATGGTGACCGATGATGAATGACATAAGACATGACACACAAATGCCCTAGGGGAGGATCAAATGATCAACCTTGCCTACGTGGAAACACAGGGGCAACGTAGTTTGGAAAAGAAAAATGACAACTGACCATGGAAAAAAGCAAAAAGGGGGTGATGAAGATAGATGATGGATGACCATCACGGGATGGTCAAAAATTCCCTGGGGGTAGATCAAATGATCATACTTGCCTACGTGAAAGCACAGGGGCAACATAGTTTGACTAAGGACGAGAAGACCAACGTGACAGGATGAGTTCTAAGTGGAGACCAACATGATGGATGATCCTATATGATGACACAAACTAGACAATGATCAGACGAATGACACAAGTTCAGAGTGGGATAATGAAAAGCTCAGGATGAGGGATATCCAATGTGGATCGTCCAATGCTCAATCAAAATATACCAAGTGGCCAAGGATAGGATGGGAGAGGATGTTAAGATACGATAGATGAAGTCATAAAGTAACTAGGATGCAAGGTAGATAATGATTAAACCCTCTACAAATGGTTCCTACAAATAGGTTTTCACCACCTGTACTTATCCAAGGTGCCACCAAAGATGGTTTTTGCCATAGGACGAATTTATTTCTCTTTACTATTTTTTTTTATTTTCTTGATTTTTTATTTTTTTGTATTTTTGCAGGTAGGGTTACCAAGTAGATTTAGGTGTAGAACCTCTTTAGATGCATGATATTAATAGGATCTTCTAGGGGTTCTCCTTCAAGGGTAGCAAGTCTACATGCCCTAGATCCGTATTTAGTGGTTATAATATAAGGACCCAACCAATTTGCTTCAAATTTTCCTTTCTTATCATGGTCTTGCTGAATACGCTGGTTCTCTTTAAGGACTAATTCAAAAATCTCGAATTGTCGAGGATGAACCTTCTTGTTGTAGTTACGCTTGAGGTGGTTTTGATAAGCTTGTAGATGATTATAGGCTTTGATTCATCTTTCATCAAGTAGCTCTAGCTGTGCAAGTCGTGCAACACGAGCATCCTCCTCATTGATAAGGTTCTTTAGAGAAATCCTTAGTGATGGGATCTTGAATTCAATTGGCAAGATGGATTCGGCACCATACACTAAAGAATAGGGGGTGACACCTGTAGGGGTACAGATGGAAGTGCAATATTCCCAGAGGGTGGGATGAATATGGAGGTTCCAATCTTGACCAGTGTTATTGACAACCTTTTTAAGGATGCAGGTTAGGGTCTTGTTGGTTGCTTCTGCCTGACCATTACCTTGGGGGTAATAAGATGTTGACCAACAATGCTGGATGTGAAAGGTGTCACAGATGTCTTTCATGGCTTGGTTTTTAAAAGGTTTTCCATTATTGGATAGGATGGTGGATGGAATACCATATTTGCAAAGAATATGGTAAAGGATGAATTTTGAAATTTGAGTACCAGTGATTTGTTAGAGTAGCATTACTTCCACCCACTTGGTAAAGTATTGAGTGGTAGTAATTATGAATGTATAGCCATCGGAAGAGGGTGGGTAAATCTTGCCAATCAAGTTGAAACCCCATTGAGAGAAGGGCCATGGAATTAGGAGGGGTTGAAGGTCCTGTGCTGGAGCATGAATCAAATCTGCATGTTGCTAGCAGGGAAGACATTGCTTCACGAATTCACAAGTGTCATGCTCTAATGTAGGCCAATAATATCTAGCTCAGATAATCCTTTTAGCCAAGGCCATACCATTTGAATGGGCCCCATAGACACCACTATGTACCTCCATTAGTGTAGTATGGGCTTCAATATCATTTAGACATCTAAGGAGGGTTCCATCATACCCGTGACGATAAAGCATATCATTGACGACAATGTATCAGGCTGAACGTTGAATAAAGGATTTTCGTTGGTTTCGCGTGAGGTCTGGGGGTAGAGTATTATCATGTAGATAGGTATATATGTCTTGGTACCATGGGGAAGTGAGACCCACAATATCGCACACCATGTCAATCTCAGGAATATCATACGCTGGGATTAAAAGTTGTTCCACAAGGAACTCGCATTTTGTCTGATCTTTAGGCATGTCAATCAGGGAGCCAATGGTAGCCATTGCATCAACTACTTTGTTCTGTACCCTAGGAATTTGGTCAAATTGTATGAAGGTAAAATACTTCTTGAAATCATCCAGCATGTGTTTATAGGGAAATAACTTATCATCTTTTGTTAGGAATTCATCATTAACTTGTTTAATGACCAACAATGATTCACCAAAGACTCTCAAGTGAGTTATGTGCCACTGCTTTGCAATTCAGAGGCCTGTGAGGAGGGCTTCGTATTCTGCTATGTTGTTGGTACATGAAAATGCTATCCTGAACAATTTTGGAATGTAGTCACCTTGAGCGGTAACCAACATAATTCTTGTGCCTGATCCATTATGAGTATATGAGCTGTCAAAGTACAATATCCAAGCAAGTGTTTTTATAATTGTGAAAAATTCTTCATCTGGAAATTCAGTGACTAGAGGATAAGCATCCACTATTGGTGCCTCGGCCAACTAATCAGCTATGACTTGTCCCTTTATGGCTTTTCGATCCACATACTCTATGTCAAATTCACTTAGGAGCATGATCCACTTAGCCATGTGACCAGTCAAAGTGGTTATGGATAACATATACTTTAGTGGATCAATTTTTTCTATTAATTTGACTAGATGGCTAAGCATGTAATGTTAGAGTTTTTGTGTACTAAAGACCACTACAAGGTAGGATTTCTCCATGGGTGAATAGTTTAGTTCATAGAAAACTAGTTTTTGACTGATGTAGTAGATTTCTCTTTCTTTTGATGATTCATCATGTTGTGCCAACAATGCCCCCAGTGCGACTAAAGTGGCAGAGATGTAAAGCAGGAGGGGTTTCCCTAGAATCAGTGCCATTAAGATGGGTGGATGAGACAAGTATTCCTTGATCTTATCAAAACCTATCTGACACTGTTGGTTCCATCAAAGGCGGAGTCTTTTTTCAAGAGATGGGTGAATGACTAACACTTATCTGCAAGCTAGGCTGTGAACCAATAGATGGATTGCAGTTTCCCTTAAAGGATTCTTAATTGTTTCAGATTGCGTGGGGGTGGCATATCCAGAATAGCTTTCACCTTGGTAGGATCTACTTCAATGCCCCTTTATGAGACTATGTAACCCAACAATTTCCTTGATGTAACACCAAAGACACACTTTTTTGGATTTAATCACAACTTGTAATGTTCCAACCATTCGAAGATATTTTTAAAGATGGTAGGATGCTCTGCTCAGGTTCTGAATTTTTCTAGTAAGTCATTGAAATAATCCTCCATGATGATATGGATGAGGTCATGGAAGATGACAGTAATTGCCCTTTGATATGTTGCCCCTTCATTTTTGAGACCAAAGGGTGTAACATTGTAACAGAAAGTACCCCAAGGTTCGTAAAAGCAGTTTTGTGTTGGTCTTCGGGTGCAATTTGGATCTGATTATAACCAAAGAAACCATCCATAAGGGATAACATGTCATGTCTTGCAGTAAGATCAACCAACATGTCAATGTTGGGCAGTGGGAAGTCATCTTTTGGATAGGCTTTGTTAAGATCTTAGAAGTCTGTGCAAATCTGAATGTCTCCGTTTGGTTTGGCAATAGGTACTATGTTGGAGATCCAATTAGAGTAGTCAATTAGTCTGATAAAATCGACATCCAGTAATTCCTCCAATTCCTTCTTGACTAATAATGCTACTTGTGGATGCATTTTTTGAAGCTTATGTTTGAGAAGCTTGGCATCTAGATGAACATCTAGATGATGAAATACTAAAGCAGGGTCTAAGCTTGACATATTTGAGTATGACCAAGTAAAGTTAATGATACTTTCTTGGAGTAGCTGCATGATGACTGGATATTCTTGCTCTGATAGATATTTGGCCACATAGGTGATCTTAGGATGTTCAACAGTATCCAGATTAACTTCTTGAGTCTCTTTAATTAGGATGGGTGATCGTGTGGATAATTGAGTTCCCACAAGGGGAAGATGAACATCTCCATCCTCTAGTGCCTCTTCGAGGTTTTCAATTCGGATGTGTCATTTATTTTTACTTTTTCTAGGTCAGAAAGTTCCTTGGGGAGGTTTTCACTAGATGACCGCTTTTTATTTTTCTTGTTTTTATTTTTGCGACTAGAGTGCTCATCTTCCCCCAATCACATGAGATTGACATATTTATCCAGGGAGATATTGGCAAGTGTGCTATCATGTAGGTCCCAATCAATGAGTTCAGGATGGAAAAGGGATAGGCTAATGGTACAGATGGATAGGTAGTCGAACATGGATGATAGGTCTGTGTGACCAATGCAACTGTGTGCACGTATGATGGATTCTTTCTTAGGTATGTCTTCCAATGGACCATTGTCCATAGCAACACTGTTGGAGGTATTAGATGATGTTGTAGGACCTTTTTGCTTTATAACATACCCAAGGCCTATATTTCATAGTAGCTTTGATACATTAATAGGTTGCAACCGCCCCTATTCTTCTTTACCTAGGCCCCTACCTTGATAGTTATGCTTTTTTGCAAACTTAGCCGACCAAGGGTATACTTCCTGAAAGTATTCCCTTAGAGGAGGATCTGGTTGGGGCTCTTCATGGTATACCCACTGACTGATGTCTTCTTCTGGTGCATCTATCTTTATGCTAGGAGACCGGAAAGTGGAAGTGGGAATGTTTTTTGCACTAAAGGTGATAGTCTTGTCTTCCTTTGGAGTAGCCTATGAAGGTTGGCCATACATATGTGGTGACGGGGGCATGGTTTCCACATTTAGAGTAGTATGCATTTCATACTCACCACACCCCTTGTCAATGATCTAGACTTTGGTGACTGTAGGATTGGTGTTGAAAGATGGAGTGGTTGTCGTGGTGGATGATGGATTGATGGATGATGACCAAGATGCCCCCATTTTGACCCTAGGACAATAATGTAAATGGGGAAATGATGCTTCTAAAGTGCAACAGTATTCAAATGGTTGTGGGTTGGCATAAATGGTGATCTCTTGTCCATTAACTAGGAATTTTAGGCATTGATGGTACGTGGAGGGGATGATGTGCATAGCATGGAGCCATGGGCGGCCAAGGAGGAGATTATATGGTAAGTCCAAATCAAGGACATGATAGGTAGTGTACTGAACTACAGGTCCAACCTGAATAGGAAGATTGATAATTCATTTAGAATTTCTTTTTGTGTTATCATAAGCCTTGATTGTGATGATTTGATTACTCAAATCCGCTGGAGTATACCCCACCTATTTTATGAATTTTAGAGTGCATAGATTGAGGGTAGAGCCATTATCTACCAGGACCCTTTTTATTTTATGATGAGAAACCAGAACTTCAATGTGCAAGGGACAGTTGTGATTGGCATCAATATTGGCATGCCATTCTGGCTGAAGTGTAGCTGATAAGATAAAGCCAAGTGTCCTACTAAGGCCTAGAAATGTGTGGGATCAATGTCATTAGGTACATGAGTTTCTTGTAAAGCTCTGTTGAGTATTTCCTGATGTATGGGAGAAGACTTAAGTAGATCCAAGATTGAGATCTGGGTAGGGATCTTTCCTAAGTGGTCAATAATGTTATACTAATAGTTTACATGATTTGATTGGATGGACGTGGAGGCTGTAGGGACCGTAATGCAGGATCATCAGGTGGAAACAACACATTGGGGATCTTTAGCTTTAACATGTATCATAGAAACACGAGGTTCTACCTGCTCAATGTAATGGACAATACCATCATAATTGAGAGGTACATTCTTATAGCTTTTCATTTGTGTTGTCTTGGGGATTATTGTTGGAGGTACTCACGCCTTGGTTATGGTTGGGGAAGGAATTTTGATATATCTGCAATTGAGCATTAGATGATGAAGCTTGACTAGTGTCAACTTTGATATCTCCTCAATCAATAAGATCTTGGACATAGTTTTTGAGACCTTGAAATTTATTCAGAGTGTGTCCTTTTATCTTATGGAACTCACAATACTCATTCTCCCTAAACTAGGCTAGTTTAGGTTTGGATTCATCAAATGGTTTGGTGACAGGGTACATGATCGGATAGTTGACTTGTAACAACTTATTAAAGATGACGCTCAAGGGTTCTTCTAATTGAGTATATTGGCATTTTCCATTTCCTTGACTATTCTGGTTTGACTGTTGAGGAGGATGAGATGCCCCCTGTGGTACAAATATGGCATTAGGTACAGATGGTGGTTGCCTCTAGGATGTGCTAGCCACCTGAACATGTTTAGTGTCAGTGACACCATCATTCATTGTGTTTTTGTTCTTGTTCCAAAAGCGTGACTTATCGCTGGATGGCCTTTCTTTATCATGGTTATGTATCTTGATGTGCCCTTTGGCAATAAGGGCGCGTTCAAGGATAGGTCCTTTTTCCACTATTTCAGCGAAAGTGGTAACACAGTGCAATCTAAAGTTGTGAGCCATGTCGGGATGTGAGTTTTCCACAAAGAGAGTGACCATGTCTTTCTCTTTGAGAGGGGTTTTCATTTGGCTTGCTAGTGCTCACCACCTTTGAAGGTAGCTAGCAAAGGTTTCACCTTCATGTTGCTTCTCCTTAAGAAGGTCCAAAGTATTAGTATATTTTTCTAAATTGAAGGAGTAGGAAATAAATTTTCTGAAAGATCTACAAAGGATTTTATGGACCCTCATTCTAGACCCATGAATCACTTTAGGGAATTACATGTCAAGCTTCGTGGAAACAATTACAAGAGGTAGTTGTCGTTGTCCATAAATTCTTGACACTGGGAGTAAAATTATTACAAGTGAGCCTTTGGATCTTTGTTTCCCTTGTATCTGTCAAAATTTGGTATCTCAAAGTGCTTTGGGAAGGGAATTATTGAGATGGATGGATCAAACGGATAGAGACATATATCTTTGAATTTAAGGAATTTTTTACCAGTCCCTGCTTGGAGATCTTTCAAAGCAGCTTTTATTTCCAATAGATCCGCGTTGACTGGCTGTGTAATCAAGGTTGGTGGGTTGGATGGATAGGGATGATATGATGACTGTGGATTCTGTTGAGATAATGTTTAAAGATGGATGTAAGGATTTTGATAATGAGAGGATGGTGTTCCTTGTTGATGTGTCGGGGGTGTTTTCTGGTATGGAGGTTGTTGTTATGCGGTATAGTACAAATTTGTTTGATAAGAATGTGTGATTGAATGCTGAGGAGCTTGAATGTGATATTGTGGATTGGTTTGTTGGTATTGAAGGTACTGTTGTGATTGTTGGGAGGCCACATAGGGCAGTTGTTGCTAGAATTGCTATTGGTTATGATAGTAATAATGTTGAGGAGGTTGTTGTGATGTTGACTACTGTGCAGGTTGAGATGGGATGTTGTGTTGTGGTTGAGCTTGTAGACATAAAATGGATGTGAGGAATGGGGATATGGTCTGGGCGAGTGGGCAGGATGAATTGCCTTCCGATTGGTATTGTGGTTGTTGTGAAGAAACTAAAGCCTTCTGTGGGGGTTGTTGTTGATGAGGTGGCTGAGATAATGTAGAGGCATTCAGTAAAGGAGGTTATTGGGTACCAATTGGAACATTTGGTTGGGATGTACCTTGTGGAGGTAATTGAGGTGGTCGGTTAGATGGATGAGGCTATTGAGATGTATGCAAAAGTGGTGGTAGATTTGTGGCCCTAGGAGGTGGAAGCAATGCGGTAAAAGGGTTGCCCTTAGCATTGACAAGAGGTTGACTTGAAAGGGGTGGTGCTGTTAGCATTAATGGCCCAGGTTGTGGAACATTTTGTGGCATACCGTAGGTGAAATGATTATTGGGATTAGACATTTGAGAGCCCCCATAACTGAGATTGTAGTGAGTGGGGGGTGGTTAACATGATAAAGAACGACGTTGCCAAATTTAGGTTGATGCCAACCCTCTACTGGAGGAACATTGGGGATGTATGAACCATCTGGTGCATTTTGTGAACCTTGGGGTATATTAGATGTGGAGCTCCTATATTTGGATAAGTTAACACTTGATGGAGGTTTGACACCCTTTTCAATTAGGTGGGCCAAGATTTCTTCCCCATGTTTTTTTGAACAGGCGGTTAGTCATTTGTATGTTGGCAGAATTACTGAAATGTTCCTCAAGCGTGATTTCAGGTTGATTAGCCATACTCTCCTCACCATATGGTGAGTTGTTCTGATTTTCAGTGTTGGAGTTTGATGAAGTGCCATTATGAGGATCTTGGGAGATGTTTACTCCATTGTTAGGATTTTGAGAAACATTTGCACCATTTGTAGGGTTTGCATTGTTATTAAGATCTTGAGACATGTTCACTTGAAAATTTTGACCTTGTTGTTGTGCCATTTGCTTCTTAGCTTGTGACCTAGTTTGAACGGGCATGTAAATGTGCTATGGGCGGATTATAAAGATGTCTTTGATGAATGATTTGATTTTGATTAAACAAGGTTGGATTTTGATTGGTTGAGATTGGATTTGATTGGATCAGATTTTGGTTAGATCAGATTTTGATTAGGTTTTGATTGGATAGATTGGATAGATTGGATTGGATTTCTATGATAAATTGGGTTGATTGAATGGATGTGATTGGATTGATTAGATAATTGGATAAGTGTGACTGATTTGATTGAATGATATATTTGAAGGATTGGATGGGTGTGATTAGATGATGAAAGATGTGGGGGACCCTAAATATAGTCAAAGGAAATTACCCTTAGTGACCTACTGTATTGATTGGTTAAGTGGATGATCACGGCACCGAATCCACCTCAAGATAGAAATGGATTGATTTGGGTCGAGGATGATAACTTACGACACCAAATTCACCTCATGATGGAAGTAAATTAATTTGGGTTGAAGTTAATGATTAATATGAAGGATAACAATCAAATTCAAGTGCTAAGGTCAATTTGGGTAACCACTTTTTAACACATGGTTAGGGTGATTTGATGATGAGTGGTGTTTATGAAATATGGGTTAGGTGATGCAAAGGGTAAAATTCTGGTGAATCAAGTTCACTAGGTGATAATATGGGCTTTCCAAATGGGTTACTAGAAAATTCAAAAGAGTGGATGGATTGAGAGAACAAATGTATGGATGCTTGGGATAACAAATGGAGATTTAGGATGGTTAAACAAGAGTTTTGGAGGCTAAAAGGAGGTTCATAATGATAAAATGAATGTTTAGAATGATCAGACGAAGGTCTTCAGAGGTTTAGAATGACAAAACGGAGGCTTGGGATGATTAGATAAAGGTTTGGAATGATTAAATGATGGTTTAGAGGCTAAATGGAGCTAAATGGGGTGATTTTGGTTGTTCAAGAGGGAAAATTCACCCCACTGTAGTAAACAGGAGGGCATAGTCACCCCTCTGTAGTAAAAAAAAGGGAAAATTTTCCCCTCTGTAGTGAAGAGGGACTTAGTTTTGATGAAAATGACTATGGAAAGGACTTAAAATGACAATAATAAGGCCAATTTGTCAAAAGGTTTACTGGTTTCTCTCAAGAAAGCACTTTCAAACAAGCACAATCCTATGATTAGTGTTAAGGGTATGGCCAATAAAGGTCTTAATCTAGGATGCACAAGGTGTCTAGGGAGTCCTCAATATACTCTCAGTACATGAGGCACAGTCGTGAACACCAACCTATCACAAGCATGAGTCAGGAACTCCAGCGAGATATTGGAGGGCTCAGACCAACTCTTCATGTCTATCTGGGTATCACCCTAGGTTCGACGCTCCGCCAATTACAACGCAACTAGATTGAGGTACAACTTTCACTCTTCCCCCTTTGTATACCCTATCGGTATGCATGGTTGGGATCATCTCTTGGGGTGATGAAATCCCCAAGCAGGTCCCATTAGAAAGAAGACACTAATCTTTCAACTACTCCCCAGGCTCACACGAAGTGCAAGGGGAAAGTGAAAATAAGCTAATGCCCCCTTTGGGGTAACACCAAAAAGATAGACACAACAAGCAATGAATATTACTTCCCCTAATTAAAATATGTTCTTAGATTAAGAAAAACAAGGATAGCTTTTCAAATATGAGCAAACGGATAGCCCTGCAAGAAAATGTTATTTGTTTTATCATGTGTTCTTCATCAATTACACAAGAATATGTTGCAAAATGTTAGCAAAAACACAAATATCCTTGCAAAAAACATTGTTAGGGGGTTAGGATATGAAAACAACAAAAAATGGGAGCAAAAATGAAGCTAAAATGGTCATTTTACCTCTCAAAATGTGCTTTTTTGGGGCATATTCGAATGTGATCCTAAATGTTAGTCTAGTTCTAACTATGCAAAATAACTAAAATGCAATGAGGAAAAACACAAAGGGACACTTCAAGATTAGCCTAAGGAATGATAAAGCAAAGAAACAAGATAAAATGAAGATTGTAATTTGCTTATACATTCTTTGCTGCTGAAACTCTTTGGTTGGCCCTTGATTTTGATTGCTTTGTGTGCTCCTTGGATGACTCTTGATGTGGCTAAATTCAAGATTAACCATGTGGTGGGGTACAAATACAAAATGGCTAAAATGAAGGGCTAGATGAGAGAATATGAGTGCACAAAATGACAGCATAAGGTTGCTCAAATGACTAAGTGTTGAAAATAACCTAGAGGAGGGGGTATTTATAGAGGAATTTGAATTTTCTAGAGAATTCAATGGTTGAGATTTATCCAACAAGGCCCAAATGAAGGGCTAAGGTGAGTTGAGGACTCACAAGCCCTCACATTTTGACATGTGGAATGTGAAGTGGCTAAGGGTGAGATGATGCGTAGATGATGTGGAAGGAGAGTACATGATGTGGAGGAAGGACAAGTAGCTTCCAAGTACCTTGGGGAGTGAGAAGACTTCCTCAAAAAGGAACTTCTTGTCCCCAAGTGAGAATGAAAGTGACATTTGAGAAATTTTGGAATTCCTCAAAAATCTCCATGGAAAAAGAGAAAGTGGTTGGAGAAATAAATGTGAATTAAAAATTCATATTTTTAGGACAATCTAATGGATAAAAGAGGGTCTCCAAATAGGTGGGAATTGGTCACATGTGGATGAGGTGACAAGTCCACTATTCTAGAAGTCTTGGAAAAATAAAATGTGAATTAAAAATTCACATGGGGAGAAGAGAGACCTAGGATGAATAAATGTGAATTAAAAATTCACATGGGAAAGAGGGTCAATGCCAAAAAAGGAAAATGAAAAGGTTGACTAAAAAGGGGTGCTAAAAGTGGCTAATGATTTTAATTAAGGTTGTCTAAATACTTGATTAAGATAATTAATGAGAGATTAGAAGCAAGTGGAAAATGTAGGAGGATGTGACATTAATCCTTGATTAAGAGGATGCACATCTTAATCATGAATTAATTAAATTAATCTAGATTAGAGGGGGGATTATGGAGGATGTGACAAGGAGAGAGAAAAGAAGAATTTTAAATTGATGTTAATTCAGAAAGATTAAAATGACTAAATTAAATAAATTGATGTATTTATTTAATTTAGAGAGGGAAAATGTGTAAGATAAAGTGTTTAATTGTTAAATTAAATACTTTAAGAACCTTAGGCGGGAAGTGTAATATTAATTAAATAAATTAATATTGACGGAATGGATGAATAAAGAGGTAAATTTGATCGTATGGGAGCGATCAAATTTGGATGTCTATAGTATGTATCAAAATTCTTTTTCTTTTTTTTGGATCAAGGACTCCAATATCTGGTGCACTCATATTTTTCAATTTTTATTTTGATAATCTTCTATTTTTCCACATGTGTAGAACAAAGAGCTTCATTGTCGGTGAAAAACCTATATTTAATAAAACTTAAAAAACAAATAGATAATAAAACCAAAACATATTAAAATTATATTCATTGGATAGCTTGTTCTTAGGGCTACTTGATAGTAGTTGGGTTTGTGAATTCTCCTCCATTTTTATTTTCAAATCGAGCTTCGAAGTGAAAAATTCTTGACAATTTTGGTGCCTTGGAGGGTGAAGGTGAAAAAAGGATGGTTTGATTGAACTACTGTTCGGTTGAACCAAAAAAATATGTTCAGTTGAACACGGGTTCGACTGAACTATGGTTTGAATGAACCACTTCGAAATATAATTAAAAATTTTATTTCATGGGGGTTTGGTTGAACATGCAAAATGGGTTCGGTCGAACCCGGGGACATGAATCAATTTTACCTTTTGTTTTTTTTCTCCCATTTGTTTTTTTTTTCTCCCATTTTATAATATTAATATAAATCTAAATTATATTCTTTTTATATTATAATATATAATATACTTATTATTACAATATATTATAATAATAATAATACATAATTATTATTAATTATATATTATTATTATAATATATTATAATATATAATTGTTATTATTATAATATTAAAAGTATATAATAAAAAGTATATAATATAAAAAGTATATAAATAAAAATTATATAATTAAAAACTATAATATAAAATGTATATAATTAAAAAAGTATATATATTAGAAATGACTGAAAAGCATTTTGCGATGAGTTTTGGATTGGGTAGTTTACTTGAGGGTAGGAACGATTCAAACAAAAGGTTTTTCTCTGAGATCTTGTCTAACAATATTGGAATGGAACAACCTTGTTTTTTTGCCCCTCAGCCAAGGTCTAATATGAACATGAACATCTATAGCTCTGTACCCAAGCTCTCCTTGACGTTGGTAGGTGTTCTCTTCAACCATAAATCATAAAAACATGGGTAGTGATGTGGAAATGCATATTAATTTGATTTTCTTAGGGGAATTTTGTTTGTTTATAGATATTTAAGTAAGTATATATTTATGATGGGTATTGTTAGATAGACAAGTAGCTTGAAAGGAAAAGGAGACATGTTTGGTAGCAGCAGTGGAGAGTCTCAGCTTGGGATCTACAGAGAGATGAAGAGTATGAGAGTAGGTCTAGCAATGACAACATGGAAGGGAATGGATCTAGTGATGAGTAGGAAGATAACCATCCAAAAAATAAGTGCTATCACATGCATACTCCTCAGCAAATTCAGGAGATGGAAGCGTATGCCCTTTTTCACTAAACAATTCAATACTTGTCATTCATTAAGAATTGTTGTTTCTAACTTTATTTCTATTTTGGGTTTGATACATGCTTTTCAAAGAGTGCCCTCACCTAGATGAGAAGCAAAGGAAACTTCTGAGTAAGCAATTGGGGCTTTCACCATACTAGATTAAGTTATGGTTCTAGAATCAGTGAACCTAGATGAAAGTATGTGGGGATTAAGAAAATGACCAAAAAATTGTAGTAATGTTGCAAAATTGATGAAATTTAGGGTTTCATTCTTTATTCCTTAAATTTTTGTAATCGTGGCTTTCCAAATCTTATATTTTTAGGCTCAATAGTAGTGTCATGAGAACTCTCTCCTCAAGCAAGATAACGAGAAGTTTCACTTGGAGAACATAGCAATTTAGGAAGCCACGAGAAATCTCATATGCACCAACTGCGGAGGACTTGCTGTTATTACAGAAGTGGGAGAGGGTACAAGGGTTTAGGGTTTAAGGGTTAAGGGTAAAGGGGAGAGAGGGAGAGGGGGTAGGAGGGAAAGACTTGAGAGAGGGAGAGGGGGTAGGAGGGAAAGACTTGAGAGAGAGAGAGGGGGGAGTGGGAGCTACATAAAGGGTATGGGTACAATGGTTTAGGGTTTAAGGGTTAAGGGTAGAGGGGAGAGAGGGAGAGACTTGAGAGAGAGAGAGAAAGGGGAGTGGGAGAGATAAAAAATTAGGGGGTACAAGGGTTAAGGGTGGAGGGGAGAGAGGGAGAGACTTGAGAGAGAGAGGGGGGAGTGGGAGAGAGATAAAGGGTAGAGGGTAGAAGGGTTTAGGGTTTAAGGGTTAAGGGTTAAGGGTAGAGGGGAGTTCGAGATAGAATTAGTGAGTGTGTGAGAGAGAGAGGGTTTAAGGGTTTAAGGCTTAAGGGTAGAGGGTAGAGGGGATCTAGAGATAGGAGTGAGTGACAGAGAGGGATACATAGAGTGGGTCTAGGAGGGAGAGACTTGAGAGAGAGAGGGGGGAGTGGGAGAGAGATAAAGGGTAGAGTGTAGAAGGGTTTAGGTTTTAAGGGTTAAGGGTTAAGGGTAGAGGGGAGCTCAAGATAGAATTAGTAAGTGAGTGAGAGAGAGAGGGTTTAAGGGTTTAAGGCTTAAGGGTAGAGGGTAGAGGGGATCTAGAGATAGGAGTGAGTGACAGAGAGGGATACAAAGAGTGGGTCTAGGGTGGAGATACTTGAGAGAGAGAGGGGGGAGTGGGAGAGAGATAAAGGGTAGAGTGTAGAAGGGTTTAGGTTTTAAGGGTTAAGGGTTAAGGGTAGAGGGGAGCTTGAGATAGAATTAGTGAGTGAGTGAGAGAGAGAGGGTTTAAGGGTTTAAGGCTTAAGGGTAGAGGGTAGAGGGGATCTAGAGATATGAGTGAGTGAGAGAGAGAGGGATATAGAGAGTGGGTCTAGGAGGGAGATAATTGAGAGAGAGAGGGGGGAGTGGGAGAGAGATAAAGGGTAGAGGGTAGAAGGGTTTAGGTTTTAAGGGTTAAGGGTTAAGGGTAGAGGGGAGCTCGAGATAGAATTAGTGAGTGAGTGAGAGAGAGAGGGTTTAAGGGTTAATGGTAGAGCGTAGAGGAGATCTAGAGATAGGAGTGAGTGAGAAAGAGGGATACATAGAGTGGTTCTAGGAGGGAGAGACTTGAGAGAGAGAGGGGGGAGTGGGAGAGAGATAAAGGGTAGAGGGTAGAAGGGTTTAGGTTTTAAGGGTTAAGGGTTAAGGGTAGAGGGGAGCTTGAGATAGAATTAGTGAGTGAGTGAGAGAGAGAGGGTTTAAGGGTTTAAAGCTTAAGGGTAGAAGGTAGAGGGGAACTTTCTATTTCCATTTGCAGTATTTTTTGTGACTTAAATTGATGGCAACTTTATTTTTTTATTTGCATTAATTTATGTTTTAAATATGTGTACAATAATTTTATAATTAGATAATACTTAATTTTGAAATTTACATAATTTCCCATGGAACAATTCGATGGAACAAATATAAGTTGTATATAATTGTATATAAGATTCTTGAACTTAAGAATTCCATGAAACAAATATAAGTTGTATATAATTGTAATTTAGGAAAAATGATTTTAAAAAACTTCACTAGGTTTGAAATAATTATTGAAAGCATATATATGGGTTTACATGCAAGCAAAAAAAGTGAGAGATGATGCTATCAAAGATTCTTGAACTTAAGAATTTTCCATGGAAAAAATATGTACATATAATTGTAATTTACACAAAATGATTTACAACTATGTACAAGTTACTATAAGTTCTCACTTGAACATGTATAGGGTTACAAGTGAACTTGAAAATCATGGATATAATCTAAGTTAAAGATTCTGGTTCAACCCACTCTTCAATAACATGCAGAATTTTTTGATGATCATCACTATCTAGTCTCCATTTTCTTCGGCCATGTGCATGTGGAACTGCATGAAGATGTAGGGCGGTAGCAATTATTAAGTGACTATATTGATATACCTTGTAATTAGGTTAATAGTCAACAAAATGAATCCCATGTTGAACAAATTTTACTTGTTTTAGATATGTCCCTTACACTACAACAAAACCTGCATGGTAAACTTGAACCTAAGGTAAGACATATGAATGTGTACAACATTTTCGTGCTCAAGGTTTGTACAATATATATTTAAATGTTTATAATGTAATGCGCACATGTGAACACAATGTATATATAATTTTAAATTCAAACTCACCTATGGGAAATGACATTCCATCACTTGTTTCAGGTTGTGTTAGCTTATTGCTCTCTTCTATGCAAGACAATAAATAATAGCTAACACCTTCAATATTTCTAGGCTTTTCTATGACTACAAAAACATCTCTTGTACACCAAATTTACACAAAAAAATCCTAAAAAATTAGAAATGTCTCTAAAGATCATTAACTAGATATATATAATATTTAAATTATTGAAAACTTATACATGTATAGGTTTTCTAACCAATCCTGAATTATTGTCATAATCAATTGAAATCAAAGGAATGTCTTCAAATCTTACTTCCTTGTTTTCATCATATGTTTTTGAAACAACTAGTGGCATCGTATCCCATTTACCAACATATCCAGTTCTTGGTTGTTACATGCATGATTAGAGTTTCTGTAATGCACTAAGTGAAAAAACAAGAGTAGTCCCTTATGTGTAATGTCCATCCATGGCGACTATTTGAACTCCTAACACAATGCAAAGATCTTTTTTTTTTCTACCCTCTTTCATCCATGCATCGATCTTCTGTCCACACCTAGATACATGTATAACAACAAAATTATGTGAAAAAACATGTATATATATATATATAAAATTTAAATTTAAATAAATTTAAATTTTTAAAAATGTAATTTATACATACCCGATATCTCCCAAAACACTCTATGTAGAATGTGTCGGTTTGTTCTCAAAGATGTGCCAACCACATTTGATGCAGAGTGTTTATTGCACCATTCAACAACATCATGTGCATTGTCTATACAATCTTCTGGATAACTCATTTGATGCTTTCTTAAAGCTCATTTGATGCAAGCTCCTTCTCCACCATGCTCACCCTTTCCATGCCCACTCTCAAAAAAACTCCAAACATGTGGTATTTTGTAGATTTTATGATATCTACAAAGTGCATAGAATGGCCGTGAAGATTTGAATTGTGTCACACATCCTGAAGTACCCTAAATCTACATGTAAGACCAACTTCAAATACTTATTAGAAAGGTTAGTCTAAACACACAAATCTGCAAATACCTCCATGAAATAAAATATCTATGCTAAAGAAATGCCACAAGTAAAAAAAACAACATCAAGAAGACATTTCAAAAGCAAGATAATCACCTATTCCATGTTGGATTGGTGTCACATGTGCTAGTGACCCTTTCCCAACCCTTGATCAATAGCTAAATGATGATGTATTGCAATGGAGATGAAGAACAAGATTATTTATCAAACCAAGAGAGTAACCTTGCATAAAATTGTGGATCCATGAATGAGAATGAAGGCCTTATTTTATAGATTTTCTTGATGAGAGATTGGCCAAGATGGTGAATGTGGGATTAAAGATCCTCCAATGATAAGATGACACTTGTCAAGTGGTGAGTGGTCAATGGTTGTGCAAGATTTGGGAAGAGTGCCCATGAGAGGGAGAATTTGAATTCAAATTTGTAATAAATTTTGAGAGGGGGACAAGAAAAACAACAATAAATGCAATGTTGGACTTGTCATGTTGAGGGAAAATGAGGGTTTTTAAATAAATCAATAAAATTGATTTACTTGTGCAAGTGGAGATATCTAGAGAATGCAAGTGGGATGGGATTAACATTTAATCAGGGTTAGATTAAATAGATGATGATTATGTGATTTAATGCTGATTAGGTGAGTTGACTTTTAAGACTTTGATAATTGATTTATTTGAATTAGAAAATGATGGAATATGATTTAGGATTTGATTTAAATGGATTTTTGATTTATTAAAAGGTTGATGATAATGTTTATTTGATTTTAAATAAATAACCTAGGAGATGAAATTACCTAATGAATGGATGAAAGTGCACCTGATTAATTGATGAATGGTCCTAATGCGACATCTAATTTGACTAAATCCGATCAAATGCATCATGTTAATTTTGCATGTCTACATTTTTCCCCTCTTTGAAGCAATGCACTTGTTGCGTTGGTTCAAAGAATAAACTTGTTGCGATCAAAATCAAAAAAATTATGATTTTTCAGATGCCCTAGTGGAAAGTACACTGGTACATTGCCCCCTCGAGAGATCGAGCAAAAAGATTTGATTTGAGGGTCGATCTCACGATAAAGAGGTACAAAATGGGTGGCTATGGACGATGATGCAAATGAGATGATTTTAAGATGCTTAGAATAACAAATCTATATTATCCTAAACAACTTAAATGGTGATATGATGCGAGATGGATGATGTGATTATGCAATGGATGATTTATGAGATGCTTAGACTAACAGATCTATATGATGATGATGCAAATGCAATGCATGTGAAATGATCGATGTTTCCTATTATGTATGATATGGATGATATGTGGTATGCTGAGACTAACAAATCTATATTATGATGATGATATGTTGTATGAGATGATATGCAAACTACTAATGGTTTGTGGATGCAAGATGAATGCATAATGGATGCATGATGGATGCATTGGCGATGC
>VDFB02168118.1:161959124-162011562 GCA_007258455.2 Sequoia sempervirens
TTGCATCTGGATACACTACTAGGTGGTGGACCATAGTATTTGGATCAAGTCCTGGCATATCAGCATAACTCCATGCAAAGTTTATTTGTCTTTCCCTTAGGAATGCTGCTAGGAGTTCTTGCTCTTCTGATAATAGTGATTCCGCATAGAATGTGATATGCGAGGTCTCCTCTGTTCCTAGGTTGACTGGGTTGCATTTTTTGGCCAAGACTGCTGACTTCTCTTAATGAATAGCTCTTAGGGGAAGATTGAATCCTTCATCCTCAGGTGCCTCAAAGAGGTTTTCACCATTGGATACGTCCTTTATTTTTACTATTTTGTTGTCAGAGAGTGCCACGGTGTGGTTTTCACTCAAGGACTTGGATACGATTCTTAGTTTCTCACTTTTTGCGACTAAAAGATTTAATCATTTCCCTGTAATAGGTATGTGTGTCCAACTCCATTATGTATCCTGCCTTGTGATCTCCATCTGGAATGTTATCCCTCAACCCCATGAATTCTGAGAGCGCCTCATCATTTTCAAATGTATCAAGAATTGGTGGTCCTCGTTGGTCATAGTCGATCAGTTGGGGGTAGACTAAGCGGATCTCATGATTTTGCGTATCTGGTTCAAAGGATATGGTACTAATCATACACAGAGTGGTATCTTCAAATAACCTAGGGAGATTGGATATGATATCTTCGTCATCACTACTAATATAGGGCTCAGTGATAAAGTTATGCATGTTTGTCCCTCTGGGTATTGGGGAATGCACTTGTACTAGGACTAGCTGAGGAGAAACATTAGCGGCCCTAACCGGAGGACTTCGGCCACATATAGTTATTCTCGGAGGGGTACATCCAAGACCAATATTTTTTATAGGTCATGTCTCAGGCATGATTGGTATTAAGAGCCCATTGTCATTTTTCCCCATTCTTTGGTTTCGGTCATGACCCATCGCAAGCATCATGTGTAGGCCTTTGCTCCTTTCATCTATTGGTAATTCAGGTGTCGGTCTTTCATCTCGGTACAACATGTGAGATGGATCTGCTTCAATAACCTCTCGGCCAAGGTCTCCCCAGCTTATGAATTCAGGATAATCCTCAGGATACGTTTGTGATGTGGAAGCTTGATTTTCTTGTGGGCATCCTCGTGATCTAGGAGATTGTGGTAACTCTCCTATCACAAAAGCATTGTTAGGGAGCCTATAACTTCCACAACCATCCTCCTGGATGATGAGCTTGATATTGGATATGGTGGGAATGGCAGGTGTCTCCATCACAGAAGTGGACGTAAGAGTGGCGGGATCGATGTATGATGTGGATGGCCCTCATCATTTTTCAACACTTGGGGGATTTTGTAATATTTGGCTTCAAGGTTCTTGCAGTATGAAAACGGCTTAGGATCTCCATGGACAGTGACCTCTTGTCCATTATGTGTAAATTTTACACATTGGAGGAAGGTTGATGCTACGGATTTCATTGCATGGATCCATGGGCATCCCAGAAGAATGTTGTATGGTAAGTCGAGGTCTAGGACTTGACAGGTGGTTTCCATGAGCATTGGCCCTACTTGAATAGGGAGTTTTATTGTGCCTTGAGACACTCTTTCTTGATCATCGTATGCTCTAATTGTGATGCCTTTACCTTTGTCAATGGTATCCTCTGATATTTTCAATTGTTTGATTAGGCTGAGAGAGCAGATGTTCAAACCTGCACCCCCATCCACCAGGACCCTTTTGATTTTTCTTTTTTTTACAATGACCTCCAAGTGAAGTGCGCAATTGTGAGATGGTTGGGCGGGAAAATCTTGGTCAGAAAATGTAAGGAGGTTAGGCGATATGATGTTTCCGACCATAGCTTGGAATTTCTCCGCATCAAGATCTGTAGGGACGGTGGATGAGGCTAATGATTCTTCAAGGATCTTTTAATGGGCCGATGATATTTTTAACAACTCCATGATGGAGATGTGTGCTAGTGTTCTTTTGACTTGGTCTATGACATTGTAGCTATACATAACGACTCTTGATGAAGGGACTCTATGAGGTTGGGATGATCTTGCAATGGTGACTTTACTACCTCTTGTGGTGACTCCACAATCTTCAGCATGGGCGCCCTTGATGGTGATGACCATGCAGTTTTCATTGAGGTTGGCAACAACTGTTTCGTATACATGATTTACACTGCCCTTTCCTTTGTCCTTGTTATTCCCTTTGTTGCCATGATTCGGCATCAGATTCATGTAGATTTTAAGGTCCTGATTCCCTGTAGGTGGTTCCACGTTTATGATTCTTTTTTCGATGAGATCTTGTATGATGTTCTTGAGTCTCATGCAATTGTTTGTGGTGTGGCCTTTGATTTTGTGGAACTCACATAGTTTATTTTCATTGTACCAAGGAGGTTTGACATTAGGTTCTTGATAATTCTCAAATATAGGAGCTTGGATGAGTTTTTCATCGATCAACTTTTTCATGATGTCCTCAAGTGGTTCTCCCAAAGTAGTGTATTTTCGTTTGGGATAAGTCTTGCATTGAGGTGGTCCTCTTTGGTCATTGACATTATTGATGGTGGTTTTATTGGGTTGGTATGTTGTGTGATGAGTGTTTTGGCGTTGATTTTGGATTTGTGGTGTGGGTGTATTTTGGCGTGGACCATTAATGACCACCTTGGCTTCTACAACACCATCATTAGTGACATTTTTGTTTCTCACCCATGTGCAATGTTTATCATTGTAGTTTGATGATGGGCAATTATTTTGTGGTTCGTGATATGATGTTGATTCGATGGGTTGAGTCACAAGGGCTCTTTCGATGGTAAGCGCCTTGGAGATCAATTGATCATATGTGGTGATACCTTGAACTTTGAGATGGAATGATAGGCGACTTTCAAGGTTGGCTATGATTGTGCAGACTTGTTATTCTTTTGGCATGGTCCACTTGCTCCGATTGGCCTTGGATCGCCATCATTGAAGGAATGAAGTGAAAGATTCATTCTTTCCTTGTTTCAGGGCGTATAGTTCTTCGAGACTAACATCCATTGTAATGTTACATGCATAATTCTTAATGAATGCATCTCTAATTTCTTCGAATGTCCTAATGCCTGAAGGTAAGCGAGAGAACCATTCTATAGCATTGCCTGCTAAGTTCCTAGGGAATAGCTGCATCAGATAAGTATCGTCATATGCAACCTCCATACAATGAACCTGGAATTCCCTGATGTGATCTTCAGGGTTTCTCATCCCTCGATATTTGTCAAATTTAGGGATTTCAAATCCCTTAGGGAATGGTTTCATGTCTAGGCTCCTATCAAATGGATAGGGACACAAGTTGCTTTGCATTTTGGTTGTTCGCCCTGATTGAAGATCGAGGAATTGTTGCGAGAGAAACTTGAGTTGTGTCGTCATATCATTCTGAGGATCAGGGGGTGGGATGAATGTGTTTTGGGGTGTTGCAATCGTGTTTTGGATGGATGGGTTGGTTGGTGCATTGTTCAAAGGTATCGGTATGTTGTGGCGGGCAAAGTAGGCTTCTACCTGCTTTTGGATGAACAATTCTTGTTGTTGCTCTTGTTGTTGTTGCACTAGGATTTTTGCTTGTTGTTGTACTTGTTGCTATTCTAACAATGCTTGTTGTTCTGCTTGCTGATGCGCTTGTTGCTGTTCTACAAATGCTTGTTGTTCTGCTTATTCTTGTCTCTAATAACGCTTGTTGTTAATACACTTGGTCAGGCTTTCTATCTTGGTATTGTTTAGTGTTTGCTTATACGCCAGAATTAAATCGCCAGAAGGGTTGCGCTTGTGCTTGTGCTTGTTGTGCTTTATACTTTGAGCTGTGCCATTGCTGCTGCAATAATAGTTGTGCTTGATTTACCTTTCAGGCTTGGTAAATGTTTGGCAGCCGAGCAAATTTTGTTGTTGCTGATGTTGTTGTAATAATGCTTGAGCTTGTTGTGCTTGTTGTGCTTGTAATGCAGCTTGTGCAGTTTTGGCAGCTTGCGCAGCTTGAGCGGCTTGTTGCACAGCTTTTTGTTTCTACACTTGTTGGTGTCCTCTTTGAAAAGTGGCTTGTAATGTTGCGTTGAACTGGTTTAATGTGGTGAATGTTGGTGGTGGTGGAGGTGGTAGATGATGATGTTGTGTTGATTATTTGGTTGGTGGATGGTGTTGTCATGTTGATTACATGATTGGTGGATGGTGTTGTTGATGTGATAAGTGGCGTCGTTGATGTGATTGGCCCTTGAGAGACCATGCTTTGCAATGTTGTGGGGGTGTTTGATGATGTTTCCATTGCTTGTGTGTTTGTTGTTTGTTGTTGTGATGTCAACAATAAGTTTTGAGCATTTGGCAAAATGTTTTGATTCATGGTTGGGATAGCAGTTTGATTGATACTTGGTAGGGGAGGCAACCCCAAGCCAAGGAGTGATGTGGATGATAATGGTAGTGGTGGGATAGGTGGAAATGTGAGGGGGGTGAATCCTTGCGAAAGTGTTGTGGTATTGAATATGCCCCCTTATCCGAACATATCCCCTTCTTCTTGTGGATTTGTGAGAAGAGGTGTTTGTGGTGCTCCGTGAAAAGATGTTGATGATGGGTCATAATGTAAAGTGAGAGGAACATTTTGGTGTAATGGATTATGGGGGATGTTTTGTTCCAAGGTGGTGTTTGCATCCAAGTTTTGGTTATTCACAAGGGGATGTGATTGAAGTGCATTGAGGAATGTGTTTCCCTTGTTAACATTGGGTTGAGTTGGAGCAAATGATGTTGTGAGTTGTGGGATGTTTTGTGTGATGTTTTGAGATGGAGGTGTAGATGAAATGGGGATGGTGGATGAGATTGGTGGGAAAGATGTCTCCACTATAGTGCTCACATCAAAATCCGAAGGAAACTTGGTCCCTTGTTTTGCTAGTTCAAGCATGTACAACGAAGGGTTAAGTCTCATCATGATGTTAATGATTCTATGGTTGTCCAGATTTTGGAGCATTTCAGCTATTTGTTCGTGAGACATTCCAAAGGTATGATCCTCTCCATGGGTTTCCTCTTGTGGGTTTTGCAATGATGTTGGAAGGCTAATTGTGAGATTTCCATCCCCAATGGGATTCATTTTAGGAGTGGTTTGGCTAAGATCACTTGAAGCGGGTGTTTCTTTGTTGGCTTCCATACTCTTCTTGTATTGAGATCTTGTTTGAACCATAAAACAAGGATCAATCTTCAAGAATATGGGAGATGAATCTCTTGATTCCTTGGATTAATCTCTATTTTATGTTCCAAAGTGAAAGTTTTAGGATGCTTTTTAGGATCAAATGTGATGGTGATGTTTAAAGATGGATGTTATGGATGTTTATGGGTGTTATTTTTGGATTTTGATAAATCTTGAATGAAATGCTAGGACTTTGGATTTTTGATTGGTTTGATTTTTGGATTTTGAGATTTTGTCCTTGATCTTGATTTGGATTTTGATTTTTATTTTGAACAAAAAGACCCTAAGATGTTTGATAATGATCTAAAGGATAGTTGTGTTCAAAGGATGATGATTTTGGATATGCGTATGAGAAGGATGCATCTACCCACACCTACCCAAACAAGATGATTGTCTCCCACTAAGTATATGGAGAAGGATTCATCTACATACACTGCTTTCAGACAAGATGATTTGGATGACTTTGACTAAGGATATGCAAAAGGATGCATTTACACATTCCTAGCCAAAGGTGTTTTGATAAATGTTTTCATGACTTGGTCTCAATGATTTTGGTGTTTGCTGATTTTGTCATAAAGCCTAGCACTTCAAGGTATATTTCGTTTTTCTAAAAGATGATTTGTGAGATGATGTTTGATGTTTTGGAAAGATGGGATGAAAGAGGTTTGATTTGTTTTGGATCTCAGTGAACCTAAAAAGACACTTTGTGTTTTCCTAGACCTAGGTATTGAAGAGCATGCATATGCTTCCTAAAGACCTTTGTAACCAAGGAATGATTTGAACATTTTGGATTTCCAATC
Organism: Sequoia sempervirens; assembly: GCA_007258455.2. NCBI lineage: Eukaryota > Viridiplantae > Streptophyta > Pinopsida > Cupressales > Cupressaceae > Sequoia > Sequoia sempervirens. The sequence continues at coordinate 161,965,099 of VDFB02168118.1, forward strand.
AATGATTTGTGCTTTTGGGATTTAGAGTCTTCAACTCACATGAAAGTTCATTTTGATTATCTTTGCTTAATGTCTTTATTTTACCAAAAAAACTCTCTTTGATTAAAGTTTCAAACTAAGATGTCCAATGTCTTAATTTCTTTAAACCCCACAAGATATTTTATGTGGAAATTCAATGAACTTAAGGCAAGGGTTTTCCTATTATTTACTCAAGAAGACAAATTGAGGTATAATCCAATGCTTAGGAACCTCTAAGGAGGTGAATCCCAATCGAAAGCAATAGCATATGGATTGAATCAATGATATTTATCTTCAAGAGGGTTTGAAATTTTGAGAATCATGCTGAATGTTTGTTTGCAAAATGTTTTCAAATACAACACTGTGTTTTCAAATGAAGAACAAGTACAAGCCCTATCGATGTGTAAGACAATATTTGTTGGATTCACACTTGGACAAGTCCAGCTATGCTTATCTCTAGCAGATGGTTAGATGCTTGACCCCACTGGCTCCCCTCTACGACACTTACTTATACGGGGTAGCCAAGCATCAACACTCATGAAACTCCCATGGTATGCTTTCCATCTCTACTAGAAGACCATAAAAATGTGGGGTGGCTTCAGAATGACCGTTCTTGCACCAACAAATAGATTAAGGATTTTGGAAAATTCTATAATAAGGTTCTAGTAAGACTCTCTGCCATGGAGATTGACTCCATACGGCAAGAGTCCCTTCGATCCATCTTATTCGAGCCAACCACGCTATAATGGTAAGCTAACCAATACTCCACATTTATATCCCGCTGGAAATACTCTTGGCTTTGGGGAGAGGTGTTAATGGCTGAGTCGCTCCCTTTGGGTGAGTACTTTTTCCCCAAGGCAGGCCCTCTAAGATAAACAAAAGCAAGCAAAGACACAATCTGTAACTTGATCAATCTTTGATGGCACAAAGAAAGAGAATGTACGTGAAAATTCCCTACTCACACTCACACAAGATGTTCAATTTTTTAAGCCCAAATCAAAGTGTTTCAAAGCAATAAAATGCATTTTGAGTGTTTCTCTTGCACCCTAGATGACACGAAGCGCAAGGGGAGAGGATACACACTCAAAAGACAAAATCACACAATTCAAGCACTTGTTCATTTTATAGCCTTCAAAGCAATTGTGAGTTCGTTTTAAGAACCAAAATGAAGTGTGAGTTTTTGATTGTTCAATTCTTAACCTCAAACAAAATCTAGTGAGTTTTTCCTAAGATTCATTTTAAGCCCTTTGTAATGAAAAATCAAATTGTTCTTTTTAGACCCAAATGAAAATTAGTGTTCTAAAATGAAAAGATAAACAATTTCATGAAGTAGTGTTGATCAAACACTTAAAGAGTTTAAAAACACTTTGAGTTTTCAAAAGAAAAATTTCCCCTCCTTTCGTTTTCGTTTGCTAGCCTTCTCCTTCGCTTTCTACCTTTTCCTTTCGCTTTTCCTTTGTACCTTTGTGCCTTTGTTGTTCGTTTGATTCCGATCTTTGACTTTGATATCAATCTTCACCTATAAAAGTAAAAAAAGACAAAAATTAGATTTTCTTGAATATCACAACTATGTTTAAGATCAAAAGTACGCCAATATTTTTACAAAGATAAATTTCATTTTTCAAAAAAAAGTTTTGTAAAATAATGGTTACAATGTTAAAAAAAAATAAAAATCATACTCTAAGCAATTCCAAGTTTTCAATCAATATTCAAATATTCAACATTGGCCAATAGCTAGCTATTCATTGATTGACTCCAAAACAAAAAAAAAAGTGGTTAATTGATTACAGAAGGACTGATATGCATTAATTTATCTTCAACAGGAAGACTCTCCTTCCAAGCTCGATTTGACAGATTGGAAAGCACATGGAATGGCGATCAAACTAGTGCATCACTTTTTTATTCAGCTTGATACGTATGTGATATCTTGATTTAGGGGTGCATGGACCTTCATTGTCACTAGGCACATTGGTTGCAGTAAATGTTATACCAATTAAAAAGATCTTTTCACAGCTGTAACGTAGAACTCAAGTCACTTTTGAATAACTTTGTTTGACAGGAAATATGAACTCAAGAATCTTAAAAGAAATGCCCAACAACCTTCGACCAACATACTACCTTTGCCAGCGTCCTTTCTACTCATCTCATAAATGTAATTTCAAAATCCCCTCAAGACAGATATGCATACCACAAAGAGTAGGTAGAATTTTAGTTAGGTCATTGAATTTAGATTACTTTAGTTGAATTTGTATCCCTGTCAGTACGATATATTGTCTATCTTGAAAGAAAGAACATCTATCAATCAAATCATTTTCAAATGCATTTAAAGATAATATCTAGCAATTTGCTATTCAGCAGAAAATGACATGAGTACGATACAAATTCAAGCGAGTATTTCTTACTGTTTCCTATCTTCTACTAGAGAGAGATTTAATTATATTCAAATGGAGTATAATACAAACTGGATACTACCCCCAATAATTTGACTCCTGTTGCATAGGAAACACACATTTAATACCAACTAGCCTCAGCATATACTTTAATGCTTGATAATAAAAGAACAGATTTCCTGATAGCGCAGTAGACATGGGATCAGGAATGCTGGCAGCGTACTCTTCAAAGCGAATGGATGGAATGAGACAGTAAATTCGATAGCTTTCATTCGATTAGTTCATGACGCCTTAATAGAAATGAAGAACTATTGGCAGCACTAGTCTCATAAAGATGTCTACAGAAGATTTTTAAGGAGAACATTCTATGAGATGTATATAATCTGCAACTTGTTAGACCATAAAGAAATAGTTAGAACATTTCAAGCTATAATATTTACAAGAAAGCTGTAATATTTACGCATTTTACCACTTCACCTCTCCCTTCTGAAATCTTTAAAAGACTGTGACATTTCGCCTCTTCAAAAAAAATCTTTGAGAGGCACCCACACAAATAAAATGACACAAGTAGAGATCTGTTATTCGATTGCCAATAATAGCTGTAGGAACAACGCCTTGGACAGAGATCAACAAATCATTTTAAGAAGTAAACTGTTCAGTTGTATATGAAGCTACTGCTTAATGCACAGTGATAGTGTGATTAGATAGTAAACCTTACAATAATGATTTATTATTTATTGATTTGTGACTTCAAGAGCAGATTTGAATGAAAATAATGTCACAGTTAGGACAATAAACAACAACATTAATCAATCTCAAAATGAAAACAGAGATGCAAGAAAACTTTAGATATGCAGATACGTATAGAAAACTACCAGTGGTGCAGCACATCAAGATGTCACATAGATATTGATTATCTAAGGACAAATAATGTTTAGTTCAATACATCCCCCCATATAAACGAGCAAGAAACCATAAATGGCAGATTGCTAAGATTACCAAACATCACATAAATAAGAACACAGTGATAGAATTTCCCATGGTAGGAAAATTTTAACAGCAAGATTGTGAAAAATTTTCTTTTTAAACTAGCCCTCCTTCTAGCACCAAATGAAGTACCCTAAATCTGCATGTAAGACCAACTTCAAATACTTATTAGAAAGGTTAGTCTAAACACACAAATCTGCAAATACCTCCATGAAATAAAATATCTATGCTAAAGAAATGCCACAAGTAACAAAAACAACATCAAGAAGACATTTCAAAAGCAAGATAATCACCTATTCCATGTTGGATTGGTGTAGCATGTGCTAGTGACCCTTTCCCAACCCTTGATGAATAGCTAAATGATGATGTATTGCAATGGAGATGAAGAACAAGATTATTTATCAAACCAAGAGAGTAACCTTGCATAAAATTGTGGATCCATGAATGAGAATGAAGGCCTTATTTTATAGATTTTCTTGATGAGAGATTGGCCAAGATGGTGAATGTGGGATTAAAGATCCTCCAATGAGAAGATGACACTTGTCAAGTGGTGAGTGGTCAATGGTTGTGCAAGATTTGGGAAGAGTGCCCACAAGAGGGAGAATTTGAATTCAAATTTGCAATAAATTTTGAGAGGGGGACAAGAAAAACAACAATAAATGCAATGTTGGACTTGTCATTTTGAGGGAAAATGAGGGTTTTTAAATAAATCAATAAAATTGATTTACTTGTGCAAGTGGAGATATCTAGAGAATGCAAGTGGGATGGGATTAACATTTAATCAGGATTAGATTAAATAGATGATGATTATGCTGATTTAATGTTGATTAGGTGAGTTGACTTTTAAGACTTTGATAATTGATTTATTTGAATTAGAAAATGATGGAATATGATTTAGGATTTGATTTAAATGGATTTTTGATTTATTAAAAGGTTGATGATAATGTTTATTTGATTTTAAATAAATAACCTAGGAGATGAAATTACCTAATGAATGGATGAAAGTGCACCGATTAATTGATGAATGGTCCTAATGCAACATCTAATTTGACTGAATCTGATCAAATGCATCATGTTAATTTTGCATGTCTACACATCCATCTGAGCATACAAAATGATTTTCAAATTTTACACCCACGCTTCTCAAATTCTCAAATTTTTTTTAAAGCGATGATGTACAAAAAGCATGTCATGCTCTTTATCATCACTAATATAAAAGTGATATTCTTTCTTAATAGTTCATTCTTCATCTGTACTCTCAAAACCATCCAATTTTGATTGTGCATGTTGATAACACATGTGAACCATAATAGTGATCTTCTTTGAAAAGTAATACTCTGATTGAATCTCCTTTTGATGTACAAATGAGTAATTTTTTGCAAAGTTGACTACTGATAGAACTGTTCCAAGTGGGAAAGTATCTCTCAATTTTTGGAATTGCCACTTAGCAAAAAGGAATGATGTATGTATGGTCGTATCAATTTTTGAAAATCTTCCATAAATTTTCCAATGGGAATCTCCTCTTCTACATAGTTCAACCTTGTGGATTCTTTCCCAAAATTTGTTTGCAACTTTACATACTTGTACCTATGTGAGTAAAATATGTGAATAAGTAATAAACCACACAATCAATGAAACATTACATTAGAGAATTCAAATAAAAATCTAATCAAATAGAAACAAATAAACTCTCTAAAAATAGTACTTACCTCTTGCAATTTATTATCTTTTTTAGGTCAGTATCCTCATTTCTTGAAGGAAATTTAGCCAAATTTCCACATGTCTCACAAATTCCTTTTATGCAATTTATTTGAGGTCCATTTTCATGATCACATAATATAGCCTTTATGAACAAACTTTCCTATTTAGGAGGTGCATTTTGAAAACCACAACTTTCTTCTCTCATCTTTTGAAACACCTGATAGTAGAGATCAAATTCAATATGATAATGACAACAAAAAGTTTCAAAAATCTTGTTTATCTTCACATAATATGGCTTTAACCTTTCAAACATTGTTTTCCCAATCTTTATATGAGGATATGTATTACAAAAATTCATATACATCTCAAATTGTGTTATGTCTAGCCAATGCTTGATATGGTTTTCATAAATACTAGGCCCAATCATGTGTCTCATAACATCTCTAGTATTTGATGATGGACGAGTCTAATCATGCCAAAAACTTGAGATCAAGTTCCTAACAACATCTTCAATCCTGTCAAAATGGGGAGCTCTACACATAATTGCCTAATTTCCTTATGAACTCTCATCCAAAAACTTTCTCTTTTTCTCATATTTTATTAATGTGGTTCTAATATAACCAATTTCAACCCGAAGAGATGCAGACATTTTCTTTTTCTTGCTATATCTTGATGTACAATAGATGTCAACATCACCCTTCTTGTAGTGGCCTTATCCATTGATCAAGATCCTTTCCCAATGGAATCTAAACCCTTTTTAACATTTTGAGCAATATCCTTTTGTAATCCCATGTGTTTCTTCTTATTTGATGCCAAATGCACACCCAACAATTGTAATGAATCTTTCAACTCATTAAGAAGAAGTAAATGTGATAAAAATAAGGTTTTTCAAGTGTATCAAGATGATTGAAATTCTCATTGATTATTCCATTTATAGATTTAGTCATTGACCTCTTTCTCTTATTATAAGGCTAGTTGGCATAACATTTCAGTTTCTCCATATCCATTTCAAGTAAATGATCTAAATTTCTATAAGAAATTTATTTCATCACCTTTTCAACTAGTTTTATATGCTCATGCATACTAGTAGAAGGCAATGATCCTAATCCCTCTCCAACATTCATTGTTTGACCTTGGGCCTCCTCCCTATCTTCAAGGTCCATGTGTTCTTTAGCAAATTCATTTGATCCAATATCTAGATTTGGCTCAACTTCAACATGAGAACTTCTTTCTTGTTGATCCCTTTCTACATGTCACAAAATATTTTGCAAAGAAAGTGAGAGATGATTCTATATAAGTGAAGTTTATGTATGCAAGCAAACAAAGTGATATAAGACATGATGCTATAAGTGAGAGAAGTTTCAGCTAGTTTTATATGCTCCTCCATACCAGTAGAAGGAAGTGATCCTGACCCCTCTCCAACAAGCATTGTTTAAACTTGGGTCTCCTCCCTAACTTCAAGGTCCATGTCTATGAAAGATGACTATTTTTTAGTATTAAAGTTTCCAAGTTAAATCTAACATGGTTTTCATAATTGGAAATATATTTATAAGAAAAAAAAATTGAGGTGTTAATAAAAGTCCTAAACAAACACTTGAGAGATATAGAGGGAGAAGAAACAAGCATGCACCTTGTTTCTTTCTATGATAATTTCCCAAGTTTTGTTCACACCTCTTTTGTTCTTCTTTTTCTGACAATTTTCATTGAGACACATTCTTTCTTTTTCTTTGTTGTCCCATTTTCTTCTTCAAGTTAAAGATGACTCAAAACAATCCTCTACCAACTTAGTTAAATTCTCCTCCAAATTTTTCCTTGATTGATAAAAATGAAAAGTTGTCTTTTCTAATATTTTCCTCCTTGATAAATGTGCAAAAACCTCTTCTCCAGAATCTACGCTCCAAGTGATATAAATGTGAATTAATCTTGCAATTTGATATGGAATAATGGAAAATAAGCTTGTATTTATATGCATATGGGAAAAAATTTATTCTAGTGTATGGAATAACTAGATCCTAGTTTAAATGAATCAAGTGGTAATCAAACAAGTTATTTCATTGTGGAGTTTGTTGTTATTTAATGTATAGATATGCAACATATCTAGTAATTTTAGAATTTTGTTACTTGTCAAAAAGATAATAGAGGTATAATTTGAATTGAATTTTCTTAATGTTTCAAAGAATAAAATTTTCCTATAATTTAATAATGGTGTAGATTAAGAGATTGTTTTTGAAATAATTTAACATAAAATTTTATAACTTAGAGGGAAAGTGTTTGAAGGATGGTATATAATTATAAAAGGAATGTTCCTACCTCTTCTTTATAATTATATTTTGTTCTCAACTCCTCAATGGTTCATGTTGCTTAAGTCATTTTAAAAAAATAGGAGTTTTGTGTACCACAAAGTGATGCACTTTATTTGTTCTTACTTTCTATCAAGATTTTAATTTCATCATTTTTATCAAATCTTAAAACCAGAACATGTGAATTAATAAATAGCCTTGTAAATACACTCATTTATAAAATATGATTAGTCTAATTGAGCTTGGGAGTCATTTATTTTATAATTTTTGACTGCTTACTATAAAATTCAATGGTTGTGCATGCAAAATATTTATTGTGATCAACATGAATGAACTTAATTATAAAGTGGCATTCATTTCCTAAAATTCTACTAGAGATCAAATGTATATCATATAAGGAAATGTAAGTTCTAAGAGATCATCAAATAAGCAAATGTATGTATATTGAATATAAGCAAATGTATACATATATTGAATATAAACATGTAAACATATAAGCAAACAAATACATACATGTAAATAGATTCAATCTATAAACATGTAACATGTTATAAGAAAAGAGCCAAATGTATGTATATCATATAAGAAAATGTAAGTTAGAGATCATCACATGTCAAATACTAAAGATCGTCATATAAGAAAATACATGTAGTAAAGTTCTCAAATCTAGTGTAGGGCCTAATATGAATGTCGAGTCCTAGTCGAACGACCATCTGAATGAGAATGGTCCTTCTTTGATGGATGTGTTGAGCCCTACAAATAAAATTGTGTAAAAAATGTGTTAAATACATATAATTTATATTAAATAAATTTTATGAAAGTTATTTTTAAGAATGTACTTGTATATTTTTAAATATCTATCTAGATCTATGCATACATATGCATGCACATATACATGTGTATATATAAAAATTTAAAACTCACATGCCCACTGGCAACAAATTCATCCATAGAGTCACGTCGATATACATGATTTGGAGGAACAAGGATAGGAGTGACATGAGGTATGCCCACCTACAATATATATACATATATATCAATACATGAATATCTACTTAAAACTAAAATTTAAAAATAATTAAAAAGGAATTGAAACATGCACATGGACACATACATGCACATCATCTGATATCGGATGACTTGAGTCCTTTGTAATTGGCCACATCCACCATATCAACTATACGGTCAAGCAATGAACCAACATCTACATCCATCTAATCTATCCCAATTCATTCCATAAATGATGAGTGAAGAGGGTTGTGTAGGTGAGATGGCATCGATGATGATGAACCAAAACCAATCAACATCTTAGTAAAACCCATAGTCCGTGAAACTACTGAGTGATCTATAGGTGGATCCTAATGTGCTCTAGTGTTGGGATGAGAGTGATGGGATCCTAGAAGTGAATGACCTCTGCATCCCAAACGATCTCTAACATGCTCTACACCGATCACATAGTCTGATGCAATGAAGGAAAATTCCTCCAAGAGGTCCTTAGCCAAACAATGTAGAGTCATACTTACCATATCTCTTGTAAGTGCGTCAAGCTTTGTGGGAGTAGGGATGCATGTCGCTGTATAAGGATCCATGGTGGTCCACTATCCTAAAAATGGCATGGATCGAGAACATCTAGACATCAAATACTAACCTACACGATCAGTAGATATCCTAGTGGGTAGCAACTTCTGAAAATATCTCACCTATAAGTGTACAGGTACTTCCTTTTGGGAAGCTTAATGACAACCTCATGTCGACTATGGGGCTGAAGTTGGGGTGAGGAGCAAGATGCCTCTCACCAACCAATACCCTAAACACTAGGGCTGGTCTATCTGCTTGATGATAGATGGGCCTATCAACAATCCTCCCACGCCCCTGACCAACATATGGTGGAATGTCCAGGTAGTTGACTTTGAGGCCAAAATGGACTCAACGCCTGTTGCTAAAACAGGAAATACAATTTGGTCATTGTTTGGGTATTGTATGTGATGCAAAAAGAAATCATGGGCAGATCAAAGATGTTGCGGTTGAAGCACGCATCTAGTGGAAATCCCCTAACCTTACGCACATTTTGGTAAAAATGAAACACGGAAGTGTTTTTACCATTTCTTTGGTCACATTATCATGTATTTGTTTAAAGGGAATGTCACCATGCTGTACAGCACCCTCATCTGCGAGGAAAGAATGGCAGCTTCACTCTATCTTTGGAATGTACTTTAGTCCCTCTCAGAACCATCCTTTTTAGTTTTCTGAACTATGCGTATTGACATGCATGGTTCAATATATATCCTTAGGTTTTCACCCTGTGCTTATGAATCTCTTGATTTGTTAATCTCATTAGTGGTATTTGCAAACAAATTTTCTAGAGGTGGAACATCTTCATTTTCCATGTTATATATATATATGTACACCTAAAAGAGAAATGAGACCTTGGTAAATAATATACCTAGATATAGGGAATAGATTTATCTAAGACAATTCTAATAATTCATCTACTCATCAATAATATTTTCATACCCATTAACAAAAAACATTCAACATCTATATAATTTTTAATAATCAAAACATTCAAATTACTAGATTGCACACAAAACATAATCTAAAACAATTCTAAATTTTAAATTTACAAGTGTGCCCTCTAGTACAAAATGTGCCATTAAAGACTTTAAAAATATTGATAAAGGTTGCATCTAAGATTTATTTCCTACAACTAGTAATAAAGGGAAATCATCATTACTTAACATTGGTGGTCATGTAAAATGAATTTAGTCATTATTGAAGGTGAAAATAAGAGAAGAAAATGAGAGATATGATATAGAAGCGTAGAAATATAGTTTCACAAAATTATTGGAAACCCAATAGTTTAATAAGGGAGGAAACCAAAAATTAGAAATAAAACTTCCCCTCCTTATCCATAAAGAGATTTGTTGGAGGAAGGGACCTTACATAATGTTTATCGTAAAGAAGTTGCACCTTTATTGTCACAAAGAGCATCATGGAACCATAGGTTTCTTATAGTACATAAAACCTAGTTGAAGATTTAACCCTAGTACAAAGAAAGAAATAATGAAAAGAATAGGAGAAAATAGCAGGTTTTAATCTTTGTACATATTTTTTCTATTATCCTCAAGATGTTTATAAGATAATATAAAATCCTCCATATGAAAATATGGTTATATTTAGTCATTTAGATAATATTTAATAAATATTTTATTGCTCTTATTTTTATAAATTTATTGGATATTATAACTTAAAATAAATCAACTCTTATATTTTTTAAAATTTAAAAGTTGCCTATACAATTTCCACAACTATATATAACATGGACTAGCTTTGTATAATGATGCACAATGATCAATCCTTGATGTTCCAAATCATTGATGAAAGATGGAATGATTCACATAATTGGTTGTAGATCCAAGTATCCCAAAAGAGGAACGAAATGAAGGCTTTATATTTTTATTAATAGACTATATTAAGTGTTACCATGGTTAATTATGAATTTTAATAGTTTAAATGTAAAAGGTAAAGAATCTCAAGTAGCAAGAGAGCTATTGATTGTATGTTTAGAAGATCCTATGAGTCTATTGATTATATTATTTTACAAGAAGTAAAATTGACCTAACATGTAACCATAATTGAGCACTTTAATTTGTTTAGAAGGATGCTTTTATTTGGAAGCTAGTCATTAGAATGATAGATATGATATGCAATTTGATTGATTTAAGTATATACGATAGATTATGCGATTGACTCTAGTGTTTACCCATGTTATAAATTATTTTAAGTTATTTATAAAATTAAGGGCTTAAGGTTGACATTATTTGTCTTTATGCATTAGATGATTTCCAAACACAACTTTTGTTTAAAATACCTTGGTCCCTATGAATGAAATTAAAAATTTCCTAGTAAAGACCATCAAGGAAGGTCTTAGTGCCATATGTGGCTTCCTTTGCCTATTATATAAAATTCAACTAAAATAGCTTTTAAGAAATAGTTCCACAAAATTAGAGGGGTCCAACCATGTTTTCAATTAATTTAAAACTATTATTTTAGGATTTTTAAATTTTTAAATTTATATAAATTTCTTACATTATTTTGAATTAAAATGATAATAGTGCTCCATAAATTACACAAAATTGAATGTTATTAAAATTTTGGTTAAAAAGTAAGAAGGTTAACCTTTAAAGCCATTGAGGAAGGTATTGCTACTACAAGTGGTTTATCCATCAAGGGCTTGAAGTCTCATAAAGAAAGTAAATACAAGAGGTTCAAGGAACATATAGATGATTTCCTCACAAGTATATATAAATGTTTCTACTTGATTATTTATTTCATCCTAGAATGAAACCATAAATGTTGTTTACGATTAACATAGATTTATCCTAGATGTTGTTTCATCACTTTTATCCTATCATTTGGTTATATATTTTCATATATTTAAAATTTGAATATTTATTACCACTTTTTGAATTAAATTTAGTTATGAATTTGTATTTTTTTGGATGTGCATAAATATTATTGATATTTAAATAATTAAATAATTTTTTCTATGAATATGTTTCATAATGATTTATGTAAACACACATTATTACAAAGCCTCTACCATTGTACAATAGGATTAATAAAATTTATGGGTAAGAAAGTGGAATATTTTCATTTTTCCCTCTTTCATTTTTAGAGCCTCGTAGAAACCTTGTGAACAAATATTTATATAAGTGTACATGAGATGTTCAAGGAAGATGCAGGTAGATCCAACTATTTATAAAGGTTGAAACCTATTAAATTCCCAAGTAATCCTTGAGAGTAAGGACATATTTTTTATGTGGTCATGTTATCATATTCTTTAATCTAATACCATTAGTGATATGAGACTCCTCATTCTTAGAATATATTTAAATGAATTTTGGATACGATTTGAGTGTTATATAATTCACCATTTTTTATCAAAGAAATAAATTACAATTATATTCTTAATTGACATTCAAATAGGGAGGCATTAAGTTACAACTATTATTTTAATTTTTGTGTAATAATGTAAATTTAAAACCTTCCCATGTTACAAGGAATAAAATGGATGATTAGAATTATTATTCTTTTTTTTTTACCCTAATAAGGAGGAATCAAAAAAATAATGAATAAGTCAATAAGATTTTGAGAAACAAAATATTTTTTTAAAGTAGTTGACATAGCAATATAGCTCAAGATTTGAATTCAACCTAGGGAAACACATATCAATCTACAAAATCCACTTAGAATCTCTAGTTTTAGTGTTACATCTTACACTACTATAGTAAGTGGATATAGTAAGTGGATATGGGCATGGAAATCATATTTTATATGTATATACTATTTGAAAAGAGCTCATAATGAAATGTTAGCCTACAAACTTCAAGCATTTTTGAAAGTCAACTTCATTGAAATTTTAAATGCAACAAGATTTGGCTTATTTTATTCCAAGATCTAGCATTATTTCTTATCATCTTTTGAACATATTAAAAAAAGGCATTCTAAAATATGTATCTAGATGGACATAAAAATCAATGAAATATCAATTTAGTAGATTTTTTTACTATGCCTAGTTTTACTTAAATGTATGCAAAATAGGCATGCATATAAACACCACACAAATTATTTGGAAAAATGCCACAAAAAATGTGATATCATTTATATAAAACTATGGTTTGTTGCACTCCATTACAACAATTCATCCAATTAAGAGGTGATGTAATTTATTGATTCACTAAACAAAAATAGATTTTTATTCTTAAAATTATTCTCTAGTTAGACTCATGGAGTGACCAATTTGAAAATCAATTTGAACATTTCAATCACTTAGATAAAAAATTATCCAAAGAATAATTAAGATAGTGTTATGCAACCAATAATAGAAGCAATAAATCTAGCCTATTAATTTTTCTAAGGTTCCATTCAAGTATAATTTTGAATTCAAGTTTACAAGAAAAATAAGTCTATAATAATATTCACAAATAATATCTCCATGTTGATAATTTAAGCAATGTCTTCAACACAATCTATTAATGGATATAGAGAGAAATAAAAAATAGATATACTTGTAGGTTAGAAATATCAAGATAGAACAAAATTAAATTTTGATTATACATTTTGGGGGAATCTTCGGGCTATAGATGTTGACTATTTTCTTCATAATTCTAATAGTTTTTTTCTAATTAGAGGTTTGAGTAATCTTGGTTTAAAGATGAACAAAAATAATAGTAGGAAGATCTCATTGTTGGGTTAATGCTAGTATATAAGAAAGGATATAATGAATTAGTAATAGAAGGTAGTGTTTTTACAAAGGTTGAGGCCCCAATTGGGGTATGTGTTCTTATGAAAAAGAAGCATTGAAGTGGTCCCAATTTTTTTATAAGATCATGCATATATGCATTGCTATTGGGGAAAAATAAAACTCTAGACTCCTTAGCAAATATAGGGATTGACAATGTTTTATTTAATCATTATAAAGTAAAGAGGAATGTGTTCAAGGGACAATATAAAATTATTATTAATTCAAGTTAAAAGGTGGTGGGGAGTATCTAAGCCCATCTCTCAAAGATTATTGGTGGTGGTTGGTAGTAATTTACTTATGAGATCAATCATGTTCTTGTAAGATCTTGTGTGTGTGAAGGATTGAGATACATTCTTATATTTAAGAAAGGGATTGTTATTTGGCTCCATGTAAGAAGTATCACTTAATCATTTTCTTTTATTTTTATTGTGTGTTGGGTTTTTCCATCTTATTAAGGATTTGTAGTTAGCTAGGTTGTGGATATTATTTGGCCTTTAGTACATGGTGGAGGAAGGTTAAAGCTCTCCTACAAGCCCTTTTTGTAAAGGGCATATGTCAAATTTCAAATTGAAAAAGGTATTCATATTTCCTAATGTTAAGATGTTGAATTTGGTTAAAGAAATTTTGAGTCATGTTCAGTGGTGATGAATATTAGGCTATTCAAATTGTAAACATCTATCATGGCAGCTGAAAAACCAATGCAATTGGCAGCTGTGAAGCCAAATGCATTTGAATATTAGAAACTTTCAATCAAATGCAATTGGAAGCTGTAAAGCCAAATGAATATTACAAACTTTCAAGCAAATTCAATTGGTAGCTGTAAAGCCAAATTTTACAAAATGGGTTTGTTTAAAAGGCTTTATAAACTTTCAAGCAAATGCAATTGGCAATTATAAATCCAAATTTTGTTGAAAACTGGGTTTGTTTAAAAGGCTTTAGAAACTTTCAAGAAAATGCAATTGTTGTAAATCCAAATTTTAAATAATGGGTATTGTTTTTAAAAGGTTTTAGAAACTTTCAAGCAAATGTAATTCACAACTGTAAAGCCAACTTCCACATCCTTCACCCTTTGTGAGCCAAAATGGGAGCTTTGAAACAAGGTATATTCATTATAAAATATAAATTTTGTTCTCATAATTTTCCTTCATGTTTTAAATGAAAATTTTGTTTGGAATTTTCGTTTCATTTAATTTTCCTTCATTTTACAGGAAAAATTTGGTCTCATGGAATCTATTAGGGTTTAGAAATTTGTAAAAAAATGCAATTTTAAATCACTGTGATTCTTGAAGAAAGAATGCCAACCTGATTATGGAGGTCGGAGTTGATATTTGAAGTTGAGATGGTGGTCTCATTTCAATCTTTTTCCATTCTCGGACGAATCTCCTTGTTCACATTTTCCACACATGCTTAGTTAGATTGTTTGCTGTTCGTTTGACAGTGATAGCCTTCCTTTGTAAAATTCCCTAATTCAAAGGGGTTCGGTCGAACATGGGTTCGATTGAACCGCTTTAAATATTCATTTTTTGTTGACTTCAATAAGGGTTCTCCTGAACCTCTTGAGGTGTTCATTCAAACATGCAAGTTCGAACAAAGCCCCCTATCTATTGAAATTTTCAAAAATCTCATTTTCCTTCCTCATCTCAATTGTAAACCATTATTCTGGTTTCACCCTCTAGCTAGTCCTTCTTCTAAAAGGATTTTTTCGAATGATGGACTTCAATTGGATAAAGATTCTCCTGATCTTTCTATGGCACCCTCTTATAGAGTGATAGCCCATACTTATGAGAATAGAATGTATAAACAACAAAGCCTTCCTCAAGCTCCTAAACCTACAACTAAAGCACTCGGTGATTGCAATCTTATCGAGCAAATTTGTGTTACTCTGGATAAGATCTCACTGTGGGACTTGCTTCAGTCTACTTTAGTTTATCAGGGTATGCTTCAGGAATCCTTGCAAAAGATCCTCTTGCCTTCTTCTGCTAAGTTGATGGATGATAATGCATTGATGGAATATATTCATGTGGATTCATCGAATATTACATTCTATCCATAGGAACTCCCACCTCTGGAAGTACAGAAGCATGTAGACCCTTTAATGATAATAGTTAACATTAATAAAATTGGTATTAGATGTACTCTTGTTGACACTAGTTCAACGATCAATGTATGTAGCATTGATCTATTGCCTAAGATTAATGTTGATCCATCTTCTCTTAATGCTTCTTCTATTGTCATCCATGGGTTCGATAATGCTGGTCGACAAGCCCTAGGAACGATAGTCTTTCCTTTGAATTTGGGACTTGTTATTGTACCTACTCTTGTATATGTTATGTCAGAAAAATTACCTTATAACCTTCTTCTTGGTAGACCATGGATTCATGCTATGGGTGCAATCCTATCTACCTTGCATAAATATCTTAAGTTCATTTGTAACAATAAAGTAGTCATAGTTAGGGCTGACCCTAAGGCTATGCACTTATGTGAAATAGCAGTTGCTAGTTAGGCTTCTATTGTGCCTACTCTGATTCCTTCAGTGTCTTCCAATGTGTCGATGTTTACTCCAACAATACCTACTACAAAGGATACTATTGAGATAAATGTCCCTAAGGAAGATCCTTTGAAGCAAGAGATATTAATTCTACTCCTTCTACCTCTTTTCAAAATAATGCATGTATTGGTGATGATTGGGGTTCCTTAGACTTTATAGATTCCTTCATTCAGGAATGTAAAGTCGCCCCGATCCACTTAGACCTTCTGACAACATCATCCACACTTGCTATCAAAGATGATCATTATTTTGTATCATGGGATAGTGTAAATTGTAATGTTCTTAGTGTTGATCCTTCTTCTAAGGAAGAGGATCACACTTCTATTAAAGAGGATAATGTTGATAGTCCTGTTAAGAAGGATGACGGTGATCCCATAGAGGACTATAATCCCCTTTGTCAGAATAATACTCTCCATGTAGATCCTCCATTGTCCACTACCTTCACATCTTGTTCTTCAGAGTAGTCAGACTTTTCTCCATAAGAGAAAGGTTTTCTTCTTGCTCCTCATTCTTTATCTAATCAAGAGTGTATTTTTTGTGGCTTCTTAAAGCCCGCTCAATCACTCTTCCTTCTACTACATGTAAGAAACTTCATAAGCATGATAAAGAAAAAATTTCTTTCTATGCATAGCATCGAGTGCCTAGCCATTCCACTTGTGAATGTAAGACCTTGAAGGATTAAGTACAACAACTTCATGATTCAGGTTCCATCACTCATTTGTTTGATAATGCACTTGCCTTTACTTCGCATGACAAGTGATATTGAGGTTTACCTCTATCCTGTATGTTCTAAGTATCTTGCATGGTTCTCCTCCCCTGTATGCTAGGGGAAGTGATAAATTATTATAGAGATGTGCATCCTTCTTAAGGACCCCCTCTCTTGTCGATATCTTTCAATTGAAGCATCCCTTGAGTGGACCCCTTTCTCTTTTGAAAGGTTCTTGAGGGATCCCCTTTGAAATTCTTTATCTCAAACAAATTCTTTGTGTCTAGCTTGGGGGTAGCCTAACTGGACCTTGCTTTTCAAACAACACATCCCTTGAGTGGACCCCTCTTCTTTTGAAGGGTTCCTGAGGGACCCCTTTGAAAGCCTTCCAACTTGTTGATGAACTACATGACTATCCACTTACTTGCCTGTGTGGCCACTTTCACTTTGTAGGTGTTCCTGTGAAGCTACTTTTTGACTTTGCGAAATCCAACTTCCTTGGGTTTCCTCCATGAGAGAGATCTTGGGGGATACCCTCCTATTGGTCTATGAGCCTATAGGGTGCTTCTTCCAAGCTTCCTCCATGTGAGAGATCTTGAGGGTGGTTCCCCTGCAGGTCTGCGGGTCTGTAAAGCGCTTTCTTTGGGTTTCCTCCATGTGACAGATCTCGGGGGATACCTACCTATAGGCTTGCAGGTCTGTAGGGCACTTTCTTGGGTTTCCTTCATGTGAGAGATCTTGAAGGACATCTTCCCTACAGGTCTGCAGGTTTGTAGGGTGCTTTCATGGCTTCCTCTATTAGGAACTAGATGAAGAATAAAAATAAAAACATAAATCAAACATGTAACATGAACACAATCACAACACAGTGATTTACCCTGGAAAACCCCAAACTGGGGAAAAACTAGCAATGAAGATCTTCATATTAACCCTCAACCCCAACTGGGCTAAGCTTGGAGGCTTCAACCAGCCACACATACAATGGAGTCACCAAGCCATTATATGGACTTCCATACATGCAAAAAACATGGGCTCAAAACCACTTATGGTTAATCCACTAACTCTAACCCAAGAGCTAGTTTAACCCAACAATCCCCCCTTTAAACTTGGCCTTGGGGTTAACACCAAACCCCCCTTCCACAAGCACATACAAGACCTTTCCTTTCAGAGATCGAGCAAGCCATACAAGGTCTTACAACCATCAGCCCAAATACATGTATTAAATTTTACATACAACTCCATTACAATTTTGTTCTTGCTACAACTAGCCTTGGCTGTGGGCACCTGCATACAATGACTTTAACCAGGCAACATGCATAGAGCAGCAACCATGATCAATCGTACACAATCGAGAGAAATCCAATTTCATCTTGAAATCCAAACAAGACCTACATCACAACTAGAATGAGCGCATTCACCGCATCACTTCGTTAACATTCCAGCTAGACACATGCTCAAACTTCTCCCATTCTCCAAGGATAAATCTTTAGCTGATTCCTTCAGACTTCTTCAAGCTTGTCAGGCTAAGAAATCTTCACAGAAGAAATACCCAGAACCTTAAACACTAGGAAATATTACATGCATCAACATGCAAGCACATGCAAGCCACATGCGAGTCCATGCAAGTACATGCAACTTAGAAACCTACACATGCAAGCAAAAAGAAAATCCCAAACCTTGCTTTGATACCACTTGTTAGGCTTAGAAAGGTATATATCTAACAATCAAATGTAGATTTAATTAATAAACAGAGAAACTAAAACACATAGAATAAATTATAACACAAATAATTTAACATGGTTCACCCAAATTGGGCTACATCCACCAAACCGTAGCCATCCAATAATTTTATTATCCAATGCAAAAACCTATTACAATCTTGCGAATAATTGTGTTTTTCATCATACTATAACCCCCATTTGAACCCCTTTTTAACAAGCTTAGAAGCTTCCAGATTCGGGTTCTACAAAATCAAAATTTTCTTTTTTCATTGATTTTTCCTTTTTTTGGTGATGATGTGAAAAAGTAGGAGGAAAATTTTTCTCGGGGGCTACTGCCTCCAAACCCCCACCAGGGGCCTGGCCCGGCCCTGGACCCTTGCAACGATACATGTTGGGGTATACAGTATACCATGGGCTATACAATATAGCATGATCAGTCACCACATACCAACAATCTCCCACTTGGAGACTGATCAGGCTCCATACCAACACAATCTCCCACTTGGAGACTGATCCTGGATGACACTGCTGAAATTACAGCTCCCACTGGAAATAAGTACCTTGGACCCTGCTACTCTGTTATATTTGAAATATTCAACCTTGATGGTCAACTGAAGCTGAAGAGGAGCTCAACTTCTCCCTTGTCACTGCCTTCATAAAAATATCTGCTAGATTGACATTTGTATGTATCTTGTCCAGCTTGACCTGTCCATCTTCCAACACTGACCGAATGAAATGATATCTCAACTGTATGTGTTTTGTTTTAGAATGCAAGGAAAAATTCTTTGCAAGATGTATAGCACTCTGGCTGTCTGTAAACAAGTAATTTCCAACCTATTGTTTTCCCAACTCATCCATAAAAATTTGTAGCCATTTCATCTCCTTTACCACCTCTGTTGCAACAACATACTCTGCCTCTGTGGTGGATAAAGCAACCACCTTTTGCAATTGAGAAATCCAACTCACTGATGTCCCACCAACTGTAAATACATAACTTGTGGTACTCCACCTGGTATCTATATCCCCTGCCAAATTTGAGTCAACATAGCCTTTTAAATCAGTCTTAGAGCCCCCAAAACATAAACATTTATTGGATGTACCTCTCAAGTACCTGAGAATCCATTTTACCGTATTCTAATGCTCAACTCTGGGATCACTCAAATACCTGCTAACAACTCCTACAACATGTGCTTAATATGGTCTCGTGCATACCATGGCGTACATTAAACTGCCTACAACTGAAGCATATGGTACCTTGGACATCCAATTTCAAGTACCATTGCCGAGGTGCTTACTTCAAACCATATAAATTTTTCTTCAATCTGCACACTAGTTTCTCCTTACCTTTGACCTCAAATCCTTGTGGCTGGTCCATATATATTTCCTCTTCCAAATCACCATGGAGAAAGGTTGTTTTAATATTAAGTTGTTCTAAATGCAAATCTTTAGCAACCACAATACTTAAAACAATACGAATAGAAGTCATTTTAACAACTGGAGAAAAAATATCATCAAAATCAATACCCTTTTTCTGTGCAAATCCCTTTACAACTAATTTGGCTTTAAATCTCTTCTTACCTCCATCCTCCTCTTTCAGCCTATAAACCCATTTGTTTGGTAAATCCTTTTTACTTGCAGGCAACTTGCATAATTCTCAAGTCTGATTTTTTAGCAAGGAGTCCATTTCTTCTTCCATTCCATGCTCCCACTAAACCTTGGTATCCACTTGCATAGCTTCATCATAATATTCTGGTTCACTAGCATCAGTTAACAAAATAGTATACAAAGAGGGAGAGAATCTTTCTGGTGGTCTACTTATCCTTGACGATTGTCTAACATTCACAAAAGTTTGTGGTATTTGTTGTTGCTGTTGTTGCCCAGCATGAGGAACCACTTAAACATCATTGTTTGGAATATCATCCCACACTTCATAATCATTTTCTTTCTTCTCCTGCTGCAACAACAGATCTTTGTAGAATACTTTCTCATTGAATATGACATCCCTGCTTCTCACAATTTTTTTATTTTCAAAATCCCAAAGCCTATAACCAAATTCATCAATACCATATCCAACAAATACACATTTCTTTGATTTTGCATCAAGCTTGGTTCTATTTTTAGAATCTACACGTGTAAATGCTTCACAACCGAAGGTTTTGAGAAAAGAATAACTCACCTTGTTACCTTTCCATGCTTCCTCTAGAATACCACAACCCAAAAGATTAGAGGGACCTCTATTAATTAAATAAACAATGGTGTTTATAGTCTCTGCTCATATTTTAAAAGGAAACCCAACATGCAATCTCATATTTCGTGCACACTCCATTATTGTTCTATTCATGCACTCAACCACTCCATTTTCCTGTGGAGTCCTTGGAACCATTTTCTTCCTACGAATACCATTTAAGGAACAATAATCTTCTAAATATTTTCTGCAATACTCACCACCATTATTAGATCTGAGACATTTTAGTCTTTTACCCATCTCATTCTTAACCAAGCTTCTCCATTTTAAAAAAAATTCAAATACATCAAATTTTTGCATAAAGAAATAAATTCATACCTTCCTAGTTACATCATCAATGAATGTAACATAATATAGAGAGCCACCAAGAGAAGATACCTGAACTGGTCCCCATACATCTGTATCCACAAGCTTCAATTTATCATCTTTCTTTTGCTTCCCATCCTTGAGAAAACTTACTCTCTTTTGTTTTCCATAGACACAACTTTCACAAAAATCCATATTAACAAATTTTAGACCTGGTAAAACATTATTTGAATGAAGTATTTTCATACCTTTTGCACTCATAGGCCCAAGTCTTTTATGCCACAGTGCTGATTCAGAGTCCACAACAACTGTATGATCTTCTACCTGGTGAACTGCAACAATTGTTCCTGAACATTGACCCTTTTCTGTAACAATTAAAGTAGAAGGAACAATATAACCTGTACAAAGATATAAGGTGCCTACTTTCACACCTTTTGCTACCACCAAGGCACCCTTTATGACCTTCCAATTTTTATCACTAAATGTAACAATACAACCTTCATCATCTAGTTGCCCTGCTGAAATTAAATTTCTGCTTAACTTTGTAAAATGCCTTACCTCATGTAGTAGCCAATGATTCCCATTCTGCAACTTAATCTTGATTCTTCCCTTTCCAACAATCTGATAGGGTTCGTTATCTCCTAAATAAACTAGCCCAAAATCCCCTTGGACATAATCAAGAAAATAACTTCTATGGGGGGTAGCATGAAATGAAGCCCCTGAATCTAACACCCAAGAATCATCAACATTATCAAGGGAAAGAATCAAATCATGCTCATCAGATTTATTACTTACCACATTTTCCTCTTTACTTCCTTCATTTTTGTTTCCTTCTTTATTTTTCCAAGACCAACAATCTTTCTTTAAATGACCCAGCTTACCACAGTACCAACAATCCCTCTTGTCTCTAGATTGGGACTTTCTGTCCTTTGATTTTCCTCATGACTTCCCACGATTTCCAAAATTGTTTCCTCTCTCCTTTGTTCTGCCCTTGCTTTTTGCATTCAAAGCATTTCCTTATGTGGATGTTCCACTTGAGTTTTTCCTATGAATTTCCTCGCTCAAAATAACACCAACAACATCATCAAATTTCAATGTATTAGAACTAGAAACATAATTGCTAACAACCATTACGAAGCTATTCAAGCTTTCAGGCAAAGAACACAAAATCAAAAGAGCCCTAACTTCTTCATCAAAGTTTACTTTTACAGAAGTTAATTGATTGGTGATCGTATGAAACTCATTTAAATGATTAGTAACTGATCCACCTACCATTTTCATATTAAATAAATGCTTCATAAAAAATACCTTATTCGAAGCGGAAGGCTTTTCATATAACTTTGCCAGGGTTTCCATCAACTCTTGAGTTGTCTTTGCTGTTGTAATATTGAATGCCACCGATTGTGCTAGGCATAAACGAATACTGCCAAGAGCCTTTCTATCTAAAATCTCCCAGTCCTCATCAGACATTGTTGTGGGTTTCTTGTTTTTCCCTTCCAATGGCCACCATAAATCCTTCTAATAGAGGTAGTCCTCCATCTACATCTTCCATAATTGATAGTTCTACCCATTAAACTTCTCAACCTTCTTACCCTCATCTACCATTACTCCCACTCAACCATGAGACCTTCCTACAGATGATAATTGAAACACAACCCGCTTTGATACCACTTGTTAGGAACTAGATGAAGAATAAAAACATAAATATAAATCAAACATGTAACATGAACACAATCACAACACAGTGATTTACCCTAGAAAACCCCAAACTGGGGAAAAACTAGCAATGAAGATCTTCATATTAACCCTCAGCCCCTACTAGGCTAAGCCTGGAGGCTTCAACCAACCACACATACAATGGAGTTACCAAGCCATTATATAGATTTCCATACATGCAAAAACCATGGGCTCAAAACCACTTATGGTTAATCCACTAACTTTAAACCAGAGCTAGTTTAACCCAACATCCTCCATGTGAGAGATCTTGGGATGCTTCCTTCTAGGTCTGTAAGTCTATAATATGATTTTTTGGGTATCCTTCATGTGAGAGATCTTGGAGGAGACCTTCCTCACAGGTCTACGGGCTTGTGAGGCACTTACATTCTTTCTTCTCTTCTCTTTTGAATATATCGGATCGAAGATCCACATCTTCATCTTGTGTATAGGCCATTCTTCTCTTCATTTTAGAATTATTCTATGTGTTAGTGTTTTTAATTTGGGGATGACACATAGTACTAAGGAAACCTTTTACATTGAGGTCTCTTTACTTTGCTGACTCGAATCCTTTAGCTTTTTATGTTCTAACATTGTCGTCTAGTGTAGTTTTTTCTTGTCTAACACATTGGTTTTGAAGATCTTCAGCCTGGGGGCATGCTTCCATGGTTTGAAGAGTTTCCTGCTTCCTCTATAGTATCCTTTTGAATTATGATGTTATTTATGTTTAGTATATTTCCTTTAGTGTGCATATTAATGTAGATTGATATGTCCACTAAAGTGGGGGAAAACTTGTATAGTCATAAAATTGCACCCCTTGCAATTTCACATACATTCTTGCATCTGCTTTAGTGTCCACTCCTTTACCATCTTGAGTAAGCTCATTTTAGCTCGTGCATCAACCCTTTCCCTTCTTAGGATTCTTCAACACCCCCTTTCAATAGCCACCCTCACATGTTAGCTTGCATTGAACTTTGTGCTTCTTCCATTTTTGTTGTTTTGTAGTGTGACGTGTTTGGACACTAGCATGCCGCGCTAGTGTCCTATGATGTTTTAGCATTAAAATGACCATTTTTGTGCATTCTTACCACTCGTCACCTCCTTTGGTGGAAGGTAATGACTTGAGATGTCCTAAAATGACTCAGGGAGCTTCTTTTCCCTCCTTAAAAGCAGTCTTTGCACTCCATTTACATCTTCAAACTTCTTCTAGCTCCTCTCTTCTACTTCTAACTTCTTTATTTCCTTCTGAGCTTCTCTTTCAAGCTCTCACAACAATCCTTTGCAATACACTCTTGGCTATTACAACTCTCTTTGTCTCCCTCTTTGCAGCTCCTTTGGCTCTTGCTTCTCTATCTCTTTTGCTTCATGCTTGTGAGCATCTTGGGATCCCACATCTCCCTTCCATTGCATCTCTATATTTTATGATATATGTTCTCCTCCTTGAGTGGGGATTTCTTTCATCACCTCTTTTGTGATATGGGTTCTCCTCCTCAAGCGGGGTTTGCTTTTATCACTCATACTTGGTGGTGTGGGTTCTACTCTCGAGTAGGTTTTGCTTTCACCACATGATTTTTCCCATTTCGGTTACACTCTTTCTCTCTATCTTTTGGGTGTCCATGGAGGTGAGAACACCAAAATGGGAGTTTGACTGAGGCAAACCCCTATACAACCCCAAGACTTTCTCCAGATCCTATAGACATAGGTATTGAAGACATTCATTCATTGGAGGTTTCATCACTCGCGTGGTTGTAAGCATTTCCTTTCCTTTCTTCTTATTTCTCTCATTTATACTTCTTTATTTTAGTTTTGTTGTGTTTTGATACTTTCTTGCATTCTAAGGTTTTAAACAATCAGAGTAGAAGCAGTCATTTAGCTATTTTCTATGATATTCTCACTTTCTTGTCCGTACAAGATTCCAACATGCCTCTTGGATGTCAACGCATCGCGCTTTCATCCATGTTCTACGCTGTTGTCCTTTGGATGAGAGCTTGAGATTTTTACCAAAAAACCTTTGTGACTTGCTCTTTCAAATTCTAAAACTCTCACCATTGTTCCTTGAATTAGTTTAGGGTAGTTCACCCCATGAGGCTCTTTGAATGAAGAGAACTCGTGAGTACCGAATCCCCCTTCTCTACACTCATAAACATGACCCCCCCTTTTTTGGCTATCTTACCTTTTTCCTTAGTCATTTTACTTAAAGTCATGTTTAGGCAGCATTTATTTGTACTTCTCGAACTCAGGCAGTGTTTTCATTTATTTCTCTAACCTGCTATTTTACCACTTGTTTGTTGCATATTTGGTTGAGTGGTGTTTGTGACTTTAGTCAAAATTACCATTTCCTTAGAAGAAGGTATAGGTATGCGAGTAGCCTACGGGATGAGTTGTCATGTGTTAGGAGTTACCCGATAGCTTTCCCTGCAAGTTACATTTGTGGGTGAAATTCTTTAAGCTATTTGGAACCTAAGCGGTGTTTTGTTAAATTATGCAAACTACCCATTTCACCACCCATAAGCTTTTTAGTGATTGATGGAGTAACAGTGAGTTTAATTCACGTAACCAATGCATTATGCATAAAATAAACTAACATTTTCAAATATGATATGAACAAAAACAAATGAGGCCATGCATACAAGAATGCAATGATATCAAAAGGAATATTTTATTTATATATATGTACATTTTTATATTGCATTGGCACTACAAGATTGTCTGATTCAACTACAAAAGTTCATATCAAAGACAAAGAAAAAAAGAAACATTTTCATTCAAGCACATAGGGAAAACATTAGGACTCGAATGCCCTCAATCATAGTTTGGAGGTGTTCAACTTGAATAGGTGACAATAGGTTCTCATGCAACTACAAGAATTGCACAAATATCCCCATATCATTCATTACGATTCTTGCACGAGGAAGAGCGACAATTTCCTCCAATATCTCATCTTGAAGAACTGATGCTATACAAATGGCGTCAGCTATCAGTCCATTCTGAGGATAGTGGTTGGCCCTAGTGATAGCCATGTTGACACAATGATGGAATTCAGGCTTTACCAGGCGTTCCAATGCTCTTACACCCCAATTGTGGCGACCAGAGTCCTAATGACTATGTATATGAAACGCTCCAGCATGGTGGTGTTGTTTATGTATGCTTGGCTTAGGAATGCTTCACCCAAAATACTATGAAGCACCTCTTCCTCCACCTCGCTTTGTATCATGAAGACCTCCTTCAACTAATCTGATAGACATCGGGCTAAATTTAGCGAATTGCATTCGATCTCCTCCAGGAAAATTAAGTCATTTGTAGAATTGTCATCAATTTGAGAGCTTTCCATCTGAGATGCTACTGAATGATGAAGAAAGGTGACACTAGCTGAATTTATAGAAGGCTGGTTGGAAATTGACACTTTCTCCTAAGTTTCAATGATATGGCAACCCAGTTTAAATTAATTGCTGATTTGAACCGGTCTTAAATTATATTTCTAATCAAGCAGTATGCATGTTCTATCATATGGAATTTCCTTGAAGCTGCATTAATGATTTGATTGTGTGGAAGGTCATTTGACAATCGATTGATTTCCTTGCCCGATGTCTATTCATTTGCTAGGATTAATTGTTTTGATTGATTTTAGAAATTTTCAAGAAACGATGGAGAAACAAGAAGACTACTAATTTAGTAATGACTTTGGTGACTATTCAGTAGGGTTGGTTTTGCTATAAATTTGAAAGTGGAGAGAAAGATAGGGGTTCACGTGATATATACTTTGTGGTGTTATCGAGAGGGATTAGGCATTTATTTCAGACTGTAATAGTTCATGATCTTTGTGTTATGAATTTAATGTTATGCTTTGTATGCTATTCTTTGTATTACGTGTGCGATATAGTTATGTCTTCTTTGCAAGATAAGCTATATGGTGTTCATTTATTATAGTTTGATCTTATTCCGTTTGATTGGATAGTCATAGGATTTTCAATATTTGTATTGGTTTTCTATGGATGTGATTTATGTTTTTGTGCATTGGTTTCATATTTATGAACTAGCATTTGTTTCCTTTCTCGCTTTCTAGTCAAAAGCATACCCGTGTCCTTTAGCTTAGATAGATTCATCAAAAATATTGTGAGGGAGTTTTACCTTGACAAAATTCAGAAAAAAGCCACAAATGTAATTGTGGTCTTTTTATCTAGATGTTATTGGATTTATGTTGGTGCTAAATTTGGGTTGAGAGTCATTTATTTTTTAGTATATTTATCTAGAACCATTTCATTCGCTAACAAATTTTTGGCGACTCCACTAGGGAGATAAATTGAATTGATTGAAAAGTTTGACAATCTTCGTTGCATCATGCAGCAAGATGGTACTTCCTCATTATAACGTTTTCCTATTTTGCAGCCAGATTTAGATTGGGTGCGAGTAGAAAGAAGACACCATTTCAAAATTAAATATGCTCACCTGGAGATATAAGAGGAACACAAAAAATTATATGCGAGCGAATCTTTGCTTTGAAGAAGAGGAAGAGTTGGTCCAACACCCACCTGCATGCTATAAAACCTCGGTCAACATCACGACCACCCCACAACTTTTCTTTCATATCATGAATGATAAGGCTAAAACAATGAGGGATTTTGTATACCATTTCAATCGATCTCTTCAAGGAATTCTTGTTCTAGAAAGACCCAATAAGGAGATCTAGTTTCACATATTTATTTTTGCTCTAGAACCTGACATTCAATTAATCCTAAAAAGAGATAAAGTTCAAGGGATTGAGAGAGGTCAATTAGAAGAAGTAAATGTTGAGGATGATTTTATAGTTGTGGGGAAATGGAAACCAAGTGCAAGTGTGAAGCCTGAATCTAGTTGCAAGTTATCCTTTGAGTTCCAGGTTAAAAGTCATGAAGAAGTAGAATTACCTTGCTCGACTACTGAAAACATTAATTTGGCAATTTTTGATAGCATGTAGTAGCCTAATGAGGAATGAGATCAACATTGCAATGATCAAGCCTTTAGTTTATATACCTCATTTGAGGTTGAAAGTGATCTTAGTTCATCTAGTGATAATGAAGATGATGAGCCACAGAAGAAGACACTGATTGTCTCTCCTTTTATTTTTGAGAATAAGCCCTTCTCTTCTGAGGTTGATTCAAAATATTAGGTGTGGAATTCCCTTCCTATTCCTGAATACAAAGTTTTCTCCTTCGAAGAAGTGGTGGATGAGGATACATGTTTTCATTTGGAAGAAAATGGAGATCTCACATATGGTATTTCTCAAGAGGAAGAAAAATGGTCAATTCATCCTAAACCTCTCTTCAATTTTGGTGAATTTGAAATATATGATAATCCTCTCTTGAAAAATTTAATTGCTAATCAATTTATATCCGAGGATGAACATTGTTTTATCAATGGTTGAAGATGGTCATAATCAAGGAAACAATGGGAAAACTATTAGTCCTTTATTGGAGGAAGGTGAGGTTGGTGCACAATTAGAGGCTGGAAGTGAATTGGTTCTTGCTTTGTATCAGTCTACAAAGGTAATTATCTCCCATGAAAATAACTTGACCAAGGAAAGGTGTAATGATGTTAAGGAGAATATTGTTTCTTATGGAGATTCTTCAAAAAATGGGGGGGTGCCTAAGAGATGTAATGTTAGAGAGGAATTTAGAACTCATAATTTTGTGTTGGAATTGGATATACCTAGATTTATGAGCCTCAACTATGGGAATTGGCTAATAAAGGATGGTCTAGTGTCAACAGGATGGCAGCAGGATGAAATTTTTTATGAGGAATGAATTTTTGGGAAATCGTTTGACTATGGTTACATTTTTGTCTGTATCAATGCTGGGATGTCAATATTTCAAATTTTGCTTCAAAGATTGTATAGGAAGGTGGGCCTTTTTAGGAAAGGATTATTCTTCTCCCAGTCGGTGAGTGGGTTTGTATGATTATTTACCCTTCCTTTTTCTTTTTTGGCAAGTTGGTCCTACCTTGTAAATAATTGCAATTTTGTTGTGTTCATTTTTAGTTTGTTGTTTGGTTTGGTATCCTTATTGTTTTGACTTTGTGCCTAATGGAGAGGAATAGTCATAGGGGTTCTCTGCATCCTTTGCATTCCTTGTCCCCAATCAAAGCCACTGTTACTCATAATCATGACCCCCCCTTTTTCGGCTATCTTTCCTTTTTCCTTAGTCATTTTACTTAAAGTCATGTTCGGGCGGCATTTATTTGTACTTCTCGAACTCAAGTGGGGTTTTCATTGTTCCTCTAACCTCCTAATTTATTGCTTGTTTGTTGCATCTTTGGCTGAGTGGTGTTTGTGACTTTATTCAAAATTATGATTTCCTTAAAAGAAGGTATAGGTGTGCGAGTAGCCCATGGGATGAGTTGTCATGTGTTAGGAGTTACCCAATAGCTTTCCCCGCAAGTTATGTTTGTGGGCAGTATTCTTTAAGCTATTTGGAACCTAAGTGGTGTTTTGTTAAGTTATGCGAACTACCTGTTTCATTGCCCAAAAGCTTTTCAGTGATTGGTGGAGTAACAATGAGTTTAATTCACATAACCAATGCATTATGTAGAAAAAGAACTAAAATTTTCAAATACGATATGAACAAAAACAAACGAGGCCATGTATACAAGAACACAATGATATCAAAAGGAATATTTTATTTATATATATGTACATTTTTACATTGTATTGGCACTACAAAATTGTCTAATTCGACTACAAATGACAAAAAGAGACATTTTCATTCAAGCACATAGGGCAAACATCAGGACTCAAATGCCCTCAATCACAGTTTGGAGGTGTTCAACTTGAGAAAGTGAAAACAAGTTCTTATGCGACTGCAAGAACTGCACAAAGAACCCCATATCATTCCTTAAGATTCCTACATGAAGAAGAGCAAAAACTTCCTCTAATGTCTCATCCTGAAGAGTCGACACTATACAAATTATGTTAGCTATCAGTCCATTTTGAGGATAGTGGCTAAGCCCAATGATAGCCACATTGACACAATGATGGAATTCAGGTTTTACCAGGCGTTCCATTGCTCTTACACCCCAATTGCGGTAGCCAGAGGTCCTAATGACTATGTATATGAAAAACTCCAGCATGGTGGTGTTTGGTACATGTGCTTGGCTTAGGAATGCTTCGCCCAGAATACTACGAAGCACCTCTTCCTCCACCTCACTTTGTATCGTGAAGACCTCCTTCAGCTGGTTTGAAAGATGCCCAAACAACGGACAATGTTTGGTCTCCTCCAAGAAAATGAAATCATTTGTAGAATTTTTGTCACTCTGAGAGCTCACCATGTTAGATGCTACTAAATGATGAAGAAATGTAACACTAGCTAGATTTATAGAAGGCTAGTTGGACATTGACACTTTCTCCTAAGTTTTGATGAGATGGCAACCCGGTTTGAATTAATAGCTAATTTGAACCGGTTTTTAAATTACATTTTTAATCAAGCAGTATGCGCGTGCTATCAGATGGTGTTTTCTTGAAGCTACATTAATGTTTTGATTGTGTGGAAGGTCATTTGATAGTCAATTGGTTTCCTTGCCCGATGTCCATTCATTTGTTGGGATTAATTGTTTTGATTGATTTTAGCAATTTTCAAGAAATGGTGGAGAAACAAGAAGATCGCCAATTGAGTAACAACTTTGGCAACGGTTTAGTAGGGTTGGTTTTGCTATAAATTTGAAAGTGGAGAGAAAGATAGAGGTTTTTGGGATATACACTTTGTGGTATTATCGAGAGGGATTAGGCATTTATTTCAGACTGTAATAGTTCATGATCTTTGTGTTATGAATTTAATGATATGCTTTGTACGCTGATGTTTGTATTACACACATGCGATATAGTTATGTCTTTTTTGCGAGATAAGTTGTATGGTGTTCATTTATTATAGTTTGATCTTATTCCTTTTGATTGCATAGTCATAGGCTTTTCAATCTTTGTGTTGATTGTTTATTGCTGTGATTTATGCTTTCGCATTGGTTTCATATTTATGAATTGGTGTTTGTTTCCTTTCCTGCTTTCTGATCAAAAGCATATATGTGTTCTTTAGCTTCGATAGGTTCATCGAAAATCTTGTGAGGGAGTTGTACCTTGACAAAATTCAGAGAAAAGCCACAAATGTAATTGTGGTCTTTTCAGAGTTGTTATTGGATTTATGCTGGTGCTAAATCTGGGTTGAGAGTCATTTATTTTTTAGTTTATTTATCCTAAGCCATTTCATTCGCTAACAAGTTGGAAATGATAAATTAACTATATTTACTATGTTGAGAAAAGAGTGTCTTTGAATAAGTTTTGGAGTTTGTTTGAGATTCTTTCATGGTTATGCAATATGTTGTAGAACCTATCTTGTGATTATGTCTTTATGTACCCTATATATGGGAGTTTATTTGAGTGCAACGTAGTTATACTATGTAGTTATCTTCACTATACATGAGGATTCTTTGTAGAACATATGTAGCATCATGCAAGATGTTGTTTAAACACTTTGGTAGTATAGTTATATTGTTATGGGATGATTATGTGGGGGTTATTCTTGGGATTGGTTAGATTAGTGGAAAAGGGGGTAACCTAAATATAGAGTATAATGGTCATTATAAACCAAATCAAGCTAGGAAGGTGGGTGAATGTGTGACGTCTACTCTAAGTTAAGGGTAATGGAAAATTTGGCCAAAGCAATGTAATTAGCCACTATTTACACCATCAGTTTCATTGTGATTAAGATCTATTTAGGTCTTATTATGCAATTTTCTAGTTGTTCTATCTATTGGTTGATCATTATGAATAGTGTTGTAAAGGCTATAATTGTAATACCTTTTTTATTTCATGTTTTGTTGGTGGGTTTGAGTTGCTTAGTTGTAACTATGTTTGGAGGTCAATTGTGTTTAGTCAACAACATTATAAAAGAGTTGGTTCCCTTTTTTAAAACCTCCTTAATTAATAAAAAATAATCCACAAGAATGGAATGCCTACAATTTTAATATCAATGTGTTGGACTACTATTGGGTTAAAAGTTAAATGAATACAAACATTAGTTTTTATGCTAATTGGAAGCTAAAACAATGGGTCAAAGTGGAAATGTGATCAAGAAAAGATAAGAATGACTTAATAGGGGGAAAAAGAGGTCAAAACAAGGCCAACACACATGAAATGGAAAATGACTAAAATAATCACAAAATATAGTAACTATGTTGCTAAGTATGTAATTTTAATGATAGAAATTACACACTTAGCAACTTCATTACTATATTTTATGTATTATTATAGTTTTTTAAGTAAAGTGTAGAAAAAATCTCACATTCTTTTAGATTAAATGAAGATTGCTATCTTCAAATGCCATTCTTATGAATGGGGTAAAGCAAGAGCATATTAGAAATTATCTTTTAGAAAAAACTTATCTCTAATGACATTTAATATACTTTCTACTCCATTCATATACTAAAATTAATCTTGTTAATCCACTTATTTGGAGCTAGAGTTTGATGCCAAGATAGGTGGATAATTGAAATATCTATGGATAGGAGCCTAGTTGATGAGATAGTGCACATCCCTAACATTACATTTTATCTTCTCACGTCTTTCAACATAAATTATTTTCTTTGAATGACTTAAAGAATTTTCAAAGGAGGGTGAGGGATTGACTAAGTAGAGAAACACATTAGTTTCAAGATAGTCTTGCATAGGGAAAAGATGGCTAGTTCAATCATGTTAAAAGAGCTCCTATATCCACATCATCTAACTAGGGGAGAGGACCCAGTACCTGAGCATGTTTCAATAGTTGTGATAGTAGTTGTTTATATAATGCCCAATAATTTTATCAATATTGGATCAATAGTTGTGACTTTAAAGTTGTTAGTGTTGATGATGACTATCCATAATTAAACAAAATGTATTCCTTTGATCTAAAAAGCAACCAATCATGTGATTCCACATCAACGCTCAATAAAACATGCTGTGAATGCACAAGTATTGGTCTCACTTTGTTTTTGGGCCTTTTTGGACACCTTGACAAAAAGCATGCTGATGCGGCATCATATTTGATGATGTGGCCCTAAAACCTTAGTTATAAGTAGGGGACTTGCCAAGTAAGCTGCTGTATAAAATTGGGAGTGCTTTGAAATTTCCACGTAGGATAATTAGAAGCGTGAAGTTATGGTGCACAACTAATTGGTCCTCTCCCCTATATATCATATCTCTCTAGCTTCCATTACCTGCAGTATATATACATTCCTAATACGACTCTCAATAAGACCCTTAACAATGCCTATATATTGAAGTAAATCCATCATAATCAAAAGAAAAATGGTAGAAAAAAATAAACTCTAAGATATTTTCTCCAGCAAGTTGAACTCCACCACAATTGACATTACATTTTCAATTATCAAAGAGCGGATGCAAAAACTCGCCTCCCTTCTATTTGTATTCAATTTACTTGTCTATTTTAACTTCCGTTTCTCAGCTTAAAAATCTAGATTCTTAAATCAATCTTGGTGCCACTACCCTGGTCTAAAATTATATTAAAGAGATAATATAATGAATAAGATATCTTTCCACCAATCGTGATACGCCACCTTATGAAAGTTAGGATGGCACCATCCTAACTTTTCAATTTGAATCAAGGCCGACAAACCGAGGTGAATAAAAATCCAGCCTTATATAAATCCGGGCAACTCGCTTGCGATCAATCATCTTCTGAACCGTTCAAATTACCAGATCTACGTCGATTCTCGATTCCCTTAGTATCAGTGCAACGGTCCATTTCAAAGGTTAAGAGCGCGATGGCTAAGGAAAGGAAGGTGAGAGTGAGGATTTCAGACAATCTACTGTTCGAGGTGGAGCAGGCTGTGGCTTTTCAGTCCCAGACTATAAGAAGTTTTGTAGATTTTGCAGGCATTGAGAGAACCGTACCCTTGGACGAAGTTGAGGGTCCAGTTCTGGCCAAGGTCTTTCAATACTGCAGATTTCATTTGGATGCTCAGAAGTACCCTTCGATGAAGGATGATGTCGACGAGTGGGAGAAAGAGTTCGTGAATGCGATGACGAGTGGTCAATTTTGAGAGCAGGGGGTTGAACCTGAGAGCTATGGGGAGCAAACCCATGGCCCAAGCGAACTCCACTACCGCAACGGACTATTTTAGTCATTAAGTTTGATTAAATTAAATTAATAAATCAAATATTGTAGATGTGACTTATTTATTATATATAAAAATAATAGAAAATATAACACTTATAATAATCAATGCTTATATTTTAAAATATTGTATATTTATATTGCAAGATACAATATGTCTACATTCTAACTTAATGATTTTTTTAAATTATATTAATATTATTATTAATAATATGCCTACAGAATATTGAGCATTTCCAAACTACATAGTCCAAGTATACATAGTTTCTATTACCTTAATTTTTCCTATTCACTTCCTTATGAGTTTCAATGATCACTTATCCAATCAATACAATAAATTGGTTCCAGATTCATCATCTTTTTCAAAAAGAGCATCCTTTGTTGGCCTCATGTTAGTGTTGCATAAGGGTATTTGTACTAAAACTTGATAGAAACGGTAGCCATTGCACCCTTTCCTATTCTCCAAAAGCCTTGGAATGTCTTGTGGAGTTGAAATACTGATACAAAGTCTTGCCTCTAGAATGACCTCATCGAGCCCACCCAAGAAGTGCTTTTTCAAAAATTCACTCTGTATGGATTATCCACTTCTAAAAACTAGCTGCCAAGAACCCATTTCACCACCAATATGACTAGACCATGATGAACTTTAAGAACCATCTTCAACTAATGGTCTTTGATGCATCCTAAGAAAGTCATCTATTGCTAGTGCTCACCAGCCTGATCGAGGTGTCCATCTTTGTTTTGACAAAAAGAAAAATTCCTAGAGTTAATTGTGGTTTCTAGTGCTCATCTACCTAAGTTTATAGGCCACCTCCAAATCCTTCTGCATGTACCAGGAGAAATGCACATCATTAATATGATTCCACTTACAATTTTCCAATTCAATTATTTTTGGGGTGTTGGCTTCTCAGTTTGGACTGAGAAAATCTATCCCTGCCAACTATCATCATGTTAGAATGTCCACCTCAACCCTTCTGTAATGGCGAACGTGCAATCCCACGATCATTTATAATGCATGATCTCTTTCAACTTACGAAACTCCTATGAGAATGATTATTCCTTGTCTTGTCATAGATTTTCCATCAACATTTGCTCGATGCCACTGCTTCATTGGAAAATGACTCACCATCCTTGTTCACCTCTTGATATACATGATTGGCTATGTAGCGTATAAATTTGGCGATTACTTTGAGTGATACTTCTAGAAGTTCTTGCAATTTCCAATTTTGTATTTATCTTTTTCTAGTTGTGTTTATTACAATCAAAGAATCTCCTGCAATTTCATGTTTCTTTATCTGAATATAAGGGCCCCAGCCTCATTATTTGTTCTTCTAGTTAAGAGATTTGAAGCCTTACAAATTATTTGACAGTTCCAATTTCTCATAAAGAAACTTACCTTCACAATACCCAGATTATCTCTCTAGGCATCATCAAAGTTCATCTTAAGTCATTTGTGTTGTGGTGGGTTTCATTTAGTTATGTTTGTATTATTACTAGATTGGGCAACTCTAAATCTATTGATGAGGGGAGGTCACAAATAAAACCATATCTTTAACATATTATTATCCCAACCTTTACTTGTATAAGATCTATTATGACCCATGACCTTGTTATTTTCCACTTCTATTGTTGCCTTGCCTCCACCTTATTTAAATAAGAGGGCATGCTCATTTCATTTTCTTTAAATATTCTTATATTGTGTTCTTTCCTTATTTCCCAAATAAGAATTGATAGACTTATGAGTCACAGAAATGAGAATGGAGTTGATTTGGTCAAGATTGGCTAGGCTTTGAAGAGACTCAAAATGTCATTAGGTAGGGCACTAACTTGTCTCAACTTTACACAAAGCCATTTATAGTGATACAAATTGGCATCCTAGCAATAGGCGATCTATGTTTTCTTCCTAACCTTTGCATAGTGTGCAACTAGTTGGTATGTTAAATATCCCATTTGGATGAACTTCTCTGCCATTAGGGTTTTTATTTGGAGATATGCCTAGGCAAAATTTCCAGCCATGGGCAGACAATTTTTATTCCAATAGAGATGCATTGGAATCTCTGTGCAAACCTATTTATTCTCTATCATTCCATATACATCTCTTGTGTTATACTAGCTTAACTTTTCCCTATTCCATTTTATCGCATCATGACCCTCCCTTATTGAGATGGTCCTTTCCTTTAAGAAAATTTCCAAATATTTTTTCTCCTCTACTAGAATGTCTAAATTCTCTAGCCCCTTCCACCTTCAAGATAAAATACCATCATGTTGCACTTTTTGTATATAATCTCTAGCCTTAGTGCCCCACAACCACTTTAGCAACATCTTTGACTAATTCAAGTCTATCATACTATCTAAAATTGGATATCCTCCCTAAGAGTCATCCAAAAAGAGGGTAGTCCTCCCATCAAGGATATCCAAGTAAGATAGTCCATTATAATTAGTCTACTATTTCATATAAAATTTCATAATCTAGAGCCTTGTAGGAGATTTGTTGCTGTTAAGATCTTGGATGGATCCAAACCATCCAAATACTTGTTTTGCAAGATTTTTACCCATGATTTTAGTTGTGGATGTTCAAAAGAAATTCATACTAACTTTGCCCCTAGGGCTTTTTTTTGGGATATTTTATGTCTGAGACCAACACCCCTTCACTCTTTGGTTTGCATACCTTATCCCAAGCTATTAGTTCTACTCTATATTTTTCTAAATTTCCTTGCCAAAAGAACATCCTCATTAAATTTGATTTATCATTTGATTTGCTCCTAAAGACAATGATAGACAAGACATGAGATATATTGGTAGTGCTAAGATTATTGCTTTTAGACTTGTCATTCTTTCTGACCATGGCAACCATAATTCTCTCTAAGTTTTCATTTTTTTGGATATTTTCTCCCCCATTGGGTCCCATAGTTTGTTTCTTAGTCCTTTATCTAAAGGAAGTCTAAGGTATGTACTCAATAGAGTGTCAAGCTTGAAATTTAAAACCCTTATTATTTCTTATTATTTTCTAGGGTTGGTTGAGAAGAAGAAGAAATTTGATTTGGTCTTGTTTACCTCTTTCCTTAATTCTTAGGAATAAGTTTCCAAAATTCATTTCATTTTTCCCCTCTTTTTGCTTTGCTGCTCTAAACAACATTGTGTCATCTAAAATTTGTTGATGTGATAGGGATGAAAGAAATCTTGTTAGTAATTTGGATTCCTTCTAACCTTCCTTCTTCTAAAGCTTAGTTCATATTCCTTATCAATGTATCTACTATTATTGTAGAGCTTCCCCTTATGTCTAATTAACTAATTTAGATAGCATACATATGACTTAATAGACCTACATATTGCAAGTTAATTAGTTACGCGTAAGTGACCTTAGTAACAACTATGGGTGTTTATATTTTATAAAATATAACTAGTGACTCTTGCAACATCACCTATTTCAATTGATTGATTAATAGCGTTCAAAAGAATGCAAACTAGAAACTTCAATTAAGAAATTATAATATAGCATACAACATAATAAACTAAAAACTACAATTCAAAAATTACAATTCACAATCTAACTAACCATCTAAGCTAATATGGATTATGTAGTACCTCAAGTGGCCCTTGCTTGAGCTAATATAATCCATAACATCTACTTTTAAATGCTAACTCATAATCATGAAACTAAAGTATCCTTCTCTATTTAATTTGAACATACACCAAATTTTAAAATAGAGTATAACAATTTTATATTTTTAAACTATTTCATGCAAAGATCTATCTAATCCATGATCTCTCATAAGATCATCCTTATAGATATATGGTTTGTGAAAGTCCTATTATTTCAAAAATATAAATAAACTATGAGCAATTGGTAACCCTTCCAAAAACATAGAAAGATGACCCCATCTAATTTAACAAAAACTAATAGCAAGTGGAAGTAAGAGTGCAAGAGTCTGATAAGGAATCTACACCAATTAAGAAGACTATTATAAGTAGAAAATGTGCATAACAAGATAGTCTTTATTATAAAATGTTATCCCTTGCTAGAAAAAACCTATTTTCCTCCCATGATTTATTGAAGGGATTAAATGACACGTGAATATTCATGTTCACATCCTCAAACCATTGCTTGCATCACCTTTGGGAAATATGTACATGTTGTAGTTTATCATTGTTAGAGTACAAAAGGTTTATTACTTAATTATTTTAATTAAGTTACCTTTTATATTTCTCTTAAGATTAACTTAGTTTGCATTTTGTAGGCATTTAATAATTATTCTAATTATTAAATACTCCCTTTTAGGTTACACTTTAGGGTTTCTTGATCTCCTTCCTAAGGATTGATCTCTTTATATTATTTCATTCAGTTAATGCAATTTCTCTTGAAGCTTGTAGAGCACCTTTTCTTTTTTGTCTCCATCTCTTCCTTTCTGTGACAAGTTATTTGCATGCAGGTGATCTTCAGGTTCTGTGAAGTTGGCTTTCTCAATGTTCGTGTTTTGAAGGATTTTTGGAGCTTCGAGGGTTTGGGGTTTTTTTTTTTAATCCAGGGCATTCCTTTTTTATTTGGTACAGTTTGATCCCAAACTGACCTCATAGTTGCACTTAGGAGGCCATTTCCAAGTTTTTTGATATATAACTCACCCAGTTTTGGTGCGGTTGCTCGGGAGGAAATTTTTTGCCTAGGACGTGGACCTAGGGCACGGTTTCCATGCAAAAGCCAAAAAATAAAAAATGCTTATAGTTTTAAAACAAGCCCTCTCTCAACCGGGTAACCACCACTCCACCGCCAGGTGGCCACCAGCGTGCTGCCCAACAACCTCCTAGCTGGTGACACCTCTAGCTGACTGCCGCACCCAACCCTTGAGGGCTTAACCCGTGCTTCGCCAGGTCTTGTGTGCGACGATCGCCCCAAATTAGCCTTGTCGGCCGCCTTCAGCTCCAACGCCAATCACATGGGTGACCAAGGGCTTCCCTCCAGCAGCCAGGCCGCTAGTCCTTGGTCTTGCATGTGACCAAGGGCCCATTTTTTTAGCCCCTAAGGGCTCTAGGAAGGTGATTAGGCCTTTTTTGAGTAACTTTCACAAAATCGGGTGTAAAATGGTCATACGAGCTTGGATTTCAAAAAGAAATAGGGGTCAGAAAGCTGGTTCCAAGCCCGATCCGATGGTGGAGGTTTGATTTTTTGATTTTTCTATTTTGATGCCTTTTTCGCCTATCAAAGCCAAAACATGATTTTTGCACTTTCGGGGGTGTAATTTTTGGGTCCCAACTCTGTTTTGCACAAACGAATAGGTGTTGGAAAGGTGGTTTTGCGCTCTTTCTAGATCATCAATTTATTTCATCAGAAAATATATCAGGTACACAGAGCATTTTTTGAAGCATAATTTTCTTTTTCTAGCTTTTCATCTTTAAAATTTGTATTGGGGTTTGGGTTCTTGTGTTGTGGGGGGTGTTTTTTTTCTTGATTTCTATAATTTACATCAGAAAACCAGAAACCTCTTTCATAAAACACATTTCAAAACTCATTCATTATGGCAGAATCTTCTTCTATTGAGCACCTTACCCCACACAATTATCACACTTGGAAGGCACAAATGACCAGACTTCTCATGTCAAAAGGGTTATGGTCATGTTTGGATGATGTTCAACCTCAGTGAACACAACAATTTGAGATATTTCAACACAAGAAAAAAATGGATGAGGCCATAGGTTTGTTATCCTTGCATGTTTCAGATAGTCTTCTATTCCATCTAGAGGGTTGTGCAACTCCTTAGGCTATTTGGTTGAAGCTTGAAACTCTATTTGGCACCATTAATCAATTTTGAGCACTTCAGATTGAGGTTGAATCGACTTCCTTAGTACTTGATTCATATCCTACCATTGAGGATTTTGTAATGAAGTTTCAATCACTGAGGTCATTGTTACAGGGTCGTGGTAAGAACAAAACAAATGAGGAGTGCATTTACCTGATTATTTCTAAGCTTCGAGGTCCTTTTTAGATATTCTCTTCGACATTTTATTCCACGCCTTGGGTGCACATTTTACCATGCCTACTTTTGAGGTGTTCTATGATCGATTGACATGAGAGCACGCCAAGATACCACAGTTGGAGGCTCTCTCAGGATCTAAGAACCAAGCAATGGTAACTCAGTCATCTAAAGGAAAAAAGAAGTAGAAGCCGAAGCCTAAGACATATTCAGTAGGCAGTGAGAGTTGCTCCAAGCCACCTTCTAAGACTAATTCAAAACCACAGTCCTATCCTAAATAGGGAAAATCTTCGAAGTCTGGTGAGTCTTCCTCCAAGACTTAGAAGAAATCAGGTGATCCTTGCAGTTTCTATGGCAAGGAAGGACATCTAGTTTCTAGGTGTTGAAAATGATTAGAGGCTTTAGAGGAATCCATGCAATAGCATAATATCACCTCACCTCACTCTCTTTCCCAACGCACAGGGTCATGCTCTTTCTGCATGAACCTTGCCTTCAGGATCCACTTGAATTTTAGATTCTGATGCTTCTCACCATATGAACCACATATAGGATTTTGTCACCTCACTTGCCCCTAGTGGCACTACACATATTGTAGTAGGTGACTCAACACACCTTTCAATTCAGGTTTCAGGTACTGTTTCATTGGATGGTGGTTGTCTTTAGTATGTGCTTCTAGTTCCTAACATCTCAAGAGACCTTCTTTTCGTTTATCAGATTTTCCATTCTGTCTCTAGTAAGACAGTTGAGTTCTCACCACATGTTGTGGTTATTCGAGACCTTCATGATCCTAATTTGGTTGTGGCTATTGGGAGTGTTGATTCTGCATCTCCCTTATATAGATTTGATGGCTTTGAGAGTTCAGACAGTTTAGGTTCCTCTCTTATAGCACATGTAGACTGAGTGAGCAGGCTTTGGCATGAGCATTTTGTCCATGTCAATTACAGATATCTACAACAGATGAGTACTCAGGCACTAGTGATTGGGCTCCCTAAGATTTCCTGTACTGATGGTGTTTATTGTGGTTGTGCACTTGGAAAACATCATCGGGATTCTTTTCCTACGAGTAGAGCCACACGTGCTAAGGCACCCTTGGAGTTGGTACATAGCTCGATCTCATGTCCTTTCTGACTCCTTTTTCAGGGGCCCAATATGTGCTCACTTTCATTACGACTTCTCCACACATACATGGGTGTACTTTCTTAAGTAGAAGTATGATGTCTTTGATTCATTCAGGATCTTTAAGAATTTTGTGGAGAAGCAATATGGACTTTCTATTAGGAGGATATGTGCATATAATGGGGGGGAGTATGTTAATCAGGATTTCAAGGATTTTTGCACTGAGCATTGTTTGTAGCATCAATTTACAGTACCTTACACCCCTCAGCAGAATGGTGTTGCTGAGAGAAAGAACATAACCTTATGGGAGATGGAAAATTATATGATACAGTCTCGAGCTATGAGTTCTTCATTTTGGGCTGAGCTAGCCAATTGTGCCAATTATATTCAAAGTCAGATGCCTCATAAGGCATTGTGATATATGACTCCCGAGGAGGCTTGGACTCATGTCAAGCCTGATGTTTCTACATTCTGAGTTTTTGGTAGTGAGGCTTGGACATTTATTCCCGATGCTTAGCGGAAAGACATGGAGAGGAAGAGTTGACCAATCATATTTGTTGGCTACTGTGAGGATGTTAAGGCATACAGGTTGTTTGATCCCGATTCCAAAGAGGTCTCGTTTCAGCGAGATGTCCAGTTTGATGAGTGATTTCCTCTAATGGATTCTCCATCACCAACTTCTCCCTCACTGCCTACTCCTCCCTCTTCATCTCTTGAGGATTACTTATCTCTTGAGGATGATGTAGACGATGATCCACCATCTCCACCACCACTAGCTACTTAGAATTTTCCTAGGTGGGCCCGTGTTACTATTGAGGCAGTTGGTTCTTTGGTAGGTGATCCTTCAGATACTTTTCGTACTCGTACTTAGACATCTGGTTCTAGTCTTTTGAGTCATGCCATTTCAGATGATCCTTAGAAGTTTTCAAAGGAGAAATGTCACCTTGAGTGGGATAGGGCCATGGATGAGGAGTATTATGCTTTGATGAAGAATCATACTTGGGATCTTTGTCCTCTTCCTAAGGGAAGAAAGTTGGTTCGGTGCAAGTGGTTGTACCGTATCAAGTATGATGCAGATGGTTTGATTGATAAGTATAAGGAACGTCTTGTTGCGAAGGGGTTTTCTCAGGTAGAGGGTATTGACTACTTTGAGACCTTTGCTCCTATCACCAAGATGAACTCTATTCGATTTGTACTTTCTCTTATAGCTTCACAGGGATAGACAGTGTTTTAGATGGATGTGAAGAGTGTTTTCTTGCATGGAGACCTACACGAGGAGATCTATATGGAGCAGCCTTAGGGATTTGTGTAGGACTCTTCCTTGGTTTTCAGAATTTGGCGTTCATTATATGGTCTCAAACAAGCCCCTCGGGCTTGGTATGAGAAGATGGACTCTTTCTTGCTTTCCTCTCACTTCACATGTCATTCTGATCACACAGTGTACATTCATCGTCAAGAGGGTGATCTTTTGATTCTTGTTCTATATGTTGATGATCTCATTCTTATAGGTAGTTCATCCTCCATGATTCAGAGTGTTCAAAGAGCTTTGATGGAGTAGTTTGAGATGATAGATCTCGGTCTTCTGCACTTTTTTCTGGGTCTACAAGTTATTCAGTCTTCAGATGGGATTTCCATATTTCAGCAAAAGTGTGCTCTTGATATGCTTCAGCGATTTGGCATGCTTGATTGCAAGCCTTCCCCAACACCATTTCAATCAGGTGTTGTTTTGTCTTCCACTTGTACTACTCCTTCAGTGGATTCCACTTTATACAGGTAGTTGGTTGGCAGTTTGTTGTACCTGACACATTCCTATCCTGATCTTTCCTTTGTGGTTGGCCTTGTTTCTCAGTTCTCCCATGATACTCATGAGATCCATTGGAAAGAAACCAAATGTATATTGAGGTACATTTGGGGCACCACTCATTATGGAATTCACTACACTTCAGGATCCCCTCACATTGTTGGCTTCACTGACTCATATTGGGTTGGTGATGTCAATGATCAGAAGTCTACTTCTGGCTTTGTTTTTTTCCTTGGTTCTGGTCCTATCACATGGTCTTGCAAGAAGCAGTCTGCTATTGCATTATCATCTACAAAGACTGAGTACCGAGCAATAGTGTTAGCTAGTCAAGAGATTCTATGGCTTCGGCAGTTGATGATAGAGTTTGGGTTTCCTCCTAATAGTCCCACTATTCATTGGTGTGAGAATCAGAGTGCCATTCACATTTCTCGCAACCCAGTGGAGCATCAGCAGACTAAGCACATTGAGATCCACATGAGCTTCATCAAGTAGTTGATTCAGGATGGTTCTCTCATCTTGGAGTACATTCCTGCATAGGAGAAGGTTGCAGAAATCTTCACTAAACATTTGGCATCACCGCGCTATCTTTAGTTGCGCTCCATGCTTGGGGTGAAGGAAGTTGTCCTTGGGGGGTCTCTATGAGGCCTTCATGTTTTTTTCAGCATATTTTTTTCATCTCTTTTTGGAGAGGAGTTTTTCCCACTGGGTTTTCTACTTTACTCCACTTTACAAAGATTTGGTTGTGATTGGGTACCTCATCAGGCCTAGTTGTTGGGACCCAAGTTTTCTTTCTAGCTTGTAGTCGCATTGATTTCATGCATTTAGTTTGTAGCTACTCCCTAAGTTCATCTTAAAGGGGGGTGTTAGAGTAAAAGGTTTATTACTTAATTATTTTAATTAAGTTACCTTTTATATTTCTCTTAAGATTAACTTAGTTTGCATTTTGTAGGTATTTAATAATTATTCTAATTATTAAATGCTCCCTTTTAGGTTACACTTTAGGGTTTCTTGATCTCCTTCCTAAGGATTGATCTCTTTGTATTATTTCATTCAGTTAATGCAATTTCTCTTGAAGCTTGCAAAGCACCTT
The DNA here is from genome assembly GCA_007258455.2 of Sequoia sempervirens. NCBI lineage: Eukaryota > Viridiplantae > Streptophyta > Pinopsida > Cupressales > Cupressaceae > Sequoia > Sequoia sempervirens. The sequence goes on from VDFB02168118.1 coordinate 162,009,149, forward strand.
TGCTTTTTTGTCTCCATCTCTTCCTTTCCGTGATAGGTTATTTGCATGTAGGTGATCTTCCGGTTTTGTGAAGTTGGCTTTCTCAACTTCTACAATCACTTCCTTGATTGTGTTGAACTAGCATCCTTCTATTGTGGGTTGATAGGTTCTTCACTATAGGGGTTGTCTTATTCTAAAGGCATATTTTCATTATTAAAACCTATAATAAATCATTATATTCTACTAAATATCATCGACATTTAAATACCATGCACTCATTCATCAATGTATCATATCATCTCCAATTCTTTTTAAATACTTAAAGTATATAGAAAGGTTTAGGAATATCTTTGAAACTTAGAAAATATGGGATAAAACATGGAATTAAAGAAAATAATTGGACACTTTTAGGGCTCATCATCACCCAAACTTGGCTTCTTGTTTTTCCTTAAGAAGCTTAGGGTATTTACTTGTATTCCTATGCAGATTCCTTGTAGTTCACTATACTAGTGACCCATTCACCTTGCTTCAGGTAGAACCCTTTTTTCTTTGTTATTTTTTCCAGATCTATCTCATTCTCTTGCTCTTATCTCCTACCTTCTTCCTATCCAATGTGGAATTAGAAACAAGAGAAGAGAAGGATAGAAAGTTAAGGGGAACTAGGTGATATTATTTTTAAGGGAGGTGGTGACATATTTGTGAGATCCATTAATTGTTGCTAAGTATTTGAATACTGAATGGGTCTCCTTGTGTTTTTAGCTTTGGTGTTAATTATTTTCATCTATATTGGGAAAAGTTAAGTGCTTCTCTCCCTATTCCTATTTTCAATTATTTAAACCTTTTATATCCCTTCTTCCTATGTTCCAAATTATTTTTCTCTATCTACCTCTCCACCAAGTGAGTCCATTCTTCTACCGTCCTCCTAAGATCTTCTACCTCTACACTAATAAGAAGGGGAAATTAATTATTCCTTTCATTATGATGTAACCGAGGTGAATAAAAATCCAGCCTTATATAAATCCGGGCAACTCGCTTGCGATCAATCATCTTCTGAACCGTTCAAATTACCAGATCTACGTCGATTCTCGATTCCCTTAGTATCAGTGCAACGGTCCATTTCAAAGGTTAAGAGCGCGATGGCTAAGGAAAGGAAGGTGAGAGTGAGGATTTCAGACAATCTACTGTTCGAGGTGGAGCAGGCTGTGGCTTTTCAGTCCCAGACTATAAGAAGTTTTGTAGATTTTGCAGGCATTGAGAGAACCGTACCCTTGGACGAAGTTGAGGGTCCAGTTCTGGCCAAGGTCTTTCAATACTGCAGATTTCATTTGGATGCTCAGAAGTACCCTTCGATGAAGGATGATGTCGACGAGTGGGAGAAAGAGTTCGTGAATGTTGATCAGTATACATTGCTTCGTCTTCTTCGTGTATGATTCTCCTTGGCTTAATGGGCATTGGTTTCTGTTTGATCTGACTATTCTACAGTATTTGTAAATACTCGATTGGATGGTTTATTTCGAAGAATGAACTTCTTTCTTTGTCATGTGCAGGCTGCCGATTACCTGGGCATAAGAAATCTTGTGAATTTGACATGTGAAGGTATAGCAAGCTTGACGAGAGGAAAAAACGTCCTGAGGAGGAGGAAGCTGTGAAGAGAGATTTCATATGATAAATGATTATAGCCCAGAGGAGGAGGAAGTTGTCAGGAGAGATTTGGTTTATGCTATTGTGCCGTATAATCAGAATCAGAAGTGACTTAAACTTTTCATTCATTACTAGAAATGGCATAGACCTCCCTCGCCCCCCTCTCCCTCTCCTTCTCCCTCCCTCCCCCAGTCTAAATATAGTGTGAGATTTGAGCCTAAAATAAGTCTCACGCTGCAAATCACTATTGAGTCACAGGAAAATAACTTTCAGCTGCTGTCATGTGATGATAAACTGGTAAAGGCCTCCAAAATCTTACCTATCACACAAAATTCAGATAAATAATGATTTGACAACTGGATGATCGAACATTCTATTCCCATTTGCATTGTTTTATGTTTTAAATCTGTATGCAAATAGACAGCTTTAAGCTCAAATTAAAGTGAGATACTGAGTTAATTACAAGTTGATATGGCACTGATTTTAAGATGTTGAATTGTAAGATATCATTAGCAATGATTGATTTGTTTTATTTTTAAATTTATGTTTGAAGTTGATTGCATTTTGTAATAAGTGTCACCACTCTGGTGGCGGTACTCATTATCTATTGTAATAATTGTATTTATTGTTAGTTGATAAATTATTTGGCAAATATAAATTTTGAACAATTCAAATAATATTTTGAAATAATAGATTTCTATAAGTGACATGTATCATAGTCACACAATGGCAAAGTACCTATTTTTGTATGATTGTAATACAAATATTTGTTGTGTAGTTGATGGATGAGTCAT
>VDFB02168118.1:162011662-162131607 GCA_007258455.2 Sequoia sempervirens
AAATGTTTAATGGATGAATGGATTTATTATGGATAAGATGGATGGAATGTTGGATTTTATTATGGATGGGATGAGATGCTTCCCCTTGAACTAGCGCACGTAGATGCTCGATTCTACACATGATGCCTATTTGTTAGGTTTTCATCATGGTACCTATCCAAAGCACCACCATAGTGGTTTTCACTAGAGGACAGTTATTTTATCTTTACTATTTTCATGATTTTTTATTTTTTTTGGTTTTTTGTGAAATATTTTAAGTTCATGCTAAACCACTTGGTGGTATTGATGCATATGTTTCTATCATAATGTGCCATCGAGCATCTTTCCCCGAAGAAGTTGTTTTTCCAAGATATGTGTGCACTTGAATACAACTTTTGAGATTCTTGATCTGCTTTGTTGATAAACACCGGAGTGAACTTTTGTCTTTGTGCACACATCGCGATAGAGTGCCTTCAATCCTTATGATGAAGGGTTGATGCCAATACATGGTCAATGTGAGAATTGGATATCATGCATGGATGAGTGAATGGTGAGTATAGTTTTGGGATAAACATTGATTGGTTGATTTTTTGGAACCTTTGACTCTCCAAACTTGGGAAGATGAGAAATGATGGGTGGTTACAGAAGTGTGCATGGAATTAGGACCAACTACTTGATATACTTTGTGCATTGCTTGAGAAACCTGTTTTTCCTTTGTGGATGTCTTTGATGGATACTTTTCCTTTTTTATTACTCCCATAGTTTTTTAACTAATGGAGCTTGATAGGATAATCTTTCTTGTATTCTTTGGGTATCCATGTGTATTTGATTTGTCCATTATGCTTCCCAACTTCTTTTTCTTTGATAATGTTCTTTGTACTTTGATTCAAATCTTTCTTTTGATGTTGGTCCCAATTCGTGGATGGGGTGATGGGTGGATGAAGATTCATGACGTGGTTGGTTGTAGTATTAGCATTGGTTTCCTCATAAGGGCTCTTCGTGCTCCCTATGTTGATGCTTGCACTAGATAAAGTTGCCCCCAGTATTATAGAGGTATCATTGATATCTTTAGATCCATTCATTGTCGAATAAGCAAGACCTTGATGCTTAGGATTTCCAATTATCTACACTAGTTCTAGGATACCCTATTCATGTAGGCCTAATCCTTTGCCTTGATAATTCATCTATTGAAACATTTTATTTGCAATAGGATATGATTTACCTTGGAAACAAGGTGCTATTCCTTCTCTGCTCTATTGTGGATCTTCAAAGGTTATAGATTCTTCATTGATAAGATAGCTTTCCCTAAAAAAGGTAAGTGATCCAAGCTTATAACTAATAGGATCCTCCATAAGTGGGATAACTTCCTGATTCATATCTTTGGCTTGATCTTATGGAATATCATATTTTAATGATTCTTAAAGAGGTGTTGATGATTCACTTTCCACGTAGAAGTCTTCCTCATGATTCATTTTTGATATGCCTTCATAGGATGTTTCTGATTCACAACTTCTGTAGAAGCCTTCTTCATGACCCATTTTTTATGTCTCTAGATTTTTCTATATCTTGATCATGTGTGCAAATGTTAAGAGTAGGAAACTCTTGTTCCTTGGTAATGACATCAAGAGTATGAGACTCTTGTTTTGAATGAAGATCATCTACATGTCCATTAGGAGTAAGCATCTCATGGGTAGATGGAGGAATATGTGCTATATGGATATGATCATCATTTGAAACATCTTGTATAGATAAGAGAGTGTCCATCAGATCATTGTAGTATCTTGGAGATACAAATTCTTGATCTTGTTTAATTTTGGAATTTCTTTTGACATGCTTTGGATCAAGTTCTTGACATGGGTCAATTTCAAAGGATGGATTACTTATAAAGGATTATTTGATATCTTCATTAGGCATGAGAAGTGTCTCAATATCCTCTTGATATTTGAGTGGACTTGGACCAAATATTGAGTTGAATATTCCTTCAATATCTGCAACCATGAGGTCGAAGGATGCCAATATATCTTGGAAAGGACCATTGCTAGACTTTAGTGAAAGATGTGGATCATGCTTTGGAATGAATTCTTGAGATATGTCCTCAAACTCATTGGATGAGGTAGAGGTATTGTCAAAATGATCATTGGTGGAAGGATTGTTGATTATAGGATCAAATAATGTTAACATTCCTTGAAATAGATCATTGTCAAAAATTGTCAGGGGGTTTTTATCATGATCAAAAAGTGACTCTTGATGTATGTTGATTTGATATTTGGATGAGGTAGAAACATCTTCAAGGTGCTCATTGATGGATAGATCTTGATCATTGTTTTCAACAATTGTAGTGGGGAGATTGTCAATGCTAACACTAGTGGTTGAATCTTCATCACTGTCCTCAATAGTTATTATTTTTTGATCAATAAGGTCTTGGATGATATTTTTGAGTCAAATACAATTTGATGTTGTATGTTCCTTTATTTTGTGAAAATCACAAAGGTGCTTCTTGTTATACCATGGTGGTTTAATTTGAGGCTCTTGATAATTTTCATAAATGAGGACTTTGATGAGGTTTTCTTGTACCAATTGTTGCATGACCAACTCAATTGGTCCCCCAAATGGTGTGTATTTTCATTTGTTACCTTTTGAGATTTGTACTTTAAATTGACCTTGTGGTGATTTATTTTGGAGATGTGGTGATTGATCTTTGAGATGTGGAGGTTGGGTTTTTTTATTGATGTTGTTGATCTTGATATCCAACCTCTTGACATTGGAGATATTGTTCTTGATGTGGTTGTGGACACAACTCAATGCTTTGATGACATGGTTTAACTAATGGAAGAGTGTATTGATTTTGGGGTGGAGATGTCTCTTGGTGCAATGAATCAACTATTTTGGTAAGTGTAGCAATTTCATCTCACAAAATTTGATCTTGATTTTGATGTTGACACCCTTGATATAGTTGATTTGGTTTTTTTTTAAGTAGATTTGGAATGTATACTTGTGGTGTTTGTATGGGATCATGGAAAAATTGACTTTGGACAATGTTCTGATTTGGGATGATGTTTAGATTTGGCATGATAGGTTGAAATTGAACATTGTTGTGGTTGGGAATTAGACTGCCTTGATTTAGGTAACTTTGATTTTGCATGGTGTTACCTTGACTTGGATCAATACATGGATTTGTTAACATTTTGTTTGGACTTTGAACAACATTTGTATGATTCGCAAACAATCTATCCCAATGTTTACCAAGTGTGGATTCAAAATATTCATGTTTGGTAAAGTTGTACTTGGTATATTCACATTTGGTATGTATGGATTTGGTGGGATAATGTTGTTTTGTTGAAGACTTATGCATTGATTGTTTGGTTGATAGATTTGTAGGTTTGGACTTTGATTTAAATCTACCATAGGGAAAGGTGTTCCAAAATTTAGATTGGGCATACTCACATTTGTTGTACCATTGAGGTTTGTAGGAGATAATGATCCTATGTATGGATTGTATAAATGTGAGTTTTGATAATCAATTGGCATTGTAAGTCTTTGATAGTTTGGTTGATTTAGACCACTCCTAATGTATGAATTAAGTTTATATTCCATGTTTTTCTTGTGTTTTGACCTTGTTGACCTCTAAGGAATTTAGGACCAATGATGATATGAAAGATGAAAGGGGTGAATGATATGGGTGTCAAAATTTTAGGAACCTTGGAGGAATACTAGACTTTAGGACTTTTGGATTTTTTATTTTGATTTGATTTGGATTTGATCTTGACTTGATTTGGATTTGATTTTGATTTGATTTGGATTTGATCTTGACTTGATTTTGATTTGATTTGGATTTGGTCTTGACTTGATTTGGATTTGATTTTGATTTGATTTGGATTTGATTTGGATTTGATAATGAGCTCATAAACTCCAAGAGGTTAGATGTTGTCTTGGAATAAACTTGTCCACAAGGTGATAATTTAACTAAGTGTATGGAGAAGGATTCATCTACACACACCTAGTCAAACAAGATTTTGATTTGATTTGAAGGATTTTACAAAAGTCTAGTATGAATGATTTTTCCAATGGTTCAAAAGTTGTTTGTGAGATGGGATTTGATTGATGTTTGAGAATGGATGAAAATGTTGATTTGATCCTAGATGAACCTAAGAGGGACTTTGCTTCACAAGACCAAGATTTTGAAGAACATGCTTTTCCCTAAGAGTAGTTCAAACCAAAAGACCAATGTTTTTCTTGGAAGACCATAAGAAAAAAGATAACAAGCACATGTGTGGGGTTCAATTGATTTAATCTTTGCTTAATAGATTCTTTTTACCACAAACAGTTGTCTTGCTTAAGTTTCAAACTAAATGTCTATGCCAAGGCCTTCTTTCATTCCACAAGGTCCATTATGTGAGAATCAAGAATTCAAAGCCATAGTTTCCTTAATGTTGAGTTTAGAGAGAAAATTGAGAAATGGGCCCAAATACTTAGAAGCCTCTAAGGATGAAATCCCAAGGGACAAGCAATATCACTTGGATTCTTTCAAAGGTATTTGCTTCTACTAAAGGGTTTGAAATTTGATGTCCTTGTTGAATGTTTTTTTTCAAGATTTTGGATCCAAACAATGTGTTTAATTGACTCAAAATTTCACAATCCTAGGATGGAAAAGAAAATATTTGTTGAATTCCCACTTGGATAAATCCAGATGCGCTTATTCAAAGTGGATGGTTAGAAGCTTGACCACACTTGCTCCCCTCCACAACACTCACTTCTATAGGTCAGCCAAGCTTCAGTTCTCATGAATCTCCCATGATGAACTTTTCATCTCTACAAAGAACCACAAGAATGTGCGATGGCTCCAGAGGTCCGACCTCCTGACGCCAACAAATATTGGGATTTTGGATTCTAAACAAAGGTTCGTAGTAAGGGCATCTAGTTTAGGGGGTGCAATGATAAAATCCTTATGGGAGATTTCCCAACCCTTAGAACAAGGGCTTTACACATCATAAAGATACTAGGGGAGAGTTATCATGCATTGCTTCCCATTGTTTACAATTTTCATCGCCACCACAAATTTATATAGCGGTTTGGAAGAGCTTGGCTTATGCTCGTTACCTCTTGGGTTGTTCCCTTGGGGTGAGTACTTTTTCCCACCAAGGCAGGCCCTCTAAAGGTAAAAAAAATGAGTAAGTACATCCGTAGTTTGATCAATCTTTGTTTGCGTGAACAAAGAGAGAACACACGCAATATACTTACTCACACTCACAAGATTTTGTTGAATTTAAAAAGCCCAAATTTAAGTGTGGAGGCAATATTTTATACAACTTAATATCACCAAAAGACTTTTGATTCTCAAGATTGTTGTGAAGCACGAGAGAAGTGCATACGCCTTTTAAATGATATTATTTTGTAAAAGAGATTAAAAAACACAAAATACACATGTTCATTTTAACCTCAAAAGCAAGAATGGATTCTTTTTAAGCACCAAGATGAAGTGTGAAATTTGCTCATTCAATTTTAGAATCTGATCCAGGAGGATCCAAGAATCTCAAAAATATTAGTCTCAAAATCTCTCAGACTTGACATCATTGGATAGAGCTTGCTAACATGATCTTGGTGTAACCTGTATCGCGTCAACAGGAGGTCATATGCAAGAGTTATGCTTGGTCAAAGGTTTGGTCAAATAGGTGAATCAAGCATTCAAAAAGGTGAAATTTGATTGTCTCAAATCCAAGCATAAATGACACCAAGTCCTAGTGCTTGTCATGCTGATTCTGGAACTATCCTCGGTTTCGAAAATGAAGTCCGTATGAGAAAAATAGAGCTAGTCAAAGTTTTAGTCAAAATGATGATGTCAGCATGTGACATGGCAATTGACTAGATGGTGACGTGGGAGTTGCAGGTGATGTGGCAAAAATCTCACAAAATTCACATACCATGCTTTATTTTTGAAAATAAGGTGTGGAGGATTATTTTATCTCACAAAAATCCATCGGATTTTGTGGGATCCCAACCGGATTTGGTGGGATCCAAATCTCCTAAAATCAACGAAAATTAACTCATGTGAAAAAAACAAAACCTCCTAAAACAACACTAAATTGTTATTTTATTTTTAAAACTCAACCCCATAAACTCAAATAGCCCGTGAATATAATAAGACAAGGGATTAAAAAACAAATTCCAAATGTTTTATTAAGGGGTTGTTTAATGTTTTATTTTTAAATGGGGAAGTTATTGTTTTATATAAACGGGTTAGTGTTTTTTTGTAAGGCTTATAATTATAAAAGCCAAAGGAGGGGGGTTAAATTTTTATTTTATTTATTATGGTGGTTTTTAACCCCATATGCAAAATTTATGTATAAAAAGAGGTGATGTGATAGGGCCTTTATGCATTTTTTGTGGAGAAATAATTTGGATGTGTTTTTGAGAGAAAAATTTATACTCTTTGGAGGAATTTTTGGGAGAGAAATTACAAGGTGTTGATTACACCAAGAATTGTAAGATTGTAAAGAGAGATTGTGAGTGATTAAAGCTTGGATATTGTAAGAAGGCTATTGAAGCTTGGCGATATCAATAAAGTGGTCCAACGTTGAGAAGCGGACCCGGAGACGTAGCTCAAATTGAGTGAACTCCGTTATCAAGTTCTTTGTGTCTCTCTTCCATCTCTTTCTTGTTCTCTCATTTATTTTGGTGTTATGTTCTCTCATGAATGTTATTATAGATAATTGATTTAAATTGTTTGAAAGGATTACTCGGTTTCATAATTTCAACAGTTAAGATACATAATCATGCATTACTGCTGGATCGGGAATTAAATCTATAATTGGATTAAGTTTTGGAAAACTTTAATGTCCTAGTTTACAGATCAGAATCCAAAAGAAACTCTAGTAAGTTCCTAAAGTTCTTTGTAATCCCTTTGTTTGTTCTTTTTAAAGCCCAAAATAAATTTATTTGATTCCTAAAACTTGAAGATAACAAAGCCTTAAGAATGGGATTATAATTGCTCCCAAAGTGTTTAAAAACACTTGTTACAATCATGTGATAATGTTTTTTCTTTCACTTCCATGCTCCATGATCCTTTAAAACCTACAATCCAAGCTCCAAATGTTATATGAAATCAAGAAACAAGAAGATATGAGGGCTAGATAAATGATTAAGCATAAAAACCCTAAAATTTAGACCAAGTTTCATTGTGATTTGACATTAGGTGAAAATTTGAAATTTTTAACTCTATCAAAGTTGAGAAACACCTACACCATTGGATAGATTATGAAATTATACCCCATTTAAAACAAAAGCTCTAAAAAAGACCAAAATATGACCAAGATATGGTCGTTTTAAGATTGAGTGAAAAAGCAAGAAAGCAAAGGTGTCGCCATTTGAAACATAGAGGTGGTGGCGCTATTTGAGTGCAAACAGTGATGCTGGAATGACAACGACATTGTTTGAGGATTTGAGTGGCGCTTTGGTGAAACAAGCGTCGCTCTATGGAAAAACAGAGACTGCATATGCGTCGCTATTTCCTCCAGCAATTTTGTTTGACTTGGAAAGACAAAAAATAGAAAAAATGATGGAAATGGCCAAAAAATTGTGTTAATTTTGAGATTTATGCCCTCCTTCTAGTGTCAAAATATGAATACTTGACCTAGACCTACTCAAACATGATCAAACAATCCAATGTTAAAAAATAAACAAGTCTAAAACAATCATTCCCCATGCAATTCACTTAAATGGAATGAACAAGAAAACAAGATAGAATATCAAAAGAAATCTATTGAAAGCTAAGAAAACTTATTCAAAACATTTAAACCAGCATCACATGGGGGAATTAGTGCTTCTTTGATGTGGAAAGAAGCCCTTTCCCAATTCCTTGCAAATCTTTGATGATGATGATGATGATTATTGTGTGCTCCTTGATTCAAAATGTTGATAACCTTGCTATGATTGCTGAAACTCTATGAAAAATTTGATATAATATGGATGATATTGATGATAATGGTGGATTCAAATGAGCATAGTGATTTTACATGGACTATGGATGATCAAACAAATAGAGAAGGCCTCTATTTATAATGGAGAAGGATGGAGGAATGCAAAATGGGATGAATGTGGGACTAAACTTGACCCAATGGCATTGTGCTAGTTGTCAACATGCTAGTGGAGAGAGGTGGAGCACATTTTGATGAATGTGCACATAAATGCCATTAGGTGGATATTTGAAATTGGAGAAGTGACATGTTGGCGGGAGAAGAAAGGAGAGTTAATGCCACTTGGCTCAAGAAAAAGGACATGTAAAAGGCCTTTAATGCCTTGTTGGATGGACAAGTCCTTTTGGGAGGGAATTTTCAAATTTGAAGAATATTCCAACTTGATGCCCTTTTTGAATGAAAATGGATGTATTTATAAATCAATTAAATTGATTTACATGCACAAGTTGTAAAATCTAGAGGATTTGAGGGATTAGTGTTAGGATTAATCATGATTTGATTAATTTAGATGAAAATTAGCTAATTTGACATTTTGACTTAGATTTTTGGATTAAATGAATTTAGACTTAATTAAATAAAGTTGGATTTATTTAATTAAAAGGGGATGGTGTTAGACTTAAATCAAATAAAGGTTAGTTTATTTAATTTAAAGGAGATGAAATATGATTTAATCAAATAAAGTGATTTATTTAATCAAAAGAGGAACATTATGATTAATTAAACAAAGTGATTTATTTAGTTAATAGAAGATAATGATTTAATCAAATAAAGTGGATTTATTTAATTGAAAGATGAAATATGATGAATTTAATCAAATAAAGATTATTCGATTAAATGGTTAGTAAAAGAGTGATTTAGGTAGAACTGATGTTGGTAAACCAGTATCAAGTGCACAATATCAATTAGTATAATTTATGTGTCTACACTTGGTTTTCCTATTGGGTTGGAGTTTACTCTTGTTTTTAGCTGTGGGTTTGTAGATCTCTTCTTATTCTATTATTCAAATAACATGTTTGATGTGAATTTCTACATGGTTATATGGGTTTCAAATTTATAGAGATGGTTTTGCATGTTTTACATGTTAACTAAAATATGTGGTATCTAGATATGTAATGAGATTGTATTCAAGGTGTTTTGGATGAAGACAATTATAGGTTGGCATGATTGCTTGAAGGGTTCTTATTGATCTATAGTTAGTCCTATGTGGGTTTGTTTGGAAAATCAGATCTAGCATTGATTCTGGTGTTTGAGTCTTGGAAATCCACATGTTATACTTGAATATATTTGTTTTACATGATACAAATGTGGGGTTGAATTTATTTTTAGTTATTTAAGATTGGAGTACTAATTATATATTTATCCTTTAAGATGATGCATATGTGTAGATCTTGTAAAATTGTCTGATGTGGATTCTATTTGGTAGATCATATTCTTGGTCACCATTATTACATTGGTATGCTTATTACAGTGAGAGATAGTTATTGGGAGTACTTAACATAGTTGTTCATTTGAATCTATAGTAGTTTTTTATGGTGCATGAGAAGCTTTGTTCACTTTTAATAGAGTGTTGGAAGTGATATTGATCATGATGCCATGTATAAATTGGTATTTCTTTCAGTGGGAGCTTTATATAGTTATATAATATGTTATATCTTCTTTTTTTCAATATTATGGTTCTAAGTTGTTGTTGTTGTAGTGTGTAGTGAGCCAAGGATAATCTTTGATTAGAATATGGATGGTATTTTTCAATGGTTGTTGGTGTTATAAGGAGCTCTTGGATTCTACTTTCATATTGCAGTGAGAGCTTTGACATCTTTGGTTCTATTGACAAAGGATGTGTAGTAGTTGTATCTTCTTGGTTTAGAGATTGTGATTGTACTTTACCTTTTGGGAGCTCATGGTGTTGAGTTATTTTATTGTGTTGGGGCCATGGAGGGTCTTCAGTTAGGAGATGGTTATCATGATGCCTAGAGAGCTTGGTTACATAGTTTAGTGGGAGCTTTGGCAGTGATATTGATTAATCGTTTAATGATGGCTGGTTATTTTGTGATCTAGGAGGAGATGTTAGATCATGATGTCATGATATGTTCCTAATTCTAGAGTTTGAATTTTGACAATGGTCTTGTTTGTTCTCTTTGGTTTTGGTTATTAATCATTTGTTGGAGCTTCATGATCTTGCAGGGTTGCATTTGAAGTTGGCATGGATTGATTGGTGGATGCTCATGGAGACTAGAGAGACTTGAGTGAGGCTATGGGATCTCTTATTTATGGGATCACATGTTGATATGGTTACTCTTTGATGAGGATTTCAGTAGAAATATTGAGAATCCTACACCTTGTTATGGACGTGAATCCATTATGGACTTGAAGAGAAGATTTTCATTGCTTGGTGTTGTGTGCATAGGACAATATTGTATCACATTCTTGGTCTACTCAACAATGTAAGGAAACTAAGGTAGCAAAAAAACTTGCTACACTAATCTTGAGAGGAGGGTAATACAAAACTTTTTAGATATTTACAATAGTTACAAAAAATTAAATAAAAATAAACATAAATATCATGCATACCACAACATAGTGATTTGTGTGGGGAAAAACCCTTTCGGGAGAAAAATTCCACACTCCAAAAGCCACCTAATATATTATTCAAAAATCACAAAGATTATAATATACTTGCAGAGTAAGCTTCTTACAGGAGTATCACCAACCAAAGATCAAGAGGCAATACAACCGCTATCAAACTCTTAGAATACATCACAACACATAGCCATAATACAATGCCCTCATAAAAATTGGGTTGCCTTCTAGGGAAAGTCAATGCAAAAAAATATCAATTGTCAAATCTAAGACCTAATGATGAATGGTTCATATTTACAATAATAAAATATACATAAAATTTAGGTTTTTGGGGGCACTATCCCCAAGCCCCCGCCTAGGTGCACAATCCTTGGACCCCTCGCTGAGGGGATGATCCCCCTAGACTCCTCGTGGGGGGTACCCCCCCATGTTCTTACCTATCATTAGTACCTTATGTAATTGCAAGGTTGAGACACATTTTCCCAAAAAGTAGGTGAATGATCTAAGAGGTATTTCCCACTTGAATATCAGATGCATTTTTTATTTTGTATCTTATCTTCTCATATGGGTTAGTCTTGAATATAAACATTTTGAAGACTTTTAATAGTAGGTGAATGATCTAAGAGGTATTTCCCACTTGAATATCAGATGCATTTTTTATTTTGTATCTTATCTTCTCATATGGGTTAGTCTTGAATATAAACATTTTGAAGACTTTTTAAGAAGATACATGGTTTATGGATTCCCATCATTCTCCTTATTTTGGTCTTGAGCTATGGATTTAGTTTTGAGGAATTATTTAGAGAGATACAAGAAACGGTTTGTTGATTTGGGCATACTCCCTTTGTTGTGGGAATGATTGGTTGGTTTGATCTACCTTCAGTATGTGAGGTTTACATCTATTTTTTCCATGTTTATTTGATTTAAATGTTAGATGTTGATATCCTTTTAGTTTGGGAATGGTGAATGTGATCTTATATTACACAACTTGGTACACGTTAGTATGGAACAAGGATATTGTTTGATTTCCAAGTTCTCTCTTTGGTCATGGTATTCTTCCTAGATGTTTGGTTTCACATGGTTGAGTGTGAAGAACTTGGGAGAGCTATAGAGATTAGTGGTGAGAGAGGTATTACAACATATTTATTTACAAGATTTACATATCATTGTATGTTTCCTTAACACTATGTAATAGCGGAATTAGACACATCCTCTATGTGAAGTACTATAAATAGACTTAGTATGCCTTGATCTATTTTAAGATTTGACATTACTCATGCAATGAGAGTTTCTAGATATATGTATGGTTATCCTCTTTGATATCTTGGTTTGTTGATTACTAATGTGATGATAAGTTTGCATGCTTCATCAGATTGGGATCTACGAGTTATGTAATTTGTAGGTGTATACAACCTATTGGTTGCAGTGGGATGACTTAGATGTGGATTGTCTATATCCATGAGATTATTTCAATGTTTATGCAAAATTTGTTAGTTGGCCTTGTTTGTGGTCATTTGTGTATTGGCATGTTGCATTGCTCGATAGGAAGATGGATATACTTATACTTGATTGTAGATTTTGGGTTGGTATGTTGATGGCATGAAGTTTTATCTATGTTTTGTATACCTTGGTTTGAGGTATGGTTAGCTTGGATGAGTTGCAATTTGTTGTGGTTTCTATTCCAAGTGGTATGAGTAAGGAAGCTACTTAGAGATTTTGTTACCATTTGAATTCGATGCTTATATTCATGTAAATATTGGTGTAGATTTCAATGGCAGTTGATATGTTTCATCTTGACATGTTCCTTTTTCTTCCGTAGGTGGCATATTGGAGCATGTGAAGGAGTTTCTTTCTTGATGGTGGTCATCATGGTTGCTTTTGTAGGTATCTTGTTGGAGCATGGGAGCATGGTGAAGATTCAGATGGTACATGTTTGGCTAAGGGGTGCTTTTCCCTTCTTTGTGATTCATATGGGTATATTTACAATGTTGATGTCAAGTGGGAGAATGCTAGGATTATGTGCCATCCACCTTGTAAATCCTATGTCATATTGCATGGTTCTGAAATCCTTGGAAAGTGTCCCTAGACACTTAGAGTGCATTGGGAAAATATTTTGTAATATAATTCTCACCATTGTTTGTAATATACTCATAAGGGGTGATGGGTCCACTAGCAGCAATAAAGGTGAGTTGTGGACATAAATATTTAATATTATTTTCCCCACAAGTGGATGCCTAAAATGGGATAATAAAAGACAAAGAAAATGATAAATGAGTGATTGTTGGGATTCTCCAAGTGGGTTCTTGGAAAGAGGCAACATGTGTCACTTAGTTTTGCATCATTTATTGCATTTAATGTAATGTTTATCTCTCAAGTATGAGCGCCCAAGTTGGAGGGAAAGTATTGGATCCAAAATTGGTGTCCTTTCACATTTTGAGGAGGTAATCCAAAGGTTGGAGATGTTTGGAATGAAGGGTCATCTTTGGGTACCGTGTTTGGTGCATTAGATGCCTTCACAAGTCTATAAATTCAGCCTCTTGGATGTAGAGAAAATGAGCAATAGTTGAATGTAGTGTTACTTTGCAAGAAAAAGGACATGTTGAGGCATAAGGAGGTTTCTTACAGGTGCAAAAGTGATTCCATGGTGGAGGAAAAGAGGAGAATAAAAGTGGTTGTATTGTAATCTCATTTATTTGATGATAATGCATACTTGGCCTCTCTTCTTGGTGGATTTTTTTCTCGCAAGGGTTTCTCTACGTAAATCCTATGTTATGTAATGATCTTGTGTTGTTGATTTGTGCCTCATTGTTGCTATCTTATTGTGGTGTTATTCTTCATATATTGATATTATAAGTTCACATAAGGTAGTGTTTATAAGCATGTTATGTTGGCTAATTTTTAGCATCATTAAGAAGAGGGATCTAATCATGGTAATTTCATATTAAGGAAACTTAATTTTTAGATTTGGATATAAGTTTGATATTTTCATGTTGTTGTAGTCCAAACCTTGTACCTCATCCTTTGAATTCATATTTGAATAAAGATTGAATTTCTCAACAATTGATATCAAACATGTTTATTTCTCACCAAGTAGATCTAGTCCCTAAGAAAAATCCCAAAGGTGTTTGTAAGCACCACGCATTTTTACAAGTAATGATCCTAGAGAATGAGATGAGTAGATTCTTGACACCTAGGAGCACGCATAGTTCATTTTTAGTAGATATAAATTGAATTTGTAGCAAAGTTTAATTTTTTGGATAAAGAAATTAGTTATGTATGCACAAATTCAAACTAAGATAGATAATAGTTAATTCAATCATTTGTCACATCTCACTTACATCAAATTTATCACAACATAATTTGGATCACAAAGTGATGTTTTTCTATCAAAATCCTTCACATACACACAAAGCTAAGTCCTAATCCCTTTTTGTTATTTTAAAAAGTTTTCTTGTATTTTAGATATTGTCTTAGCTCATAAGTCTAGGGTATTTACTTATTAATTCTTGATTGTCCTTATTTACCCTAAGCATTTAATCAAAATAATTATTTAGTTCTTTATATATATATATATCAATTTGAAAATTAAATTATTTTTTAAGCTATTTCTAGTGACAAGCTCCATAAGGCTATAGTCTAATGCATGTATCATTTTGGAGATTAAATGATTTTTTAAGCCATTTTAGTCACGAGCATCATAATGTTCTAATCTAATATAACATTACAAATGGTAATCCTAAAAGAAAACTTGATTAGAAAGGAATGCATCCTTAATCTTGTTATTCAATTCTTTCTCCATGTACAATCTTGTCCACTTAACAAAAACATGATGTGCTAATGTATGAGGTAACATAAAGATTAAAAATGGAATATCATCTATAGAGATTTAAGCGTGAACACAATTATTTGTGACATCCAATATAAATTTAAGAACAATTAACACATCAATCAATCAAAAGTGTTGACATTGTACTCCATAAATAAAAACAAAAAGATAAATGCTATGCCTAAAATTGCTAAATATACACTTTTGATATCCAATGAACACTTTAGTCTAATCCAAGATGTATGAAACAATAGTAAATCATAGCCTTACTTATCTCCACATTCCCCATGATCAAAGTATGGTAGAAATTAATAATCCATATTCTTGATCCAACCAATTTCAAACATATTCTAATGGAAGAGAACATGCAAACATTAGCAATCCATTCAAAGGTGTTGGAGACCACACCATTGGTCATGTGGAGGGTTCGTACACTTTAACTAATCTAGGGAATAATAGCCAAACACGTGCATGGCCAAGGTTTTAATCTTAGGTTATTACCTTATAGATGAATCTCACTTGAATCTCACTTGAAGATTATTTGTTGTGGAAGAGTCTTGATATAATTCTTTGATAAATGTGTGAAGGAGATCAATGGTGTGTTACATATCCTTGGTTTGGCATGGAACTTACTTTTAGTTATTAAGCTTAATGATGTTGTGTGCAATTATTTTCGCTAGTGGAGGTAGTTAGAAAATGAGATGAGTTATGGTTATTTCAAATCTTAGTGCTATGTGATTTCCACAATCCATAATGCTTTTAATTTTGCTATTTCTAGATTTTGATTTTGATTTTTTTATTTCAAATCTTGTTTGTATATGCACTCTATTTTAGTTGGATGCATGTATAGTTCCTTTATTATTGTGGTGAAGATATATGTAGATTCTACACTCTCATCATTAAAACCAACGATAAAATGATTGTTGCATCTATTATGATGCTCATCATTATTGTGTACCATAGAGCACTCTTGCTTCAAAGACCAAGTTACTTATAAAGAAGACAATGTTATTGATCCAAATAATTGACCATATAAGTGAGAAGGTTTTAAGGAATCTAAAAAATAAAAAATATTATATAGGGTTTGAATGATTATGTTCTTGAGTTTGATTTCTATGAATATTTTATATATGGAAAATAAACCATGTCCAATTTTTCTCAAGTTCTTACAATTTTTAGGGGCATTGGATCTAATTTATTATGATGTTTTTGGTATTATTAATGTTCCTTGAATTTTAAAATGTTTATATTACATATATTTTATAGATAACTACTCTAGAAGGACATGGGTATATTTCCTTAGAATTAAATATAAAGTCTTTAGTCATTTAAAACTTTTAAGGTTCTTATAGAAAATTAGACTCAAGTAGGAAAATTAATTTTTTGAGAACATATAATTGCTATGAGTTTTGTTAAGTAGATTTTGATAGATTATGTAAGGAACATGGTATAAAGAGTCATAATAAAAATTCATCTACCTCTCAATCGAATGGATTCAGAGAGAATGGATATGACACTAATGGAGAGGGCTAGGAGTATGTGTAGTAGAGTAAGCTTTGAGCATAAGTTTTAGGTAGAATTAGTTTCTATAACTTGTTACTTGATTACTAGGTATCTTAAATCAATTATTATGGATATAACTTCTATAAAAGCTTGGTTGGATAAAAACCCCTCATTATAGTATCTTTATGTTTTTTATTGCAAGGCATATGCTTATGTGCCTAATGAGAGGTAATCAAATTAGATGTTCATCATGCTTGGTAAAATGATAATTCATTGAGAATATTATTTCTACATTTGTGGAAGATAATTTTTATCTTTGATATTTATTCATATATCAATGATAAATTTATATGATGCATAGATATTTTACTTCTATATTATTATTTTTCATGTTTAGAGTTAGACCATAAAGCATGCAAATGAACATTTAGTGGTAAATCTTGACACAAGTGAATTTGAACATGTGTTATGTGGCTCAAAAAAACATCTTGAATGTGTTGTGTATGCTATTTTAAATATTTTCTCTATGGCCTTGGAATGATACAAAGTATAGAGTGATTGACAACCACTCTCATCATGTTGACCCAAAATATAACTTTTTTGTTTTATATTTTTAATTTGACCTTTTTTTGAGACTTGTTTGTTGTGAGTATATAACTCTAATTTTAATTTTATATATTATATTTTTTAGGAAAGGTGTCTCAACCTTGCATCTTAATTTTGAAAACACAAAAATTGTGATATTTATGTTATAGAATAAAAAAATTGATTTTTGGGCTATGGAGGTTATTTTCTCCCTAAAAATATTTCCAAATAAGCCAATATAAATTCTCAAATTCTCATTACATTGGCCTCTTCTATCTCTACAATTAAAAAAGGGCTCAATTAGCTTCCTTGATTAAAAGTTATGGCCTTCAAAAGTTGGGCCTCCCACATTAGAAATTTAAGAACATCTATGAGCTATAAGAGGGGCTTACACTTCTTAAAATTCTTATGATTTTTTTTATAAAAAATAATATGGCATCTTTAAATAGAGATAATAGATCCAAAATAGAGTGCCCAAGTTGGTGGTGGATTGTGACGAGCTTATGGATGGTGGAATGAATATGCTACTTTTAGCCTATAGACTTATCTTAGAATTTGAGCATTGGATTTTTAACTAAGGATTTACATGCCAAAATGTGTGTGGTTTTAGACCATGGTTTCCTAATTACCATATTGTAGTTTTGTATATTGATTATCCTATTCATTAGGTTATTAAGATGAAGGTTTTGATAGTGAGTTTTATAGAAATTGTTACACTACTAGAATTGCTCTAAATATCTCATTGGTGATATTCTTATAAAGGCATAAACTCTGGAAGTGTATTTTAACCTTTAATTATTAGATATTACATTGAGTTCTTTTGAGTGTGATGTTTTTTCTCAAAAATGTTTTCACATGTAATCAATGTGTTATGGCATATTATTTTTATTTTTTATTTTTCCTTATAATATAATATTTTAATTTATTTATACATATCTCCTCTCATAGATTAGTGTAGGAAGTGTGTTCTACACCTCTGCTTCCTTTCAATGTCTTAAGTCTTATTTCATGTCTCTCATTTGGTGTATCTTCCCACTTGGTGGAATCATCTTTTATGTCATTTGTCTTATCTTACTTTGATGATATTATATGCACTCATGAGCTTGCATATTTATATACTTACACAATCTTATCTTTTGTTGATTAAATGTTCACTTGTGTTTATTATGCTTATATATTATGATAATATGCTTATATACATGTATGATTACCATGTTTCCAGCTTATTCTCACATGTTATGATGATTACAATTTATCAATTCTTATCATGATGACATCTTGCATTTATCTATGCTTACACATTTCTCGTCTAAATTTCATGGATTTCACTTTTATATGATCCTTATTGGGGGAAATATTAGGGACACCTTGTGTTCTCTATTAATATATGCATCCATGATCACATCTTATTATCCTACTACATGTTTGTCACATAATGTATCTATATGTCACATATTACTTGTTTTTCAATGATTTTAGATCCTTTTCTCCTCTCCTCCAATTCCTTGCATCCCTTCTATGTAACCAATTGGAGGGGCTATAGATTATCATGAACATTCCTTGATGTTTATGATTATGCTGACAACTCTATGCTTTATAGACTTTAGGCTAATCATGGATTTGTGCCACCATAACTTCATTCTTTTCATGGATTCATGCCATTTTAGCTTCATAGTTTTCATGGCTTCATATCACCTTAGATTCACGTTGTTTAAGTTTTGTGCTTACTTTGATGGCTACCACTATGCCCAATAAATGTTATCATTATCCTTTTTTATTATTGGCATTTAAAAGCAAATTTTTAATCTATATTTTAAATTTTTATGAGATGCTAAACATGAAAATCTACATTTGTAAATTTAATATAATTTTTTCATTTCAAGAAGCAAGCACGACTTAGCATCCATATTTGTTCCTTTATGAGATGCTAAATATGAAAATTTTATTTTGTAGATTTAATATAGAGTGTTCATTTCAAGGAGAAAGCATGAACCAACATCCATATTGAGCATCTGAATATTATACTTTCATGTTGACAACTTACTTTAATTTGACATGCATATTCATAGTAGTTTGCAGGCAAGTCAAAGTGGATCATGCAAAGTGTAATGGTGAAATGTACATATTTGACACTTTTACCTTTCATTTTGGGCTCACTTTGAGTAAGTTATCTTTAATGCAATCACTAGTGTATGAGTGACATGCTTCTACATAAGGTTGGTAAATTACTTGAACATAACTTGATTCCATGGGCACACATTCCTAGGAAGTAGTCCTAATCCTAAAATTATCCGTTCACCTACCTTGGTCAAATCCATGCAAAAATAGTCCTAGATTTTAAATAAATTTAAATTTAATTTTGGTCCAAGCTAACTCCCTTTCTTACTAATTGTTACCTATCAACTTGAGTGTGGAACATCAAATTTGTGCACTACGATGTTGTATAAAATGACAAACCTAATTCTATTTCATCTATCCTAGATCCATTCAAGCATTACATAGAAAATATCATTCAATCATACAAAAATTGTTGCATAATCAACTTACATCAACATCTACACTTAGCAATAATTTAAGGCATCTCACATAGGAGCTTGCTATCTTTGGTTCTAAAACCATTAAATTAGATCATTTAGAATTTCCAAAATGAGAAGATCAAGTCTCTTAGAAAACTCC
Organism: Sequoia sempervirens; assembly: GCA_007258455.2. Classification (NCBI taxonomy): domain Eukaryota; kingdom Viridiplantae; phylum Streptophyta; class Pinopsida; order Cupressales; family Cupressaceae; genus Sequoia; species Sequoia sempervirens. The sequence goes on from VDFB02168118.1 coordinate 162,030,779, forward strand.
CAAAGGTGTTTGTGAGCACCATCTATTTTTACAAGTAAAGATCCCAAAGAATGAGATGAGTAGATTCTTTACACCTAGTAGTGCACAATTCATTTTTGTAGATATAAATCGGATTTGTAACAGGGTTCATTTTTTTGGGTAGAGAAATTAGTTATGTATGTACAAATTCAAACTAAGATAGATAATAGTTCATTCGATCATTTGTCACATCTCACTAACATCAAATTTTATCACAACATAATTTAGATCACAAAGTGATGTTTTTCAATTCAAATCCCTTAAAGTACACACAACGCTAAGTCTCAATCCCTCTTTGTTATTTTAAAAAGTTTGCTTGTATTTTAGTTATTGCGTTAGCTCATATTCTAGGGTATTTGCTTATGAATTCTTGATTGTCCTTATTTACCATAAGCATTTAATTAACATAGTTCTTTATATATATCAATTTGAAAATTAAATTATTTTTTAAGCTATTTCTAGTGACAAGCTCCATACGGCTATAATCTAATGCATGTATCATTTTAAAAATGAAATGATTTTTTAAGCCATTTTTAGTCATGAGCATCATAATATTCTAATCTAATATAACATTACAAATGGTAATCCTTAAAAAAACTTGATTAGAAAGGCATTAATCCTTAATCTGGTTATTCGATTCTTTCTCTATGCACAAGCTTGTCCACATAACAAAAACATGATGTGCTAGTGTGTGATGTAACATAAAGATTAAAAATGAAATACAATCTATAGAGATTTAAGTGTGAACACAATTATTTGCGACATCCAATATAAATTTAAGAACAATTAACACATCAATTAATCAAAAGTGTCGATATTGATCCCTGGTGGGCTCATTTAGACCCCGACCAAGGGCCCATTGATGCTCTTAACCAAAGAGGTTCAACCCAAGAAGGTTCGTGCTCCCGTATCGGATAACTACAAATAATTTGTGAATGACCTCCATTAAAAAAAAGTGTCGACATTGTACTCCATAAATAAAAACACAAAAGATAAATGCATTGCTTAAAATTGCTAAATATCCAAAAGGACACTTTAGTCTAATCCAAGATATATGAAGCAATAGCAAACCATAGCCTTACTTATCTCCACATTCCCCATAATCAAAGTACGGTAGACATTAATAATCCATAATCTTGAATTTCAAAGATATTCTAATGGAAGAGAGCATGCAAACATTAGCAATCCATTCAAAGGTGTTGGAGACCACACCATTGTTCATGTGGAGGGTTCGTACACTTTAACTAATCTAGGGAATAATAGCCAAACACGTGCATGGCTAAGGTTTTAATCTTAGCTTATTAATTGGCTAATATTAAATCGAATTTAAAAAGTTGATTTTAACCAAAGTAAGTGTGGGTGGTAATTCTTTTTGCTGGGTGGAATTTCAAGGTGATTAAAATGAAATATAATACTAAAGTTTGACTGGACAGTCGGTCTTTAGTCTAAACAAGGAAGGAAGTAATCTCAAGGAGAAAGGAATGGGCTACATCACTACACGTGTGGCGCGCACACCAATACTTCTGACCGACGTACTTATTTCCTTTTCTACGTCAAGACCAGCGGTCAATTGACGTGAATCGGTTACCAGACAAAGGGGATGAGGGTCTAGTCACGGTAATTCACGTAGTAACGTAAAAGCCATCATTATTGGGAGGGTCCGGAACAGGGGAGAATCCGGCATTGACGACGGAAACGGGGAATTTCCCGTCGGCCGTGGGGGTGGCGTTGTTGTCAATCAACGTTAAGGATTGGACAAGGCAGGGCAAGTTGTTGAAGGAAGGGAAAGAATGTGGGGTTTGCTTGTTTATATTGATTGTTGGGAGATTTAGTACAACACCTGCACTGTGGGGAGTCGCTGTTGCTTTCAGAGATCTAGTTGTGGGGGTGTATGCATACTTTGCGTATATACCTAGTGGGGGAGAGAGAGGAAGGGGGAATGGAATTGATGCTTTTGTTTCTTTTTGTTTGATGGTGGGTAGTGCTGTGCTGCTGCTGCTGTGGGCTTGTGGGTCCTGAATGCTGTGATGAGACGATGATGATGGAATACTTTTGACTGGAATGCAATGGAGTACATTGGAATGAACCAATTTCTATAAAACTGACGCTTCAATCCCAGTCACAGATGCCCATTTGGGAGCTCCAGGTTCTTTTTCTTTGTTCCTTGATGTTAATGGTTCTTTTTTGTTGTCATATGCAAGATTGTTATTATTGGCTTGGATTAATTGATTGCTTGATTAGATGCGTTAGATAACTCTGGTGGAAGAATGCCCAAATGCCCATTTCGTTGCTTGCTGTCTTGGGTGGCTTCATTGTTTTTAAGGTCTGAAGTTTGAGGGTTTCTGTTTTTTTTCCTGTCAAATGACGGTAATTTTTTCTGGGCGTTGCAGGGATTGATTTTTTAGGGCATTTAGGTTTTAGGAATGAGCTCCATCAAATGGGTGTCTGTTAGAGCTAGCATTGCAGAAACGCTTAGTGTGCATAATAGGTCCCCTGTTGTTGCATCACAGATGCCATCTTTAAAGATATCAGGCTGGGAAAAGGAAGGAGAGGAGGAGAGGAAGATTGGTTTTACGGATTTGGGTTGTGATCAGAAAGTACAAGGGAAGAAAGATGGTGCTTCATTGAAGCAAATGATTGAAGAGCTGGATTGCTCTGATGTGCCTTCTGTGTTTATTTGTCCTATTTCTCTAGAACCTATGCAGGATCCCGTTACGTTATGCACTGGTCAGACCTATGAGAGATCCAATATCTTGAGATGGTTTTCGATAGGGCAATACATTTGCCCCACAACAATGCAAGAGCTCTGGGACGTTTCCCTCACACCCAATAGGACCTTGTTTCATCTTATCTACAAGTGGTTTTCACACAGATTTTTGCTGCAAAAGAAGCAGGCGGAAAATGTGCAAGGGAGAGTAAAAGAGCTTCTGGAGAAGCTTGAGAAGGCTAAAGGGCAACCAAGAATTAAGGCTCTCTGTGATCTTAGGCACATGTGTCAAACGGAGGAATCAGCGAGGAGAACGGTAGTGGATGGAGCAGGGGTGGCACTGTTATCATCTCTGTTGGGTCCGTTCACTTCACATGCAGTTGGGGCTGAATGCATTGGTATTCTTGTGAATCTGCCATTGGATTCGGAAAGCAAAATTAGTCTCACAGAACCGGCTAAAATCTCCCTCATGGTAGACCTTCTTCATGAGGGCACCATAGAGACAAAGATAAATTCTGTCAAGCTCATAGAAACTCTGATGGATATAGAAGATTTGAGGTCTGAAAACGTTTCAAGTTTTAGGCTGTTGTTTGGTCTGTTGAGGCTTCTGAAGGACAAAAGATATCCAAAAGGTATGGCAGCTGGGCTCGGTTTACTGAAAATTATTTGTTCTTGCAAGCAGGTGAGGAATCAAGTAGTCAGCATCGGATTAGTTGTACACTTGGTTGAGCTTCTCCCTTGTGCAACTACCAGCTGTTTAGAAACTGCTCTTGCCATTCTCGACATTCTTTCTACCACTCCGGAAGGGAGGGCTGCTCTAAAGGATTGTTCTTCTACCATCCCCAATATAGTTCGAATTTTGATGAGAGTTTCTGAAGACTGTACACAACATGCCCTTTCAATTTTGTGGACGGTATGTAAATTGGCACCTGAAGAGTGTACTTCAACTGCAGTAGAGGCAGGGATAGCACCTAAATTGCTTCTTGTTATACAAAGCAGTTGCAACCCTGTTGTAAAACAAAGATCTGCAGAACTCCTGAAGCTTTGTAGCCTGAATTACACTGCCACAATCTTCATCTCCAAATGTAAGCTCACTAGAACAATTCAATAGATTTAATGCATGGAAGTGCATGGGTTATGCTTACTATGAGGATTTCAAATGGATTATACTTTAGAAGAATGAAAGGTTTGGCTTTAAGCCGTTCTTCCAGTGCAGCCCATTCTGCTGTTATCGACCTAGTCATTCAATTACCTGCTGTATACAGATACTAAATATACAAATATGGAGGAAATGCCTGAGGTTCGAAATAATTGGGCTTCTGTGTGGCCTTTCAAAATCAAATGTACTGGTTTTCCCCCTTGCCACACAGTTTGCATGGACAACGGGTCCCTTCCGGCTTCAGAACTATGTACATGGAGAGCAAAATGTTGTTCCAGAGCAACTTCTTTTATATTGTTATTTGGTTGCGATTGCCTTTGTCTTTGCCTTTGCCTTGGCAACTTGCTCATACTCATTGGAGCTGTATGATCTTTTCCGGTTTGAACTGGTGTGAGTAATGTAATTTTCCTCTGTAAAAAGAAAGAAGTTGTATACGTTCATGCATGATAATGATGGTAACATCATACATGTTGAAGCAATATCAATTCATATGCTGCACCCTGGACAGTTTTGCTTCTATCATATACAGAGCTTATGATTTTGTCAAGGTTAGATCACTCATGGTATATTGTTTTCTCATGGATCTGCTTCTTGTAGATTTAAAAAGATATTCTATTGAAAAGTGTTTATCAATCACACTAACTTTGTGGGCATTCTTTAGAATTTTGTTGGTCTTAAGCATTATTGGGTTTTCTATACTACTTAATCGTGAGCATTTGATGCCAACCTCTTTGCAAATGAGTATATAGTATTTGCCTGTTTCTTTCTGTTGATTTTGGAGTAACTCTCAAGTGGGAATGTGCGCATATGTACAAGAGTGATCAGTTCCAATTAGTGGATGGTCTAGTGATTGTGACCTTACCGCATGGAACTGTTTTTAAAGATTAAAAAATGAAAAATATCACATTTTCCTTGTTATCTAAATCAAATTTGTCGTTTTCTTCAGATCTTTTTCTATCAATCTATAGTTGGCAGAAATGCAATTGTTAGAGCGGCAGATGGGAACTTTGTATGGTGCTTTGTATTAGTGTTTCGTCAACAAAGAAATTGAACGGAATGGAATTCATCCTATTCAACAGGGATGAGGAGCTAAAATTGAATTTTCAGGATATGTGATCCTTACAGAGTCCCTATTGGTGTATATCCCTCCATAAATATCCTCTTTCTAAATGTTAAATTGAATATATATTTGAGAGTTTGCTGCTTCTGGATTAAACTGTGTATTAGTTTTTGATCCAAAAACTAATACACAGTTTAATCCAGAAGCAGCAATCAAAAACTAATACACAGTTTAATCCAGAAGCAGCAAACTCTCATTGATATGGACTGTGGAAATCTAATGTCTTAGAATATATATTTGTCAAATAGCACGGATTGCTCTTTCCAGTAATCCTAATCTATATTCATCCACTGATTCGAGATTAATTGTCAACTTTAATGAGATTCTGCATCCAGTTTTGTTAAGAAACTACTAATAGATTGGATTTAGACCCATGGAGATTTCATAACTCATCATGAATCTTGGATGGTTTCATACAATAAACTCGGAGGATGTCTCTGAAATATTTTCATGATATGATAATTCTGTCTCTTACGTTTCCAATTTTTTCAAAATACTGCTCCAAAATTTTTTTTGTCAGTTGCTATACAAGTTTTCTTCCTCTATAAGTCGGTAAATCTTTTCAGCAGTAAAATTCAAAATTTTCAATTTTGCCCGAAATATTTTTGCTGTCAGTCATTTTGTCTCGCTTTTAAATTTTTTTCTTTCTCTAGAAGTATGTGGATGATGTCATCATTAAATTGCACAAACTGAAAATTACAGTCAGCAGTAAAACAGATCATACTCGGCCAAAAACTAACCTCCCTTAAATGCAAAAGTAAAATCTATATGTTGGGAAAGCGCATGAATCATACACTTGTCACTCGGATTTAAATCTTAACTACATTTGAGGATTGCCAACAATAAGGATATGGCTGCCATGTGCAGATATTTGCCAGTAAAACATATTTTGACCTTCTTATAGTCCCCTTTGCCTCTCCACATACAAATACTCCATCTAACATTTGATCGAGCTACTGGAAGCAGAGTCGCAGACCATCAATCTTCTCAGTACATCAGATTATATCTTCTAGTCTGCCTACTTCCGCTATAACCATGTTGCCTTGTATGAGTTTCCCTTGGCCTGCCAAAGGTAATAACATTTTCGCCAAATTCAAAATTTAAAAATGCAAAGCACCGGTGTAGAAGGACACCTATGCCCCTCAGCTACAAACTTATGCTTTGTTTCAGATCAATGTTGACATGACAGCCCAAACAGAGCCTAAAAAACTCCTATATAAAAGCCAAAAGGGCAGGGACAGGTGGAATACTGACTTGTTTAAGATACTAGTTCTCGAATGAATGATTTTGTACATGTGAAGTCAGTCCTCTGTTCGATGTGATCATACATATCGCTAGATTGGGTTTCAAAGGACCAAAGTCATTTATAGGCATTCTCATGTGTGCTATTAAATTGCATCTCATAATGTCAAAGAGCCTATACTCCTAGCAATTATGTATTACCTACGGATTCTGCAATTATACATTGCCTACGGATTCTGCATAAAAATCCTATCATTATTGAGCAGCAGCTGTATCTTCTTTACCACCACCTCCAACAGCATCTCAATTTGGAGGCCAAGCCATTACAGTCGACAATCTGGCTTTTCTAAACTTGCATACTTGCAATGCTAATCTGTTGGTTCCTTTAACAGATCATGAAATGGCATAATTTCAATCTAGAAAGGAACTTACCAAATTTAATTAAGTAGCCTGATCAGTGACACAGTATCCTATATACATGCTAGGCATTGATCATTGCATATGACAGAATCCTTCCTTGTGCCATGATGGGCTCGCCAGTCTACTAATGATTTAGCACATCCTGAGATAGTTATTATAATCCAAGATTTGAGAGTTTTCAAGAACAAACGTAATATCAATGTCTGGATACAGTTGTGTAATTATCTTAATCATTCTTATACATGCTTTGTTATTAGATATTGTGTTAATTCTAAGTGGCCTAATACAAACATTTGCAGTAAAATTATGGAGGTTATTATGTCATTTTCTGGCGAGCAGGACAAGGCCCCAATTTCGTTCTCCAACTACAGTATGGCACAGCATGGCTTGAAGGGTCTTCAATAGCTCTTTGCTTTCATCATGATGATGGATCACGGAGTGTGATACAAAACGTTGATAAAAAATTATAACATGATCAAATCCAGAAATCATTGAAAAAGAACAATATGGATTGTGGAAACTTGATATCATTAAGGGTCTTCAATAGTTTTATAGCTTAACATGACATCTATAGCATATATACACCTAGAAAATGTTCTCAGAAATACTTGACCATAAAGCTTGTATAGTTACTGATTAAGAAGTAAATTCTTAAGGAATGAACAAATTAGACAAGTTTGGCTTATAGCCCATAATTGGAAAGGGTTCCACATTCTTAGGGTTGTATGAAGTATGAACCCACTCCTAATCTGGCTGATTTTAGAGTCTTATTCATCCTCACCCATAATTTATTTTACATGCCTTTGCCATGAAAACCCAAATACAACACCATTTTTTATGCCTTTATCATTTACAGTTCATGGCGGTTCTGCTTCTATTGCCACAAAAGAAAGTGGTCCTAATGACAATTTTGAGGCTAGCATTTTCCTTCTATTAGAAGTACTAATCCCAAAATTTTCAATAGGTATCCTATTTATGGTTTCAGGAAGATTCATCGTCAACAAATTCACTGCCAACAATTCATCCCCAACAATTCATTGCCATAACAAATTCATCTCGTGGAAAATTCACCATCATGAATTGTCAGTGAATTGGTGGTGGTGAATTTTCCACGAGATGAATTTGTCATGGCGATGAATTGTTGTAGGTGAATTTGTTGACGGTGAATTGTTGGCAGTGAATTTTCCTAGAGCCCCTATTTATACTTCATTCTCCAATTCATATCATGGAGCTTGTTTAGGTCTGTGCCTTTATTCTCCTAATTCATCTTCCATAATTCATCTTCCACAACCTAAAGGAAATCATTTTTCATTCTTCCAACCTCTTTATTTCAGTTTCAACCATATCATAAATGCAAGGGAAAGTATTCCATCTCAGACTATGATACCAAACCCCACAATAATGTACATTAATACAAACTCCGGTTAACTACTTTATAATGAACCAATAGAGCTGTTGATCCTTTTTATCTCCTTACCAAAAGTGTGATCCAATCCATTAAGATTTGCAGAGAAGTTAGTCAACCTCTAATAGGTAAAGTAAAAGGCATTTAGTAGTGTATCTTCTAAAGATTCTGGTGGGTATTAAATGAGAAATAAGTGGGGAATAAGTAGGCACTTTATCTCACTATAAGAAAAAGACCAACATACTTCATAAAGTAAATATAAGATGGCAAGGCAACTTGTGAAGTAACGAATGATCAAATTTGTGTAAAGATGTGTAGCATATTGGTAATTCATATTTTTTATTTAGGTATATGTTTGGGATTTGGTTAAATTATATACAATATATTTAATATTTTTATAAGGAAAGTTTAACAAATATTAAATGAAAAAAGATCTATATTTATAGAGGTTTAGAATGGTATAATTGTAGTTTGTTGGGCTATTTTTAATTTGAAATAGTCTTAATAATATTAATTATATATAGTCTAAATAATATTAATTATATATATTTTTTGTATTTGCTAACTAGTATTTGATTTGTTAATTAATATTATTTATATTGATAATTTTTTATTATTTCTTTATTGGTTATCTAATATAATTAAGATTGTCATAACATTAGATTTTCTTTTTTGAAATGTTATTGAAAATAACATTAAAATTTATATCAATTTCAAAAAATAAAAAAATGTTCAACACTTACCATTTTTATCATATTTTATAATAAAATAATAATTAAGCTAGTAATAGTATTACAATATTTAATATTTATTTATTATTGGAATAATGTTGAAAATGATATAATTTTTTTATATCAATTTCAAAAAATAGAAAATCACTTCTCAATTTTTTTGTGCTTTGTAATAAAATAATAATAATACTAATAAGACGCTAAACTTTTTATCTAATGGTATTTGAGATAATCATATTTTTTTAAATTTAATTAAAAATAATAATCTTTTACTCTTTCAACCTTATTGTAAAGAAATGAATTAGATTAAAGTTTTACAAATGAGATGATCAATTAACCTAATTAAGGATGTAACATAATTTCAAAATCTAAATATAACATTAGTAAATGCAATTAGTTAATTTTGATGGCTAAAGGATAGATGTCTTCTATTTTGGTCATAATTTTTGAATTGTTATTTAGAATTACAACTTCTTATATATGTTAGAAGCATAATGAGAATGATGAAATCTAAATTAGATTGCTCTTAAAATTTGGTAGATTATATATGCAATATTATAAAATTTGATATGTAACCCACAAGAATGAATGTGTCCATCGTAAAATTTTGTAAACCATGTCACTCAAAAGTCTACTATGTGTTGACTATCAATGATTGATGATATTGAAAAATACCTTGAGAAGGCTACCAAATCACCAAGGTCAAGTTCTCCTAGGTCAATCCCCTAGAAAGTCTAGCTTTACTTTTTGAAAATGATAAGGAACATCAATCTTGAAACATGTAGATGCCCTAGAATGATTATGTAGGTTTGAATTTGTTTAAGCATTTCAATTGAAGTGTTCATAAAATGACTCTTCTCTCTAATGCATAGGAATTTGTGAATGATTATTGGGTGATAAATGAATACAAATTGAATGCATTTAAATACCACTACATAACAATAACCACATGGAATCTATACCAATATAGTTCTTGGCGGGAATAATATGGGTATGAGTCAATAAAATTTGAATTTAAAATTTTAAAATTTGAGGGTTAATTTTATGAGCATGGGATTGATCTTGCACCCATTAGAATAACCTAGGATAAGCGAATGGTAGTATCTATGTAGGGAATGATTTCCTCAACATGAGGGACACAATAAATATAAAGTGTATGAGAATATGTGTGGAAATGGATAAGGTATTATGAGAATGTTTGTAGATGGGGATGATTGACGGATTAGGGAATGATACCAACTTTGCACAAGACTGCACCATTTATCAATATGAATTGTATTAAGTCATTCTCTCAAAATAGGCTTAAAACTAAATGGAAATTGATATGGGTATGTGAATTTTACCATTATATTTTTTGAATTTTGAGGTTCAAGTGTGTCCTAACATGAATATTTATCTTAAAGTAAATGATCACTCACAAACATTCATATAAGGTAAATATTCAAACATAAAAAAGGATACCAAGTCCATAAAAGTAATGGACCCTCTAGATGTCATCACATGTGCTCATCCTTTGGCATGCATACTCCACAGGAACATGCCAAACATATAAAATATGTCTAACGAGTAGCTTCCATCATGCAAGTAAAGTAATAACAATTACAAATGAAATTTTATTGTCAATGATCACAAGGAGAGGGTAGGGTTAGAAAAAACATACTTGTATGAAAAAAGGTATGGTGCTATTCTATCTTGTTTGGTGGCTATGTGATGACATGGTATGTTTTAGATGCTACCATGTCATGTGATCATGATATTCTTGGGCATGTTTACAAGTCTTTGTTTAGGCATTTTTTAATTGTTTTCAATTTCAAGATAGGAGTGTTAGTGATAGAATATTGCTCCCTTCAATTAGTTTCATCCACAATATGTAATGGATTGGAGGAGAAAGAAAATATTACATAAAATATGTATGAATGAAGCATGGAAGCATAAGAGTCATACAAAGAAATGTCATAAACACATTAGATAAAAATTAAATACAATATCTCAAATGATAGGCATGTAAGCACATGGGTTAGAGATAAGTGTGAATTAATAAAAATTCCCACAATATAGGAAAATAAAGATGTTGATGTGCCCCTCAATGGCCATAAACTCGTATATATGTATATATGATATTAGAACATACATATTCCCCCATTGTGGTATTAGGATCCATTTTCAAATGCATTAATATTATAAAATTTACCTGAATCATGTGTCTTTTTGTGTTTGGTCTTGCTAAAATGACCATTGATAATTGATATGAGAATTCCTTCTATGGTCCGCCTTGGCCAATTTCTAGCTTGGTGTTGTTCTTCGCTTTCCACCCTTCCATGACTCAATTTCCACTTTAGAAGAATTTCCATTCAATCTCTGAATACCTTGCTCACTCCCTTGTTCTTATTAGGATGCCATTAAAAGATAGATTTGAACTCTTGCATCTATATAATTGCACTTATCTTGAAAAAATGCCAAATTGTTCATCCTAAGGGCACATGTTCACATGTAGTTTTCGATGGAAAATACAAAAGATGAATTAATAGACATGAATGCTATAGTCAAGAAGCTAGTTATTGTATGGTATTTAGTTACTCATTTGAATGTAAAAATGGTATTTTGTTTCCCTAGGATGACTAGTGGTGGATCTAAATATTATTCACTTGCATGTATGTGATCTAACTGACATTTATTGCATTGACCTATGGGACTTCCACCTAACTCAACAAATCCCACGAAGGTTTTCCAAAACAAACTAAAAGTAAATAATATATAGGCAAGGTTGATTTTGTAATGAGGGTTGGTTTTTGAGCTAATTCCTTGGCTATAAATGCCTTAATATAATTCTAGGTCATCAATGGTTGAATGTACAACTTTATAAACGATAAGCATCGTTATAAATTAGGGGAAGGGGTAATCTAGTGGGGTTTGTCCTACAAATTTATGTCTCCATGATATGTTGTAGTATCTTAGGAGGGGTTTTGGACCTAATTGCTATCTCACACCTACCATATTCATCGACATGATTGTAAAAATATTTGATTAATGTATGATAAACATTCTAATACATTGCAAATTTTTTTTTGATACTTCTTTTATTGCCAACGGGATACAATTGATCTATTAGGGATAATTAAGTATGTCCATTCTTAGGTTTCCTTGTATTATTATTTTGTGTGCATGTACATGGTTCATTCCATTATTGATTTGTAGACATCTCTCCATCCTCTTTCGAATTGTGCCTTTGTTTCCTAATGTAGCAGGTACCAATATAATTGGTGAGATGCCAAAAAAATTTAATTATAATCATCTCTCTTGTTAGTTGTAGCATAGCTTGAGTTTTGTTGGCACTTGCAAAAAATCTTCTTTGCTTTAGCCAAAAATTTCACCCCAAAGTAATGATCAATTTGAGATAAGTAACTGGGTGGCCTCCTTGGCACATGTGGTTAGCATTGGAATTTTTAGTGTCCACCCTTGTCATTATCAATTATATTTGATATGAAATATTTGACATAGATCACATCATTGTTCTTCCCTTGCTACACCATAACCCAAAAACTCAAGTTTCATATTTTAAAAATTTAGTTGTGTTTGATGTTCAAATATTTTTATCTAATAGAAGGGCCAAATGGGTATCTCGAATTATAATTTTTACGACAAATTGGACGAGAATTGGTCAAGTTATGGTTAATAGGAAATTTCAACAATTTTCAAAATTATTGTCAACTTTGACAGACGTTTCTAAAACCTCTCAAAGTTTCAATGTAGGTGTAAGTTACTTGTGGATTCCTGATCATCAACATGCAACAAGGAAAGATCTACTGGGCAAGGAAAAATATCATTTGTGTTTTTTAGAGATTCTAGTGGTTTCAAGAACCATTGTTGGCTTCGATGGAGGTTTGTAAAACATCCTATTTCTTTTCCAAAGTTTTGAAGTTCTTTGTGAGGGTTGAAAAACAAAGACAAAAGAAAGAGGATGACCCAACATTAAAAAGAGTTTTAGTTTTGACAACTTTAAGGAGTTCCAAAACCTCTTTCAATGACCGGCGAGGTTCTCAAAACCTTATTGTGTTTCAACAGGGTTCTCAAAACTAGTCCATATGTTGACAACTTTTGTTGATGTGTCCAAGGCTTGTTTTTGACTAGGGTATAATTCTTCAACATAAGGAAGAAAATAAGATTGAAGTTTTAGACTTTTAGGTGGTTTCGAGAACCATTGTTGACTCCGATGAAGGTTCTCAAAACCTATCTTCTCATCAACAAATGAGTAGTGAAGGCCAACAAACAAATGGAAAGGGAGGTAAGGTGGAGTTTCAATATTTTAATTAGTTCTAACAACCATTGTTAGCTTTGACAAAGGTTTGTTGAACCACCATCTTCTTAGATGAATTTTTTTTGAAGGCATGTTTTTGATGTAGAGGTCACCATATTAATGACCACCAACCCCTCCAAACACTTTGTTGTGCATCATGAATGATCAACTACTTGTCCTAGCTATTGATTTGACCTGTGGGTATTTTGACTAGTAATTAATATTTTTGTAGTGATCTCTCAGGGGGAAAGCAGTGCCATACTATATTAACTATATTGCAAGGCCCTTTTTTTGAAGTGGCCATTCTTAGGTAGATTGACATAAATTTTCACAGAGGAATATTTAACTTTTTCCATTAAATTCATAAATGGGATGGTCTTTCAAGGATGTGGAGACTGTTCTTCTTTGTTGTAGAATATATTTTACTCTATAGGTTAGTTCTAGCAAGCCATGACTAGATTTTTCTCCTTGCCTCATCATTCTCCTCTCTCCTTTATTGCACACTATTGATATAAGATTGCAAGGCCACATTATAAAAGGGGAGTTATCATTTTTTAGTCCAATTGTGTTTGAATATGGATGGGTGATCCCACAATAGTGGTTTACAATTTTTGGCCAAACTGAACACTGAAATCATTTTTTTTTAACTAAATCTTCACTTTCATGCACCTATAGCGACTAAACAGTGAGAAATTTGAAGATGATGCAAATTAGAGTTTCATGAAATTTTGTCTGTAGATTCTAAATATATTTTTTTCAAAATTTTTGGAATCAGATTGCACTTCTTTTTCCATCTCCCTCAAAAACTACTTTTTTTTTTTAATTTATTTATCCAAAACAACATTTTAAAAAGTGACGCTCATCGATAACGCATAACATTTTTTCCATGAAGGATAAAATTCTAATTCTTTTGAATTTAGATTTGTAACTCGAGTATCTAGTGCTTCCACTTGGATAGTTTTTATTGAATATTTTTCCTTAATCAAGTTTCAAAGTCAAACAAATTACAATTCGCATATAGCGGATCAGATAATGCGTAACTTTTTTTTGTATGTATCGAAATTCAATTTTTTTTGTTGGATCAAGGACTTCAATATCTGGTGCACTCATATTTTTCAATTTTTTTTGATAATTTTCTATTTTTCCACATGTGCAAAACATAGAGCTTGATTTTCGGTGAAAAACCTATGTTTAATAAAACTAAAAAAACAAATACATAATAAGACCAAACCATATTAAAATTATAGTTGTTGGATAGCCTGTTCCGAGGACTACCTGATTCTAGTTGGGTTTGTGAAGTCTCCTCCAATGTCATCCTCAACCCGAGCTTCGAAGCATAAAAATATGGACTTTCAAAGTGCCTGAGGGGGAGAATGAGGGCAAAGGGGGATTCGGTCGAACCAGGGTTCGCTCGAACCCATGGTTCGAGCGAACCCCCTTTCCTTTTGCATTTTGTTTTTTTTTTTTGGAAAATGTGGGCCCAATATTTAATGGGTTTGCTTGAACCGACAAGTTCGTTCAAACCCCTAAAACTATTTTTTTTTTGCATGGGGTCATTTTTTTCTTGTTTTCCTTCCTCCATCAAATTGTAAACCACTATTATGGCTTCACCTGGATTGTAGTTTAGGATTTATCTTAGGTGATTGAGGCATAATCTATAAGCCTTTTCCAAGTCTATAATGCATATATTGGACTATAGCTTATATGAAAACATGATGCAATACGTGTTGTCTCTAGCATTGTAACTATGTTTGCCTACGATGAATAAAAAAGGACTTGATTTCATCTTTGTACCTTTCTGCATTGTGTGTTATTTATAGCTGCTTTCTATCCAAGGGATAGAGTAAGTGCTCCTGTGAAGGCATAGCACAATTGTAATTTACAATTAGATCACTAAGTATGAATGTTTTGTAGGCCTTAAGTTGGTTGTATTTCTACAAGGAAGTGATACTCTGAAATAATTAGTATTGTGTTTATATTGCAAATATAAGGAAAAAATGTATAATTATTTGACTCTATTATACTAAGGCACCGCTCTTGTTACACACCCCTAGGGTTTAGGTAGTTCCACCACACCAAAACATCACAAATATCTCATTCTTTTGTTATATTTTGATATGTACCATCTCTCATGTAGAAACCTAATAGATGTTGGATTTACATCCACAATCTTGCAAAATTCTAATTAATTTTAGTAATAAGTTGTGAGAGCAATATTTGGTGCACATTGCTTGTTGTCAATCGGTTTTCAAGTAATATTATAGGGAAACCCACTTATATCTTGTAGAGCCTAAAGAGTAGAGAGTAACCATTTAGCAGAGGTGGTTATTTGTTAGTTAGCTAACAACTTGAAATATTTGATCATAAGAATTGGAAAACCTTTAGAAAACTTCAACCGTTAGTTGGAAACACTAACAAAATGGCAACTCTATTGGGAAAAACTCTAGAATTATTCATAAAGAGTAAAAAATTTGGAGACATTGAAGACCTTCATACTTGGATGAAGAATTTATTGCAACACATCTGGAGATTTTGTGAAATAACGATGCTCTATTGGTGAAAATAACTCAAAGAATATATTGACCTATGAAGAAATTCTTGCTTCTTGAAGATTTTATCCTCTTTGGAGAGGTGGCAACTTTGTACGTGAACTTGATGAAATAGTGAATAATTTCTCTATTTGTGCAAATGATTTCATAGTCTTTCAAGATTTCTAGTCAAAGAAAGAACATTTGAAATCTACAATATTTTTCTAGGTATTTTGTTTCTCCTTTATGGTTACAGAAGGAAAGAATTATTGAAGGTCATTGGTGAAAGTGTTTTAAGGAGTGTGTTCACTATTTTAGTAAATTTTTGTATTTGAAGAAAGGGAATTAAGTTGAACAATTTGGCCTTGCATATCTTTCTTTGACATGAATGTATTGGTAAAACATATATGGTGGTAAATAGAGGGTTATTGTTTCACTGCACATATTGTTAAAATTTGTGTGGTCTTTATAGACCTATGAATTATGTGCAATCAACAAGGGTATGATTATTTCATGTATTGATTATTAATAAGAAATGATCTAGACATAGGAGATATACAATCTATGTTGTGTAGTCATGAGATCTTGTTAAGTTGCAGGCAAGATATGAGTTAATGGTTATGAGGGGGATAATTTGTATTGCATGAATATTTGCATATGGACTATTATTCTAGATTTTCTCCCACACAGTTAAATTTGATAATGCAAGGTATACATCAACCTTAGTCATATCTTCAAAGAAGGAATTTATCTGTTGAAAGGTACAATTTGCTAAATTTTAGTGGCATTCATAATCATCCCAACCATGTTCCTAATGAATTCAAAGAACATTTCCCAAAATTTAGTTGTGATAGCTCTGATTTAGCAAGAATTTATAGATTCAATGGGAGATTATGAAGTAGATGCTAAAGATGTCATTATGAAATTCTTTGTTCAATCCTTGAAAATTGATGCTAGAGATTGGTTTTCAAAATTTCTAGCATGTTCCATTTCTTCATGGTATGAGTTCATGCTAGTGTTCATAAAGAAATTTGATGAGAGAATTGATGTAAATTTATTGATCAACAAATTCATGGATATTTAGAAAGAGGAATAGGAATCAGTCCCATCTTTCAATCTAAGATTTGCAAAGGTAATAAGATATAATTAGGCCAAATGATGCAATTATTTTTCTTGCATACCTTGGTATATTTGATGAAAAAATGTTGTAATGCTATTTTTCTCCAATAGTTAATTAAGTAATAGTAGAAAATTTAATGATACCAAATGTAATGTCACTTTTCCTCTTATGGTTGTTAAGTATTAGCAATAGATTTAATATAACAAATATTAGAGTTAATATAATTTATAATATGCAATGTTATCAAAATAAATGTACATAAATAATGTAAACTACAAACATGTGACAATTAAATAATTAACATAATAAATAAAATAACACCTCCACATAGATTAATCATATTAACACCAAAATCATATAGATAATATTCCCAATATTGTCAAATCAATGGTCTTTCATAATTATCTAAAAATCACAAAGAGGTTGCTATTTGAAACTTAGAGGAATGGTTATAGGTCTAGGATTTTCACAACATAAACACCCCTAAAGGAAACTGGTTCTTGCATAGAAACCAACCCGCCTTCACAACATAAACACAACCCTAGCTAGGAAACTCTCAGGTGTATGTTGTACCCTAAGTTGGACACACCCATGTGTGCCTCTTCTCCAAATGTTTCATTTCCATCCAAGAACCAAACCATCACTCCTTTGTGACCTCTAAATTTCTCTTTGTGTTTTCTCTTCTCTCCTTGAATGTTTTCCATGCCTTTTCCAAGTCTCACACAAATGCCTTATATAATCCTTAAGGGGTGGTTTCTAAACCATCACACCCTTTCACAAAGGTTGTATTTAATAATTATTTAAATAAATAACTATTCTTCCACCTTTTAAATGATTTTTATACATATTCTTTATTAATATCTCTTTTAACCAAATGATCATATAATATCCTTTATTTTTCTATCTCCTTTTTAATTCTAAAGGGACATCTCATAGTTTCTCTTTCTCTTAGGGAAAAAGTCACATAACAAATGAGCTTCAAACTAAGAGACAAAGAGCCTGCAACACTTCATCAAGAATATGCAATTGCTAGGGATATTGAAAATATCTCAAGATATTCAATGATGAAAGGACATATGTCAGCAAGTATTGGTTATCCTAGATTATCAGATGCAAATGAAATGTATGGATCGAAAAATAAAAATGAATATCAAGATGATAGTAATATTTTTGTTATAGTTTTTTCATCTTTGCATCATTTAAATTATAGTGAACTTCAAGTAGCATGCTAGAAGAATGTGAGTAATGTTGATCATGTGTTGTTGTCCCAAGCATTATTTAATATGAATAGACATGACGAAGAATCATCACATGATTCTTATGCTATATTTATGGAAACTTTGTTAGCAATCCTTGAATATTGCAAACCTAAGAAAT
The DNA here is from genome assembly GCA_007258455.2 of Sequoia sempervirens. Taxonomy (NCBI): domain Eukaryota; kingdom Viridiplantae; phylum Streptophyta; class Pinopsida; order Cupressales; family Cupressaceae; genus Sequoia; species Sequoia sempervirens. The sequence continues at coordinate 162,048,900 of VDFB02168118.1, forward strand.
CAATACGTATTGATATATTTTGTGAAGCTTTAGAACCAAGTCTAAGCACAATATCTAATGAGCTGAAATCTTGTAAGGTTAAAATGAATACCTAAATGGATTACTAATATCTCTTTTAACCAAATGATCATATAATATCCTTTATTTTTCTATCTCCTTTTTAATTCTAAAGGGACATCTCATAGTTTCTCTTTCTCTTAGGGAAAAAGTCACATAACAAATGAGCTTCAAACTAAGAGACAAAGAGCCTGCAACACTTCATCAAGAATATGCAATTGCTAGGGATATTGAAAATATCTCAAGATATTCAATGATGAAAGGACATATGTCAGCAAGTATTGGTTATCCTAGATTATCAGATGCAAATGAAATGTATGGATCGAAAAATAAAAATGAATATCAAGATGATAGTAATATTTTTGTTATAGTTTTTTCATCTTTGCATCATTTAAATTATAGTGAACTTCAAGTAGCATGCTAGAAGAATGTGAGTAATGTTGATCATGTGTTGTTGTCCCAAGCATTATTTAATATGAATAGACATGATGAAGAATCATCACATGAATCTTATGCTATATTTATGGAAACTTTGTTAGCAATCCTTGAATATTGCAAACCTAAGAAATCAATACGTATTGATATATTTTGTGAAGCTTTAGAACCAGGTCTAAGCACAATATCTAATGAGCTGAAATCTTGTAAGGTTAAAATGAATACCTAAATGGATTACTATTATGAAGAATTTTAGATAAGATTATGATGGGTCTGGTTATTAGTATCTTTTTGTTGTTTTATATATACTTTTAAGACACTTTACCTATTTTTTAAAAGTATCTCTTAGAAAATACTTTCACAATATGTTATCCTTTCATACATATCTTGCAACCTTAAACCCATTTTGTGGAAATGGAATATGGCGAAAATATTTGTAGCATTGCATGGTTTAAATATGAATACATATGTATATGAATGAATCACTATGATTTAATTATGGTGGTTAGTTGCATATGCATGTGTATGGATTAATCTCTTTGAAGCTCAACACATGGTAACTAGAAAGAAGTATTTGTAGCGAGTACCAAAGTAACAAAACGAGGGATTAATGAAGTTCAAGTTGTTCAAAGTGCAGGGCGCTGTGGAGCTGAGCGTGGTCATTATGGAAGGAATAAATGTTAGAAGATATCTATTCTTGAATGTTGGATGTTTGATTATGTGTTTCACATGCAAGTTGTCCTTATTTGAATAGGTCTCTTTTTTAGTTAGATGAATAAGTCAATAATTATTGCACCTCGTATCTAGGAGTGAGATTTATGATTGTTGTTAGTTAGTTAGTTGGAAGTTTGAGTAAGACCCTCCCCGTTTTGTATAAATTCAAGGGATGAGTTCATAGCTCAGTTAGTTGATTAATACAAACTATTATCAGTTAGTAGTTTTTCCAATTTCCTAGTTATCCAAAGACATGTTAAAATGATATTATGGAATAAAATCTGCAAGAAGGATTCTATCTAAATATTTGGTGTTATGCAATGAATGGAGTTGTATGATTTATGGATGCGTGAGAATATAAGTTAGATTTGGTTTTCAGTTAAGTGAGGTAGTCTTCTGAGCTAGCCACTCAAGTACTGTTCTTCACTTCAATTATCTATTTGTTCATTTGTGCATTTCCAATAATTCTGTTTTCATTATTTTACATGTACAATGCAAGTAGAATGGTTTATGGTTAGTTAAAGTTGTGGTTGTTCATGAATAGAGATCTAAATCATAGTTCTCTAGAGATTAGGAATAATTAATTTATCATTTTAAATAAGTTTAGATTAATTTTTCACTTGTAGATCTTTAGCAGTCACCTACAACTTATGCTGCAGGTACCCATAGCCACTAGGTTCTATAACTATTTTCACTATTTTTGCAATTTTGTCAAATTCCAACGAGGTAGAATAGTTTGAATAAGTTTGTGTAGAGTAATTTAGGTTATCACGAGCATGTGAAGACACATATAGTGTAGTACCATCACAATTTTACACACCCTGGTTGATAATTCAATGTAGGCTTGCAATGTCAAGAGGACTATTTAGCTTGGCACACCCCTAAATTGTGTAAAATTTACCAAGTCCATAACACATTAGTTTTCCTATACATTTTTGTCGTCGTTGCCGGGGATGGTGCTATCTTCATAGGCCTGTTTTTAGAAGCTTTCATAGTTACAACTTTCATAGTTAGAGTTTTCTATTTTGCATTAGGACTAATAGATTTCATCTTCAAAAACCTGGAGTTCTACTAACATTGTGCAGGGTTGTTGCCATACAAAGAAAAACCTACCGTATGCGGAGGAAGAGAGATAACCAAGGAAGATTCATCCTTTCAGACACTCAAGATAGAGAAGATACTAGTGGTTTTGCTGAGTATACAACGAAGATTATTGAAAAAGTAGATATTGCTTTTCCATCTTCATCATTTTCATCATCATCATCAACTTCCACAACTTTTGAAGGGACCTTCCAAACAATGGAAAATCCTAATCCACTAAAGCTTGGTACCTTTGAGTTCCCCATTAGTGACCAAGCCAGAGCTACCGTGTTAAAAAATATTCCACCATCAACATTACCAATATTTTATGGTTTGGTAACTGAGGACCCATATACCTTTCTATTTGAGTTTGATGTTTTGTGCATAAGTTATGATTATACTACTAATGCCCACTGACTCAATCTCTTCCCAACCACTTTTGAGGATGCTGCTCTCAGATGGTTTATGGGGCTTGACAGGGATGTTGTCCCAGATTGGGACACTATGAAGACAAAGTTCTTGGAAAAATACAAGGACTATTGTAGAGGATTATACTGGAGGAAAGATGACATATTCTCAATGTCTCAAAAAGAGGATGAGCCATTAGAAGATTATGTAAAAATATTTCAGTTTTCTTTGAAGAAAAACCCCCAACATAAACTGTCAGAGGAATCCCTTAAGTTGATATTTTTAAGGGGGATTAATGAAGACAGTATGGATTCCCTCAACCTTATTGGGGGAGGAGATATTTCTACAATACCATTTGAAGACATTCTAAAAGTCTGTAATTATTCCAGGACTCTTTCTAGGAAGCCAAGAGGGGATAGGTTATCCATCACAAGTAAGTCCTCTAATGGGGTTTCTAAAGTGGAAGTCCGTAATTTATTGTCAAACATGAAAGAGGATATAATCAGTCATCTAACAACACAGTTGGATACCCTCCACATCAAGATGAAGCAAGAGGAAGCAAAATCCATGCTCACTGAGTACTATCCTATCTGTAGGCAGAGGAAAGCTAGTTGTACCATAAGTGCAAACAAATGGCCAGTATCCAACAAGAAAAGGTTGAGAAACTAGATTTCTAGCCAATGCAAGGAGATGATGGACAAATTGTCTACATAGCACAAAGGAGGCCTTGACAACAAAGACAAGGTATGCCACTAGACCCCCTTAGTTTTAATCCATCTTTCCCTTCTAGCAATCAAAACTTTTCTGCTTGGAACACCTAGCCTTGGTAAACAAATTAGAACCAGTGGTAGAATTTTCAACAATGGCCACAAGACCAACCAAATTGGAACCAACAACCAAACCCATGGCCACAACAAAAATTTTAGGGTTCCAACTACAATCCATAATGGTCAACCCAATAGAATCAACGACAACCTTAGTGGCAGAAAGGCCAACAATGGAAGTAGCAAAATATGAATTACCGACAACCTATGCTACCACCTCCTCCATCTCAACAGCAAGTAGGGAAAAATTTAGTGGTGAATCTTCACCAATTGGTGAATTCTAGGAATCGACCAAGTCAAAATTGGTGAATTCTCGCTCCCAATAGGGTGTCCAAATCACCCAGATTTTATGAAGTATAGGTCCAATGCATGTCCATTCGCCAATGATTTTTTTTATGAGGCATATTTAAGCAACAAATTCGCCATTGTCAAACTATGCATTTCAATTGGACCGACTAATATTTTTTCCTGGAATCCCGAAAGCATTTAATAAAACACCTACATATTCACCAATACTATTAAAACAACATTGTATCAAGACCCATTTCGCCAATTAAAATTTACAAATAGTTGCTTGTGAAGACCCATTTTTCCAATTAAAATTTATAAATAGTTGCTCATGAGGACCTATTTTTCTAATAAAATTAACAAATAATTACATTTGAGGACACATTTCGCCTTGAAAATTACAACATATCATTGTATAAGCAAGCATGATTCGCTAAATATTTAATATACGGTCATTTAAAAATCCCATGGAATTCACCAAAATATGGAATCATGGATTGATATAAATGCAATTGAAAGTGTCATTTATTCTAAATTTCTTACACATTTTGTTTGGTTGTGAGGTTCTACTTCTCCATTTGGAACTAGAAGTCAGCGAACAGTAAAGCTGAAAACATAGACTTAAAAGGTGAGTGATCATTTCTTCATAGTGTTATTAGTTATAATAATATGTTTTCTTTATCTCTTTTCCATTCTTGCTTCAACAAAGTGAACCTTAGAACCAAACTCTGAAGTTTTGAAGTTTTCAAAACCTTCGACCCACCGAGTAGAAAAGGTGAGTGATCATTTCTTCATAATGTTATTAGTTATAATAATAAGTTTTCTTTATCTCTTTTCCATTCTTGCTTCAACAAAGTGAACCTTAGAACCAAACTCTGAAGTTTCGAAACCTCCAACCCATCGAGTAGAAAGATGACCAGGAAAGACTTGCAACTCAACAAAGTGAACCATCAAAAAAGTCAGAGAATCAGTAAGTTATGAAAATTTATAACTCCACGACAAGGTTATAAAACTCTAAGGACTAGCGACTAAGGTTAGGAAAAGCCAAAAATTTAATATTGTAGTCTATGGTATTGAATTTGATATGTGATTCTGCATCATTTTTAAAGAACAACACTTATCACACTACTTATAAATTCCTATTGCATTTCCATTCACACAATCTTTGATAAATAACTGAAATGAATATTATTAATCCATTCCTTGAACATAAGCTAATAGTTCAACATCCATAACTTATAAGTTATAAGCAAATAAAAGCTAATAGTTCAACATAAATAACTTATAAAGGCATCTAGTGTCCACCCAACTTAAACAATACAAGCTTAAACTACCAAATCACCTAAATTATACTGAGAAATCCTTACGCATCCATCACCATAAAATATTTATTCATAGATAAACATTCCACAACAATGAAACTATCCAAAAATCTATCAATCTCATGTAAATAGAAAGAGAACTTCTGAAAGAAAGATAACTAAACCAATATCACTGCACTCTGCAAAAAAAATATTCATAGATAATAACACCACAACAGTATAGCAAAATTATATCATCTGTCATCCCAATAATAGCTATCACACTAGCAAACATTTAGTATAAATATAATAAATCTATACACCATAACTCAAAGATTATTCATGCATAAACTCCACCAATGTCTTCTATATCAAAATAATAGATAATAGCCAAAATAATAGAGTTTTCCCTGATGAGTAAATCAAAGTTTGCTCAAAAGAGCCTAATCACATTAGTTGAACCAATATTTAAACATAGCCAATGTCTTTGGTAATGATTTCTTGAAAGTAACTATAGCGAAAATTAAAAGAAGTCATTAACTTAAAAGTGCCAACTTTAAAGAAAGTACATGAAAATTGTAAAAATAAACTATGCATAATTCCCAACCACTTCAACTTCATTAGCTTTTGACTCCTTGTTCTCTCCTTGTCGCAACAAATTCTCCTGCATCTTCATTCTGGCTTTATATTCCCTGTACCTGGTAATGATTGCAAAAATCTTCCTGTTGCCTAGTGTCAATGTGATCTGAAGCCCAATTCTCCAATTTTTGAGAGCAACTTCATACTCGTTCAGTGTGTCAAACCTCCTTTTTGCTTTAGCTTTAAAAGTTTTGAGATAAAGCTCCATCCTCCCAAGCTTTGAGAAAGATTCTTTACTCATCGTAGCAGGATGTGCTACTTCTCTGTTGAAGACTTCTCTAAAATTTGAGCATATTTCTTTTGTGTCCAGAATTTTCTCATCAAAATCATCCGTTATCTTCACCTGTAGATCATGAAAGTTCTCCTTGATTTCTCCTAACATATCCAAATACTTCTCCAACACTTCTGTGATTTCCTTTACGAAGTCATCATATATGATTAGTTTCCATTTAAGTGAATCAAGCCATGAAGGATCTAGTTCCTTTGGATCACTAACAATTTGTTCATTTACCAACTTCAATCAATCCATGGAAATTAACTCTTTCATTTCTTTCGAAACTGCAAACAAATTGGTTTGATCGTTTCTAACCTGTTGCAGTTCTACTATTAATCCTTTTCTTTTATCAACAATGTTAGTGTAGGAAATCATAGATTTACTAATAAAAAATATAGCTTCCTGAGACAATTCTTCAATCCACTCACTAGTATCCTTGGAATAATTTAGATTTTTCTTAATCAACTGCATCACAGACTCATCAATAACTCTTTCTTGGGAACTAGAATTGATTTGGCTAAAGCATTGACTGAGTAACTGGTGTGATGTACATCACCTTCAAGTGTCTAGGGACCCATGTTAACATGTATGATTTTATAATCATCCATGTTTATCTTATCATCATCTGCATCTTTTAAAGGTTCTACAATTTCTAACACTTGATTACTAGAGATAACATCATTCATAATTCTTGACATTTTTTGGGCTTTCTTGGCCCCTAAGGAAGATTGGAGTAATTTTGTCACTGTATCTACTCTAGCCCCAGTAGATGTTGTAGGAGTGTATTTCCTCTTCTTTTCTACCACTTTCCTCAACCATATTGGAGAGTTTTCTATTAGACTGGGAGCTTAATCACTTTGAACAACCTCTCTAGACTCACTAGGAATAATTGATATGTTTTATATAGGAGGAGATTGAGAAGATTCTTCAGAAAAGGGAAAGAAAGTACTATCTTGAACAATATGCTTAAAGATGCTCTTTGAATCTTCTGACATAGGTTTTGTTTGGACATTTTTCTTTTTAAGAGTAGGGGTGGATGGGCTGTCTTGTTCACATATTGATTTCGATTTAATTGATTTCTCTGACTTTTCACCATCACCCCCTAGATTGTGAATTGGTGCTAGAAGACTTGATGACTATCCTCGCCGATGATGTACCTCCAGGGACTACTTGGCTAGATCCTTGCTCATTTTTTTGGGACGATTTTGGTTCATGAATAGAACTAGCAACCCTACGCCATTTTTGCTCCAACCAATCTCAAGTCCTTTTGAGTACTAGTTCGATCCGTTTACTCATATATAAAACTTCATGTTTATCCCAATCAACTTTGGGATGTGATTTATTGGGAACTTCTCGTATTTAGGATCAAGAACCATTGAATCTTCAGACACATTTTTAGGAATTTGGAAAGAGAGACCAAAAATTTGTATCTGCTCAAGGGTTAACCTCATATGGTCCCTTCTGAAAACTTCATTTTCATCAGCACAATCTTCCTAGAAATCTTCGATTGAAGGTTGGTGTTGATACGAGCCAGAGGCATACATGTTTTTTCTCACAAAGCCCTTGTCAAAATTAGTTCTTACAAACAAGTACTGGGGATTGTATTCTTTGAGAATTCTTTCAACATTTCTATCCATTTGATTAATTTTGCAAGAGAAATAATGAGTAACTAATGGGAATGTATACCCTCGCTTTCCCATATTCATGTATTTTATATTTACTATGGCCATTTGTCTGTAGACCTCAAAAAATACCAGTAAATCCTTAGGGTACCTAGACAATTTAAGTGGAGCCTTCTCGTAACCTCCAATTCTCAAATAAGAAAAACTATCAAACTAGATATAAAAACTTCCAAACTTCAACACCAGAGATTTTGATTCAGGGTAAAAACACATTTTAGGGTTTCCATCCAACTTTCTCGCAACTTCCATTAAAAAGGCATCATTAACAAGACAATATTCTCCCATCCCAACCTACCTGGTAAATTGCACATAACACTTATACATAGGCATGCCAGGACTTGGTGGTACTTGTGGTTTCAACCCTAACCAATAAGCTCTTTGACTAGAAATGATATATATCAAACAAGAACACAGATGAAAGGTAGCAGTCTTCTAAAAGTTAACTAATTGCTCATTCAATTGAAAGAAAATTATCTTGGCCCAATTGATAAACACATTATCATCACAGATAACTAAAATGAATTGACACATCTAGTCTTCAAATAATTCAACTTGTGCATTTCCGATGATACGATGAAGTAAAGTAATAACATCAACAATTTTTGCTTTAAAATGTGTCCTCTTAAGTTTATTGGGAAATTGATACTTACCTTTCTTCTTTGATTTAACCACCCTTTGGCTATAGAATTTTTACACCAAGTTTCATTAGTCTTGAAATATTCGTTAGCTGTTACAACAGACATCTCCTTTACAGGTGCCTTCTCTGGAATTCCCAATGCTTGAGAAACGACCTTAGCAAAAAAATTAGCTACAATGGTTCTGTTCGCGGCCGTGATTTCTTGGGTTTCAGGAATGTACCTTCTCGCACATGCAACAATTAGATCAACACTCAACACTGCTTCTGGAAAACCTCCAGCTTGAGCTAGTCCACTTTCAAACACCTTCACATCTATAGCAATTTTTTCTTTACTGTCCATACGTGCCCAAAATTCTTCCAATTTAAAAAGTCCTAGCTCCGCATCCCTCACACTGAGCCAACAATTTTCAATTTTAGACTGCATGAGATCACTATGCCTAATGAGATGCTTGAATTCCTAAAGAAATAACATCAGTAGGTATGCTTGAATGTTTGAGAAAAACTATGCCACCCACGTATGCCATTATTGTTGATAGGATGTGCTTTAAATGTGACATTCAATTTCATACCTTGAAAAGATAGCCTTTAAACCTGCATGCTTTTGGAAATTCCTGAAAACTTAACTCAAGTTCATTCTGTACATAGTGTTCAATGAGATGTCAGATGACGGTGCCTTTGAAAGGAAATGTTTGAGAAAAAATATGCCACCTTCAAGGCCAAGCCATATAAAATGACAAGACGTGCAATCAATGTGGAGTAAAACGAGAATGCAGGCTAAATGTTTGAGAAAAACTACGCCACCCACGTATGCCATTATTGTTGATAGGACATGCTTTAAGTGTGAGATTCAATTTCATTCCTCGAAAAGATAGCCTTTAAACATGTATGCTTTTGGAAATTACTGAAAAGACAACTCAAGTTCATTCCATACATAGCGTTCACTGAGATGTCAAACGACACTGCCTTTAAAAGGCCATGTCTATGTAGCCCACAAAATGGGCTTGATTTGACAATTTGATGGTATTTATTAATTAATTAAAAATAAAGAGTACATTTTTAATTAATTAATAAATTCCATCAAATTGGAAAATCAAGCCCATTTTGTGGGCTTCATAGCCAATTCCCCTTTGAAAGGCAAGATAAGTCCATCATGTCGCATGGTCGTTGAAACTTGGAACCTCAAAGCTAAAGTCTGAAGTTTCAATGTTTTCAAAACCTCTGACCCATCGAATTCGACTAAATCCACGCATTGTAACTCAAAGGTTATGTATGCATGAACTTAAGTTACTCAACAAAGTGAACCAAGTTGGGGAATCAGGTAGTTATGAAAATTTAGAACTCCGCGACAATGCGACATGTCAAATGGTTATAAAACTTGGAGGCCTAGCAACTAAGCTTGCTTTGCTCCCTTGTAGTTGAGTCTACAACGATACATCAAATGTTCTATCGAACTGTTGAGTAATTTATGATATAAATATTAAACATGTGTTTTAATTTTTTTTTTACTTTTAACCATTAATAGCACTAAGCATAGTAACACTTAACATTGCAATTGCAAAGGACTTAATAAAAGGAATTACAATGTCACATTAATAGCACAGTAACACTTAACATTGCAAAGGACTTAATAAAAGGAATTGCAATGTCAAATTAATAGCACAACCATTTACTTTATTAAATTTGCATGCAATTATTTTTTTTGCTAGGTAAAACACTGCTAGGGGCAGCACCCTGTATTGATTATCAAAAAAGGATTACATGAGTATTTGATTTTTAAAAAACTACCCTGAAGGTCTTTTCTATCAAGTGACCTTCTCTGATCAGCTAGCCCACCCAGATTTTCATGCATTACAGAATTCATTACAAAATTGGCCTGAATTTAAGTACAGGCACTCCAAGACTCGAGACTGACTCAATTACCCTATTACTATTACTATTTCTATTCAACAACAAAAACCTGAAATCATACCCAACTAGACTTTATCATTCATCATCATCCTCTGACTCTATGTGTTTCAGGTATGCCTTGCAATTTTCAATCATCGGGCAATCTGCTCCACATTTTTGGTGTGCTGGGATTTTGGCCTTTTCCTTTGAGTCCCTGGGATCATTCACAAGCCATTCTTCCCCATCTCCAAGGTCCCAATCATCATCATCACTGGCTACAATTTCCTCTGCCAGACCTTCATCCTCAACGTATCTCATTGCCCACCCACACAGGAGATTGGTCGTTAGCTTTGCTGCCTTGAGGAGAAAGAAAATGCTACGGTCCCTTTTTGCCCACAATTTTTCAAATCCTTCTGGGTCGATGGTTTAGACCAAAGGAAACTTCATTACCTCTCTCCCTCTCATCCGCATCATGTAGTAGTTCTGTGGCATGGGGATTTTCCTATTCTCATCCACATTATCTAGCGCCATGACAATGTCACCCAACAATGCGTGCACGAACACCGTTTGGGTCAAATTTTTGCTTATCTCTTTCGAGACTCCCATATGCAAAAGGAATGCTAAGAACATTGCTGAAATCTTCGTATTTGCTCTGACTTTGTGATAAGCCTTCAGAAATTCTGGCCCAACCACCTACTTGGTTTCCCAGAGAATGAGTGGATGGGTCGAATTCATTAGCCCCTATAGTTGCTTATCAGTTATTTCCCCTTTGAAGGCCTGCAGTTGCTTCTTCGTGTCCAAAGCAAGTGACGTTTCCATTTTACTCCTCGCCCACAACTCACCTTTCTAGAATTTTCTACCACTACTTCAAATTTTGCAAATGGAATGTGATAAATGGCTACTTACTCCACCTTTGCATGCAATTAATACTTAATTTCTCAAAGGAAAAAAACTGATTTGAATAAATCTTTACTGTAAATTTATAACCATTGATTTTATTACAACTGAATTACAATGTCACATTATTACTATAACTATTACCTAACCTATTTAATAAATTATGGGCCACTAGTGCCGCTACTGGCTTGATTCATGCAAAACAAAAAATCAACTTAGTCAATTTGTGTATCTTAAGCATTACATGTACAATTAAAAATTAAAATGTTTAATTTGATTGACGTTTGGCTACATGCAAATTGTACCTCAATCTGACAAGCTGCCAAAATCACTAGATTCTAGTCAGCACTACCAGTGCCACTCAAATGATATGAAATCATTACAAATCTTGTTTCATTAAATCTATAGCAACTATAGCCGTCCATCGAAAATTCATCGAACGGTAGTGGTCCATAATGTCGCGTGGTCATTGAAACTTAGAACCTTAGAACCAAAGTTTGAAGTTTTGAAGTTGTCAAAACTTTTGACCCACCGACTACATAGATGACCAAGAAAGACTTGCAACTAAGGTTAGGAAAAGCACCAAAACTTTGACTTTGGTGAATTAAGATAGGAAATGTGGCAAGGACAGTGCATCTATGAAGTGAAGATTGTAGGTAGATTTTAGCAAGTGGACATGACTGGAGGATCGATGGGTAATTAAGATTGGTACGTGTGGAGTTTGGAAAATTATTATCTCTCAGCCAGGCCTGGAATTTGACGGCCACCCCTACCTGTCATATGAAAATTTTGTGACGTTTTTATCCATTTAAATGCCTGTCACTTTACGCTTTATGAAAAAATTTAACTGTCAAAAAAATTTAATTTATATTTTTTTTATATAAAATATTATTGATTTTATTAATCATACATATTAAATAAATGCTATAAAATAAATGTTGTTGAATTTTTTTTATAGTTTAATCCTTAAATTCATCTATCTAAAAACATAAATTATTTGTAAAAGGGAAATAAAATTTCAACATGCTCACCAATAAAACCAAGTTACCAAATGCTATATTATCTTGGAAAAAATAAAAGCTGAGAATCATTGTAAACAAAATGATATTATATACTTTTGATTTATCTTCATCCATCAACTACCAAAAAATATTCCAATTTTAAACTAATGCTATAAAATATACTTTAGATTTATGTTCATCCATCAACTACCAAAAAAGTTGATTAACCAACACAGTTTCCATTTCCAACAAATCAAATTATCCCTAATCTACCCGCCTAAAATCTAGGCATAACCCCCAAAAAATAAAATCATAGACAAGATTTAGTACAGTAATCTATTTTTTTTTAAAAACTTGTACTACTCAGATACCTTCGATGAATTACTCGTCTTCATCTTCTTCCTCAGACGCAGACCCTTCTTTTCACACATCTCTGCTCTAGCGATGTCTTTGAGATTATCTATGACCTCCTCGACCTCCATTAGCTTGACACAAATTTTGAGTGCTTGCCACCTGCGCTCTACACCTACTCGCCATAGATCTTTGGTGTGTCCTTCTGGCCACCTAATAAAGAGATGATTTAAATCCGTGAGCTCCGTGCCTCCATCATCCATGCCTTCAACCTTAACAAGCCCCACTCCTGGTATCGCTCATTCTAAAATGCCTTCCATATCCTCTAAAAGATCTTTGTGAACTAGGGTTTTCATGACTTTCCTCACTACATCCACTGGTTGTCCTATGTCCAGACCCCAAGCCATGACCAACGAATAAATATCCATTTTGGTCCTGTATCTATGCTTTAATTTTTCAAAGCCATTACCCAAAATAAATTGAATTGTTTGCACCACCTGCACATTCTTGAAGAGAAATAAACCCCGCGGCCACTTCACATACGCTTTGCCAACAAAAGGGTCTAGCTTCCTCCGTGATGTCAAGGTGAAACTGGCCTCCATTGTTTCTCTGGTTCACTTTCTATGGAAACTTCCATGCCTCCTTCACTTACTAAACAATGTTTAATTCACCAATGTTTTTTTCTGGCTATTTATATGGTATTAATCCACGCTACCGCCCAGTACCACAGCCAAATTGAGAATTTCAATAGAATAAATGAAAGGTAGAGTACTTTGATGCATTGAAAAGAGAGAATTAAATTTCTCAACCACTAATTTCTGAAAATCTAATGGTTCTAGTGTTATTCCAGAGGTTTCAGTTCGCAAGTCTAGTGCTTCAAGGATTTACTTCCGTAATGCATCTATAGCCGTCCATCGAAAATTCATCAAACGGTCCCTCTTTTAAAACAAACTTTATGCACGTGCATAATTTAAAATGGGGACATCGCTAGGTTGACGAGACTCGAACCACAGGATTAAAGAGTTAAGATTTAAGGCTTTGTCATAAAATATTTTGGTCTGAATTAGGCAATATTAAATGGTAAACAAGAGCAGGATGACCGACATACCTAAATAATTAATAGAATCTCAACCATTGATTTCTAGAAATCTAACAGTTCTAGTGTAATTTCACAGGTTTCAATTCACAATTCTAGTACTTGAGAGATACACTTCCGGAATGCAACTACATCCGTCCATCAAAAATTCATCAAACGGTCCCTCTTTTAAAACAAATTTTATGCACATGCATAATTTAAAATCGGGACATCGCTAGGTTGACAAGACTCGACCCTCAGGATTAAAGAGTTAAGATTTAAGGCTTTGCCATAAAATATTTTGGTCTAAGTTAGGCAATATTAAACGGTAAACAAGAGTAGGATGACTGAGAGACCTAAATAATTAATAAAATCTCAACCATTGATTTCTAGAAATCTAACGGTTCTAGTGTAATTCCGTAGGTTTCAATTCACAATTCTAGTGCTTGAGAGATATACTTCAGAAATGCAACTACAACCATCCATCAAACGGTCATGGTCCATAATGTCGCATGGTTGCTGAAACTTGGAACCTTAGAACCAAAGTCTAAAGTTTCAAAGTTTTTGAAACCTCTGACCCACCGATTACAAAGATGACCAAGAAAGACTTGCAACTAAGGTTAGGAAAATTTGCACTGACACTTCACCACTGCATTTTTTTATTAGTTTCATATTATGTTTAATTCGCTAATGTTTTTTTTCTTAATTATTTGAAAATAGGTTTAATTCGCCAATGAATTTTATTTTTTCTGGTTTGAAAATAGGTTTAATTTGCCAATCAAAATATTTTATTGGTTTGAAAATAGATTTTAATTGCCAATGGAAAAAATTGCATTTCACTAGGATTTTCCACAGAATTCTAGTGATTAGAAAAGATTTTCCAATGGACATTATTTTTTTTTCATGAAAACCAAAAAAAAATTGCCACTAAAATTAATATTTTTATCGGGAAGTATACAAGATTCGCAAGATTTTACACCTTGCTTGGGGGGGGGGTTCTTAAAGTTTTCCTTAGCAGCATGCTCTAATGCCTCCATAAAATCATCAGTCCCACTTGCTGAAATCTCTCATTTGCTTCATCTCTTTCCCTCTCTAACTGTTGATTTTGGCTTCTCAACTAATTATTCTCATGTTTAAGCTTTAGTTCCATTAGAGAGAGGTATCTCCTTGGAGTAGATGAGGTGGAAGCCTCATGGGAATGTAATCTACTCGATTGTTGTTTCAATTGTTCTTCTTTTTGTTGTAATTTTGCCTTCAATCTTCCTATTTCCACTACATTGAACCTTGCTGTCTCTTCTGCTCAGGCTAATACTTGTGCATTAGCTTGATGTAAGGATTTTTTTGTTTAGTTCAATTTTCCTTGCAAAACAATTTCTTTTTCTATCATTTCTTCATTTTCTTTGCTTTATTTACGAATTGCTCTAATTCCTCTTCTTTCATTTTTAACTTCTCTTCAAGAAATTAAATTCTTCTTTTCTCTTTTAATTCTGCTTGTATTCTAGACATTGCCATGGCCTTAGCTATCTCTTCTTCTTCTTCCTTCATTTCCTTTCCTTCCTGCATTTGAGGATATTTTTCTTGTTTGGCCATTGGCTCTTTACCTTTTCTCCTTTTAAAAACCAACAAATGTGGAGAAGAAGATTCAACCTTTTCATCTTGAAATTTCTCAAGAGTTTCCTTTTTCTTTTTTTGATGATTATATTTTTCAATAAAGCTATCCCTTATTGAAACATGAGGAGACTGTATGACATGAGGTGAGCTATGGGATTCAAATATAGGGGTTCTTTTAGGAGTCGAAAGTGGAACTTCATGCGGACTTATGGCATGTTCAGGGGACTAAATAGGGGTCTGGACTTTTTCATGACCTCCTAAGGTGTTCTGAGGGGATTCAGTAGGTTGCTCAGGTAAACTTTCAGGAGTTGAGACATGGGTATCATAAACACTAGGGTTTTCTTCCCTTGACTCATGCTTTTTCTTTTTCCTACACGTTTCTCTAATGGATTCCTTTAGCTTCCTTCCTTTATTTATTTATTTATTTATTTCTGTTCTGGCCTTTTTTTAGAAGATTCTCCCTTTTCCATTTTTATCCTTTCTTTTGTGGGCCCCTTCTTGGGTTTTCTTCCATGTTTAGTGGGATTTGACAAAAATTTCAACCATTCTTCCCTATCAAACTCCTTTCTCATAAAATGGTGCTTGATAATTAAATGTATCAAACTATGAAACCTAATGGATGATACACCCCTGGATTTTACCCTAGATATCATAGAAGATATTTGAGAGAATAAAAAGGTAGGTAGATTAATTTTTGTGGAGGGTTTGGTGTTTCCATACCTCAAATGTGTTAGCATTCACATTCCTGGCCCTAATATCGTGCTGTATTGCCCCTCACAAGTGAATAATTTCATCAACCACATCACAACTATTTTCCAGGGCTCCTCTAGGCTATTACGAGAAATCCATCTTTGAATTCCTTTATGCCATTGAATCTCAAGTCATCTTTTAGGTTCTTCATGAAATACTACAACCAATTCCTCAAACTTATCATGCCATTTGTTGATAGGTTCTCCTTCAGTTGGAATGCTAGAAAGTTCACTTATGATAGTAGGGCTAACTTCAATCACTTCACCTCTAACCCTTGTGACATTGACATGAAAATTCTTGAAAAATTCCTCAACTAATTCAAGCTCAAAACCTTCATACATTTGGATAAAATCAAGCCACCCAACTTATCTGAGTAGTCTCCCTGTTGTAGAATCCAAACTAAAACTTTGAGGCTCCAAATTTCTCTTATTCCCCATTTTTTCTCAGTTCTGCAACTCAGTAGAAAAAATGGCAAACACAAACTATTTAAATGAGATGCAGTATGAGTGTTTCTTTCGCTAGGCACACACTTTTCAAAAATGCACGCCGTGTCAAGATGCTGGGCATTAATTTATCCTCATTCCCTATAGACATTTCACACACATCACCTTGTACTTTGCATCATGGTTCACAAAGTTGGTGGCGATGCTGACTTAAGAAAATTTATTGTGCATTGATTTGAAATCCTTAGTACTACTTGTATTTATTGCATTAGTCACTTCAATGTCAAATCCTTATCACTCCACTAGATTTGAAATAATTAACTCAAATTTATTACAACATTAATAACTACCTGGTAGAGATTTCTATACTTAAAATTTTTACTCAATTTCACATCATAATAACTAAGTTAGAAAATAATACTTCGAAAATGATACTCATAATAAATGCATACCTTTTATTTAATGAAAGAGTCAATCAGAGCATGCAAATTAACTTAGTTGGAAAAGATTCCAGCGAGCCAATCAGAGAGAGCTCAAAATTAACAAGAACATTTATTACATAGAACCTTGGAAACATCAGGAGTCTTCAAGAGTCATTAGGAATCATCAGAAGTCATCATGAAGACTGCCATTTCTAGTTTTCAACCATTCCTCTGTTTTTTTTCTTTCTTTTTTTCATTTTTTTCTCAGAGATAAATCACCATTTTTGGTTTTCAATCTATCTCCTTTATTCAGAAGGTAAACCACCACTTCTGGTTTTCAATCTACCTTATTTATTCATATCTTTTCAAAAGATTATCCAAGAGCACATTCTCCTATGGAAGAAATATCTTCCATAAGAAAATGTTCAATTCTATTATGTAATTCTAATACAAATTCTTCTTTTGACATAGGTTTGTGATACATCTTCGGATGATGATCGTTAACAAACATAATCCTTCTTTCTCCATCTATTGGTATTAGTTGAACAACTCCATTTTGAAAAACTTGATCAATTTCATAGGGTCCCAACCATCTTGTATGAAATTTCCCTTTGAACTCTTGGAATTTGGAGTCAAACAATAGTGACCAATCTCCTTTCTTAAATTGTCTGGCCACAATATTTTTATCATGCCATTCTTTCGTCTGCTTCTAGATTATTTTTGTGTGCTGAAGAGCTTCCATTCTCATTTCATCCAATCGATTCAATTGTAGAATCCTATTTTTCTTTGCCTCAGGAAAATCAATACCAACTTCCAATGCTATTTTTAATGTCTGCAACTCAAACTCAATAGGCATGACTGGAGTTTTCCCATGTACTAACTCATATGGAGAGAATCCAGTAGTTGTCTTCCAGGTTGTATTGTATTCCTAGACTGCTTCATCTAACCTTTCTGCCCACTCTATTTCTCTCAATGAAACAGTCTTTGTCAAAATATTTTCTAATTCCTAGTTAGTAACTTCTACTTGTCCATTCTCTTGAGGATGGTATGGTGTAGATTTTCTATGTTTCATCTAATATCTCTGCATAAAATCTTCCATCATAGTAGATACAAACTGAGGTTCTTGGTCTGATACTATCTCTCTTGGTGCACTGAATCTATGAAGAATATGTTTGTACAAAAAATCAGCAACTTTATCTTCCCTTGTTGTTGTAAAAGCTTTCACTTCAGCCCAATTTGTGACATAGTCTGTGCAAACTAAAATATAGTGTTGTCCTCTAGAAGTTGGATCAACATGTCCTATGAAATCAATTCCCCATTTCTCAAATGGTTCCAGAGCTATTTGAGGTTGTAACGACATCTCCATTGTTGGTGTAGGTCTTCCCATGCACTGGCATTCATCACAATGCTTCACAAAGAATGAAACATCCTTTTTCATAGATGGCCAAAAATAACCAGCTCCTAAGATCTTATGAATAGTTCTGACTACTGAATAATGTCCTCCTTCTGGCTCATGATGGAAAACATGTATGAAATCATAAACATCTATTTCTGGAATACACATGTGAAGAACATGATCAGGACACATTTTAAATAAAATTCCATTTATCCATTGGAACCTAGAACTCTCACAAATATAATTTCTTTCTCTGCTTAGGATTGAAATGATTTGGACACTTCCCCATTACAAGATAATTTGCACAATCAGAAAACCACGATGGATGAATTGATATTGTAAATAAGTGCTCATCCAGAAATGTGTCATCTACTAGCTCTTGATCACCTTGCAAAACAATTCTAGAAAGGAAATCAACAATATTATCTTTACCGGGCTTATTTATAATGGTCACATCAAAATCTTGCAACAATAATAACCATCTTATAATTCATCCACTCACTACAAATTTATTTATGAGATATTTAATAGTAGCATGGTTTGTGTGAATGAATACCTTGTAACCAGTAATATAATGTCTAAATTTATTGATTGCATATATTACTACTAAAAACTCTTTTTCAGTTGTTGTGTAATTCCTTTCAACAAGATTCAAATTTTTACTGATATAGTAGATAACATACATTGCTTCATTCTCAACTTTCTATCCTAAGACTGCACCAATAACAAAGTTAGACGCATCAACATGTATATGAAATGGAACTCCCCAAAAAGGTCCTTTGATAATTGGAGTAGTAGTTAAGGCATGTTTAATTATTTCAAACGATTTTTGACAATCACTTGTCCAAACAAACTCCACATCTTTCTTGAGCAATGTAAACAAAGGTTCCACAATTTTACTAAACCCTTCAATGAATCTTTTGTAGTAACCAGCATGCCCAAGAAAACTATGAACTTCAATTTGACTTTTAGGGATCTCAATCTTTTGAATGATTTCTACTTTCTTGGGGTCAACTTTTATCCCCCTCTTTTGAAATGTGATGTCCTAGAACAATCCCTTCTGTCATCATGAGGGAACTCTTTTCATGATTCAAAGACAACCTAAGATCCTTACATCTTTGCAAAAATTTATTCAAACTCTCAAGTGCTTTGTCAAATGTTTGTGCATGAACTGTGAAGTCATCCATTTACACTTCCACAAATGAAGTAGTTAAATCTACAAAAATTGCTAGGACAACTCTCTTAAAAGTTGGTGGTGTATTACACAGTCCAAATGGTAAGACTGTATAAGCATATGTTCCCAAAGGACATGTGAAGGTAGTTTTATCCTAGTCTTCAAGAGCCACTTGGATATGATTGTAACCACTAAAGCCATCTAAGAAAGAGAAATAACTACTGCTAGCTAGGTTATCCAGTACTTGATCAATAAATGACAAAGGAAAATGATATTTTTTAGTGGCTTTGTTTAATTCTTTGTAGTCCACACATACACACCATTTTCCATTTTTCTTGGGAACAATAACCAATGGAGAAACCCATTGACTATCATATATTGGATAAATAGACCCTACTTTTAACAGTTTTTCTATTTCTTGCTTTACAATATCTCAAAGAGCAGGATTGATCCTTCTTTGACCTTGCCTTACTGGTTTGACATATTCAGTATAAATATGATGAGTAAAAATAGAAGGGTAAATTCCTCTCATTTTTTTGTATTCCCAAGCAAATGCTTCAAAATGATTTTCCAAGATCTGCTTCAATTCTTTTTCCTGTGAAGAGGTAAGGATGAATTAATGAAAAGAGGCTTATCCCTTGCTACTGTTATTTCTTTGGTCTTATTCTTAGAATTAAGTGGATCTCCAACAAGTGTGTTTAAGGGACATATGTGTGAATTTTTCTGATGTAACACTCCTTGACAACTCTTCTTATATTTTTCTTGACTGATCTCTTCAAAATTAAGATCTTGTTCTTCATATTCCTCGACATGGTCTACCAAAGTAACCATAGCTATTTATACAATGCCATCTCTCTCTAAATTGATATCCTTATCAACCCAAAGTTGAGTGTTAGGTTGAAATGATGGTTGGGATGGAGGAAAAAGTGAAAATTCCTTCTATTTCTGACCGTTAGAAATGATCATACTTCATGATCTGCAATGTATCAATGTTGCTACAGTATCCAACCATGGTCTACCTAAGATAATTGGATAACCGAAATTATTCTTTCTAGGTTTAAGAACTAAAAAGTCGACTAGATAATCCCATGTATCAATAGTAACCATGATGTATTTAATAACACTTTTAGGTTTAGAAGTAGATTGATCTGCCAACTGTAGAATAGTTGTTGTGGGCTGAATAGTTGTCATACCCAACAATTCAACACTGTCTAATGTGATAAGATTGATCGCTATTCTTAAATCAATTAGTACGTTGGTTATCTCAATTCCTCTAATACTCAAAGTTATCACAAGATCACCAGGATCATTATATTTTTGAGGTAGTAATCTTCCTGACAAAACATCAGTGAGTTTAGTCCCTATCTGTATTGTAGGAGGAAATTTATTCTTCCTACCTGGCATTTTCATATAAAGAGATTTAACCAACTGATTTATTTCTGGTATGTCTTTAATGGCCTATAATAATGGTATCTCAATATTGATCTTTTTCAATTCACGGAGAAGTTGAGAATCTACCACATTCATATAATTTGGTTGAGATTTGTCAGGAGCTACTTGTTCTATTTTTAAACGTTTAGGATAAGGTGCTTGCTTAACCTTTTGTTCATCATCAGAGTTTTAGTTTTCCTTCAAATACTCTTTTTCTTTCTCACTTTCCTGATCTTTAATGTTTGGTATAGATGGAAAATTTTGGTTCCTCAACTGAATATCATTGGCATATCACATTCAAAGTAGGAGGATTGACATCATTATGATTTTTTTTCAGATTTGGAACAGGTTATGCTAACAACTGAGGTTGGTTTGCTTGTTCATTAGCAGGATTAGGACCAGTGTCTAATGGAGGTGACCGTCCCCAAGGAAACTTTGGTCCCTGATTTTTCCATGGTTGAAATTGTGTTTGATTTTGTTTCCATTGTGGTTGGTTCGACTGCCATTGTGAGTGATTTGATTGCCACTGTGGTTGATTCCACTAAGGATTCATCCATTCAGGTTGACCCCAAAATGTAGGTGGTGTTTGTGCTTAGTAAGGAGGAGTCCATTGGTTTGCATTTGGCTAAGGATTTTGATTCTAATTAGCTCTAGGACCATATTTCCCTTGATTAGCATTATATCCTATATTTTGGGGTCTCTATCCAACATAATTAAGTTCTTCCTCTACTTCAGGTTTTTTCTTCAAATGATTCTTAATTCCAAGTAAGAGGCTACAAGAACTTGTTGCATGATGTTTCTCACAGATTTCACAGAGATCAATTTGATTTAATGGACAATCTCTCAAAATATGTTTACCTCTACATTTGGAACAATAAATGGATAAAAGCTCAGTAGTCTTCTTATCTCATTGCATGTTGAGATGAAGGAGTAAACCAGTTTTCAAATTTGCTATTTCTTGCATTACTTGAGATACATCAGGAGTGAGAACTTTGTTTCTTCGGGAGTTTCTAGTCCCTACCCTAGTCCTAGAGTAGTTTCTACATATCTCAATAATTTTGTCTAAATAAAGTTTATTGATGTCTCCTTTCCCCATAAGATTCAAAGATTCTCTAGATTCATCATCAATCCTTTTCAGAAAAATTGTCTTACTAATCTTATTATCCAAACCATTACCACACATGTTATGCACAAATTGGAATCTATCAGCATAATCTTCCAAGATTTCATCTTCCAATTGTCTCATTCGAAACAACTCCTCTTTCCCATCTCTTACTTGATAGTAATCTTGATATTTATCCAAAAACTCAGTTTCCATTTCCTGCCAAGTTGAGATTGTTCCTGCACCTAAACCCATGAACCAACATAAAGTTGTCTCTTTCAATGGAGAAGAAATAGTTTTAACTTCTGGTTATTAGCTGTACAGTCATAAGTCTGACATAAAACCTTAAACTCAAAAAGAAATTGGTCAGGATTCTTAGAAGATTTTCTCCTAAAGGTTGGTAATACAAAAGGTGAAATGTTTTTCATAGGAGGATCATCATTCCGTATATTTAGATTATAGGATAAGAAAAGGTCCTATTATTTGGTGGAGGATCATTTCCTGGTTGGTCAACCATTTTTTCTTGATGTTGTTCCTGATTTACTTGTTGATTTTCAATATGCTATTACTGAACTTCTTGTTCTTGATCTAAAATAAATTTTTCATGGAAGAAATCTTCCTAGAGGGTCTCTAGCTCATTTCACCCAAAATCTAAACTGTCTTCCTTATCAACACTAAGGCTTCAAACTTAGATAGCCATGTCTTTTAATCCCCGACAATGGAGCCAAAAATTATGGGCAAGGTCGTCGGTGTCACTTCTTGCATCATTTAATATTTCAATTATCAAACCAGGTGTGTCTTAGAGCTATATGCAATAAGGATGTTTCCACGAATTGGGGGGTTTTGCACTATAAACAATGAATTTTGGTTGCAATTTAGCTCCTTCAGGAGCTTTCAGGAGCTCTCGAGAGTGGATCTGAACAACTAATTTCTAGCTAATTCTAAGGATTTAATGCTAACTTATTTCTTAACTAATGATTGTTCAGAGTCCAATAACCTAGTTCAAACTTCACCTAACTTATTTGCAATTGATTCATGGAAGGATTAAGCTAAAAATCAAATTTACTCTTAATCTAAAATTCAAAATTGAAATTTACTTGAAAAGAGAATCTATTTACATTTGCAAAAGAGAATCTATTTACGTTTGTAGAAAATAAACATTAACCTAGAAAATAGTAACACTAAATTCCATGAATGGATTCCAAACAAGCTTCATTTTTTTCTCCCCATAAGTCATCATATCTTTCCCATTAAAAACCACATGCATTTGAAAATAATTATCAAGTCTAATTCATATAAACAACAATTAAATATATAGTAAATGAATGAACATTAACCTACAATAAAGCGTAATGAACTATATTGAGAACCCAATGAAATTAATCTAAGAGTATAAATAATTGTAGTCACTAACAATGATTAAATAGAGATCAACATTCCTAACTTTTCAATTGACACAAATTAAACAGAAATCAACTGAATCAAATAACATAACACAAGGTCACCTTTGGTTGAGCGAGCCCTGCTCTTCCTTTGGTGGGACCTTAAACACTGAGATTCAAATCAACTCCTTATTTGCATTCAAATTGGCCAAACTAGGCAAGTAGAACAAAAGCATGTATTACAAACATTACAATGCTTAAGCGAAAGATTAACTAACTCTGGACTAAATCTAAGGATGGATATTTATAGGAATATCCACTTATTTGAATACAAAATTTGGTGTAGACTGCCAAGATACAAAGTGGAAAAACTAAAACTTAAACAAAACTGAAAGTATCATAAAGAAATCCACCACATAATAGATGAACAAGAAGTTCTCAAATTGACTAAAGAAGTCAATTCAGAATTGATAAATTAGGATCCAGCTGGAGCGATCAGGAGCAAGACAGATTTCAAGTTTTTTAAATAGAGAGTTTAACACGTCCACCTCATGAAGTAAGCATTTTATCAACCAAACAAAATCCTCAAAGATAGGATGCTCTTATGACGACAAAGATCTCAAATTGCATAATCATTCCATCATTAATCATCATTAAAAAGCAACACATTTAATAGAAAATATCATTTCTATTATATCCTCAAATTAGTTAAATATAAGATAAAACAAGCAAACATATAAGTATATAATCTACCACCAATATAGTTAATTAACATCAAAATAAAGTCTTTGCAAACATAAAATGA
This sequence comes from Sequoia sempervirens, assembly GCA_007258455.2. Lineage (NCBI taxonomy): Eukaryota > Viridiplantae > Streptophyta > Pinopsida > Cupressales > Cupressaceae > Sequoia > Sequoia sempervirens. Next base: position 162,072,966 of record VDFB02168118.1, read on the forward strand.
TCAATTAAAGTGTCACTTTGAGCACTCATTAGAAGTAATTCCAAACATCAAGTTTTTTCTCTGTTAGACTTCCATGCTCAGGTTTCAACTCAAAATCTTTGTCGCTAAGCTCATTTACTCACACTTCTCCCAACTTTACATGATTGTATTCTTCCAATTTTACATGAATATACATCCTTATATCCACAATATGCATAACCCCAAAAGGAATGTGCAAAAATGCACCTTCTGGATCTATCACTTTTGATTTATTGGGATGCTTCTTAAATTTGGGATGAGGTTGGTCCACAACCTTAACTACTTGTGGGGTATACTTCTTGCAATAAAATTGAAATGCTTCTGAAACTTAGGGAAAAGTGAAAAATTGTAAATACCTTTAGATCTCTGTTGGCTAGGGTTTCACACACAAATTTTGAATCGTTTCAACTCACCTCTTCTTTGCTCTTCAATATTTAAAAAATCAATTGTAAATGATATTTTTTATAAGTGAAATCACTTATAAACACTTTTTTATGACCCCTAAAATGCATTGAATGCATTGATTTGAAGTTAGGAAAAAAACTGACAAACCATAGCTATGATAACATAGTAACCTTCAAATTCTTTGAAAATCTTCATAACAAAATTCTTTCCACTAGTGTTTTCACTAGTAGGTCAAGCATGCCAACCTAAACCTTGTAACAACATGCTGAAGGCATCTAAACCATATCTTTGGTAGGGGCTTAATGATTGTCTTTTAAAACCCCCCTTGAGCCAAAGATCTTCATTTAGTTTTCAAAGGAAACATTTGCACCAGAAGTTGGCACAAACTCATTCTTAACCTCATTCTCCTCTTTATTTTTCTAGATCTTGTTCATCTCTTTCTTCATTTCTATAGGATCAACCTTATTCACTAGATCATTCTCCTTTACTAGATCAACCTTCACATTCTTGCTTTTGTAAAATTTGGCTATATGTTTAGGTTTATTGCATTTGTGACATATGGCAACATTTTGAACAAGCTTACTTTCATCAACTCTAGATTTGTATATATTAGCCTTATTCCCAAATCCATTGCATCCATAATAGTAGCCATCAAAAAATTGAAACCTCATGCCATTATTGTAACCATTCATTATTTGATTTTTGCATTCACTAGACTTATATCCAAATCTATTGCATTTATAGCACTGACCGGGAAATGATTGAACATTTTGATTCATTCTTCTTCTACAAAATACTTGAACTTATGTCCAAAATTATTGCAAGAATAATAGTAACCATTAAAAGATGAGTACCTTTGTATATTTGGTTGTCTGATAGATGGTCTTTTGAAGTCTTTCCTTTGATTCTAGACCTAATTTCCATTGCTCTTCTTGTCCTCAATCTTCTTTTGTTCATTGTTCTTCTTTTCAATACTTGGTGTTTGACCTACCTTTGAACTTTCTCCTTTTTCAAACCCTAATCTTCCTTTGTCTTTAGAATTCTTTTGATTTGCAATTGTTTCATCAAGTATTGTAGATCTCTTCTTGGATTTATCTTCTTGATTCTTTGCTTTCTCCAGATCTGAATTCAAAGTCACCACCTCTTCTTCAAGTCTTGAACATTCTACAAATTTTCTTTTCAATTTGTCATTCAGGCATTCTTCAACTCTTTTTCCTTCTTCAACTTGCATTTTTCAGACTGGTGATTGTCTCATTTGATTACTTCAATTTCTCATTAACTTCCTTGTGTCTTTGTCTAAACTTCTTGATTTTCTCCCTTTACTTTTTGATGTATTCATTTGCTTCCTTGAAATTTTCTTTCAGATCTCTATTCTCACTTTCAGTTCTTTCCAAATCTTCAAGGGCTAATTTGAGTTCTCCATGCATATCAACCATGCAATATTCTTCAACAAATCCTACCACAGGAATTTATTCCAGAGGGGTAGGATATCTCCTAGTAGCCATGTGTTCAACCTCCAAGGTCTTCCTCAAGCAGTTAAGCTTTTTCTAAGGAACCAGGCTTTGATACCAATTGTTGAACACCTAGAATACTAAGAGTGGGGTAAGGTGAATCAGTATTCTCAAAAACCACTTAAACATGTATTCAAAAAAATTCATCCAATTTGTAGAAATGAAAATAAGCAATTAAAGCATGCATCATATCACACAACACAAGAACACCAAATTTATGTGGAAAACCAAAGAAGGGAAAAACCACGATGAGGATTAGCTCACAATATATTATAACCGATTACAACATATTACAAAAAGGCTCATTGCTAGGTGGAATCACTGTTCGAAGGACTCACTGTCTAGAGAATAAGAGAGAAAGAAGAAAGGGTGGATCACTGCCATGATTTGAATTGATACAATGCATCTACAATATGCTAGAGATAGTTCCATTGAAGCTCAATATATTGGTTTAAAACACTTCATGTTTCTCAACACTTACACCCGCTCTTCTCTTCTTCATAGCACATTCGCATGCTCTGCTTGGGAATTCACATCACTAATTTTTATAGTTCACACATCATCTCTACAACACCAAAATGAACTTACATTTATATGTATTACATTCACAAACACCTACAGTATCAATTAGGTTGGCCTAATTAGATGAAACATGTAATACATCAACCTATCGGATCAAGATCCAACCATACACGTCTCGTGAAATGAACCAAAAATTATAACACATCAAAATAGGTCGGTAGGGAACTATAGTTACTCACTTAAGTTCGCTCAATTCATACTTTAACTTCACACAACCCCAAACTCTTTAGGTCAACACCGAATAGTAAAGATTGGTGACATGAACCATCTTTTCATCCACAACACAATGTGCGAACGACAAAAAAACCTCTCGATTGGACCACTCATGCCTTGGACACATGTAAGTACTCCCACAAAATTGCATAACCAAATAGTCTTCCATAGTGGAATGTAGAGCATCCCAATTATGTACACTGCCATAGTAACTCTGTCATTGGAAAAATTGATACTTTGTCAATCATAACTATCACCGAAGGACATCAAGACATGAAACTTTGGATTTAAGATCCTCCAACATATACCAAAATTTCCTTAAAACCACATAACCTGATTCTGCATGGTAGAGCAACGCGGACCTCAAAACTAGTTCACTGTACACTGAAAACTGTACTCTGAGACTTAGACAAATATCCAACACATCTGTTTAGCACCAGACCAACTCATCTACACCTCTATTCTAGATTGACATTACCATAATCACTCATGCTCATCACACAACAATACATCAATGTTGACATCAATGACATCACCATATATGCTCATGCTCATGTTGCCAACAATCTGCTCAATGACAAACAAACTTCCAACAATGTGCTATAGTTTTCAAATTAAAAATGATTAGAGTGAAAACCTATCCCAAAAAATGTTCCTAGTTTGTATAAAAATTAAAACTAGAAATTCCAAGAAGATCATTAGTGATAAAAGAAGTGAAAACAATAGAGATTTAACTTATATGTTTAACTGAAAGTAATGAAATGAAAAAGAGGAGGATATTTTCAAAATATTATAGGAGGGTAATCCCACAATAGTGGGTTACACTTTTTGGCCATACTTGACATTGAAATGAACATTTTGAACTCAATCTCCACTTTCAGACACCTATAGCTGCTTAATCGTGAAGAATTCGAAGATGATGCAAACTAGTATTTGTGACATTTTGTCTGTAGATTCTAAATGTATATTTAAAAAAAAAATTGGAATTAAATTGCATTTATTTTTCCATCTCCTTTGATAACTAGTTTTTAATAGTAAACACCATTTTTAAAGAGTGATGTGTACTATAAACCACAACTTTTCTTCTATGAAGGATAAAATTCTATTGTTTTCGAATTTAAATTTGTAACTACAATATCTACATGATGCATTTGGTTTCATAAATTTTTATTAAATATTTGTTTTTATTAAGTTTTGATGTCAAACCAATTACAATTTAGACATAGGTCTACTATTAGGAGCATATATTTTTTTGTATGTTTCAATTTTTTTTTGTTGGAATAAGGACATCGATACCTAGATGACATGTATTTTATAGATTTTTTTTCTCTATTTTCCTATTTTTTCGTATGTGTGAAACAAAGACGTTGATGTTCATTGAAAAACCTATATTCACAAGAAATAAAAAAATAAAAAAATAATCAAATTAAATATATTTAAAATTATACTTTTTGGGAAGCTTATAATAAGGACTACATACTTACAAAACATAAATTTTAAATGAATTCATTTGATCCCCCAAAAGGTAAATCAAAAGTGGTTTTTAATCAACATTTTGATAGGTGTAGAGGAGACTCCATTACATGTATGGTTTAAAACTAGCAGGGGGGTTTGACCTAAGGGGGTTTGATCAAACCCTCTTCAATTAAAATCCTTTAAATAGAACCTTTTAAGGATTAAATCATCATATTTTCTAAAAATATGTGATTTCAAGAAAAAATTAGGATGTCCTAGAAAGTGTAACCCATTATTGTGGCAACACCTAGGGTTGAATATATTCTCAAAGAAGAATAACTTGCAAGTACAAGAACCAAAGAAAATATCTTTGGGGATATTTTGGAGCTTTCCAAGAATGGTCAAACCCTTATTTCAAAATTCCAATCTCTATAATAGCCAATATTTTGAAATAATAAATAAATTGTGTGTTTTCCTATCCTATGTGTGTCTAGGATTAAGAAATTAGTGAAAAATATAAATGAGACCTATGCTAGAAATGTAAATGAAAATTATATAGAGTGGGAAATGAGATCCCAAGTGCCAAAATTAACATCAACTAGGATTCTATAGTGACCAAAACAAAAAATATGGAAAAGCTAGAGAAAGATCAAAATATATAGGTCACCTCACCAAACTTGGTGAGAAAAATGCAAGCAAGAGTATTGCTACAATATACTAGTAAAATTATTGTGAGATTGGTAGATTATTGGAGAGTAATCATGCGTGCTTCACAATACTAGGAATTGTTCAAGAGTGCTAGTTAACAATGGTAGAATATTGAGAGAGTGTTCAAAGTTGCAAAAAGAATGAGATATACTGAGAATGAATTGAAAATATGTTCAAAAGGAGGGACAAGAGGAAGCCAACTAGTCTTTTGGAATCACATAAGAGTGTTTACCAATAGGCTGGGAAGGTGACAAGGAAATAAATGCTTAGAGATGGCCAAATACTAATGAAATGTCATAGGAATCCTATGCATCACATTAGTGTCTAATTAATTCTATCCCAACAAATTTAAAAAAAAACTAAGAAATGAAATAAAACTAAAACTAAGAAATGAAATAAACCTAATAACTGTGAACATCAACTCTATGAAAAATAATAATGAGAAGCTAAGCATTGGCACCATGAGTGGAAACAAATAAGGCAAAGGGTTTTGATGGCTTAAAGACATACTAACTTAGGCATACATCAAAGTGAGCTCAAAACATAATGTCAAATATACAATTTGTATCATCATAGTAATGGGATTATTTGATTAAGTAGTTTTATAAATATTAGTGTGGTTGAAGCCATGTCTAGCACATCCCATTGAGAGAAATAAATTCAATGGATTTTAGTATGTGTTGTTGAAACTTAAAATGAAATATCTCTTAGAGGAAAGGCATCAATGTGGGCTTGTTACAAAGAAAAATCCTTATAGAATGTTGATTCAAGATTGGACAAATCTTGATAAAAGGGCTAAAGGAGCCATAAGGTTGTGTCTCTTTGAATCTATACTCTTTTATGTTTCTAAGGAAAATATTGCTTTCAAATTATAGAAGAGAATAGGTGAAATGTATCAAACCAAGATTTTGGGTAAACAAATTATATTTAAAAAGAAAATTGTGTTCCTCAAAAAGGAAGGTAGGAGAATCATTTGTAGAGAATATTTATAATTTTAACTTAGTTATGAATCAACTGAGTAGCATTAATTTTATGCTGGATGAAGATAATAAACATGCATTTTGTTACTTTCTTCTTTGCCTAAAAAAGGGAAAACCTAATGGTTTCCATCAATGATGGTATTACAAATCCCAAGATGGATTCCCTTGTTATTAATTTCTTCATTGAATAAATGGGGAGGAAATCCATGGATTAGGGTTCCAATTATTCATTACATATTTAGGGAAGATGTTGGTAAATAGATTTGTCACCTTATAGGATTGATTCAATTATGAATCTCCCAATGGGAAAAGATGACAAACTGTAAACAAGAGTTGGAGAGATCACCAATGAAATGGAGATCTTCCTCTATGTTTGAAAGGGGAAACTCCCTTATATGATAATTTTTTTTAAAAAGTTGGGTATGCTTTTAACCTGAAAGAAGGAAAGGAAAACTTTCTCTGAAAAAATAGAAATGAATTGAAAATAGTACACAATATCTCAATTGACTAATTACTGCACAAAAAATTGAAACCAAATACTTCAAATTACCTCCTAGACATGTGTATCATAAGAAAAGAAATCCCTAAATAATAAGCGCAGACACACGCACACACACACACACACACATATCCATTCGGAAATATATATAAGAATTATCAATATTTCACATAAAATAAATTCTCAAAAGATAAACACTCACACATTCAACATAAGAAGAATGGATCATTCCAAAAAATATTACCCAAAGTTCATCAATTTGTTGTATTCATTCAAATATACAGTACAAAGCCTCTTGTGTCTAATACAAATAATACAAATATATACAAATATATCTGTTCAGAAATATATGAAAACTCCAAAATTACAAACCCCTTTCAAAGTTGATCGATCACCAAATTACTTTACCAAAATATCCCCCCCCTTATATCGCTAGATAGCCTATGTATAGATACAAAAATGAAACCTTCTCATTTGTAACCATTTCTTGACATAGGAAATGAAACAATTTTATATTACAATGAATGCAAATATAGTTTTTTTTACAACAAAAAACCATCCGAAGGAAAGGAAAATTTAAATTAAGACATTCCCTTCACCATTGTCTTTCTCATCTTTCTTGAGTCTAATCGTTTCATATTTAATTGGAACTTTAGTCTGAGAAGAATCGACCTTTTCCTTGAAGTTCTTGAATTTGGTGATCATCTGTGATATAGCCTTCCCATTGGGAATTATTTATTTCTCAAATGTGTTTTCCACATTGTGATATTATTACTTGCATCTTCATCTTTCTTCTGAAAAATCAGCTATCTCCTTTTATTCCAATCTTTTGGCTAAGATAACAACAAAAAATTTAGCATTATGAATATCACCTTCCATTGTGGAAGGTCCTAAGTCAATCGTACTGATATTAAAATCTTCTTTAATGGCATATTCTTTGTTTTTGTCATTCACTGGCTCTATGATTTCCAGATTGATTTCCAAAAATAGAGTCCACCATTATTCTAGACCTCATTTTAGACTTTTTAGGCTAATGGTCTATCCAAAGAAGTTTAGTTATGACATCAAAACCTGAATCAATCAACTGTGTATATTTTCTCTTATTTCTGATGACTTCTCTCAGCCAAGTCGATGGTGGTAAGATAGATTGAATATCAATCATTTTAGATGGCATGGGGATATTTGGTACATAATTTGGAATAATGTGGTGAATTGATCGCTATTGAGAAGAGGCATGAGCAACTTGATTAATTGGTAATTATGAAGGAGACACATTATTAGGGGAAAGGAACTATCAGAGACATCTTGATCTATATGTTGTTGTTCTTCATCATCTCCTTGAATCTTAGTGGAATCAACTCTGGGTACCCTTTTCACCTTTTTTCTCACTATAATCTTCACATTGGCTCTTCAATGGCTTGTTTTTCTCAAGATCATCTCCATCATCCCCTTTACTGGAAGAATACTTAGACATGGTAGTCAGGGTTTAAATTTGACGGTTGACCTTGCCTGTCAACAAATTTTTTAATGACGGTTATCTATTCAAAGGCGTGCCCTTAAACATTATGATATACCTTAGTGTAAGTAAAATTATATATAAATCAAATATATATATCATTATAATTCTATATAAATTTTGACAGTCTATCCAGAATCTTTCCTTTCATCTGATACAATCTTCTTAAAATTTTGATTGTATTTAATGACAAAAATCTCTAAATATGGTCATACGGCCATCAAATTTAAGCCCTGATGGTAGTATATACATTAGTAGATGAAACCTGTGAACTTGAATTTGTGCTTGTTTTCTGTTTTCCAGAAGTATGCTCCTTGTTTGGAGGCTTAGCTACAGTATGACCAATAATTTTTTCCTTTAACTACTTCCTACTTATGTAAAGAACAAAGCATGATCTTTTGAAGGTTTTGGTGATCTCTGTTTCTAACCATCTGACCATGAGCAAAGGTTTTATATTCACAAAGTGATATCCTTCATCAATTATGTCATAATTGTCATCAACCATTTTAGGAATATCAAAATCCAAATTGAAAGCCTTCATTTAATCTATTGTTAACCACGTCCAATCCCTCCTCCTCACTTCATGTTCATCAATACAATCCTGCTAAAATTTTCAAGATGAGATTGATGTTCATACCATACAGTGGTATACATGTTATCTTTTAGAAAATGTTTGCTATCAAATGAAAGTATTGCATCAAATATGTGGAAATTGAATTTAGAAAGAATTTTATCAATATTTCTGGTGTCTTCATGAGTCCTGCAGGTATAATAAGTTCATTTCATAGGGAAGGTATATTCCTTTCTCTTCTAATCATGACACTTCTTACTTACATGATCCATTTGCCATTTTCAAAACCTCCAATTCTAACATATATAAAATTTTCCATTTTCAAAACCTCCAATTCTAACATATATAAATTTTACCAATTGGATGAAGAAACTACCAAACTGCACAATCAATTATGTACCTCCTAAGAAATCCTTACTTTTGGATTAAACTTTATCCTCCTGAAATTGTGCATACTAAATGCTTCATTCATCCTTCTATAATTTTTATTTCCACACTCTTCTTGAAGTTGAGGATAATAATCATACAGCCGGGTTCTATTTGTGAGAACTCCAAAAGTATGCAACGCTAGCCACACTATCTGAGTACTTGCTATAATTTAGAAAACACATATGGAATTGGTGTCTTTAGAAAAAAATAATATTAAATCCTACTTCATGATCATGCACAAATTTAATTTCTATTATATCAATTCTCTACAATGATTTTAAATCTATCTTCTCCGCCCTTTCTGTACCCTACTATTTGAGGATGAATAGCAACATTAAGTTGGGGGAGACTTTTCCAAATTTCATTTTCCAAAGAATTCAAGAGAATTGCATACAAGTTTCAATTCCTATCATAAGCCATAAAGCCATATGAATTTTGAGACAGAGAGGTGGAAGCATTTGAAAGAAGCAAAGATAATAAGCACTAAGCAAATTGATAATATTTTGAAGCAGAATTCACTTGACAGCTCACCAATTTTTTATTTTTTTCTAAAGACACCAATTCCATATGTGTTTTCTAAAATATTAATCACAGTTAATAACAAGAAAAGTACTTGAATGACATGGTGATGGAAAGGTGGTGAGTGTGAGGTGAGTTGTGTGTCATCATACAATTATTTGGCAAATAAATTGAAATGATGGTTTTAAATGGAAGTACTACAAGTAGATGTTCCATAAAAAGAGTTTATTACAATGATTACACGTGTCTGTAAAGGCTAGTATTGGAAAAGAAAGCTACAAAATGTATGTGATTTATTAATGGTGCAACAAGATGTTGCATGGAAACCATGATGGATTGGTGTTTCTACATGTCGAAATGGCATAAGTGTTGTGTAATGGAAAGTTCTAGTGATTGTGGGTGTAGTGGTGGTGAATTGAAGGTAAGTGCTATGGACAATAGTATAACACTTGCCTTGTTTTTTTTTGAAATTCCTTGAGGCTATTTGCTACAAGTCTCATGTACTTGTTTTGTACATAAAAAACAACTATTATAGATAGTACTTATTGCATGCATGTGCATATGAGATTTTATTGTGATAGTTTATACATGTTACACATTAGTAGGTGAGATGGTTGGCTCATCTATAAATGTATCAATTGATGTTGGGGTTTTGTTTGCATGCTTTGTATATAAAGTTGAATCTGTGTATTGTATAAATTCTTATTGTAGATCATGTAGAAACTCCTCCTTATGTAGTGACTTTTTATAATGCTCTATTATGTGTACATTTAACATTAAGGAGAATCAAGATAAATCTATGGTAGCTAGTTGATTTGCTCCATTCTGAAAAAAATATGCTTAATTTCATAAAGACCAAGCCACCATGTTTGTAGTTTCCCCTTGTGGTCCTTATAGCATGATTCATAAAGTAGAACCTAGTCTCCATTGAATTCTTTAGTTTTAATAAACCTATCATGACATCTAATCATTTGTTGTTGTATAATCTTTGTATGATTGACTGCTTCCATCCTTATTTCATCCAGAGCATTGCGATTGTGCAATATATCATTTTGATCCTTGGAGAGGTCCATGCCATGATGTACTATTGTTTAGAGTGTTTTATGCACTCAAATTTAATTGGTAGGATAGTTCCTTATTCCCATACATTAATTCATATGGTGTGAACCATGTTGTTGTCTTCTAGGTCATCTTGTATACCCAAACAACTTTAGGTAACCTAGCTGCCTAGTCCTAATGCAATTGAATTATTTTTGTTAGAATGGCCTCTATGTCCTTTTTTGCAACTTCTACTTTCCCATTCACTTATAGATGGCAGGGGGTTGAATTCCTATGTCTAACCTCATATTATTTGACTAACTTTACAATCAAATCATAAGTAAACTAGGGTCCTTGGTTTGTTACTATCTCTCTAGGAACATCATACCTAGTGAAGATTTCCTCATAAAGGAATTTGGGAATGTTGCCATTTATAGAAAAATATAGTGCTTTAACGCCCAACCATTTTGTCAGATAGTTAGTGCATACTAAAATGTACTCCTTATTGTTATATGCAAGAGCTATCAATCCAATGAAATCCAATCCGCACTTTTCAAATGGTGTAGTGACCAATTGTGGTTGGAGATGCATTTCATCACTCTTGGTAGGTCTACCCATCCTTTGGAATTTGTTGCATCTCCTAATATATTTGACTACATCTTTGTGAAGTGTACACTAGTAGTAGCTAGTGGTTAGGATCTTTAAAATTGTTCACTTGGCTTTAAAGTGACCTATGCAAGGCTCATCATGACAAGTCTTAAGGATATCATATACTTCATCCTCACTTGTGTATCTTATCATTATGCTATTTGGGCTTATGTAGAAGAGATAACCAACAACCTAGGAATAAGGGAAGTTGCATTCTACCAAATGTTACCTCTCTCTAGGTGAGAGATGCGGGGGCATTCTTCCTACAACCAAGTAATTAGAAATGTTTGTATACCAAGGTGTTTATATAGAAAGGCCAAAAAAGTGTTCATTTGGATAGGAATCATCCACTTCTTCTATTGATTTTATTTGTATCCTAGAAAGGAAATCAAGCACTACATTTTCTTTCCTTTGTTGATCCACAATGGTTATTTCAAATTCCTGTAGTAACAATAACCATCTAACAATTCTCCCACCAACCACTAGTTTGTTCATCAAATATCTTATTGATGTATGGTTTGCATGAAAAAAGATAAAATAAACAGTGCTATAATGTCTAAATTTGTTAATATCATATACCACTACTAATATTTTCTTCTCAGTAACTATATGTCATTGAGCTCAACAACTTGAAGATTTTTACTGATGTAATAAATTGCATACTTCAAATTCCCTTCCTTTTGTCCTAGAACAACACCTATGAAAAAAATAGAATCATATGTATATATGGAAAGGAATTGTCTAGTTAGGGCCTCTAAAATAGGGGTCTTTGTGAGAGCTATTTTGAGGTCTTTAAAAGCTTCTTGGCATGTAGGGGTCCATTCAAATTTAGTGTCTTTAGATAAAATAACAAATAGGGAGGATACTATTCTATTGAAATAGGAAGATTAGATCACCTTTTTTCTATTAGGATACACTTGTATCCGTCTAATGGAGACAAAATATCCCAAGACCACTCTTTCAATCATCATCATGAAGTATTTTTTATGACTTAAAGAGAGGTTGTGATCCTGACACCTTTGAAGGACCTTCTCAAAATTTGTTAATGCTTCTAATTCATAATGGTTCCCATGAGTGGTGAAGTCATCCATATAAAACTTCATTGAGTCATTTGCAAAGTCTAAAAATATGCTCAAGGCTGCCCTTTGAAATGTTGCAGGTGCATTGCATAATCTGAATGGTAAGATTGAATAAGAATATGTACCCCATGGATAGATAAAGCTAGTTTTGTCCTTGTCTTCTATAGCTATCTTTATCTAGTTGTATCCACTAAACCCATCTAGGAAGGAAAAATATTTATTCCTTGCTAATGAATCCAACACTTGATTAATAAAAGGAAGAGGAAAGTGATCTTTCTTTGAAGCTACATTTAGCTCCCTATAATTTACACATACCCTCCATTTACCTCCTTTTTTTGGTACATTCACCAATGGGGAAACCCATTGATTGTCTCATACAAGATAAATGAACCCTACATCCAACAACTTTTTCACATTTTCTTAACTAAATCTTGCACAGTTGGGTTCATCCTTCTCTATGGCTCCTTGATTGGTGTTTGTATCCTTCATTTATATAGATTATGTGTACACATAGATTAGGATCTATACCTTAATTTCATGATATTCCAAAGACAATTTTGTTGTGTGATCTTGCAACATTGTACATAATTTAGTCTGCTAGGAAATTGCAACTAATTATTAACATTGAGTGATCTACTCAATGTGATTTCTATTATTAAGGAAGAAGTCATGACAAAAGTAACAACTAGCCCTAATAGATTGAGATTACAAATATGGGTAAGTGGTGTATGGAAAAGATGGGAAGTGGACTCAAAGGTATTCCTAGGTATAACATTGTGTAAGCGACTATGTAAGCATGCTAGACAATAATGTTGTTGTGGGTCCCTACCATAAGATTTTCACATAATTTGGGAAGGGACTTCATATTCATCATGAATTTTAATCAATTGGATATGCTCTATAGTCATGATTTTTTAGAGGGAGTATTAGTCCTCTTCCTCTAAGGTTGACCATAGAGTTTGTTCCAAGTCTACACGTGGTTGTGCAGGCAGGTAGAGGACCAAATTTTTGGTCACATTTCCATTGGAAATTATTATGTTACCAGACCTATATCCAATAAATATATCTATAGTGGCTAGCCATGGTCTTCCTATGATTAAGGGATATCCCGCAAGGTTAGCTTTGGCTTACAAAACCATAATTTTTATTGGATATTCCCATGAATCCATTGTAATGAATAAATCCTCAATAATACTCTCTAGCTTGATACTTGACCTCTATGCTGATTACATAACAATAGTTGTAGGTCAAAGATTTGTCAATTGAAGTTGCTGAATTATTTCACTTATCATTATATTAATGGTTGTCCCTAAGTCAATTAGATTGTTCTTGATAAGTGTGTCATTATTTTTTACATCTACAACAAGACTCCTAGGGTCTACATTTTTTAGGATAACTATGTTGCCTAACATGATGTCAACAATCTATCCTAAAACATGAACAGTCCTAGGGAGGTATTTCCTTTCTCTTCCTCCCTTTTTAAGGAACAATTCTCTCACAATTTTTGTGTATATAGGTACTTCTTTAATGGATTTTGAATCAAGGGTATCTTTATACAAACATTCTTAAGTTGGTTCAAGAAATCAAATTTAGGTAAAGAATGGGGTTTTTTGTTGTTAGTGTCCCTGGAATTGGCAGTTCCCTATTTATGATATCTTGATGTATCTTATCTTGTTCAATTTTATTTATTGAGTTGTTAGTGGTTTCTATTACTGGTTCCTCATATGTAAGTTATGCGATATGAGGAGATGATGGTCCAACAAGCATCCTCCATGAGTGTAGATGGACATCACTTACTTCAACACCATATGTTGGGTATTGGATAAACTCATTAGTATAAGCCTAATGAATAGGCTTATTGTTAGGTTTTGGCACAATTTGAGCTGACAACTGAGGTGCTCTTGGTTGCCTTGGGGATGTTATAGCTAGTTTTTGTATTATGGTATGTTTTTGTTGCTATAAATATTGTTGTGGTTTTGGGTAGTTAACATTTTAGTTTTTTCACTAGATTAGTTCTCATATCATTGTCGTAGCCATTTGTTTTGTAGAGGATGCCATTGGGAATTGCAGTTTTATGCTTAGTATTGTTGTCATGTCCACATCCCCTATTGTGGATCCCAATTAGATTATTGTGTCATTGTCCATGATTGACTTGGCATGCTATTCCAAAACCGATTATTCTAGTTAGAGAAGCTTGTATTACCCCCACGAAAAGAGGTATTATAAGAAAAGGGATCTTGAGACATACCTTGTCTTTGTTTCCATGGATTTCACTAAGAAATATAAAACACTTGTCCTTCCTCGTCCTTTGGGGTATGAAATTTAGGTTTCCCTTACTTCTCCTTAGAAATGTTGGAAATCTTCTTGCATTTATAGTTTAGCCTCTTCCATCAACAGTGTGGATAATATTCAATACAGGAAATCTATGCATTGTCTTGTTTATTTTTTACATGCAATCTATCTAGTTGGGTATCTAGATGACTTATTATGCCCTCCTTCATGTGGACAAAAGGTTGCTTAATTATGCCTTGGAAACACCCATGGATGATTTGGTGGAAGAGAAGGATCTAGTACCCTTGTTATTCCTCATAGATAAGCTAGAATAATTTCTACATACCTGACATATTTCATCAAAAGGAATTTTAAAAATATCCCCTCTTTATGAGGTTTAAGGCATCCATGTAGTCTTTATTTACTCCTCACAAAAATACTAGCTTCAATTACCTTGGGAAGAGCCTATTTCGGTGCGACTTTTTGAGGTACAATTAAAAAATTTCTACATAATCTTCAAGTGTGTCTTTTGTTGAACACCCAAAATATTGAGAGGGGGGGGGGGGTGAATCAGTATTTTACCAAACCATTTAATTGCTAACCATTCAATAATTAAAACATATCTAGTTAAAACTGTAAATAGGAACATGAAAGGAAGCATAACACCACATAACAAATGAACACTATAATTTTTACGTTGAAAAACCAAAATGGGAAAAACCACAGTGAGGATTAGCTCACATTATGTTATAACCAATTATAAGATATTACAAGGCACACTGCCAAGACTCACTATCCTTGAAAGACTCACACCCTAAGATAATTACAAAAAGGAGTGTGGCTCACTGTCAAAAAGATGAACTAATGAAATACACCTTCTGTGTGCTGAATTCAGTTCTAATTAGGCTTTGGAATATAAAATCTTGCATCGGTTTGCAGGTACACAACAACTGAATACAACTTCACACAATAGTCATACATCACTGCTTATCACTTTTCACATATCACACACTGCACACATGCATACATTTGTCTATATCTTTCAACAAAAAAAGATGTTTCATATATATACACTATTACAACTTCATATACCAATTAGGTCAGCCTAATTAGATGTACACATAAATAATTGTAGCTTTTCAGCTCAACCCAAAACACTTTTTCACCAAAAAAGATGTGCAAAGCATAATTTAGGTTGGCCTTGACCTAATAAGGAACTCTTTAAATCACCAATGAAGCGTATACAACTTATCCATGTTGGCCAAAAGAAAACTTATAGCATTTTCTCAATTACTAAACATAATACTGTAGGGAAAACTCTGCCATTCATATATTTCATTCCTTTCAACAAAAATTGCTGAAAACTTATGCAGAGATACAACTACTAGTCCTGATCATCATATTAAAATCTCATGGAGTGATCTTTTACTAAGAGCATTTCCAGACCAAATTACTAGATCAAAATAAAAAAAACATAGTTTTTTCGGATTGACAAAACTATTACCAACCAATGTTGGCATCAATGACAACACACCAGAGGGCTTCTTCTTCATTCTTCTAACAATCTCCCCCTTTTTCATTGATTGAAAAATGTGCCAAAAATGAAACTCCAAAAAAGTCTTGACTCACCCAAATTTCAACTGTACAACTAAGAAAAACTTCTCCAAGACAAAAACCAAAATTTTTCACATATAATTTCCACACTTATTCTCCCCCTTTGACATTAAGGACAAAGGGAGTCTCGATAATGACCTCAAAAACAAAAAAAAAAGCAATGTAGAAAAAAATTAATTGGAATTGGAGGCACCTTGTAATTCCATTAGAATAGCTTCCCAAGCCTGTTTTCCTTCATCCCAGATCCCTTTCACTTTGGCAAGTGTTTTGTGCAGTGATTCCAATTCAACCAAAAATTCTTCTCCTTCTTCTTAGAGTGGATGGGTTAAGTTTTATCTTATCATTTTTTTTTGCATCCACTAGAGCATATGATACAAGAATATGTCTAGAAATAACTAGATCTCCGAGCTGACCAAACCGCCTTATTGCATCCTCTTTCTACTTCTGTAAAGTGAAGAACTTGTTTTTGTAAGGCTATAATAGAAGTTCAATCCGTATAGCTTCCATCGTCTAAAATTTTGTAGGCTTCAAAGGCATGCTCAATTTGAGACTCTATTGAGTCCATTAAATCTTTGATTCCTCGAGTGGCATTAGGCCACCACATGTAGTATACAAGCAATAATTGGGCTTCCTCTTCACATTCCTTTACCTTTTTCAGAGTTTGTATTACTTTGCTATTTGCAATTGCACATCTATCTTGTAGTTCAAATAGCCTCTTCTCCAAAATTCTTGACTCTACCTCTTTCTCAATTTGTAGCTTAAGACCGAAGGAGTATTCTTTGATTGAATCAACTAGAAGCTTTAGGTTCTCGACAGGGGCTAAGGAGGTATTGATAGTAGCATCGGGAACTAACTCTTGTAAAGCCTTAATAGCATCATTTATTAATTCTGTCCCTTTGTGATAAGTTTCAATCATTTCTTTTGTATTGAAGTTAAGAAAATTTCCATAGATTTTTACTCTTTCAACTAGTGAGATCTTTCTCAGATCCACATACACTAGATGTGAAGGAAGTTGGATTAGCTGGGGTAGTAGCAAAGGCTGGATCTGTGATTTCCTTTTCAACAAGCCCTTAAGCATATTTCTATATGATTCCCCAGGAGGCTTTAAAGGCTCAATAGACTTTGACCTATATCTTTCTTGCTTTCTTCTTTCTTTTCCTCTTCTTCTTTTCTGAAGGATTTTTCTGAAGCCCTATCTTTATTTTCTTTTTCCTTCTTGTCTTCATTATCTCTACCATCATCTTCCTTTTCACCTTTGTTTCCTTCATTCTCATTCTCGCATTTTTCTTCTTTATTTCTAGTATCCTCATTATGTTCTCTTGAATTATTACCAATGTCACCTTTTTGCTAATCTTTGGTATGTTTACTAGTTATTTCTTTTGTATCATTTGGAGGAATAGATGTCTCCAAAGAAACATGTGTTTCACCAACATTTCCATAACAAGATGGTCTTATATTTCTGTAATATTGGTAGGCTCCTATGCTTGAGCTATATGAGATGAAGAACTAGTTTCCATTCCATAATTCTTTGCCATTTTTCTAACTGTATCAAGCGTTTCTTTCCTCAAATTTTTAGTACTTTCCTTCTCTTTAGTCATTAAGGAAGTGACTCTCTATTTGACATTGAATAATTGGGAACACTCTTTTAGCAGGGAAGCAACATCTTCCTTAGACAAGGAGGATCCATATGTGTTTAAGGCATTAGTTTTGAATTTTTCTTCAAGGGTTACAACTTCATTCCTTTTATGAACTAATGATTCCCACACATTGTCAGTCACCTTCTTCCTTATAGATTCCATAGAATCATTAAAGATAACCATGTATTGAAAAAATCATTTATAATTGTTTCCTTATCCTTTTGATCAACTTGATTAAATAACCTAGCAGTAGCTAGCAAATCCTCAGACTCTACCATATTATTCACTAAAGCTTCCATATTTAGAGGTGGATGATCACTTATAGGAGTAGAGATGGGCATGTCCTCCATAGGTCCTGATGTTCCTTCATCCTTCCTTTTCTCATGCACATGAATTTTGAAGGCTTCCATTTCATCTTCTATCTCTTCATCATCAGATAAGATTTCAACCTTATCTCTAGTTTTAGCTTCTTGATTGCTGGCGGGGGTACAAATCTTCCTTTTTCTTTTCAACTAACTTTCTTCTTCTACCCTAAGTTCTATTTCTTCTTGCACAACATCACTCAAATTTCTTTTCCTGCTTGCCTTTTTCTTTACTTTTTTTCTAGGAGTGGTAGGTGGTACAATAAGGGGGTACATATCTCTTCTTAGAGGCCATAGTGTTGAGTCTAGAGGAGGCAGTTTTGTTAACTGCTGCAAGGGAGTTGTGCACTGCTTATTTTCCTTTTACTATAATAACTATACTAGAAGTTGTTGGTAATGTAGATGTAGTGGTGGAAGATGCTCTTCCCGATCTCCTAGGTTCAGAGGGTCCTGAAGGGGACATCAAATGATCTATCCCTTTTCTCTTCTGCAAGTTCCCTTAGCCTATCAACATCATCCTTGGAAATTTAATGCCTTTGAAATAATTCATCAACCATTTTATTTACTCTTTTAGTCCTTTGAGGTGTTGAAGTTTCCAAATGCACTTCAGTAGACTTCTCCTCATAAGTACCATGTCGTTTGCTAAGTAGGATCCTTAGGACTATTCAACAATATTTCAATCAATCCTTCAACTACTTGTTCCTCAATTTCATATCCAAGAGGAGCTATCCATAGAGTCCTTAGTTCTACTAACTCAATAATACATTCATCAGTAGACACTAGAAAGGTTATTTCCTTTGCATATTTCTTCACTAGGCTTCTTGGAACTCTATCTCTCTCATACATGTTTTGAAAAATTGTAAAGAATGTAGTGAGGGCATCATTTTGTGCCTTTTAGTCTCCAAGATTGTGAAAATTCTTAAAAAATTGATGTGCTATCGGTTTGTTGTGATCCCATATAATATTTTTCTTTCTAGGTAGCTCCCTCAAGAAGTAGAATAATAAACAAACCACCAATTAGCCAAACTTGAAAAGATATTTCTTTGTTTTATTCTAGTTCAGGTTATCCATAAGTTTCTTCTAGAGAAACTCACACAAATCATATTCCCTTCCATTAACCATCATTTCATGTGCAACATGAATTGTTGTAGCAGACATGAAATTGCCTCAGCTAGTAAATTATATTTTTTGACCAATCATAACAATAGTGTACCTCACAGTCGGGTTTGTAATGGGCTTTGTTGTTAGCATGCTCTTCCATCATATGTGGCACTAGTTAGCTTCATCACCATATTATTTTTCACTACTTTTAGCAATGGTATAGGTCTAGTGTCATAGAGACCTATTACATCTTTAATTACTTCCTTGGTAATTACTCCACCAACACTTGTTCATATGAATTTGTTGTGCACCCTACTAAGTGCTATTGTCACAAATTTTGAAAACATATCACCACAAAAGTCTAGGAACAAAATCCATACATCTATTTTCTTCCGTACTAGGATTTCATATTTTGGCTTCATAGAGTAATCATCTCCACCCAATTCCTTTACCCATTAATCCATGAGTTCTTGATGGTCAAACTCTTCCAATTTTGTGTGGATGTAGGTCTTGGTATCCTTAGTAGGAAAAAACTACTTGAGATTCATGAAAATGCACCCATGGGGTCTATTACATAAACTTTCCATGAAAATCTTCTAAACCTCAGTCAGGATTTCAAGCTTTGACAAAAACTAGGGTTTAATGCCAAGTACTTTGAATTGCCTTCTCCTTGCTTCAACTCGCTCTGATTTCTTCAGAGTGTGTAAAAGTGATTTAATTCAACTTGAGCTTTTAGTTTATGTTTTACTGATTTTCCCTAATTTGCATTAAATACATTCCACCTTCAAAAGGTTGATAAACACTTTATGAAATACATTGTAAACCCTAAAAAGCTCTGCAAATCTCCAAATTTATACTTTTTCTGTCAGAATCATTTTCAACACTTTTAGAATGCCATTCTACATCACATATCTTCGTGTCACCACTCGACACCTCTCATATTGGGGGTTTGTTAGATTTCACTATAACTTCCCCTCCTAAAACTACTAATGGATTTAGTTTTTAGAAGTATATGTACCAGATGTAGGTACATATGTATTTGATTCATCCTTATTCTCAGGTTTTTCCTTTTTCTTCCAAATCTTCTCCATTTCCTTTTTGACTTTAGTAGGATCCACTTTATTCACAGGTTTATTCTTTCATTCCAGATTAGGTTTCTTCTCATTTTTATTTATGTAGAATTTGGAGATATTCCCTGGTTTGTTGCAAGTGTAGCACATAACATTTTTCTAACCAAATTGATTTGAACCTATCCTTGATCTGCATTGGTTAGATTTATGTCCAAAAGCATAACATACATAGCAATAGCCTTGAAAAGATTGAGCCATTCTACTAGTATTGAATCTATTCATCATTATCTGCCTTTTGCACTCAGTAGCTCTATGTCCAAACTTTTTGCAAGCAAAACATTTTCTAGTGAAGAATCCAACATTCTGATTCATTCCACTTCTACATTCTGTTGCCCTATGATCAAATTTATTGTAGGAAAAATAAACACCATTAAAAGATGGTACCTTTGTGCATTTGGTTTCTAGATGGAAGTTCTTCCTGTATAGCTTCTTTGGTTCTTGAACTATCTATTATTTCCTTGAGTCTTCCCTTGATTGTCAACTTTGTTGGGAGTCTGATTTTCCCTTGAACTTTTTCGTTCTTCAAGTCCTAAACCACCTTTATCCTTAGCTGGTTTCTGAAATACGATCAACTCATCAAGAATTATAGTACTTGTTTTGAATTTTTCTTCATGGGCTCTTTCTTTCTCCAAGTCATATCTAAGGGTTACCACTTCTTGTTCAAGCTTTGTACACTCATTAGTCTTGTTTTGGATTTCAACCTTTTGGAATTCTTTAATTATTTTCTTTTCTTCCACTTGCACCTTTAGTTTGGTGATTTCTTCATTAGATTTCTTCAACTGATTGCTAACTTCTCTATGCCTTTCTTTGAACTTCTTGATTTTCTCTCTTAACTTTCTGATGCACTCATTTGCTTCACTTAATTTTTCCTTTAGAGTTCTTTCTCATTTTCAATTTTGTCTAGGTCTTCAAGAGCAACATGGAGTTATTCAATTGTAGAGATCTCTTCTAGAGGAATAGGATAATTTTATCATCCGTATGTTAAAACTTCAAGATCTTCCTCAAGCTGTTAAAATTTTCCAAAGGAATCAAGCTTTGATGCCAATTGTTGAACACCCAAAATACTGAGAGGGGGGTGAATCAATATTTTACCAAACCATTTAATTGCTAACCATTCAATAATTAAAACATATCTAGCTACAACTATAAATAGGAACACGAAAAGAAGCATAACACCACATAACAAATGAACACCATAATCTTTATGTGGAAAACCCAAAATGGGAAAAACCACAGTGAGGATTAGCTCACAATATGTTATAACTTGTTATAAGATATTATAGGGAACATTTCTAGGACTTGCTGTCCTTGAAAGGCTCACAACCTGAGATAACCACAAAAAAGAGTGTGGCTCATTGCCAAAAAGATGAATTGATGAAATACACCTTCTATGTGCTAAATTCAGTTCTAATTAGGCTCTAGAATATAAAATACTGCACCGATTTGTAGGTACACAACAAATGAATACAACTTCTCACAATAGTCGAACATCATTTCTTATTACTTTTTGCATATCACACACTACACACAAACATACATTTGTCTATATATTTCAATACAAAAAGATGTTTCATATATATATATATATAGTATTACAACTTTATACATCAATTAGGTCGGCCTAATTAGATGTACACATACTTAATTAAAATGTAGCTTTCCGGCTCAACCCATAACACCTTTTCACCAAAACAAAACATGTAAATCATAAATTGGGTTGGCCTAGACCTAATAAGGAACTCTTTAAATCACCAACGAAGCGCATACCACTTATCTGTGTCGGTTAGAAGAAAACTCATACCATTTACACAATTACTGAACATAATACTATAGGCCAGAATTTTTCATTCATATATTTCATTCCTTTCAATAAAAACTACTGAAAATTATGCAGAGATGTAACTAATAGTCCTGATCATGATATTAAAGTCTCATGGAGTGATCTTTTACTGAGAGCATTTTCAGACCAAATTACTGGATCAAAAGAACAAAAACATATTTTTTTCGGATTGACAAAATTGTTACCAACCAATGTTGGCATGAATGAAAAAACACCGAAGTGCAATTCTTCTTCATTCTTCCAATATCTTCCTCCTTTTGTGACATACTAAAGATGTCATCTCATTTCATGTTAATAATCCTAATACTTTTACAAGATTTTTCTTTCATTAATTCCCAATTTGGTATTTTAGTCCTTCCTAGCCTCATGAACAATCGCAAGCAACATCTTTCAAAGTGGCTAGAAAGAGTTTTAATCTATGGAAACCTATGGTGTAATCATAGCTTCTGCATACAACATCAAAATCGACCAAGAATGTGTCTAGATCTTCTATAATTAATCCATAGAAGTTGGGCAAGGACAAAGGGGGTATATTCTTGAGGGGAGCTTCCCATTCTTGATTTGTGATTGGAAACTCAAATATAACAAGCTCTAATATATTTTCCACCACTTCCTCTACCATAATGTTAAGATGTATTATGGGAGTTCTCCCTAGGTATCTAGTAGGTACTAGTGTGGGATATTTCTCTATCGTTGATTTCCTTAGTTGGATCTTTTCTTATACTAGTATCTTCATTTTTTTCTACATTCAAGGGGAGAAACCTTCCAAAAGAATCTCCTTGCATTTACATACAATAGTATTTTGAGCTTTAACTAGCTTCTCTTACACAAAATTAGCGAACAATTTAGGGTCAATTTTGAAAATGTATACTAATTCTAATTGTTGTAATTGAAAACATCCTAGCTTGTGAAAGCAATGAAAAATAAACTAAAACACAATCAAGAATTTTGAACTTAGCACCATCCCCAACAATGGTGCCAAAAAATGTAGAGCTTTCCCTTATATTTAATTAACTAATGTCGATAGCATACGTATGACTTAATAGAGGTCTACAAATCCCAAATTAAGAAATTCATTGTTTTAAAGGGGGCTGAACATTAAATTGTCTACTAGGGAATCATAATCTTGGGATGATACCAATACTATATATGTAGTTGAAAATCCTATACTTTCTTAATCAATTGAGTGCAAGTAATTGAAAAATATTAAATTCATCTAAAGGCTTCCTAACTTAAAATAACTCCTACTTGAAAAATACATTAAGAAAATACTAGTTGTTGTAAGTGACTTTAGTAACTGTTATGGGTGCTTATCTTTTCATACATTATAACTAGTGACTCTCTAGGATACACTATGTCCTATTTTAATTGATTGATTAATAGAATTCAAAAAATTATAAACTAGAAACTTCAATTCAGAAATTACAATATAGCATTCAACATAATGTAAATTGAAAACTACAATTCATAATATAAATAATCATCTTAGCTAATATGGATTTTATGGTACCTCATGTGGCCCTTGATTGATGTGTTACAATCCACAACCTCTCCTTTCAAATGCTAACTCAAAAATTCATGACATTGAAGTATCCTTCTTTATTTAATTAAAACATGCACCCCATTTCAAAATAGAGTATTAAAAGTCTTTATTTTTAATCTATTTCATGCAAAGATCTAGCTAATTGGTATCTCATAAGATCATCCATATCTACAGGGTCTGTGAGAGCCCTCTTATTTCAAAAATGTAACAAACCTATGAGAGACTATCAATCCTTCCAAAAATGTAGGAAGAAGACAAGGTCATAACAACAAGTGAAAGTAAGAGCACAAGAGTCTGATAAGGAATCTACACCAATTAAGAAGATTTTTATAACTAGAAAAAATGCATAACAAGGTAGTATTTATTATAAACTATTATCCCTTGTTAGAACATACCTCTTTTTCCTCCCATGATTTATTGAAGGGATGGGATTACACATGAATATTCACATTCACATCCTTAGACCATTGCTTGCATCATATTTGAGAAATATGCATGTTCTATATAGTTGATCAATTCCTTTGGTTATGTTAAACCAACATCCTTATGTTGTGGGTTGAGAATCCTTTTTCTGCAGGTTGATAGGTTTTCATTGTAGGGGTTAGTCTTATTTTGAAGGCATCTTTTCACATCCCAAAAGAGAGAAGAAAAAAACTCAATGTAAAGTAAAAAAGGTGCATTTTTGTTAGATATGGAGATCAAAAATATGACTATAGATTGTGGGATCTAGTTGCTAAATAGTTTACTTCTAGCAAATATATAATTTTTAATGAAAATAATTCCCAAGTTTACTAGAATAGAGGAAGCCTACAAAACAATATGTATCATTAGAAGATATCACTTCTAAAAGTAATATGTTTAAATCAAAGAAAACTTCAACTTCTATGTAGGAACAGAGGAGTTTAGATCCTTCACAATAATTTTACAAGTTGTCTTTGCATACTTCAATGTTGCCTCAAATATCACTACAATCCTCCTCTTTACATGCCATGCCACTTCCAAACAATACCCCTATGATGCCACAAAACTTCATACTACCTTTAAAGTCTCCTAAAAGTCCTCAAACAAGTCACCGTTATAACTAAATGAAAACAATAATAACAAAGACACATAAGATATTTCACAATAGCAATTTCCTCAATTAAAGAGGTCTACTAGGGAGTGTAGAGCACTATCAAAATTTGATGATTTTATTCATCAATTATTAATCTCTGATCAAATTGAACCTACAACATTTGAACAAGCTTGTAATTATAGAGATTGCACAAAATAGATGGAGGCTTTGGGCAGGGAGATGGATTTGTTGATGACAAATTAGACTTGGGATTTGGTTCCTCTTTCATTGAACTAGAAAGATTTAAAATATAGGTGGGTATACAGGTTGAAAGAAGAGGACGTTGGAAAGAAGCAATACCCGACCAAATTAGTAGTAAAAAGATATGACCAACAAAAAGGTGTTGATCTTTCATCAAAAATTTTCACTTGAAGTGAAAATAACTACTATTTGGATAGTATTGGGATTAGCTACTATGTATGACCTTGAATTGGAGTAGCTTGATGTAAAGAATACATTTCTACATGGTGACCTAGATGAAGAGTTATATATGCAAAAATTGAAAGGATTCTTGAAAGAAGGAGAATAGAATCTTGTTTGTAGATTGAAACAAAGCTTGTATGGGTCAAAACAAGCTTAGTGACAATGGTGCCTCAAGTTCAATTCCTTCATGGCTGAGAAAAATTTCTCTACCTAGGTGTGAATCTGATCATTGTGTTTATTAAATTGTTTTAGAGAATTTTGAATTTTTCTTGTTGTTGCTATATATTGATGATATGTTAGTGACTAAGACTATCATGGTCGTTGTTAACAACTTGAAACAATAGTTAGCTAACAAAATTTCTATGAAGGATCTAGGGGCTGCCAAGAAAATTATTGGTATATCTATCATAAGGGATGGGAAAAAAAGAGAGTTCAAATTGTCTCAAGGGAAATACGCTGACAAGGTTTTAGACAAATTTGGCATGAAGAATTCTAAGCCCATTTGCATGCCTCTTTTTTATCACTTCAAACTTTTAGCAAAGATGTATTGTTGGACACAAGAAGAAAAATAGCTTATGAAATTAGTGTCTTATTCCTCTACTATAGGGAGTGTCATGTATTTAATGGTTTGCACAAGACCCAAAATTACTCATGTATTGGGACTAGTCAACAAGTACATGAGCAATCTAGGTGAAAATCATTGGCAAGTTATGAAATGGATTTTGAGGTATTTAAAGGGAACTTTTGATTATATTTTAAAATTTAGAGGGAAAGTCACACTACTACAATTTTTTATTCATTTTGACATAGATGGTGACTTGGACAAAAGGCGATCAAATACTAGTTATGTTTTCACTTTTGTTGGGGAAATGATCAATTGGGATTCTAGATTGCAACAAGTGGTTTCACTCTCAACTATTGAAGCATAATACATTTCCCTCATTGAAGGTACTAAGGAAATGTTATGGTTGCAGTGTTTTTTGGGTGAATTGGGTTGTAAGTAACATGTTTTCACTCTATTTGGTGATTAAAACAATGTTATTCATTGGGACAAAAATATAGCATCCCACAATTGGATAAAGCATATTTCAAAGCTGAGATATCATGTCACTCGAAGTGTTCTTGAAGAGGGCATGGAAAAGGTGCATACTAGCATAAATCCAACTAATGCACTTATGAAGGCAGTCACAAAGGAGAATCTTGTGTTTTGAAGAGCTTCTCTTGGCCTCATCAAGATAAGACAATAAGCCTGGAAAGAGGTGATATCTTTGTGTGTGATTACTTACAACAATGGTTGTCTTCAAGTGGGAGATTGTTGAATGTGAAGTTCTATGGTCTTGGAAGTTCTTACCCTTCCTTTTGTCTCTTCATATACTTTTGAGACTTTTGAAATAAATTTTGATAAAATAATATATATGTAATTGCAAGTTGTTGTACATGACAAAACATTAAAAGAAAATATTCCCAATTTTTCTTGTGGATACAACCATTAATGATGAACCACACAATTTTTTTGGATTGATGCAAAGGGTAGCTAAGGGGATGCACCCATACATTAATAATTCGAATATTCAAATATTACATTATGAAACAAGGGACCATCAATGGATCACCCCAAAAGACCTGGGACAAATCAAAATACATATCTACCCAGGCACTGTGATATAAATGGCACCAACACCTAAATTAAACCTTGCAAAATTTTCTATATGAAAAAATAGAAGGATTTCATGACTCCCATATCAACATCACAAACCCCACCCATAACCCCAAAGACAAAATACACTCACATTGCATTCTTACCTCAAGTGATTTAGAATTCTAGACCTTCCCTAGTTGGTCATGCCATCCGCATCGACCAAACCTTCAGTGGCAATGTATGCTTGAAACTATCCTCCCCCTTCATCAGGAACCAACCCCAATATCTGCTTCAAGAACTTGATGCTCTTTGTTACCACCACATGAAATATGGGCAAGGATTTAGGATCATTGGTGAAGATCAATGTGTAGTGTTCTAGATGAAACCCATGCTGGTGAAGCAAGTAATAGTCATTTGGTAATGGAACCCCTTGACCACCTCATAATTTTCTAGAACATCCTCAAGGCCAACCATGAACTTACCCCAAATCAAATTTTTACACAGTTGGCATGCCATATCCTTAGTGTCTTTTGCCCCCAAAACTGATGCTAAGAACATTGTAACAATGTATGTGTTGACCTTGAGATGGTGAAATGAATGAAGAAACTCCCTGCTGAGCACCATCTTGAGTGCATGAATGATTAGAATGTGCTTGGATTTAAAAGCATTACCCAACCTTTTTTCTATTACCTCCCCTATGAATGCAAATTAGCTCCTTGAGCATTCCAATCTTATTGGGGTATCCATATCGCTCAACTTAGACACACCACACCTACATTGCCAAAAGTTTTCATGGAAAAATACTAGGAAGAAGCAATGTTTTATGATCACCTGCCAAAATTAATCTTGACTTCCCATGATCCTCATGGTACAAGCCATCAATGCAATGTCACCTCCACACAACACAATCTTACTATACCCCACCGCCAAAATTAGAGATTGCATAAGGCAACTTAATTTAGCTTGGCCATTGAGGCCCATTTGTCCATATCATCAGCCACCCCATTGCCCTCCCTGTAAATATGAGTTACCTTGAAGGAGTTCAACTCAACAAGTACTTGTGTGATGGGAGAGATCCATCTCCTTAGTTTCTAGTTGGGGGTCCAACCCATCTTGATAGAATTAATTGTGATTAAAGAGTCTCCCTCCAAATGGATTTTTTGTAATTTTTTATGTTTAGCACATTGAAGCTCGATCAAGCTGGCCCAAAATTTTTCCTCATCATTTGTGGCAATCTCTAGATATGTAGATTTCTTAATTATTATCTTCCCTTCATGATCCCTAATCACACAACCCACCCCACTCTCACTTGGATTTCCCTTTGCAGCTCCATCAAAATTCACTTTCACCCAGCCCTACCCAACCCTCCTCCGACAACAACCACCTCATGCCATCCCTTGAGGCCCCCATGGGACAATCCCCCAAGACCCCATTAATGAGGGGATGAACCATGTAATCTTCCTTTGGCATCTTCTTTTCCCCTCTCTTCTTTACTAATTCCTTTCTCTTCTGGTAGTCACACTTATGGTTCTAGTAAATCTACAATTCTACCAATTGTTTCACCCTATTGTGTCTTTGGGCAGGAAATTTCACTAAATGAATATTTTTTTACTCAAAAAGGTTTGATCTATAGGTTTATTATACGTTGGCCCTAGCTTAGAGATTGAGACCTCTATATATTTGAGTAGCAACATCTCATTATAGAAGGGAAGATGAAAATTTACCCTTCTACAAAGGGTTTCTTTGTGCTTGCTTTTGATTCTATCAATGGTTGTGACATCATCCTTAATACTCTCTCTTGGTATTGGGGAAAACATGCCCCCTCCTTAAGCCTTGGGTTCCCTCATTTAATCCTCTCATAGATTCTTTCATTCAACTACTATTTTGGACTAACATCTGGAATTCGTCACTCCAATTTTATGTAGCTATTGTTATATGGGAACAACTAAATCCTTAGAGCATTTTATTATGGTGAATAATTCAACCACCTTGTTCTCTCACTACACTTATACACATATTATCTTAGAATTAGACTTGTCCTCTCCTCTCCTAGTGGAGGTAGTTTTATAGGTTAGTGATAATTATAGGAGCCAATATTTTAATTATGAAGGAATCCCATTTTAATGTTGATGATGCTTTGCTATTGATCAAATGGTGTTGGATTTTCCTCACTTGAATGTTTCTTGTTCCTCCTCTTGGGGGAATAATTCTCATCAAGAACATATCACTATGAACATTTCTACTGGTTGAATCTAATTCTAAGGATTCTGAGACTCCTATTAGTGTTGCAACATCAATTACTAATTCTCATGTATCATTGGTTTTTGTTGATTCCCCTTTGGTTTTTGGGGGTGTTGTGTGTTTGTCTCTTGTTTCTTACATGGTTTCTCAATGGTGGTCTATATCCTTGACTTGGCTTCCCTCTCATATGATGTTTGTTACACCCCACATGATATTACCTAATTACTATTACCTTGTTTGGTTAAATTGATTGAATGAATGAATGTGTTTTATGGATTTCTATTTGAATGTGTTTTATCAATCTTTATATGAATATGTTTTATGAAGCATAAATTAAAATATGATGAATGAATGATTTATGGAATTTGATATTTAATAATGTTTCTAACTATATGTATGATGCATATAATTATGTTGTGTTTGGCTAACTACGATTATGATGTGCTAAGTTGAGTGTAGGAATAGGTTCTTGACCCTCCATAAGTGAAGGGAAGTATCACTCAAGAGAAAAACTTGGTTTGGTCTTAACGAGCCTAAGCTAAGTAATCAAACAATCACATCCTAATTGGTCATATAGAGAGTCAATTCTGTTTTGGGGAAAGATAAATAATTCTTGTTGTGAATGTTGTGATTGAGAATTGTGATTAATTCTTTATGTTTTGTATCTATCTTTCCTTGTATGCTTATTGTGGTATCGATGAGATATATGCATAAGATGTATATATATGTATATGCACGTACATATCAATGGTAGACTCATACATAATACGTACATAAGTATATGTAGGTAGATGTACCTATGTATACTCATGGACGGGTCACCCATATGCTTGGGGATATTGATTGGACTAAATTGACATATAGATATATATGCATATATGCATCCCATATATGTATGTCAATTGAAGGGATTGTATACATAAGAGTATTTTATAAAGATAATAAAATAGGGTTACACATATATGTAGATGTGGTATATATATTAATATATATATGAGTTATAATAACATATATATATATATATATATTATGTAATACTATTCTTTATATATATAAATATGTTTGTATTAAACCATATGAAATAAATATATATATATATATATATATTGATACATATATATGTATATATATATATATTGATACATATATATACACTATGGAATGTATATACATATACATACATACATACATACACACACACACACACACACACACACACACACACAAACACACACACACACATATATATATATATATTTAACTACGATTATGATGTGCCAAGTTGAGTGCAGGAATAGGTTCTTGATCTTCCATAAGTGAAGGGAAGTATCACTCAGGAGAAAAAATTGGTTTGGTAACTCTTATCGAGCCTAAGCTAAGCAATCACACACTCACATCCTAATTGGTCATATAGAGAGTCAAGTTTGTTTTGGGGAAAGGTAAATAATTCTTGTTGTGAATGTTGTGACTGAGAATTATGATTAATTCTTGATGTTTTGTATCTATCTTTCCTTGTATGCTTATTGTGGTATCAATGAGATATATGCATAAGATGTATATATATGTATATGCACATACATGTCAATGGTAGACTCATACATAATATGTACATAAGTATATGTAGGTAGATGTACTTATGTATACTCATGGATGGGTCAAATTGACATATAGATATATATGCATATATGCATCCCATATATGTATGTCAATTGAAGGGATTGTATACATAACAGTATTTTATAAAGATAATAAAATAGGGTTATGCATATATGTATATGTGGTATATAAATATTAATATATATATGAGTTATAATAACATATATATATATATATATATATTACGTAATACATTTCTTTATATATATAAATATGTTTGTATTAAACCATATGAAATAAATAAATAAATATCTATATATATTGATACATATATATGTATATATGTACTATGGAATGTATATATATACATATACATACATACATACATACATACGTATATATATATATATAAATATGTTTGTATTAAACCATATGAAATATATATGGAATGTATATATATACATATATGTTTGTATTTTTTATTTTTTTTTAGACTGCAGGAATCGGGTAGCACGACCCCCTATAAACTGCAGTGCACCTGGTAAACTTTTTAACGTGACCGGCGGCACTGGCGCGACACGCCCTCCAGTACCACGGGGGTGGGGGAGACTAGACCTCATGACCAACCTCCTGCAACAGGAAAGATTTAGCCAACTAAGCTAGGGCCCCAACCCCATATATGTTTGTATTAAACCATATGAAATAAATAAATATATATACATATTGATACATATATATATGTATATATATATTATGGAATGTATATATATACATACACACTAACACACACACACATATGAGATTTGAAGTTATTAATATAAATCATAAAGTGCATAAGATAGTGCTGATCATATTATAAGTAATATGCAACAATGTATATAATACACATTCCATGGGCGCATGAAGCATAAAGCACAATTTTATGTGGTGAATAAACTAGCGCATAAAGTGTAACATGACCAAGTTAAAATTTTAAACGAAGAACTTATAAAGTATACAGTTGTGTTAAGCGCTTAAGAGAGGAAGTAAATGTTGTGAGCAGTAAGGAAAAGGTCTACAGGTTGTTCCTATGAAGGTGGTGCCAAAGATTTGGTGTGGTACCATATATTGAAGATGTTGTAATGTAAAAGGAGTCTATGAATTCAAATAAGCATTTAAATAAGTGATTTGAATCAGTCAAGTGTAAACTTGGCAATATTTTGAAATGAAATTTGAATTAGGAAACCTACTTTCAGCTTGCTATCCCAAATACTTAGTCAACTCAACCAAGAAATTATCATGTGTTGCAAACTCGTGAGTGAGTCATTGCATGAGGAAGAAATGTGGCAGGGAAACTTGCTTTTTTATAGTCTTCAGTTGCTCACAAGTTAGTATAAATAGAGGTGCCCATTCTACGAAATGCTACACTTATCTTTCTGAATATCTTGATGTTGTTTTGCTATGAGTTTGAGAGCTTGTGAGTTGAGACTTATTTTGGTATTTTGTAGTTCTTGTTAATGTGAGATTTACTGAGAAGTAGAAGTGGATAGTCAAGTGGAACTTGGAGGAGGTGTCAACCATTTTGAGGATTCATACTAGGAAGGAGTTAAATCATTTGGAGCTTATATAGACATGGTAGTTTCTATTCCTTTGTCTTTATGTTGTGTTACTCATTGTATAGTTGTAAAATTGCACCCCTTACAATTTCACATACATTCTTCCATCCACTTTAGTGTCCACTCCCTTAGCATCTTGAGTAAGCTCATTTTAGCCCCTACATCAACCCTTTTCCCTTCTCAGGATGCTCTAGCACCCCTTTTTAGCAACCACCCTCGCATGTTATCTTGCATCAAACTTTGAGCTTCTTCCATTTTTTCTATTTTGTAGCATGACATGTCTAGACACTAGCGCGCCACACAAACTTCTGTACACCACGCTAGTGTCTTGTGATGTTTCAATGTTCAAACAACCATTTTCATGCATGCTTACCACTTGTCACCTCCTTTGGTCAGTGATAATGACTTGAGATGCCCTAAAATGGCTAGCTTCTTTTCCCTCCTTAAATGCAGTCTTTGCACTCCATTTGCATCTTCCAAATTCTTCTAGCTCCTCTCTTCTACTTCTAACTTCCTCCATTCCTTCTGAGCTTCTCTTTCAAGCTCTCACAACAATCCTTTGCAACACACTCTTGGCTATTATAGCTCTCTTTGTCTCCCTCTTTACAGCTCCTTTGGCTCTTGCTTCATGCTTGTGAGCATCTTGGGATCCCACATCTCCATTCCATTGCATCTCTATATTTTGTGATACAGGTTCTCCTCCTTGAGCGGGGATTGCTTTTATCAGCTGTTTTTTGATACGGGTTCTCCTCCTTGAGCGGGGTTTGCTTTTATCACTCATACTTGGTGGTGTGGGTTCTACTCCTGAGCGGGTTTTGCTTTCACCACATGCTTTTTTCCATTTCGGTTACACTCTTTCTCTCTATCTTTTGGCTGTCCATGGAGGTGGGAACACCAAAACAGGGGTTTGATTGAGACAAATCCCTATATAGCCCCAACACTTTCTCCAGATCCTATAGACGCAGGTATTGAAGACATTCATTCACTAGAGGTTTCATCACTTGCGTTGTTGTAAGCATTTCCTTTCCTTTCTTCTCCTTATTTCTCTCATTTATACTTCTTTATTTTAGGTCTATTGTGTTTTGATAATTTCTTGCATTCTAAGGTTTTAAACAATCAGAGTAGAAGTAGTCATTTAGGTGTTTTTTGTGATATTCTCACTTTCTAGTCCATATGAGATGCCATCGTGCCTTTGGGACGTCAGTGCACTGCATTGTCATTCGTGTTCTGTGTTGTCATCCTTTGACCGAGAGCTTCATAGTTTGTTCAGAAAAGCTGACTTGCACTTTTGGATTCTAAAACTCTCGTTGCTGTTCCTTGAGGTAGTTTAGGGAAGTTCGCCCTGCGAGGCTCTCAAAATGTTAATGATATTCCATTTCATGCATGTGATGGTGAATTGGATTTACCTATGTCATTTGATATCTTTGATCCTTCTCATGAAATTCGTTTGGCTTCGAAGGATATTTTGTCGCAAGAAGATGAAATCATTGATACCTTTCTTAATGTTACTTTACCTTCTATTCATTCCAATGCACTCTCTCCTAGAGATGATGCATTTGTGAATGACGAATCTCCTCTTCATTCTAATGCACTCCCTTTTAGAGATTTTGTGTTCATGAATGATGAATTTCTTATCTATTCTAATGCACTCTCCTCTATAGATGATGCATTAGCAAACGATGAATCTCCTTCCTCATTTTATCCTATCTGGATCGATGTTGAGAATATATCTTTAAATAATTGTTCTAATAACTGCGATGATTCTGTAAATGTAATTTGTGTCTTTGTTTCCCCTCAAAGGCCCAAGAGATTGATCATTTATGTGACTCTAGGGTGATCCCACAATAGTCGTTTACAATTTTTGGCCAAACTGGACACTGAAATTATTATTTTTAACTAAATCTTCACATTTAGGCACCTATAGTGGCTAAACCATGAGGAATTTGAAGATGATACAAACTAGAGTCTCAACATATTTTGTCTATAGATTCTAAAAATATTTTTTTCAAATTTTTTGGAATCAGATTGCGCTTATTTTTCCATCTCCCACAAAAACTTGTTTTTTTTCAGAAAACAACATTTTTAAAAAGTGATGTACACCATATAACGCATAACTTTTTTTCCTTGAATGATAAAATTCTAATTCTTTCGAATTTAGATTTGTAACTCCAATATCTAGTGCTTCCACTTGGTTAGATAGTTTTTTATTGAATATTTTTTCTTTAATCAAGTTTCAAAGTCAAACCAATTAAAATTCTGACATAGTGCGACCGTATAACACGTAGTTTTTATTGTATGTATTGAAATTCTTTTTTTTTTGTTGGATGAAGGACTCCAATATCTGGTGCACTCATATTTTTCATTTTTTTTTGTTAATCTTCTATTTTTCCACATGTGCAAAACAAAGAGCTTCATTTTCAGTGAAAAACCTATATTTAATAAAACTTAAAAAAAAAGATAATAAAACAAAAAACATATTAAAATTATATTCCTTGGATAGCTCATTCTAAGGGCTACCTGATACTAGTTGGGTTTGTGAAGTATCCTCCATTTTCATTTTCAAATTGAGCTTCAAAGTGCAAAATTATGGAAAATTTTGGTGTCTGGGAGGGTGAAGGTGAAAAAAGGATGGTTTGGTTGAACCAAAAAAATATGTTTGGTCGAACATGAGTTTGATCGAACTATGGTTCGACTGAACCAATTTGAAATATGATAAAAAAATGTATTTCGGGGGGGGGTTCAGTCGAACCTAGAAATTGGGTTCGGTTGAACCCCCTGACATGAATCAATTTTACTGTTTGTTTTTTGTTTTGTTTTCCCATTTTTTTTTTTTTTGTTTTCCCATTTTTTAATAGTTTTATTTTATAATATATAATATTAATATAAATCTAAGTTATATTCTTTTTATATTATAATATATAATATACTTATTATTACAATATATTATAATAATAATATATAATTATTATTAATTATATATTATTATTATAATATATTATAATATATAATTCTTATTATTATAATATTAAAAGTATATAATTAAAAAGTATATATATATTAGAAACGATTGAAAAGCATTTTGGGATAAGTTTTGGATTGGGTAGTTTAGTTGAGGGCAGGAATGATTCAAACAAAAGGTTTTTCTTTGAGATATCATCTAACAATATTGGAATGGCACAACCTTGTTTCATTGCCCCTCAGCCAAGGTCTAAAATGAACATGAACATCCACAACTCCACACCCAAGCTCTCCTTGATGCTGGTAGGTGTTCTCTTCAACCAAAAATCATAAGAACATGGGTATTAAAGTGGAAATGTGTATTAATTTTATTTTCTTAGGGGAATTTTGTTTGTTTATAGATATAAGTAAGTATATATTTATGATGAGCATTGTTAGACCGACAAGTAGCTTGGAAGGAAAAGGAGACATGTTTGGCAGTAGCAATGGAAAGTCTCAACTTGGGATCTATAGAGAGATGAAGAGTATGACAACAGGTCTGGTAGTGACAATATGGAAGGGAATGGATCTGGTGATGAGTAGGAAGATAACCATCCCAAAAATAAGCGCTATTACATGCATACTCCTTAGAAAATTTAGAAATCCCATATGCGCCAACCACGAAGGACTTGTTATTGCAAAAGTTAGTCTTCAAGAGTAGCAATTGCGTATTGAGAAGATTTGGTTGAAAGATGAGGTTCGTTTGCATAGCCTAACTAATTTAATGATGCATATTCCATATTTTTGTATTCTCAAATGCAAATTGTGGTTAAAATGATTGAGTCATTCCTTTTTTAGCTGTACCTATTCTAATTATAATGTATTTACAACCCTACGAACCTCCTATATTTTATTCTCTCTAGAAATATTTTTAGTGTAGTGATTTTCCCACCATGATGAAATTGCTTCATATCATATACTGTATAAGATTTAGAGACCCAAAAGGTTATTTTTTTCTCATGCTTTAAACCATATGAGCAGTGAAGTTGAAGATTCATTAGCTTTGTGCTTATAGGTATTCTTTAACTATTCTTATGTTTTTTTAATGCTTGCATGGATTTTTTTAGATGGAGAGAATGACAACTATGGATGTAATATTTTACGGAAGGCCCATATCATTGACTTGAGAGAGAGATATGGAGGGAGTGGGAGAGAGAGGGAGTGTGGGGGTAGGAGGGAGAGACTTGAGAGAGAGATATGGAGGGAGTGGGAGAGAGCTAGAGGGTAGAGGGTTTAGGGTTTAAGGGTAGAGGGGAGCTAGAGATAGGAGTGAGTGAGTGAGAGAGAGAGGGTTTAAGGGTTTAACCTACTTACTTGGGTAGAGGGTAGAGGGGATCTAGAGATAGAAGGAGTGAGTGAGTGAGAGAGAGAGAGACTTGAGAGAGGGAGAGTGGATAGGAGGGAGAGACTTGAGAGAGAGAGAGGGTGGGAACTTGGGAGAGAGATAGAGGGTAGAGGGTACAAGGGTTTAGGGTTTAAGGGTTTAGGGTAGAGGGGAGAGAGGGAGAGGGGGTAGGAGTGAGAGACATGAAAGAGAGAAGGGGGAGTGGGAGAGAGATAAAGGGTAGGGAGTACAAGGGTTAAGGGTAGAGGGGAGAGAGGGAGAGGGGGTAGGAGGGAGAGACTTGAGAGAGAGAGGGGTGAGTGGGAGAGAAATAAAGGGTAGAGGGTAGAAGGGTTTAGGGTTTAAGGGTTAAGGGTTAAGGGTTAAGGTAGATGGGAGCTCAAGATAGAAGTAACTTGAGTGAGTGAGAGAGAGAGAGACCTAAGAGAGGGAGAGGGTAGAAGGGAGAGACTTGAGAGAGAGAGAGAGGGAGGGAGTGAGTGAGGGTTTAAGGGTTTAAGGCTAGAGGGGAGCTTGAGATAGGAGTGAGTGAGTGAGATAGATAGAGGGTAGAGGGTACAAGGGTTTATGGTTTAACCTAGTTATTTGGGTAGAGGGGAGAGAGGGAGAGGGGGTAGGAGGGAGAGACTTCAGAGAGAGAGGGGGGAGTGGGAGAGAGATAAAGAGTAGGGGGTAGAAGGGTTTAGGGTTTAAGGGTTAAGGGTAGAGGGGAGAGAGGGAGCTTGATATAGAATTAGTGAGTGAGTGAGAGAGAGAGAGACCTGAGAGAGGGAGAGGGTAGGAGGGAAATACTTGCAAGAGAGAGAGGGAGGGAGTGGGAGAGAGATAGAGGGTACAAAGGTTTAAGGGTGGAGGGTTTAAGGGTAGAGGGGAGAGAGATAGAGGGAGCTTGGGGGTAGGAGGGAGAGACTTAAGAGAGAGATATGGAGGGAGTGGGAGAGAGATAGAGGGTATAGGGATAAGAATAGAGGGTAGAGGGGAGCTCGAGATAGGAGTGAGTGAGTGAGAGAGAGAGGGTTTAAGGGTAGAGGGGAGCTCGAGATAGAAATAGTGAGTGAGTGAGAGAGAGAGGGTTTAAGGGTTTAAGGCTAGAGGGGAGCTTGAGATAGAAGCGAGTGAGAGAGAGAGAGGGTTTAAGTCTATAGGGGATCTCGAGATAGAAGGAGTGAGTGAGTGAGTGAGAGAGGGTTTAATGGTTTCAGGCTTAAGGGTAGAAGGTAGAGGGGAACATTCTATTTCCATTTGTAGTATTTTTTGTGAATTAAATTGATGGAAACTTTATTTTTTTATTTGCATTGATTTATGTTTTAGATATGTGTGCAATAATTTTATAATTAGATAATACTTATTTTTAAAATTTACATAATTTCCCATGGAACAATTCGATGGAACAAATATAAGTTGTATATAATTTTATATAAGATTCTTGAACTTAAGAATTCTATGAAACAAATATAAGTTGTATATAATTGTAATTTAGGCAAAATGATTTTAAAAAACTTCACTGGGTTTCAAATAAGTATTGAAAGCATATATATGGGTTTACAAGCAAGCAAAAAAAGTGAGAGATGATGCTATCAAAGATTCTTGAACTTAAGAATTCCATGGAACAAATATGTACATATAAATGTAATTTACGCAAAATGGTTTACAACTATGTACAAGTTACTATAAGTTCTCACTTGAACATGTATAGGGTTACAAGTGAACTTGAAAATCATGGATATAATCTAAGTCAAAGATTCTGGTTCAGCTCGCTCTTCAATAACATGTAGAATTTTTTGATGATCTTCACTATCTAGTCTCCATTTTCTTCGGCCACGTGCATGTGGAACTATGTGAAGATGTAGGGCGGTAGCAATTATCAAGTGACTATATTGATATACCTTGTTATTAGGTTGATAGTCAACAAAATGAATCTCGTGGTGAACAACTTTGACTTGTTTTAGATATGTCTCTTGCACTACAACAGAACCTACATGGTAAACATGAACCTACTTGGTAAGAAATATGAACATGTACAACATTTTCATGCTTAAGGTTTGTATAATATATTTTTAATGTTTATAATGTAATGTGCACATGTGAACACAATGTATATATAATTTTAAATTCAAACTCACCTGTGGGAAATAACATTCCATCACTTGTTTTAGGTTGTGTTAGCTTATTCCTCTCTTTTGTGTAATGCAATAAATAATAGCTAACACCTTCAATGTTTCCAAGCTCTGCTATGATTGCAAAAACATCTCCTATACACCAAATTTACACACAAATTTTCTAAAAAAGTTAGAAATGTCTCCAGACTTTAAAGATCATTAACTATATAGATATAATATTTAAATTATTGAAAACTTACATATGTACCTTTTCTAACCAATCCTGAAATATGGTCATAATCAATTGAAATCAAAGGAATGTCTTCAAATATTTCTTCCTCATTTTCATCATATGTTTTTGAAACAACTAGTTGCACTGTATCCTATTTACCAACGTATCCAAGTTCTTGGTTGTTGCATGCATGATCAAAGTTTCCTACAATGCACTCATTGCAAAAACAAGAGTAATCCCTTGTGTGTAATGTCCATCCATGGCAACTATCTGAACTCCGAACACAATGCAAAGATCTTGTTTTTTCTACCATCTTGCATCCATGCATTGATCTTCTGTCCACACCTAGATACATGCACAACAACAAACTTATGTGTAAAAATATGTATATATATATTTTAAATTAAATAAATTCAAATTTTTGAAAATTTAATTTATACATACCTGATATCTCCCAAAACACCCTATGTGGAATGTGTCGGTTTGTTCTCGAAGATGTGCTGACCACATTTGATGCAAAGTGTTTCTTGCACCATTCAACAACATCATGTGCATTGTATATACGATCTTCTGGATAACTCATTTTATTCTTTCTTAAAGCTTGTTTGATTCAAGCTCCTGCTCCATCATGCTCACCCTTTCCATGCCCACTCTAAAAAAAACTCTAAACATGTGGTATTTTGTAGATTTTATGATATCTACAAAGTGCATAGAATGTCTATGAAGATTTGAATTGTGCCACACATCCATCTAACAATACAAAATGCTTTTCAAATTTTACACCCCTACTTCTCAAATTCTCAAAAAAAATTGTAAAGCAATGTTGGACAAAAAGCATGTCATGCTCTTTATCATCACTAATATAAAAGTGATATTCTTTCTTTATGGCTCGTTCTTCATCTGTACTCTCAACACCATCCAATTCTAGTTGTGCATGTTGATAATACATATGAACCATAATAGTGATCTACTTTGAAAAGTAATACTCTAATTGAATCTCCTTTTGATGTACAAAGGAGTAAATTTCTGCAAAGTCGACTACTGATAGAATTGTTCCAAGTGGGAAGTATCTCTCAATGTTTGGAATTGTTGTGTTTGCCACTTAGCAAACAAGGAATGTTGTATGTATGGTTGTATCAATTTTTGAAAATCTTCCATAAATTTTCCAATATGAATCTCCTCTTCTACATAGTTCAACCTTGTGGATTTTTTCCCAAATTTTTTTTGCAACTTTACATACTTGCACCTATGTGAGTAAAATATGTGAATAAGTAATAAATCACACAATGAATGAAACATTACACTAGAGAATTCAAACAATAATATAATCAAATTGAAACAAATAAACTCTCTAAAAATAGTACTTACCTCTTGCAATTTACTATCTTTGTTAGGTCAATATCCTCATTTCTTGAGGGAAATTTAGCCAAATTTCCACATGTCTCACAAATTCATTTTATGCAATTTATTTGAGGTCTATTTTCATGATCACATAATATAGCCTTTATGAAAAAACTTTCCTGTTTAGGAGGTCCATTTTGAAACCCATAACTTTCTTCTCTCATCTTTTGAAACACCTAATAGTAGAGATCAAATTCAATATGATAATGACAACAACACATTTCAAACAACTTGTTTATCTTCACATAATATGGATTTAACATTTCAAATATTGTTTGCCCAATATTTATATGAGGATATGTATTACAAAAGTTCATATACATCTAAAATTGTGTTATGTCTAGCCAATGTTTGATATGATTTTCATAAATACCAAACCCAATCTCGTGTCTCAAAACATCTATAGTATTTGATGATGGACGAGTTTGATCATGCCAAAAACTTGAGATCAAGTTCCTAACAACATCTTCAATCCTATCAGAATGGGGAGCTCTACACATAATTTCCCAATTTCCTTTTGAACTCATCCAAAAACTTTCTCTTTTTCTCATATTTTATTAATGTGGTTCTACTATAACCAATTTCAGCTGAAAGTGTAGACATTTTTCTTTTTCTTGCTATATCTTGATGTACAATAGATGTCAACATCATCCTTCTTGTAGTGGCCTTATCCAATGATTGAGATCCTTTCCCAATGGAATCTAAACCATTTTTAACATTTTGTGCAATATCCTTTTGAAATCCCATGTGTTTCTTCTTATTTGATGCCAAATGTACACCCAACAATTGTAATGACTCTTTTAGCTCATTACGAAGAAGTAAACATGATAACAATTGGGATTTTTCAAGTGTATCAAGATGATTGAAATTATGATTGATTATTCCATTTATAGATTTATTCATTGATCTCTTTCTCTTATTATAAGGTTGCTTGGCATAACATTTCAGCTTCTCAATATCCATTTCAAGTAAATGATCTAAATTTCTATAATAAATTTGTTTCATCACCTTTTTAGCTAGTTTTATATGCTCATGCATACCAGTAGAAGGAAGTGATCCTGAACCCTCTCCAACATACATTGTTTGAACTTGGGCCTTCTCCCTATCTTCAAGGTCCATGTGTTCTTCAATGAATTCATTTGATCCAATATCTAGATTTGGCTCGACTTCAGCATGAGAACTTCCTGCTTGTTGAGCCCTTTCTACATGCCACAAAAAATTTTGCAAAGAAAGTGAGAGATGATTCTATATAAGTGAAGTTTATGTATGCAAGCAAACAAAGTGATAAGACATGATGCTATAAGTGAGAGAAGTTTTGAACAACTAGTTTTACATGCTCATCCATACTAGTAGAAGGAAGTGATCTTGACCCCTCTCCAACAAGCATTGTTTGAACTTGGGTCTCCTCCCTAACTTCAAGGTCCATGTGTTCTTCAATGGATTTGTTTGATCCAATATCTAGATTTGGCTCGACTTTAGCTTGAGAATTTCCTGCTTGTTTGAACTTACATGGAAGCAAAGAAAGTGAGAGACTATGAGTTATTTAAGTGGAGTTGAAAAAAAATAAAATCAAAGATTCTTGAACTTAAGAATTTCATGGAACAAAATCAATTGGAAATAGATGATAAGCAATTTAGGTAATGTCTATCCAAGAAGACTATTTTTTAGTATTAAAGTTTCCAAGTTAAATCTAACATGGTTTTCATAATTGGAAATATATTTATAAGCAAAAAAAATTGAGGTGTTAATAAAAGTCATAAACACACACTTGAGAGAGA
This sequence comes from Sequoia sempervirens, assembly GCA_007258455.2. Taxonomy (NCBI): domain Eukaryota; kingdom Viridiplantae; phylum Streptophyta; class Pinopsida; order Cupressales; family Cupressaceae; genus Sequoia; species Sequoia sempervirens. The sequence continues at coordinate 162,115,095 of VDFB02168118.1, forward strand.
GAGAGAGAAGAAACAAGCATGTACCTTGTTTCTTTCTATGATAATTTTCCAAGTTTTGTTCAGGCCTCTTTTGTTCTTCTTTTGGCAATTTTTGTTGAGACACATTTTTTCTTTTTCTTTGTTGTCCCATTTTCTTCTTCAAGTTAAAGATGTTTCAAAACAAATCCTCTACCAACTTAGTTAAATTATTCTCCAAATTTTTCCTTGATTGATAAAAATGAAAAGTTGTCTTCTCCAATATTTGCCTCCTTGATAAATGTGCAAAAACCTCTTCTCCAGAATCAGCGAGCTCCAAGTTATATAAATGCGAATTAATCTTGCAATTTGATATGGAATAATGAAAAATAAGCTTGTATTTATATGCATATGGGAAAAAAATTATTCTATTGTATGGAATAACTAGATCCTATATTAAATGAATCAAGTGGTAATCAAACAAGTTATTTCATTGTGGAGTTTGTTGTTTTTTAATGTATAGATATGCAACATATATCTAGTAATTTTAGAATTTTGTTACTTGTCAAAAAGATAATAGAGGTATAATTTGAATTGAATTTTCTTAATGTTTCAAAGAATAAAATTTTCATATAATTTAATAATAGTGTAGATTAAGAGATTATTTATGAAATAATTTAACATAAATGTTTTATAACTTAGAGGGAAAGTGTTTGAAGGATGGTATATAATTATAAAAGGAATGTTCCTATCTCTTCTTTATAATTATATTTTATTCTCAACTCCTCAATGGTTCATGTTGCTTAAGTCATTTTAAAAAAATAGGAGTTTTGTGTACCACAAAGTGATGCACTTTATTTGTTATTACTTTCTATCAAGATTTTAATTTCATCATTTTTATCAAATTTTAAAACTAGAAGAACATGTGCATGTTAATAAATAGGCTTGTAAATACACTGGTTTATAAAATATCATTAGTTTACTTGAGCTTGGGAGTCATTTATTTTATAATTTTTGACTGCTTACTATAAAATTCAATGGGTGTGTTTGCAAAATATTTATTGTGATCAACATGAATGAACTTAATTATAAAGTGGCATTCATTACCTAAAATTCTTCTGGAGGTCAAATGTATATCATATAAGGAAATGTAAGTTTTAAGAGATCATCAAATAAGCAAATGTATGTATATTGAATATAAGCAAATGTATACATATATCATATAAACATGTAAACATAAGAAAACACATACAAACATGTAAATAGATTGAATGTATAAACATGCAACATGTTATAAGCAAAGAGCCAAATGTATGTATATCATATAAGCAAATATAAGTTAGAGATCATCAAATGTCGAATACTAAAGATCATCGTATAAGCAAATACATGTAGTAAAGATCATAAATCTAGTGCAAGGCCTAATATGAATGTCGAATCCTAGTCGAATGACCATCTGAATGAGAAGGGTCCTACTCTAATGGATGTGCTAAGCCTTACAAATAAAATTGTGTACAAAATGAATTAAAGACAATTTATTTTAAATAAATTTTATAAGAGTTATTTTTAAGAATGTACTTGTATATTTTTAAATATCTATCTAGATCTATGCATACATATGCATGTACATATACATGTGTGTATATAAAAATTTAAAAATCACATGTCCATTGGCAGCATATTCATCCACAGAGTCAAGCCGATGTACACGATCTAGAGGAACAAGGCTAGGAGTGACATGAGGTATGTCCACCTACAATATATATACATATATATCAGTACAAGAATATCTAGTTAAAACTAAAATTTAAAAATAATTAAAAAAGAATTGAAACATGCACATGCACAAATACATGCACATCATTTGATATCGGATGACATGAGTCCTCTGAAATGACCGACTCCACCATATCAACTATACGGTCAAGCGACGAACCAAAATCTGCATCCATCTGATCTATCCCATGTCATGCCATAAATGATGAGTGAAGAGGATTGTGCAGGTGAGATGGCATTAACGATGATGAACCATAACCAATCAACATCTCAGTAAAACCCATAGTTTGTGTAGTTCCCGAATCATCTGTAGGTGGATCTTGACGTGTACTAGTGATGGGATGAGAGTGATGGGATCTTGGAAGTGAATGACCTCTGCATCCCAAACAATCTCTAACACGCTCTACATTGATCCCATATTCTGATGCAATGAAGGCATATGCCTCCAAGAGGTCCTCAACCAAACAATGCAGAGTCCTGCATTCCATATCTCTTGTAAGTGCCTCAAGATTTGTGGGAGTAGGGATGTTCACCACTGTATAAGGATCCATGGTGGTTCTTTGTGCTGAAAATGGCGTGGATCAGGAATTTCTAGACATCAAATACTGACCTACATGATTAGTAGATATCCTAGTGGTGGCAACTACAATGTCACCTACAGTGTCAATTGCTTCCTTTTGGGAAGCAACGAAAACCTCATCTGCTATGGGGGATAGAGCTAGGGTGAGAGTAGCAGACCTCTCACCAACCAATACCCTAAACATTGGGGTTGGTCTATCTGCTTGACAATAGGTGGGCCTATCAACAATCCTACCACACCCCTATCCGACATATGGTGGAATGTCCAGGTAGTTGACTTTGAGGCCCAAAAGGACCTCAACATACAATTGCTGAACAAAATATAATGGAATTTGGTCATTGTTTGGGTATTGATCATGTGCTATGAGAAATCATGGGTAGATCAATGAGGCCATAACACAATCGACACATCTAGTGACCTGGTATCCCCTAACCTTACACACATTTTGATAGAATGGAAAACAAGTGGTTTTTATCATTTCTTTGGTCACACTATCATGTATTTTTTTAAGGGGAATGTCACCACGTACTTCTTCCCACATGTTGGAAAGAATAGCAACTAATCTATCTGGGGAAAATGCACTAGTCCTCTCAAGTTCATCTCTTAGTTTTTCTAGACTATGTAATATTGACATGCATGGTTCATAATATATCCCTGGGTTTGCACCCTATGTTAATGATTCTCTCAATTCCTTAATCTCATCAGTGGTATTTGCAAACAAATCTTCTGGCTCAGGTGGAACATCTGCATTTTCCATGTTATATATGTAGTTACACCTAAAGGAGCAATGAGACCTTGGTAAATAATATATCTAGATATATAGGGAATAGAAATCTAAAATAGTTCTAATAATTCATCTACTCATCAATAATATTTTCATACCATTAACAAAAAAATATTCAACATCTATCTAGTTTTTAATAATCAAAACATTCAAATTACTTGATTGCACACAAAACATAATCTAAAACAGTTCTAAATTTTAAATTTACGAGTGTGCACTCTAGTACAAAATGTGCCATTAAAGACTAAAAAAATATTGATAAAGGTTGCATCTAAGATTTATTTCCTACAACTAGTAATAAAGGGAAAGCATTATTACTTAACATTGGTGGTCATGTAAAATCAATTTAATCATTATTGAAGGTACAAATAAGAGAAGAAAATGAGAGAGATGATATAAGCTTGTAAATATGATTTCTAAATTATTGAAGCAATATTTTGATAAGGGGGAAACCGAAAAATTAGAAATAAACTTCCTCATATCCATAAAGAAAATTTGATAGGAGGAAGGGACACATGCACATAATATTTATCATGAAAGTTACCATACAATGTACAAGAAAATGATACTAAGAAACAAATGTTTCTTATAAGTACACAACAAACCTAGATGAAGATTTAACCCTAGTACAAAAAGAAAGAAATAATGAAAGAATAGGAGAAAATGACTTGATTTAATCTTTGTACATATTTTTTCTATTATCTCAAATCTTATAGATAATATAAAATCCTCCACATGAAAATATGGTTATATTTACTCATTTAGATAATATTTAATAATTATTTTATTACTCTTATTTTTATAAATTTCTTGGATATTATAGTAAAATAAATTAACTCTTACATTTTTTAAAATTTAAAATTTCCCTATACAAATTCCACAACTAGATATAATGGACTAGCTTTGTATAATGATGCACAATGATCAATCCTTGATGTTCCAAATCATTGATGAAAGATGGAATGATGCACATAATTGGTTGTAGATCCAAGTCTCCCATTAATAGACTATATTAAGTGTTACCATGGTTAATTATGAATTTTAATAGTTTAAATGTAAAAGGTAAAGAATCTCAAGTAGCAAGAGAGCTATTGATTGTATGTTTAGAAGATCTTATGAGTCTATTGATTATATTATTTTACAAGAAGTAAAATTGACCTAACATGTAATCATAATTGAGCACTTTAATTTATTTAGAAGGATGCTTTTATTTGGAAGCTAGTCATTAGAATGATAGACATGATATGCAATTTGATTGATAAGCATACAATAGATTATGTGATTGAGTCTAGTGTTTACCCATATTATAAATTGTTTTAAGTTATTTATAAAATTAAGGGCTTAAGTTATAAATTATTTTAAGTTATTTTAAGTGTATACAATTGACCAACCCCTATTGCTTTACCTCCTTTAGTTGTTGTCCCGCTTGTTTCAGCAATAGGTTATCATGGTGCAACCCAAGAGATTGTTGCTCCAGCCCAAAGCCAAGAGCTTCAGGAGATTAAAAGCATACTTAAGACATTTGGAAATGACCTTGTGAAAATAAAGAATAAAGTTGGATAGGAACATAAGCCTTATCAAGCCACTTATCAGCATAACCAACCTAATAGGCCCACATTTTAGAATGATTATTAGGGCCAAAAGAGGAGTTTTAACCCAAGACCATTCCAACCATACAACCCAAATGCAACCAGTTCATCAAAGGAACTCGTGCCTCAAAATAATATTGTCTAGGATTGCAATTGGTGTTATCCATGCAATCAACCCCATGACCAATCCACATGTGCTAATGACATGAGAAATCAGGCCTTAATGGTCCATAACAGCTATGCTGGTTCAAAAAATGTTGCTGATCAAAATCAAGAACAACAAGATAACATGGAAGTTACCTTGCCAAACTGGTAGAGTTCCGAGTTCTGTGGCGTGAATGGAAAGGATCAACAAAATTCTCCTATTTTAGCCAATACCAGATCAAAAAAGAGAGCTATGGATTTGGGGGCAGCAAGCTGGAAATTCACAACAACAACCTGCAAACAATAAGCAGCCCATTACTTCATTGAATGTCAACGTTACAACGTAGCCTAAGATGCAAATTCTGCAAAGAGGCCAAGAAATACCTGGCAAGGAGCAGTCAAAGAAACATTTGCAACCTTTGCAGAGGAAAAATGATGTTGCTGTCACAAAAAACCAATAGAAGGTAAATCCTACTTCTTTCAATATTGTTGAACACCTCAGAAAAGCTACTGTTAGCATCTCTGTATTAGATGCTTTGCACATCCCAGGTCAGAGAAGTTTGTTGCAAGATGCTTTAGCTGAGTTGTCTATTTCTGATGATACTAATCAAGGAGTTACTAAAGTTGTGCTTGCAAATGATCTAGAAGTTAAAAGATGAACATAAGAATAAAGAGGTAAAGTCCCCCCATTTTATTTAAGTATGATTATTGGCAATAAGATTGTTCATAATTGTATGGTTGATTCTGGTGCTAGTAGTTCAGTCATGCCTAAGAGTTTAGCCGATAAGCTAGGTCTTGCTTATGAGCCTAACCCCCAGAAAGGTGTAGTTCAATTAGATGGGTCTGCTGTTAGAACTGCTAGTATAATAAAAAACTTGGCACTTACCTTGCATGCATCCCCAAGTTTCGCTATTCATTAGGATATACATGTTATTGATTTACCACCGCACTTCCCCATTTGTATCTCGAGGGATTTTAGAGCCAAGTTGGGTGGGTTTTTGTCCTCTGATTGGTCTCATTTTTTTTTTAGAACAAGGTATGGTACGAAAGTGACGATAAAGTCTAAGCCTCTCGCCAAAGACCATATCGAACCATATTTCCTGAATCCTATAAACACTAACCTCTACGCCACCCCTATATTGGAGGAACAAACCATGACCTCAGACTACAATAACCGTATAGAAAATATGAATCTAGATGAATGGGCAGCCAAAGATCATGAGCTTGATCCTTTTCAGCACATAGATGAGATAGGATTAGGAGTCTATATGATTCAAAAAGTTGATTTTGATATGCCTAATATTTGCAAAGAGGAGGAACAATCTGTAGAAATAGAAAATGAGCTTCGGAAGCTTTACTTCAATGGTTCGAGAAGCAGTATAGGTGCTGAAGGTGGAGCTATGCTGATTTCACTAGAGGGTGATAAATATTTTTCAGCTTGCAGATTTACTTTCAGTTGTTCAAACAATACAGCTAAGTACAAAGCGTTGGTACATGGCCTAGATTGGGCTCGAAAGAGAGTTATCAAATGCTTACAAGTTTATGGTGATTCAGAGTTAATAGTAAATTAGGTCAGAAATCTAAATGCTGCAAAAAATGACTTGCTAAAAAGATACAAGCATCGTGTATGGGATTTAATGGAAGATTTTGATGCTCTTAATACTTTTTCAGTTCCTAGAAATGAAAATAAGCATGTTGATAGGCTCGCTGCGATAGGAGCCCAATTTGATATTCCAAACAAAATTCACAAAGTAGAGGCACGTCACTATGTAAAAATAGTGGTTAGACCTTTGTGCCTGACAATAATGTGAGTTGGCAGGTTTTTGACAGTGATGAGCAAATTGTAAATTTCTTAATTGCTAAAACTGAGTTTGTAGATGGAAACCAGCAAAAGAGGCAACAACAATATGATAACCAGATTGTGGAGTTGAAGAAAAACAAGCTGCCAAAAGGTTTGGTGAACTTGGAATCTGTGTTCAACTTAGATGCCCAAGTGCGAAAAGACAAGTGTAGCTTGACTGTTAAAGAAGAATACTATGAGGAAATTGAAATCTTCAAAGGCAAGCTTCTCAAGCTAGGAAAGGTATGTAATAAGGAAGAACAACAAGCATTTATTCTGTTATTTCAGAAATTTAGTGATTTTTTTGCTTGGGAGTATAAGGATTTGAAAGGTTTTGACCCAGAACTAGCCCAACATACTATCGAACTAGAGCCTAACGCAAAACCAGTAAGGCAAAAACAAAGACCTCTTAATCCCAAATTAGGACACCTTATGAAAGCCAAACTGAATAAGTTAGTTGAGAGTGGTATTATTTTTCCTATCAAGAATACTTCTTGGGTGTCAAACTTAGTTCTAGTTAGGAAGAAAAGTGGTGAAATCAGATTGTGTGTCAATTTTCGAGATTTAAATAAAGTGTCATTGAAAGACAACTACCCACTCCCTTCCATGGAGTAAATTTTGTAGGTAGTTTCTGGTTCTAATGTATTTTATTTGCTAGATGGTTACTCAGGTTACAACCAGATTCTAGTAAAGCAAGAGGATCAGTTCAAAACAACATTCATGACTAAGTGGGGCATGATGGCCTACAAAAAGATGCCTTTTGGCTTATCCAATGCTGGAGAAACTTTTCAACGAGCAATGGACATGGCCTTTCACGGCCTCATGAACAAGTTCGTTCTGGTATATTTAGATGATATTACTATTTTTTCTAGAAATGCTAATGAGCATCTTGATCATTTAGAACATATTTTTCAGAGATGTAGAGAGTTCAGAGTGTCTCTCAATCCAAAGAAGTGTATATTTTTTGTACATGAAGGTAAACTCCTTGGACATATTATTTCAAAGCAAGGTATTTCTATAGACTCTGAAAGAGTCTCTGCAATTCTTGAATTACCTTTACCAACTCACAAGAAATACTTGCAAATCTTTCTTGGAAGAATAAATTTTGTAAGGAGGTTCATACCAAATATTGAGGCTTTGCTGCAACCTCTCACATCTATGCTTAAAAAGAATGTCTTTTAGCTGGACCAAGAAGGGTAAGAGAAGTTTTGAGTAGATTAAGGAATCCCTTGCAGCTGCCCCTACCCTCATTAATCCAAATTATGACAGAGATTTCATTCTTTATGCATTTGGAGGAGTTGATACTATTTCTGCTATGCTTTTCTAGGAGAATGATGAAGGTTTTGAGCAACCTATAGCATTTTTCAGCCAAGTATAACATGATTATGAGGTGAAGTATTCTTTTATCCAAAAGCATGTTTTTGCTATTGTAAGAAGCCTAAAAAAGTTTAGGCATATGCTATCAAATAGCAAGATTCACTTATTAGTTGCTCATTCGACTGTTAAGGATTTATTACTTAACAATGATATTAATGATAAGCATGTTGGTTGGATAACCAAGGTGATGGAATTTGATGTTGATATTAAGGTAACTAAGCTCATTGGAGGTAAGGGTTTGTATGAAAAGGTTGCTAGAAATGAAGACAATAGCTTAGAAGAAGCTGAAAATGTTGACAAAGTGCTAAACAATGATGATGCAGTTGTTGTCCCAGTTTCTTCTGTTACTTGGTTGCAGCAAATGATGCACTATTTACAAACTGGTGAGTGCCCCAAAGGCTTAGATAGAGAAAAAATAAGGTATTATAGATTATAGGCTATTCCTTTTGCAAAATTATTGACGGCATTCTTTATAAAAGAGACTTTCAAGGAGTTTTATTGAGGTGCGTTAAGCCTGATCAAGTTGATAAGATTTTAGCAAAATTTCATGATGGGCCTTCAGGAGGCCACTTTTCTACAAGAAAAAAAACTCTAAAAATTATGCGGGTTGGTTATTACTAGCCAGATCTGTTTAAATATGCTATTGCTTGGGTCAGAAGGTGTGAAAAATGTGCTTTATTTACTGGAAAACAGAGGCTTGCAACTCTGCCTCTCATCCGATTCAAGTGGAAAACCCTTTGCTATGTGGGGCTTAGATTTTATTGGGCCAATCAACCTGCCTTCAAGTGTGGTTCATAAGTGGATCCTTACCACAACAAATTATTTTACCAAGTGGATTGAGGCAGTTTCTTTGAAAGAAGCAAACAAGACTTCTGTGCTTAATTTCTATCAAGACTTAGTGTCGAGACTTGGTACTCCAGATTCAATAATTTCTAACAATGGTTTGGCTTTTATCAGTTTAAGGATCTCTGATTAGTCAGTTAGAAATAACATTTATTTGAACACGTCTTCTTATTATTATCCTCAGGGGAATGGTCAGGTGGAATCTACAAATAAGAATTTGATTTGGATAATCAAGAAGACGGTTGAGGACAATCAACGGGCATGGCATGAAAAGATGAAGTTAGCTCTTTGGGATAACAGGGTGACTCCTAAAAGGGCCAATGGTTGTTCCCCTTATGTAATTGCTTATGGAAAAGAGGATAAGTTACCTATTTCTATTGAATTGCCTACTTTGTGTTTCATTAAGGAGTTGGAATTACTGAATGAGCAACCTCTTGAAGTGAGATTTGTATAGCTGGTAGAGCTTGAGGAAACTAGAAGGGAAGCATTAAGACAACTTGAGATACACCAAGCTTAGATGAAGAGCTCTTTTGGTAAAAGGGAAAGACCACGAGAATTAATTATTGGTGATTTGGTCTTCAAGTGGAATGAATATAAGAGTAGACCTGGATGACATTCCAAATTTGATGCAATTTGGGATGAGCCTTATGTGATCACGGAGTGCAAGGAGCACATCACTTTCCAACTTTCTAAGTTGACTGGAGAGGTGTTGTCTATCCTAGTTAATGGGTTCCACCTCAAACATTGCCTCTGAGATAAGTTCTATCTTGTAAATAAGTAGAGTAGTTGTTGTAAATAAGCATGTTACGCACATTTCTTTCCAGTAGTTTTCTTTTCCCTAAGCGTTGTTGCGTGTGTTCCGTTGGCTATCAAGGCCTGATAGTTTTCTTTCTGCTTTGTTTCGTTTTGTTTTGCTGTTGTTTGGAGTTTTGCTGTTCAAGTTTTCTGAGTTTTGGAAGGGGTATATTTGACTCCGTGCCCAATGGAGTTTTAAAAGGAAACTAATCTAATGCTTAGCTAGCAAGCATTTAGCAAAAATTGCCAAAATGTTACCAATTTTTCACTACAATTCAATTGGCGGAGCTGGTTTAAATATTGTTATATCTTAAAGTGAAAAGGTAGTTATTTCAACATATGCTTAAGTGTTGTTTTCACTATACTTATCATTCATCAAGTGACAGTATTGCAAGTGTTTTAAGGAATCCGAGTTTTAGAAGTATTGCTCAAATTTTTACAAAATCAAATGAAGTACAAAATTGAGTATACAAATGATAAAGCATAACAAAATTCTTTCATTTATTTCATGAAGTGATTCCCATTACATGTTTTCATTTGATTGCAAGAATACAAATGATAATACAACTTTGCAATTCAATGCTTTTCTTTTAGAATGGAAATGAAAGAATGAAATTAAATATCCACACAAGCTGTGGTTTTAGCCATTTCTATTCATGATAAGAAAGGAAATATACAACTGAAAGTGAAAAGCAAATAACATGGGACATATTCGTCATTTCCTGAGTTGGTCTTTGGTTTATGCCTCATAGCTTTCTCCATTCTGCTTCAGCTCCTAAATGTACCTGCAAAAGATTGAGAAGGGCGCCAATTAAGAGCTCGGGATATGAACTATACTACATGCCATACTAACAAATATATATATTTCAATCCTTGCAATGCATAGAACCAACTAAAGGAAGGAGCAAAAGCATGAACTGAAAAGGGAAACATCATCATCACATATTTTTTTTATGCTAACATCATTTGTTTCCTTGTGCAAGTATAGGAAAAGTCATGTAGTTGATTATCTTTTGCGGACCAAGCATGTGGAGAAAAACGGGCTCCCACAAGGGTAGAGCTCGGCATGATGCCCCTTATACATTATAGATGGGGGAGAGTGAAGGAGTACAATTATCATGTTCATCTGAACTATACAACTAAAAGAGTAAAGCATAGTTCATTTATCAAAGCCATCAAGTCGACTGTTCACTCATAACAATCAAATAGTATGCTTCTTGAAAGCTATAGGTGGACAATAGAGTTAAATAAGCTTAATCAATTCAACTGAATACATTATTTTCATGATTGCAAATCTCAAATATTGCTTTACAGTTTGAATTTTTCTGCCATGGGTGTTGTTTATGCATCTTGCTTCATGATATTACAACAATGTTCTATCTCATAATCAATGATAGTGAATAGGCATACATAATGCCTCACTATTAAGAGCACTATTTAATAAAGGAAGCATGTTTCAAGTTTCAGATTTTCCATTTGGGAAGGAGTAAGAATTTTTTTATTAAATGGAACATAAAAATGCATGAAGAGTGCCATAAAGAGAAATAGTGTTACTATTTGATCAAAACATAGACAGTACAGTCTTTTGTTTGAGTAATGAAGAAGCAACTTTTCAATTACAAAATACAGTGGTTAGGTATGTTAGACACAATCACCTTCATTTTGGCTAAGAGAGGGAAAAAAATTGAAAGTACATTGTTTCAGAGAGCTATTTGTATCATTTAGCTATGCTTTCGAAGTATGTTGTCAAAGAGTTTTTGCATAAAGACATGAACATGTTTGATAAGAATTTTAATATATAAAGACATTTCTATTATGGAAAAATATTTTTAGAGTATGGAAAAGCTTTAAAAATTCAAGCTGAAGCAACATAAGTGAAATGAAAAGTCCCAGTAAGGCATGATAAACCGAGAAAACAATTTAAGGGTGCCAGTCAAAAGAGTTTCTATGTGCAATAGGAGTTTGAACAGGAATTTCAAAATATTCATTGGAGTTTGAAACAATTTTAAGGGTTTTTGTTGTTTTTCATTTGAAACAATTAAAATGCCTTTCTAAATCAAATGGAGCAACCATTCATGCACAGAGCCAAGCTTTTAAAGGCTTCTATATTGTCAGAAAGAAACAAGTACAATGCTGTTATAAAATGCCATGAAAGGGTTTTAAAAAAAAAAATGCAGATTTCTTTAATTTTCTAGAATACCCATATTGGGATTTTGAGATTAAAATGCAAATAGTACAATTTCCAGCTTAGCCACACGTGGTTTTCAATAGAAAAATAAAACAAATGCAATATATTATTTACCCATATGAGGGTTTTATCAAAATCCAGAATATAAGAGAAATGCCATGGTGGGTTGAGCTTGAATTCTGAATGGTAACAAATATACAGTTTTTTTTTTTATTGTTTTAAGAATACCCATGTGGGTTTCTTGTAAAAACACAAAAAATTGTACATGCTCTCATGGGTCGAGCTCCATACCAGATAAATATAGTTTTCTTTCAAAATATGAATACCCATATGAGGGTTTGACAGAAATATTAAAGAAGAAAGAAATGGGTTTCGTGGGTCAAGCTCATTAAGCTTCAGATGCCATTTCAAGCATATAATGGCTACGACTTGGAGAGAGGTTTTTGTCTCTCAAATGTTCATCATTTCATAGAAAAGAGAAAATTTGTTTGAGTTTCCATTGACACTTCAATATTTAAAGCAAACAGTAATCATAATGCAAGTTTCTTCATGAAATGCGTTATCAAAGGCATATGCATGGTGCGACCTGTAATGGGTCTGCTTTGTTTCAAAGAGAAAATAACAAATACTCTCTTCATAGAAGTTTTTTTTGAAGCTTTTGTTTGATACAGAAAAGTAATAAGTGAACATAGAGATAAATCTTACCATGTGCACTTGAGGAAGACCAATCAAGCCACAACCAATTTTTTGAAGATCTCTCAAACACAATGCAAGGTCGAGCTCACATATAGCAGCTGAATGGTATGGCATCAACAGTAAATACAAAGAGACACAAATATACATCAGAAAGTGTGCTCATGCCACGGCCTCAAGGCTAGAAAATGACTCAAAAACAAAGCAATGAAGTCTCAGAAAGTCCATAGGAAACCCATAAAAGGTTCTTACTATCAGAAGACATGGAGATTTGACAGAAACAACAACAATGGGGGCTCAATCTTCATAAAAAAACAAAACCCTAGCTCATACATGGTGGTGTTTCTTGCAAAACCATTTCCTTCAAAGTCAAATGATGCAAAATGATGCGGAAAAGGTGGAATGCTTATGGTTTTGTTCATTAGGGTTTCTCAAACCCTAAATCGACTTTGGGGATTTATTGAATTAGTTTTAAAATTTCTATGCCAAATAAAATACCATGGTGGCCAATAAACATTTACCCCTAAGCTTAAACAATACATGGTGGTCGATGCCAATAATGTCAAACTTTCAATATGTTTAGGCTTTCCTCTTTTGCCTAAGACATTTTTATACGTATGCCTTGATTTCTTATATATACCTTGGCCATAGTTTTATTTGCATTAGCATATATGCCTTAGGTTATATTTTTATTGATTTTAAAGAAATCAATTTAAATATTCATGCCCTTATTATTTGTTTTTTGATTGATTTTTAGAAATCAATTATAGATTGGGGAATTATTTTAACAGGGAGCTATGGATAAGAGATATGCATTATATTTTATGATTTTAAGAAAATCAATTATTGTAATGGGAGAAATAAGGTTTTGTAATTTTGCAAAAATCTTTAATTGCAAAAATAATAAGATTGAGGAAAATATAAGATCTGCAAGCCATGTAAAGCAAGGATAAAACAAATTGTTTTAATTCTTTGCTATTTTTAGCAGATTTATGAGTGGTCTTCTTTTGGTCGGATTTGAATTTCTTGTTGGAGAGATAAGGTTTTTTTTTCTTTAAAAGTAGATTTGACCTTTTTTGAGAAGATTTTCAATATGTACATGCAAAAGTATGTTTTTTCCACTTTTGTGCAAAATTTTTGGGTAGTTTTTGATACTCTTCCTTGAGCTTTCTCCTTGAGCTTAGATTAGGGTTTTGGAGATATATCTTGGGAAAAGCTTAGTGTTTTTTCTAGTTAAGATTCTAGTTTCTTGCTCTTACACATTTTTGAGCTTGAAAACTTCTTTGTACTTAGTTTCAAAATTTGGTATACTCCTTCAGATGAATAAAGCAACACTCCTATTCCTCAATTTTGTGCCTTTTGTAGTTTTGGTTTGATATTATATTGTGATTTTTGCTTGCAGAATCCTTATTATTTCCTAGAATTATAATTTTAGTTCAAGAAGTTCATGCAATACAGGTTGCATGTTGTGTTTAAACTTAAATCTTCATGCAAATTATTTATGTGTTAAGTGTTCATGAGGAGTTGTGAAATACTATTGTTTTATGAAAGTTGTTTGTGGGAAAGAACTAGAGTCTTCATTAAGTTGTTATTAAATACTGAAAATATCTTAAGTCATAGGTTTTAATTTTAGTTATTCTCTACCCCTTTTCCCAAAAAATCATTTAGAATAGGATCATCATTCGGAGAACCAACTCACTCTGGAGATTCTCTTTTCACAAAAGATCACCCCATCTGAAAGGAGTTTCCATGTTTCAATAGATAGTTTGATTTTTGAAAATATGACAAAGGGTGCATATCTGATTTAAAATAGGGAGTATCTAAGCCCATCTCTCAAAAATTATTGGTGGTGGTTGGTAGTAGTTTACTTATGAGATCAATCATGTTCTTGTAGGATCTTGTGTGTGTGAAGGATTGAGATACATTCTTATATTTAAGAAAGGGGTTGTTCTTTGGCTCCATGTAAGAAGTATCACTTAATCATTTTCTTTTATTTTTATTGTGTGTTGGGTTTTTCCATCTTATTAAGGATTTTTAGTTAGCTAGGTTGTGGATATTATTTCGCCTTTAGTACATGGTGGAGGAAGGTTAAAGCTCTCCTACAAGCCCTTTTTGTAAAGGGCATATGTCAAATTTCAAATTGAAAAAGGTATTCATATTTCCTAATGTTAAGATGTTGAATTTGGTTAAAGAAATTTTGAGTCATGTTCAGGGGTGATGAATATTAGGCTATTCAAATTGTAAACATCTATCATGGCAGCTGAAAAACCAATGCAATTGGCAGCTGTGAAGCCAAATGCATTTGAATATTAGAAACTTTCAATCAAATGCAATTGGCAGCTATAAAGCCAAATGAATATTACAAACTTTTAAGCAAATTCAATTGGTAACTGTAAAGCCAAATTTTACAAAATGGGTTTGTTTAAAAGGCTTTAGAAACTTTCAAGCAAATGCGATTGGCAGTTATAAATCCAAATTTTGTTGAAAACTAGGTTTGTTTAAAAGGCTTTTAGAAACTTTCAAGAAAATGCAATTGGTAGTTGTAAATCCAAATTTTAAATAATGGGTATTGTTTTTAAAAGGTTTAGAAATTTCAAGCAAATGTAATTCACTGTGTAAAGCCAACTTCCACATCCTTCACCCTTTGTGAGCCAAAATGGGAGCTTTGAAACAATATATTCATTATAAACAATAAATTTTGTTCTCATAATTTTCCTTCATGTTTTAAATGAAAATTTTGTTTCATTTAATTTATCTTCATTTTACAGGAAAATTTTGGTCTCATGGAATCCATTGGGGTTTACAAATTTGTAAAAAATGCAATTTTAAATCACTATGATTCTTGAGAAAGAATGCCAACCTGATTATGGAAGTCGAAGTTGATATTTGAAGTTGAGATGGTGGTCTCATTTCAATCTTTTTCCATTCTCGGACGAATCTCCTTGTTCACATTTTCCACACATGCTTAGTTAGATTGTTTGCTGTTCGTTTGACAGTGATAGCCTTCCTTTGTAAAATTCCCTAATTCAAAGGGGTTCGGTCGAACATGGGTTCGATTGAACCCCTTTAAATATTCATTTTTCGTTGACTTCGATAAGGGTTTGGCTGAACCTCTTGAGGTGTTCGTTCAAACATGCAAGTTCGAATGAACCCCCATATCTATTGAAATTTTCAAAAATCTCATTTTCCTTCCTCATCTCAATTGTAAACCATTATTGTGGTTTCACCCTCTAGCTAGTCCTTCTTCTAAAAGGATTTTTTCTAATGATGGACTTCCATTGGATAAAGATTCTCTTGATCTTTCTATGGCTCCCTCTTACAGAGCGATAGCCCATACTTATGAGAATAGAATGTATAAACAACCAAGCCTTCCTCAAGCTCCTAAACCTACAACTAAAGCACTCGGTGATTGCAATCTTATCGAGCAACTTTGTGTTACTCTAGATAAGATCTCACTGTGGGACTTGCTTCAGTCTACTTTAGTTTATCAGGGTATGCTTCAGAAAGCCTTGCAAAAGATCCTCTTGCCTTCTTCTGCTAGGTTGATGGATGATAATGCATTGATGGAATATATTCATGTGGATTCATCGAATATTACATTCTATCCATAGGAACTCCCACCTCGGAAGTACGTAAGCATGTAGACCCTTTTAATGATAATAGTTGAACATTAATAAAATTGGTATTAGATTGCACCTTGTTGACATTCAGTTCAACGATCAATGTGGCATTGATCTATTGCCCAAGATTAATGTTGATCCATCTTCTCTTAATGCTTCTTCTATTGTCATCCATGGGTTCGATAATGCTGGTCGACAAGCCCTAGGAACGATAGTCTTTCCTTTGAATTTGGGACTTGTTATTGTACCTACCCTTGTATATGTTATGTCAGAAAAATTACCTTATAACCTTCTTCTTGGTAGACCATGGATTCATGCTATGGGTGCAA
>VDFB02168118.1:162131627-162209639 GCA_007258455.2 Sequoia sempervirens
ATCAAATTTTAGGTACCATTGCCGAGGTGCTTACTTCAAGCCATATAGACTTTTCTTCAATCTGCACACTAGTTTCTCCTTACCTTTGACCTCAAATCCTTGTGGCTGTTCCATATATATTTCCTCTTCCAAATCACCATGGAGAAAGGTTGTTTTAACATCAAGCTATTCTAAATGCAAATCTTTAGCAACCACAATACTTAAAACAATACGAATAGAAGTCATTTTAACAACTGGAGAAAAAATCTCATCAAAATCAATACCCTTTTTCTGTGCAAATCCCTTTACAACTAATCTGGCTTTAAATCTCTTCTTACCTCCATCCTCCTCTTTCACCTATAAACCATTTGTTTGGTAAAGCCTTTTTACTTGCAACTTGCATAATCTCAAGTCTGATTTTTTAGCAAGGAGTCCATTTCTTCTTCCATTCCATGCTCCCACTAAACCTTGGTATCCACTTGCATAGCTTCATCATAATATTCTGGTTCACTAGCATCAGTTAACAAAATAGTATACAAAGAGGGAGAGAATCTTTCTGGTGGTCTACTTATCCTTGACGATTGTCTAACATTCACAAAAGTTTGTGGTATTTGTTGTTGCTGTTGTTGCCCAGCATGAGGAACCACTTAAACATCATTGTTTGGAATATCATCCCACACTTCATAATCATTTTCTTTCTTCTCCTGCTGCAACAACAGATCTTTGTAGAATACTTTCTCATTGAATATGACATCCCTGCTTCTCACAATTTTTTTATTTTCAAAATCCCAAAGCCTATAACCAAATTCATCAATACCATATCCAACAAATACACATTTCTTTGATTTTGCATCAAGCTTGGTTCTATTTTTAGAATCTACACGTGTAAATGCTTCACAACCGAAGGTTTTGAGAAAAGAATAACTCACCTTGTTACCTTTCCATGCTTCCTCTAGAATACCACAACCCAAAAGATTAGAGGGACCTCTATTAATTAAATAAACAATGGTGTTTATAGTCTCTGCTCATATTTTAAAAGGAAACCCAACATGCAATCTCATATTTCGTGCACACTCCATTATTGTTCTATTCATGCACTCAACCACTCCATTTTCCTGTGGAGTCCTTGGAACCATTTTCTTCCTACGAATACCATTTAAGGAACAATAATCTTCTAAATATTTTCTGCAATACTCACCACCATTATTAGATCTGAGACATTTTAGTCTTTTACCCATCTCATTCTTAACCAAGCTTCTCCATTTTAAAAAAAATTCAAATACATCAAATTTTTGCATAAAGAAATAAATTCATACCTTCCTAGTTACATCATCAATGAATGTAACATAATATAGAGAGCCACCAAGAGAAGATACCTGAACTGGTCCCCATACATCTGTATCCACAAGCTTCAATTTATCATCTTTCTTTTGCTTCCCATCCTTGAGAAAACTTACTCTCTTTTGTTTTCCATAGACACAACTTTCACAAAAATCCATATTAACAAATTTTAGACCTGGTAAAACATTATTTGAATGAAGTATTTTCATACCTTTTGCACTCATAGGCCCAAGTCTTTTATGCCACAGTGCTGATTCAGAGTCCACAACAACTGTATGATCTTCTACCTGGTGAACTGCAACAATTGTTCCTGAACATTGACCCTTTTCTGTAACAATTAAAGTAGAAGGAACAATATAACCTGTACAAAGATATAAGGTGCCTACTTTCACACCTTTTGCTACCACCAAGGCACCCTTTATGACCTTCCAATTTTTATCACTAAATGTAACAATACAACCTTCATCATCTAGTTGCCCTGCTGAAATTAAATTTCTGCTTAACTTTGTAAAATGCCTTACCTCATGTAGTAGCCAATGATTCCCATTCTGCAACTTAATCTTGATTCTTCCCTTTCCAACAATCTGATAGGGTTCGTTATCTCCTAAATAAACTAGCCCAAAATCCCCTTGGACATAATCAAGAAAATAACTTCTATGGGGGGTAGCATGAAATGAAGCCCCTGAATCTAACACCCAAGAATCATCAACATTATCAAGGGAAAGAATCAAATCATGCTCATCAGATTTATTACTTACCACATTTTCCTCTTTACTTCCTTCATTTTTGTTTCTCTTTATTTTTCCAAGACCAACAATCTTTCTTTAAATGACCCAGCTTACCATAGTACGAACAATCCTCTTGTCTCTAGATTGGGACTTTCTGTCCTTTGATTTTCCTCATGACTTCCCCGATTTCCAAAATTGTTTCCTCTCTCCTTTGTTCTGCCCTTGCTTTTTGCATTCAAAGCATTTCCTTATGTGGATGTTCCACTTGAGTTTTTCCTATGAATTTCCTCGCTCAAAATAACACCAACAACATCATCAAATTTCAATGTATTAGAACTAGAAACATAATTGCTAACAACCATTACGAAGCTATTCAAGCTTTCAGGCAAAGAACACAAAATCAAAAGAGCCCTAACTTCTTCATCAAAGTTTACTTTTACAGAAGTTAATTGATTGGTGATCGTATGAAACTCATTTAAATGATTAGTAACTGATCCACCTACCATTTTCATATTAAATAAATGCTTCATAAAAAATACCTTATTCGAAGCGGAAGGCTTTTCATATAACTTTGCCAGGGTTTCCATCAACTCTTGAGTTGTCTTTGCTGTTGTAATATTGAATGCCACCGATTGTGCTAGGCATAAACGAATACTGCCAAGAGCCTTTCTATCTAAAATCTCCCAGTCCTCATCAGACATTGTTGTGGGTTTCTTGTTTTTCCCTTCCAATGGCCACCATAAATCCTTCTAATAGAGGTAGTCCTCCATCTACATCTTCCATAATTGATAGTTCTACCCATTAAACTTCTCAACCTTCTTACCCTCATCTACCATTACTCCCACTCAACCATGAGACCTTCCTACAGATGATAATTGAAACACAACCCGCTTTGATACCACTTGTTAGGAACTAGATGAAGAATAAAAACATAAATATAAATCAAACATGTAACATGAACACAATCACAACACAGTGATTTACCCTAGAAAACCCCAAACTGGGGAAAAACTAGCAATGAAGATCTTCATATTAACCCTCAGCCCCTACTAGGCTAAGCCTGGAGGCTTCAACCAACCACACATACAATGGAGTTACCAAGCCATTATATAGATTTCCATACATGCAAAAACCATGGGCTCAAAACCACTTATGGTTAATCCACTAACTTTAAACCAGAGCTAGTTTAACCCAACATCCTCCATGTGAGAGATCTTGGGATGCTTCCTTCTAGGTCTGTAAGTCTATAATATGATTTTTTGGGTATCCTTCATGTGAGAGATCTTGGAGGAGACCTTCCTCACAGGTCTACGGGCTTGTGAGGCACTTACATTCTTTCTTCTCTTCTCTTTTGAATATATCGGATCGAAGATCCACATCTTCATCTTGTGTATAGGCCATTCTTCTCTTCATTTTAGAATTATTCTATGTGTTAGTGTTTTTAATTTGGGGATGACACATAGTACTAAGGAAACCTTTTACATTGAGGTCTCTTTACTTTGCTGACTCGAATCCTTTAGCTTTTTATGTTCTAACATTGTCGTCTAGTGTAGTTTTTTCTTGTCTAACACATTGGTTTTGAAGATCTTCAGCCTGGGGGCATGCTTCCATGGTTTGAAGAGTTTCCTGCTTCCTCTATAGTATCCTTTTGAATTATGATGTTATTTATGTTTAGTATATTTCCTTTAGTGTGCATATTAATGTAGATTGATATGTCCACTAAAGTGGGGGAAAACTTGTATAGTCATAAAATTGCACCCCTTGCAATTTCACATACATTCTTGCATCTGCTTTAGTGTCCACTCCTTTACCATCTTGAGTAAGCTCATTTTAGCTCGTGCATCAACCCTTTCCCTTCTTAGGATTCTTCAACACCCCCTTTCAATAGCCACCCTCACATGTTAGCTTGCATTGAACTTTGTGCTTCTTCCATTTTTGTTGTTTTGTAGTGTGACGTGTTTGGACACTAGCATGCCGCGCTAGTGTCCTATGATGTTTTAGCATTAAAATGACCATTTTTGTGCATTCTTACCACTCGTCACCTCCTTTGGTGGAAGGTAATGACTTGAGATGTCCTAAAATGACTCAGGGAGCTTCTTTTCCCTCCTTAAAAGCAGTCTTTGCACTCCATTTACATCTTCAAACTTCTTCTAGCTCCTCTCTTCTACTTCTAACTTCTTTATTTCCTTCTGAGCTTCTCTTTCAAGCTCTCACAACAATCCTTTGCAATACACTCTTGGCTATTACAACTCTCTTTGTCTCCCTCTTTGCAGCTCCTTTGGCTCTTGCTTCTCTATCTCTTTTGCTTCATGCTTGTGAGCATCTTGGGATCCCACATCTCCCTTCCATTGCATCTCTATATTTTATGATATATGTTCTCCTCCTTGAGTGGGGATTTCTTTCATCACCTCTTTTGTGATATGGGTTCTCCTCCTCAAGCGGGGTTTGCTTTTATCACTCATACTTGGTGGTGTGGGTTCTACTCTCGAGTAGGTTTTGCTTTCACCACATGATTTTTCCCATTTCGGTTACACTCTTTCTCTCTATCTTTTGGGTGTCCATGGAGGTGAGAACACCAAAATGGGAGTTTGACTGAGGCAAACCCCTATACAACCCCAAGACTTTCTCCAGATCCTATAGACATAGGTATTGAAGACATTCATTCATTGGAGGTTTCATCACTCGCGTGGTTGTAAGCATTTCCTTTCCTTTCTTCTTATTTCTCTCATTTATACTTCTTTATTTTAGTTTTGTTGTGTTTTGATACTTTCTTGCATTCTAAGGTTTTAAACAATCAGAGTAGAAGCAGTCATTTAGCTATTTTCTATGATATTCTCACTTTCTTGTCCGTACAAGATTCCAACATGCCTCTTGGATGTCAACGCATCGCGCTTTCATCCATGTTCTACGCTGTTGTCCTTTGGATGAGAGCTTGAGATTTTTACCAAAAAACCTTTGTGACTTGCTCTTTCAAATTCTAAAACTCTCACCATTGTTCCTTGAATTAGTTTAGGGTAGTTCACCCCATGAGGCTCTTTGAATGAAGAGAACTCGTGAGTACCGAATCCCCCTTCTCTACACTCATAAACATGACCCCCCCTTTTTTGGCTATCTTACCTTTTTCCTTAGTCATTTTACTTAAAGTCATGTTTAGGCAGCATTTATTTGTACTTCTCGAACTCAGGCAGTGTTTTCATTTATTTCTCTAACCTGCTATTTTACCACTTGTTTGTTGCATATTTGGTTGAGTGGTGTTTGTGACTTTAGTCAAAATTACCATTTCCTTAGAAGAAGGTATAGGTATGCGAGTAGCCTACGGGATGAGTTGTCATGTGTTAGGAGTTACCCGATAGCTTTCCCTGCAAGTTACATTTGTGGGTGAAATTCTTTAAGCTATTTGGAACCTAAGCGGTGTTTTGTTAAATTATGCAAACTACCCATTTCACCACCCATAAGCTTTTTAGTGATTGATGGAGTAACAGTGAGTTTAATTCACGTAACCAATGCATTATGCATAAAATAAACTAACATTTTCAAATATGATATGAACAAAAACAAATGAGGCCATGCATACAAGAATGCAATGATATCAAAAGGAATATTTTATTTATATATATGTACATTTTTATATTGCATTGGCACTACAAGATTGTCTGATTCAACTACAAAAGTTCATATCAAAGACAAAGAAAAAAAGAAACATTTTCATTCAAGCACATAGGGAAAACATTAGGACTCGAATGCCCTCAATCATAGTTTGGAGGTGTTCAACTTGAATAGGTGACAATAGGTTCTCATGCAACTACAAGAATTGCACAAATATCCCCATATCATTCATTACGATTCTTGCACGAGGAAGAGCGACAATTTCCTCCAATATCTCATCTTGAAGAACTGATGCTATACAAATGGCGTCAGCTATCAGTCCATTCTGAGGATAGTGGTTGGCCCTAGTGATAGCCATGTTGACACAATGATGGAATTCAGGCTTTACCAGGCGTTCCAATGCTCTTACACCCCAATTGTGGCGACCAGAGTCCTAATGACTATGTATATGAAACGCTCCAGCATGGTGGTGTTGTTTATGTATGCTTGGCTTAGGAATGCTTCACCCAAAATACTATGAAGCACCTCTTCCTCCACCTCGCTTTGTATCATGAAGACCTCCTTCAACTAATCTGATAGACATCGGGCTAAATTTAGCGAATTGCATTCGATCTCCTCCAGGAAAATTAAGTCATTTGTAGAATTGTCATCAATTTGAGAGCTTTCCATCTGAGATGCTACTGAATGATGAAGAAAGGTGACACTAGCTGAATTTATAGAAGGCTGGTTGGAAATTGACACTTTCTCCTAAGTTTCAATGATATGGCAACCCAGTTTAAATTAATTGCTGATTTGAACCGGTCTTAAATTATATTTCTAATCAAGCAGTATGCATGTTCTATCATATGGAATTTCCTTGAAGCTGCATTAATGATTTGATTGTGTGGAAGGTCATTTGACAATCGATTGATTTCCTTGCCCGATGTCTATTCATTTGCTAGGATTAATTGTTTTGATTGATTTTAGAAATTTTCAAGAAACGATGGAGAAACAAGAAGACTACTAATTTAGTAATGACTTTGGTGACTATTCAGTAGGGTTGGTTTTGCTATAAATTTGAAAGTGGAGAGAAAGATAGGGGTTCACGTGATATATACTTTGTGGTGTTATCGAGAGGGATTAGGCATTTATTTCAGACTGTAATAGTTCATGATCTTTGTGTTATGAATTTAATGTTATGCTTTGTATGCTATTCTTTGTATTACGTGTGCGATATAGTTATGTCTTCTTTGCAAGATAAGCTATATGGTGTTCATTTATTATAGTTTGATCTTATTCCGTTTGATTGGATAGTCATAGGATTTTCAATATTTGTATTGGTTTTCTATGGATGTGATTTATGTTTTTGTGCATTGGTTTCATATTTATGAACTAGCATTTGTTTCCTTTCTCGCTTTCTAGTCAAAAGCATACCCGTGTCCTTTAGCTTAGATAGATTCATCAAAAATATTGTGAGGGAGTTTTACCTTGACAAAATTCAGAAAAAAGCCACAAATGTAATTGTGGTCTTTTTATCTAGATGTTATTGGATTTATGTTGGTGCTAAATTTGGGTTGAGAGTCATTTATTTTTTAGTATATTTATCTAGAACCATTTCATTCGCTAACAAATTTTTGGCGACTCCACTAGGGAGATAAATTGAATTGATTGAAAAGTTTGACAATCTTCGTTGCATCATGCAGCAAGATGGTACTTCCTCATTATAACGTTTTCCTATTTTGCAGCCAGATTTAGATTGGGTGCGAGTAGAAAGAAGACACCATTTCAAAATTAAATATGCTCACCTGGAGATATAAGAGGAACACAAAAAATTATATGCGAGCGAATCTTTGCTTTGAAGAAGAGGAAGAGTTGGTCCAACACCCACCTGCATGCTATAAAACCTCGGTCAACATCACGACCACCCCACAACTTTTCTTTCATATCATGAATGATAAGGCTAAAACAATGAGGGATTTTGTATACCATTTCAATCGATCTCTTCAAGGAATTCTTGTTCTAGAAAGACCCAATAAGGAGATCTAGTTTCACATATTTATTTTTGCTCTAGAACCTGACATTCAATTAATCCTAAAAAGAGATAAAGTTCAAGGGATTGAGAGAGGTCAATTAGAAGAAGTAAATGTTGAGGATGATTTTATAGTTGTGGGGAAATGGAAACCAAGTGCAAGTGTGAAGCCTGAATCTAGTTGCAAGTTATCCTTTGAGTTCCAGGTTAAAAGTCATGAAGAAGTAGAATTACCTTGCTCGACTACTGAAAACATTAATTTGGCAATTTTTGATAGCATGTAGTAGCCTAATGAGGAATGAGATCAACATTGCAATGATCAAGCCTTTAGTTTATATACCTCATTTGAGGTTGAAAGTGATCTTAGTTCATCTAGTGATAATGAAGATGATGAGCCACAGAAGAAGACACTGATTGTCTCTCCTTTTATTTTTGAGAATAAGCCCTTCTCTTCTGAGGTTGATTCAAAATATTAGGTGTGGAATTCCCTTCCTATTCCTGAATACAAAGTTTTCTCCTTCGAAGAAGTGGTGGATGAGGATACATGTTTTCATTTGGAAGAAAATGGAGATCTCACATATGGTATTTCTCAAGAGGAAGAAAAATGGTCAATTCATCCTAAACCTCTCTTCAATTTTGGTGAATTTGAAATATATGATAATCCTCTCTTGAAAAATTTAATTGCTAATCAATTTATATCCGAGGATGAACATTGTTTTATCAATGGTTGAAGATGGTCATAATCAAGGAAACAATGGGAAAACTATTAGTCCTTTATTGGAGGAAGGTGAGGTTGGTGCACAATTAGAGGCTGGAAGTGAATTGGTTCTTGCTTTGTATCAGTCTACAAAGGTAATTATCTCCCATGAAAATAACTTGACCAAGGAAAGGTGTAATGATGTTAAGGAGAATATTGTTTCTTATGGAGATTCTTCAAAAAATGGGGGGGTGCCTAAGAGATGTAATGTTAGAGAGGAATTTAGAACTCATAATTTTGTGTTGGAATTGGATATACCTAGATTTATGAGCCTCAACTATGGGAATTGGCTAATAAAGGATGGTCTAGTGTCAACAGGATGGCAGCAGGATGAAATTTTTTATGAGGAATGAATTTTTGGGAAATCGTTTGACTATGGTTACATTTTTGTCTGTATCAATGCTGGGATGTCAATATTTCAAATTTTGCTTCAAAGATTGTATAGGAAGGTGGGCCTTTTTAGGAAAGGATTATTCTTCTCCCAGTCGGTGAGTGGGTTTGTATGATTATTTACCCTTCCTTTTTCTTTTTTGGCAAGTTGGTCCTACCTTGTAAATAATTGCAATTTTGTTGTGTTCATTTTTAGTTTGTTGTTTGGTTTGGTATCCTTATTGTTTTGACTTTGTGCCTAATGGAGAGGAATAGTCATAGGGGTTCTCTGCATCCTTTGCATTCCTTGTCCCCAATCAAAGCCACTGTTACTCATAATCATGACCCCCCCTTTTTCGGCTATCTTTCCTTTTTCCTTAGTCATTTTACTTAAAGTCATGTTCGGGCGGCATTTATTTGTACTTCTCGAACTCAAGTGGGGTTTTCATTGTTCCTCTAACCTCCTAATTTATTGCTTGTTTGTTGCATCTTTGGCTGAGTGGTGTTTGTGACTTTATTCAAAATTATGATTTCCTTAAAAGAAGGTATAGGTGTGCGAGTAGCCCATGGGATGAGTTGTCATGTGTTAGGAGTTACCCAATAGCTTTCCCCGCAAGTTATGTTTGTGGGCAGTATTCTTTAAGCTATTTGGAACCTAAGTGGTGTTTTGTTAAGTTATGCGAACTACCTGTTTCATTGCCCAAAAGCTTTTCAGTGATTGGTGGAGTAACAATGAGTTTAATTCACATAACCAATGCATTATGTAGAAAAAGAACTAAAATTTTCAAATACGATATGAACAAAAACAAACGAGGCCATGTATACAAGAACACAATGATATCAAAAGGAATATTTTATTTATATATATGTACATTTTTACATTGTATTGGCACTACAAAATTGTCTAATTCGACTACAAATGACAAAAAGAGACATTTTCATTCAAGCACATAGGGCAAACATCAGGACTCAAATGCCCTCAATCACAGTTTGGAGGTGTTCAACTTGAGAAAGTGAAAACAAGTTCTTATGCGACTGCAAGAACTGCACAAAGAACCCCATATCATTCCTTAAGATTCCTACATGAAGAAGAGCAAAAACTTCCTCTAATGTCTCATCCTGAAGAGTCGACACTATACAAATTATGTTAGCTATCAGTCCATTTTGAGGATAGTGGCTAAGCCCAATGATAGCCACATTGACACAATGATGGAATTCAGGTTTTACCAGGCGTTCCATTGCTCTTACACCCCAATTGCGGTAGCCAGAGGTCCTAATGACTATGTATATGAAAAACTCCAGCATGGTGGTGTTTGGTACATGTGCTTGGCTTAGGAATGCTTCGCCCAGAATACTACGAAGCACCTCTTCCTCCACCTCACTTTGTATCGTGAAGACCTCCTTCAGCTGGTTTGAAAGATGCCCAAACAACGGACAATGTTTGGTCTCCTCCAAGAAAATGAAATCATTTGTAGAATTTTTGTCACTCTGAGAGCTCACCATGTTAGATGCTACTAAATGATGAAGAAATGTAACACTAGCTAGATTTATAGAAGGCTAGTTGGACATTGACACTTTCTCCTAAGTTTTGATGAGATGGCAACCCGGTTTGAATTAATAGCTAATTTGAACCGGTTTTTAAATTACATTTTTAATCAAGCAGTATGCGCGTGCTATCAGATGGTGTTTTCTTGAAGCTACATTAATGTTTTGATTGTGTGGAAGGTCATTTGATAGTCAATTGGTTTCCTTGCCCGATGTCCATTCATTTGTTGGGATTAATTGTTTTGATTGATTTTAGCAATTTTCAAGAAATGGTGGAGAAACAAGAAGATCGCCAATTGAGTAACAACTTTGGCAACGGTTTAGTAGGGTTGGTTTTGCTATAAATTTGAAAGTGGAGAGAAAGATAGAGGTTTTTGGGATATACACTTTGTGGTATTATCGAGAGGGATTAGGCATTTATTTCAGACTGTAATAGTTCATGATCTTTGTGTTATGAATTTAATGATATGCTTTGTACGCTGATGTTTGTATTACACACATGCGATATAGTTATGTCTTTTTTGCGAGATAAGTTGTATGGTGTTCATTTATTATAGTTTGATCTTATTCCTTTTGATTGCATAGTCATAGGCTTTTCAATCTTTGTGTTGATTGTTTATTGCTGTGATTTATGCTTTCGCATTGGTTTCATATTTATGAATTGGTGTTTGTTTCCTTTCCTGCTTTCTGATCAAAAGCATATATGTGTTCTTTAGCTTCGATAGGTTCATCGAAAATCTTGTGAGGGAGTTGTACCTTGACAAAATTCAGAGAAAAGCCACAAATGTAATTGTGGTCTTTTCAGAGTTGTTATTGGATTTATGCTGGTGCTAAATCTGGGTTGAGAGTCATTTATTTTTTAGTTTATTTATCCTAAGCCATTTCATTCGCTAACAAGTTGGAAATGATAAATTAACTATATTTACTATGTTGAGAAAAGAGTGTCTTTGAATAAGTTTTGGAGTTTGTTTGAGATTCTTTCATGGTTATGCAATATGTTGTAGAACCTATCTTGTGATTATGTCTTTATGTACCCTATATATGGGAGTTTATTTGAGTGCAACGTAGTTATACTATGTAGTTATCTTCACTATACATGAGGATTCTTTGTAGAACATATGTAGCATCATGCAAGATGTTGTTTAAACACTTTGGTAGTATAGTTATATTGTTATGGGATGATTATGTGGGGGTTATTCTTGGGATTGGTTAGATTAGTGGAAAAGGGGGTAACCTAAATATAGAGTATAATGGTCATTATAAACCAAATCAAGCTAGGAAGGTGGGTGAATGTGTGACGTCTACTCTAAGTTAAGGGTAATGGAAAATTTGGCCAAAGCAATGTAATTAGCCACTATTTACACCATCAGTTTCATTGTGATTAAGATCTATTTAGGTCTTATTATGCAATTTTCTAGTTGTTCTATCTATTGGTTGATCATTATGAATAGTGTTGTAAAGGCTATAATTGTAATACCTTTTTTATTTCATGTTTTGTTGGTGGGTTTGAGTTGCTTAGTTGTAACTATGTTTGGAGGTCAATTGTGTTTAGTCAACAACATTATAAAAGAGTTGGGTCCCTTTTTTAAAACCTCCTTAATTAATAAAAAATAATCCACAAGAATGGAATGCCTACAATTTTAATATCAATGTGTTGGACTACTATTGGGTTAAAAGTTAAATGAATACAAACATTAGTTTTTATGCTAATTGGAAGCTAAAACAATGGGTCAAAGTGGAAATGGGATGAAGAAAAGATAACAAGGCCAACACACATGAAATGGAAAATGACTAAAATAATCACAAAATATAGTAACTATGTTGCTAAGTATGTAATTTTAATGATAGAAATTACACACTTAGCAACTTCATTACTATATTTTATGTATTATTATAGTTTTTTAAGTAAAGTGTAGAAAAAATCTCACATTCTTTTAGATTAAATGAAGATTGCTATCTTCAAATGCCATTCTTATGAATGGGGTAAAGCAAGAGCATATTAGAAATTATCTTTTAGAAAAAACTTATCTCTAATGACATTTAATATACTTTCTACTCCATTCATATACTAAAATTAATCTTGTTAATCCACTTATTTGGAGCTAGAGTTTGATGCCAAGATAGGTGGATAATTGAAATATCTATGGATAGGAGCCTAGTTGATGAGATAGTGCACATCCCTAACATTACATTTTATCTTCTCACGTCTTTCAACATAAATTATTTTCTTTGAATGACTTAAAGAATTTTCAAAGGAGGGTGAGGGATTGACTAAGTAGAGAAACACATTAGTTTCAAGATAGTCTTGCATAGGGAAAAGATGGCTAGTTCAATCATGTTAAAAGAGCTCCTATATCCACATCATCTAACTAGGGGAGAGGACCCAGTACCTGAGCATGTTTCAATAGTTGTGATAGTAGTTGTTTATATAATGCCCAATAATTTTATCAATATTGGATCAATAGTTGTGACTTTAAAGTTGTTAGTGTTGATGATGACTATCCATAATTAAACAAAATGTATTCCTTTGATCTAAAAAGCAACCAATCATGTGATTCCACATCAACGCTCAATAAAACATGCTGTGAATGCACAAGTATTGGTCTCACTTTGTTTTTGGGCCTTTTTGGACACCTTGACAAAAAGCATGCTGATGCGGCATCATATTTGATGATGTGGCCCTAAAACCTTAGTTATAAGTAGGGGACTTGCCAAGTAAGCTGCTGTATAAAATTGGGAGTGCTTTGAAATTTCCACGTAGGATAATTAGAAGCGTGAAGTTATGGTGCACAACTAATTGGTCCTCTCCCCTATATATCATATCTCTCTAGCTTCCATTACCTGCAGTATATATACATTCCTAATACGACTCTCAATAAGACCCTTAACAATGCCTATATATTGAAGTAAATCCATCATAATCAAAAGAAAAATGGTAGAAAAAAATAAACTCTAAGATATTTTCTCCAGCAAGTTGAACTCCACCACAATTGACATTACATTTTCAATTATCAAAGAGCGGATGCAAAAACTCGCCTCCCTTCTATTTGTATTCAATTTACTTGTCTATTTTAACTTCCGTTTCTCAGCTTAAAAATCTAGATTCTTAAATCAATCTTGGTGCCACTACCCTGGTCTAAAATTATATTAAAGAGATAATATAATGAATAAGATATCTTTCCACCAATCGTGATACGCCACCTTATGAAAGTTAGGATGGCACCATCCTAACTTTTCAATTTGAATCAAGGCCGACAAACCGAGGTGAATAAAAATCCAGCCTTATATAAATCCGGGCAACTCGCTTGCGATCAATCATCTTCTGAACCGTTCAAATTACCAGATCTACGTCGATTCTCGATTCCCTTAGTATCAGTGCAACGGTCCATTTCAAAGGTTAAGAGCGCGATGGCTAAGGAAAGGAAGGTGAGAGTGAGGATTTCAGACAATCTACTGTTCGAGGTGGAGCAGGCTGTGGCTTTTCAGTCCCAGACTATAAGAAGTTTTGTAGATTTTGCAGGCATTGAGAGAACCGTACCCTTGGACGAAGTTGAGGGTCCAGTTCTGGCCAAGGTCTTTCAATACTGCAGATTTCATTTGGATGCTCAGAAGTACCCTTCGATGAAGGATGATGTCGACGAGTGGGAGAAAGAGTTCGTGAATGTTGATCAGTATACATTGCTTCGTCTTCTTCGTGTATGATTCTCCTTGGCTTAATGGGCATTGGTTTCTGTTTGATCTGACTATTCTACAGTATTTGTAAATACTCGATTGGATGGTTTATTTCGAAGAATGAACTTCTTTCTTTGTCATGTGCAGGCTGCCGATTACCTGGGCATAAGAAATCTTGTGAATTTGACATGTGAAGGTATAGCAAGCTTGACGAGAGGAAAAAACGTCCTGAGGAGGAGGAAGCTGTGAAGAGAGATTTCATATGATAAATGATTATAGCCCAGAGGAGGAGGAAGTTGTCAGGAGAGATTTGGTTTATGCTATTGTGCCGTATAATCAGAATCAGAAGTGACTTAAACTTTTCATTCATTACTAGAAATGGCCTAGACGCCGGCCCCCCCTCGCCCCCTCCCGCCCTCTCTCTCTGTGTCTATGTATATATAACAGGGATTTAAATTGCTTTCTGAGATTTAATTTGGTTCAGATCAGCTTTAATGCCAAATGTAAATAGGCAGTTTTAAGCTCAAATTAAAGTGAGATACCGAGTTAATTACAAGTTGATATGCCACTGATTTTAAGATGTTGAATTGTTAATTATTAAAATTATTCAAATATTAATATAATGATTTTATAAATGCACATTTTAGATTTATAAAATAATGTTAAATATAAATATATTATTAGACATTGCATTAAGAATATTTTAATCATTAATTTTTTAATTAATTTTTTTAATATGGCAAAGGTGTCCCCTCAACTCAGTAGGGCAGCAGCCAATAGGCTGCATACAGGCCTACTGGTCAATTTTGAGAGCAGGGGGTTGAACCTGAGAGCTATGGGGAGCAAACCCATGGCCCAAGCGAACTCCACTACCGCAACGGACTATTTTAGTCATTAAGTTTGATTAAATTAAATTAATAAATCAAATATTGTAGATGTGACTTATTTATTATATATAAAAATAATAGAAAATATAACACTTATAATAATCAATGCTTATATTTTAAAATATTGTATATTTATATTGCAAGATACAATATGTCTACATTCTAACTTAATGATTTTTTTAAATTATATTAATATTATTATTAATAATATGCCTACAGAATATTGAGCATTTCCAAACTACATAGTCCAAGTATACATAGTTTCTATTACCTTAATTTTTCCTATTCACTTCCTTATGAGTTTCAATGATCACTTATCCAATCAATACAATAAATTGGTTCCAGATTCATCATCTTTTTCAAAAAGAGCATCCTTTGTTGGCCTCATGTTAGTGTTGCATAAGGGTATTTGTACTAAAACTTGATAGAAACGGTAGCCATTGCACCCTTTCCTATTCTCCAAAAGCCTTGGAATGTCTTGTGGAGTTGAAATACTGATACAAAGTCTTGCCTCTAGAATGACCTCATCGAGCCCACCCAAGAAGTGCTTTTTCAAAAATTCACTCTGTATGGATTATCCACTTCTAAAAACTAGCTGCCAAGAACCCATTTCACCACCAATATGACTAGACCATGATGAACTTTAAGAACCATCTTCAACTAATGGTCTTTGATGCATCCTAAGAAAGTCATCTATTGCTAGTGCTCACCAGCCTGATCGAGGTGTCCATCTTTGTTTTGACAAAAAGAAAAATTCCTAGAGTTAATTGTGGTTTCTAGTGCTCATCTACCTAAGTTTATAGGCCACCTCCAAATCCTTCTGCATGTACCAGGAGAAATGCACATCATTAATATGATTCCACTTACAATTTTCCAATTCAATTATTTTTGGGGTGTTGGCTTCTCAGTTTGGACTGAGAAAATCTATCCCTGCCAACTATCATCATGTTAGAATGTCCACCTCAACCCTTCTGTAATGGCGAACGTGCAATCCCACGATCATTTATAATGCATGATCTCTTTCAACTTACGAAACTCCTATGAGAATGATTATTCCTTGTCTTGTCATAGATTTTCCATCAACATTTGCTCGATGCCACTGCTTCATTGGAAAATGACTCACCATCCTTGTTCACCTCTTGATATACATGATTGGCTATGTAGCGTATAAATTTGGCGATTACTTTGAGTGATACTTCTAGAAGTTCTTGCAATTTCCAATTTTGTATTTATCTTTTTCTAGTTGTGTTTATTACAATCAAAGAATCTCCTGCAATTTCATGTTTCTTTATCTGAATATAAGGGCCCCAGCCTCATTATTTGTTCTTCTAGTTAAGAGATTTGAAGCCTTACAAATTATTTGACAGTTCCAATTTCTCATAAAGAAACTTACCTTCACAATACCCAGATTATCTCTCTAGGCATCATCAAAGTTCATCTTAAGTCATTTGTGTTGTGGTGGGTTTCATTTAGTTATGTTTGTATTATTACTAGATTGGGCAACTCTAAATCTATTGATGAGGGGAGGTCACAAATAAAACCATATCTTTAACATATTATTATCCCAACCTTTACTTGTATAAGATCTATTATGACCCATGACCTTGTTATTTTCCACTTCTATTGTTGCCTTGCCTCCACCTTATTTAAATAAGAGGGCATGCTCATTTCATTTTCTTTAAATATTCTTATATTGTGTTCTTTCCTTATTTCCCAAATAAGAATTGATAGACTTATGAGTCACAGAAATGAGAATGGAGTTGATTTGGTCAAGATTGGCTAGGCTTTGAAGAGACTCAAAATGTCATTAGGTAGGGCACTAACTTGTCTCAACTTTACACAAAGCCATTTATAGTGATACAAATTGGCATCCTAGCAATAGGCGATCTATGTTTTCTTCCTAACCTTTGCATAGTGTGCAACTAGTTGGTATGTTAAATATCCCATTTGGATGAACTTCTCTGCCATTAGGGTTTTTATTTGGAGATATGCCTAGGCAAAATTTCCAGCCATGGGCAGACAATTTTTATTCCAATAGAGATGCATTGGAATCTCTGTGCAAACCTATTTATTCTCTATCATTCCATATACATCTCTTGTGTTATACTAGCTTAACTTTTCCCTATTCCATTTTATCGCATCATGACCCTCCCTTATTGAGATGGTCCTTTCCTTTAAGAAAATTTCCAAATATTTTTTCTCCTCTACTAGAATGTCTAAATTCTCTAGCCCCTTCCACCTTCAAGATAAAATACCATCATGTTGCACTTTTTGTATATAATCTCTAGCCTTAGTGCCCCACAACCACTTTAGCAACATCTTTGACTAATTCAAGTCTATCATACTATCTAAAATTGGATATCCTCCCTAAGAGTCATCCAAAAAGAGGGTAGTCCTCCCATCAAGGATATCCAAGTAAGATAGTCCATTATAATTAGTCTACTATTTCATATAAAATTTCATAATCTAGAGCCTTGTAGGAGATTTGTTGCTGTTAAGATCTTGGATGGATCCAAACCATCCAAATACTTGTTTTGCAAGATTTTTACCCATGATTTTAGTTGTGGATGTTCAAAAGAAATTCATACTAACTTTGCCCCTAGGGCTTTTTTTTGGGATATTTTATGTCTGAGACCAACACCCCTTCACTCTTTGGTTTGCATACCTTATCCCAAGCTATTAGTTCTACTCTATATTTTTCTAAATTTCCTTGCCAAAAGAACATCCTCATTAAATTTGATTTATCATTTGATTTGCTCCTAAAGACAATGATAGACAAGACATGAGATATATTGGTAGTGCTAAGATTATTGCTTTTAGACTTGTCATTCTTTCTGACCATGGCAACCATAATTCTCTCTAAGTTTTCATTTTTTTGGATATTTTCTCCCCCATTGGGTCCCATAGTTTGTTTCTTAGTCCTTTATCTAAAGGAAGTCTAAGGTATGTACTCAATAGAGTGTCAAGCTTGAAATTTAAAACCCTTATTATTTCTTATTATTTTCTAGGGTTGGTTGAGAAGAAGAAGAAATTTGATTTGGTCTTGTTTACCTCTTTCCTTAATTCTTAGGAATAAGTTTCCAAAATTCATTTCATTTTTCCCCTCTTTTTGCTTTGCTGCTCTAAACAACATTGTGTCATCTAAAATTTGTTGATGTGATAGGGATGAAAGAAATCTTGTTAGTAATTTGGATTCCTTCTAACCTTCCTTCTTCTAAAGCTTAGTTCATATTCCTTATCAATGTATCTACTATTATTGTAGAGCTTCCCCTTATGTCTAATTAACTAATTTAGATAGCATACATATGACTTAATAGACCTACATATTGCAAGTTAATTAGTTCATTTTCAAAATGGGGCTTCATTAGATTGCCAACCAAAGAATTGTAATCTTGAGATAATGTTGGCACTATATATGAAATTGAGAATCCTGGACTTTCTTAATCAATTGAGTACAAGTAATTTAAAAATATTAAATTCATCTAAAAGCTTCCTAACTTGTAATAACTCCTACTCGAAAAATGGGTTAAGAAGATAATAGTTACTATAAGTGACCTTAGTAACAACTATGGTGTTTATATTTTATAAAATATAACTAGTGACTCTTGCAACATGACCTATTTGAATTGATTGATTAATAGCATTCAAAAGAATGCAAACTAGAAACTTCAATTAAGAAATTATAATATAGCATACAACATAATATAAACTAAAAACTACAATTCACAATCTAACTAACCATCTAAGCTAATATGGATTCGATAGTACCTCAAGTGGCCCTTGCTTGAGCTAATATAATCCATAACATCTACTTTTAAATGCTAACTCATAAATTCATGAAACTAAAGTATCCTTCTCTATTTAATTTGAACATACACCAAATTTTAAAAAAGAGTATAATAAGTTTATATTTTTAAACTATTTCATGCAAAGATCTAGCTAATCCATCTCTCATAAGATCATCCTTATATATAGGGTTTGTGAAAGTCCTATTATTTAAAAAATATAAATAAACTATGAGAAAATGGTAACCCTTCCAAAAACATAGAAAGATGACCCCATCTAATTTAACAAAAAATAATAGCAAGTGGAAGTAAGAGTGCAAGAGTCTGATAAGGAATCTACACCAATTAAGAAGACTATTATAACTAGAAAATGTGCATAACAAGATAGTCTTTATTAGAAAATGTTATCCCTTGTTAGAAAAAACCTCTTTTCCTCCCATGATTTATTGAAGGGATTAATTGACACATGAATATTCATGTTCACATCCTCAAACCATTGCTTGCATCACCTTTCAGAAATATGCACATGTTGTAGTTTATATCACTATTAGAGTAAAAGGTTTATTACTTAATTATTTTAATTAAGTTACCTTTTATATTTCTCTTAATAAGATTAACTTAGTTTGCATTTTGTAGGCATTTAATAATTATTCTAATTATTAAATGCTCATTTTTAGATTACACTTTAGGGTTTCTTGATCTCCTTCCTAAGGATTGATCTCTTTGTATTATTTCATTCAGTTAATGCAATTTCTCTTGAAGCTTGCAGAGCATCTTTTCTTTTTTGTCTCCATCTCTTCCTTTCTGTGATAGGTTATTTGCATGCAGGTGATCTTTGGGTTTTGTGAAGTTGGCTTTCTCAATGTTCATGTTTTGAAGGATTTTTTGAGCTTCGAGGGTTTGGTGTTTCATTTTTTTGATCTAGGGCATACTTTTTTATTTGGTGCGGTTTGAGCCCAAACTGACCCCACGGTTGCGCTCAGGAGGCCGTTTCCAAGTTTTTTGATATATAACTCACCCAGTTTTGGTGCAGTTGGCTCAGGAGGCAATTTTTTTTCCCTAAGGCCGTACAGACCCTAGGGCATGATTTTCCATGCAAAAATTTTAGAAAAAAAAAGCACTTTTCAAAAAGCGCTTGTATAGTTTTAAAACAAGCGTCGGCCTCTCTCAGTCAGGAAGCCACCACTCCACTGCCAAGCAGCCACCAGTACACCACTCAGCAGCCTCCCAGCCGGCGGCACCTCTAGTTGACCGCCGCGCCTAGCCCTTGAGGGCTTAACTCGTGCTCCGCTAGGTCTTGTGGGTGACCAATGCCCCAAATTAACCCCATCGGTCACCTTCAACCCCAGTGCTACTCACGTGGGTGACTGGGGGCTTCGCTCTAGCACCCAAGCCGCTAGCCCCTAGTCTTGCATGTGACCAGGGGCCCTTTTTTTAGCCCCTGAGGGCTCTAGGAAGGTGATTGGGCCTTTTTTGAGCAACTTTCACAAAATCGGGTGTAAAATGGTCATATGAGCTCATATTTTAAAAAATGAATAGGAATCGGAAAGCTGGTTCTGAGCCCGATCCAATGGTGGAGGTTTGATTTTTTGATTTTTCCGTTTTGATGCCTTTTTCACTTGTCAAAGAAAAAACATTCTTTTAAAAAATTCTGGGGAGTAACTTTTGTGTCTGGACTCCATTTTGCACAAAAAAAAAAGGTGTTAGAAAGGTGGTTTTGCGCTCTTTCTAGATCTGTAATTTATTTCATCAGAAAATATATCAGGTACATAGAGCATTATCTGAAGCATATTTTGTTTTTTCTAGCTTTTTAGCTTTCAAATTTGTACTAGGGTTTGGGTTCTTGTGTTGCACGGGGGGTGTTTTTTTTCTTTCTTTCTATAATTTACATCAGAAAACCAAAAACCTCTTTCATAAAACACATTTCAAAACTCATTCATTATGGAAGACTCTTCTTCTATTGAGCACCTTACCCCACATAATTATCACACCTGGAAGGCACAAATGACCAGAATTCTCATGTCAAAAGGGTTATGGTCATCTTTGGATGATGTTCAACCTTAGTTAACATGACAATTTGAGATCTTTCAGCATAGAAATAGAATGGATGAGGCCATGGGTTTGTTATCCTTGCATGTTTTAGATAGTCTTCTATTCCATCTAGAGGGTTCTGCAACTCCTTTGGCTATGTGGTTGAAGTTTGAAACTCTATTTGGCACCACTAATCAATTTCAAGCACTGCAGATTGAGGCCAAATTGACTTCCTTAGTACCTAATTCATATCCTACCATTGAGGATTTTTTAATGAAGTTTAAATCACTGAGGTTATTGTTACAGGGTTGTGGTAAGAACAAAACAGATGAGGAGAGCATTTACCTGATTATTTCTAAGAGCTTCAAGGTCCTTTTCATATATTCTCTTCGACATTTTATTCCACCATGGATTCCTTGGAGGCACATTTTACCATGCCTACTTTTGAGGTGTTCTATGATCGGTTGACATGAGAGTAGGCCAAGATATTACAGTTGGATGCTCTCTCAGGATCTAAGAACCAAGCACTGGTAACTTAGTCATCTAAAGGGAAAAAGAAGCAGAAACTGAAACCCAAGACAGATTCAATGGGCAGTGAGAGTTCCTCCAAGCCACCCCTAAGACTAATTCAAAACCACAGTCTTATCCTAAACAGGGAAAATCTTTGAAGTCTGGCGAGTCTTCCTCCAAGACTAAGAAGAAATCAGGCGATCCTTGCAGTTTCTATAGCAAGGAAGGACATCCAGTTTCTAGGTGTTGGAAATGATTAGAGGCTTTAGAGGAAGCTATGCAGTAGCATAATATCACCTCACCTCAGTCTCCTTCCCAACCCACAGGGAAAGGTCATGCTCTTTCTGCACGAGCCTTTGATTCAGGATCCACTTGGATTCTAGATTTTGGTGCTTCTCACCATATGACACACACATAGGAGTTTGTCACCTCACTTGCCCCTAGTGGCACTACATATATTGCAGTTGGTGACTAAGCACACCTTTCAATTCAAGGTTCAGGTATTGTTTCATTAGATGGTGGTTGTCTTTAGGATGTGCTTCTAGTTCCTGACATTTCGACAAACCTTCTTTCCGTTTATCAGATTTTCCATTCTAGCTCTGGTAAGAAAGTTGAGTTCTCACCACATGATGTGGTTATTCGAGGCCTTCATGATCCTGATTTGGTTATGGCTACTGGGAGTGTTGATTCTGCATCTCGCTTATATAGATTTGATGGCTTTGAGAGTTCAAACAGTTCAAATTCCTCTCTTATAGCGTATGTAGACTCAGTGAGCATGCTTTGGCATGAGCGTTTTGGCCATGTCAATTACAGATATCTACAACAGATGAGTACTCAGGCACTAGTGATTGGGTTCCCTAAGATTTCCTGTACTGATGGTGTTTGTTGTGTTTGTGCACTTGGAAAACATCATTGAGATTCTTTTCCTACGGGTAGAGCCACACGTAGTAAGGCACCATTGGAGTTGGTACATAGCGATCTCATGTCCTTTCCAACTCCTTTTTTAGGGGCCTGATATGTGCTCACTTTCATTGATGACTTCTCCAGACGTACATGGGTGTACTTTGTTAAGTACAAGTCTAATGTCTTTGATTCATTCAGGATCTTTAAGACATTTGTGGAGAAGAAATCTGGACTTTCCATCAGGAGGATACACACAGATAATGGGGGGAGTATGTTAATTAGGATTTCAGGGATTTTTGCACTGAGCATGGTTTGTAGCATTAGTTTATAGTACCTTACACCCCTTAGAAAAATGGTGTTGCTGAGAGAAAGAACATAACCTTATGGGAGATGGCAAATTGTATGATACAGTCTCAAGCTATGAATTCTTCATTTTGGGCTGAGGCAGTCAATTGTGCTAATTATATTCAAAATTGGATGCCTCATAAGGCATTGCGACATATGACTCCTGAGGAGGCTTGGACTCATGTCAAGCTTGATGTTTCTATATTCTTAGTTTTTGGTAGTGAGGCTTGGGCATTTATTCCTAATGCTCAACAGAAAGCCATGGAGAGGAAGAGTTGACCACTCATATTTGTTGGCTACTGTGAGGATGTTAAGGCATACAGGTGGGTGCTGTCATAATAGTGGTTTACAATTCCTAAGAGGAACAAATTTTAGCTGAAATCACATATTTTTAGAAAATATAATGATTTAAGCCTTAAAAATTTCCATTTTAAGGATTCCAATTGAAGAGGGTTTGATCAAATCACCTTAGATCAAACCCCCTTGGATAGAACCTCGCTAGTTTTAAACCATACCTATAAATCGTCTCCTTTACACCTATCAAAATGTTGATAAAAATCACTTTTGATTTAGATTTTGGGGATCAAATGAATTCATTTAAAATTTATTTCAAATGATTATGGTATTCCTCAAAACAAGCTATCCAATTCATATAATTTTAATATGTTTTGGTTTTGTTATGTATTTGTTTTAAAGTTTTATTAAACATAGGTTTTCATCGAAAATGAATTTCTTTGTTCTTCACATGTGGAAAAATAGAATATTATCAAAAATAAAAATAAAAAAATGAGTGCACCAGATATTGAAGTTCTTGATCCAACCAAAAAAATTAAATTAAATTTTGACATATACAAAAAAGTTATCGTTATACGGTCGCGTTATGTCTGAATTGTAATTCGTTTGACTTTGAAAGTTTATTAAGGAAAAAATATTCAATTAAAAACTATCTAACCAAGTGGAAGCACTAGATATCAGAGTTAAAATCTAAATTTGAAAGAATTAGAATTTTATCCTCCATGGAAAAAAAGTTATGCGTTATACGGTGTGTGTCACTTTTTAAAAATGTTGTTTTTGAAAAAAATTTTTTGTGGGAGATGGAAAATGAAGTGCAATTTGATTCCAAAAATTTTGAAAAAAATATTTTTAGAATCTACAAACAAAATTTGATGAGACTCTAGTTTGCACCATCTTCAAATTCCTCACAGTTTAGCCGCTATAGGTGCCCGAATGTGAAGATTTAGTTAAAAATAATAATTTCGGTGTTAGTTTAGCCAAAAATAAACCACTATATGGGATCCCTTAAATTTTGACATATACAAAAAAGTTTACGTTATACATGCCCTGTCTCAATTGTAATTCATTTGACTTTGAAACTTGATTAGGAAAAAAATATTCAATAAAAACTATCTAACCAAGTGGAAGCACTAGATATCGAGAGTTACAAATCTAAATTTGAAAGAATTAGAATTTTATCCTTCATGGAAAAAAGTTATGCGTTATACGGTGTCGTCACTTTTTAAAATGTTGTTTTATGAAAAAAATCTATTTTCTTGGGAGATGGAAAAAGTACAATTTGATTCCAAAAGTTTTGAAAAAATATTTTTAGAATATCTGAGACAAAATTTGATGAGACTCTAGTTTGCACCATCTTCAAATTCCTCATAGTTTAGCCGCTATAGGTGCCCGAATGTGAAGATTTAGTTAAAAATAATAATTTCAGTGTCTAGTTTGGCCAAAAATTGTAAACCATTATTATGGGATCACCCAAGTTGTTTGATTCTAATTCCAGAGAGGTCTTGTTTTAGTGAGATGTCTAGTTTGATGAGCAAATTCATCTAATGGATTCTCCATCACCAGCTTCTCCCTCACTGCCTACTCCTCCCTCTTCATCTCTTTAGGATTACTTATCTCTTGAGGATGATGCAGATGATGATCCACCATCTCCTCCACCACCAGCCACTCAACATTTTCCTAGGTGGGCCCGTGTTACTATTGAGGCAGCTAGTTCTTTGGCAGGGGATCCTTTAGATACTCATCGTACTCGTGCTCAAACATCTAGTTATAGTCTTTTGAGTCATGCCATTTCGGATGAACCTCAAAAGTTTTTAGAGGCGACAGGTCACCTTG
Organism: Sequoia sempervirens; assembly: GCA_007258455.2. NCBI lineage: Eukaryota > Viridiplantae > Streptophyta > Pinopsida > Cupressales > Cupressaceae > Sequoia > Sequoia sempervirens. The sequence continues at coordinate 162,156,221 of VDFB02168118.1, forward strand.
AGTGGGATAGGGCCATGGATGAGGAGTATTCTTATTTGATGAAAAATCATACTTGGGATCTTTGTCCTCTTCCTAAGCAAAGAAAGTTGGTTCGGTGCAAGTGGGTGTACCATATCAAGTATGTTGAAGATGGTTCGATTGATAAGTATAAGGAACGTCTTGTTGCGAAGGGGTTTTCTCAGGTAGAGGGTATTGACTACTCCGAGACCTTTGCTCTTGTCTCCAAGATGAACTCTATTCGCTTTGTACTTTCCCTTGCAACTTCACAGGGATGGATAGTGTTTCAGATGGATGCGAAGAGTGCTTTCTTGGATGGAGACCTACATGAGGAGATCTATATGGAGCAACCTTAGGGATTTGTGTAGGACTCTTCCTTGGTTTGTAGACTTCAAAATTCATTATATGGTCTCAAACAAGCCCCTCGGCCTTGGTATGAGAAGATGGACTCTTTCTTGCTTTCCTCTAACTTCACACATTGTCATTCTAATCACATAGTGTACATTCAACGTCAAGAGGGTGATCTTTTGATTCTCGTGCTATATGTTGATGATCTCATTCTTATAGGTAGCTCATCCTCCATGATTCAGAGTGTTCAAAGAGCTTTGATGGAGCAGTTTGAGATGACAGATCTCGGTCTTCTGCACTTTTTTATGGGTCTATAGGTTATTCAGTCTTCAGATGGGATTTCCTTATTTCAGCAGAAGTATGCTCTTGATATGCTTCAGTGATTTGGCATGCTTGATTGCAAGCCTTCCCCCACACCATTTTAGTCAGGCGTTGTTTTTTCTTCCACTTGTACTACTCCTTTAGTGGATTCCACTTTATACAGGCAGTTGGTTGGCGGTTTGTTGTACTTGACACATTCTCGTCCTGATCTTTCCTTTGTGGTTGGCCTTGTTGCTTAGTTCTCCCATGATCCTCATGAGAGCCATTGGCAAGCAACCAAACATATCTTGAGGTATATTCGCGGCACCACTCATTATGGAATTCACTACACTTCAGGATCCCCTCACATTGTTGGCTTCACTGACTCAAATTGGGTTGGTGATGTCAATGATCGGAAGTCTACTTCTAGATTTTTTTTTGCCTTGGTTCTTGTCATATCACATGGTCTTGCAAGAAGCAGTTTTCTATTGCATTATCATCTACAGAGGCTGAGTACCGAGTAGTAGTGTTAGCTAGTTAGGAGATTCTATGGCTTCGGTAGTTGATGACAGAGTTTGGGTTTCCTCCTGATAGTTCCACTATTCTTTGGTGTGACAATCAGAGTGCCATTCACATTTCTTGCAACCCAGTGGACCATCAGCAGACTAAGCACATTGAGATCCACATGAACTTCATCAGGTAGTTGATTCAGGATGGTTCTCTCATCTTGGAGTACATTCCTATAGAGGAGTAGGTTGCAGACATCTTCACTAAACCTTTGGCATCACCGCACTATCTTTAGTTGTGCTCCATGCTTGGAGTGAAGGAAGTGGTCCTTGGGGGGTCTCTGTGAGGCCTTCCTTCATGTTTTTTTCATCTGTTTTTGGAGAGGATTTTTTCCCACTGGGTTTTCTCCTTTACTCCACTTAGATTTGGTTGTGATTGGGTACCTCATTAGACCTAGTTTCTGCGACCCAAGTTTTCTTTCTAGCTTGTAGTTGCATTGCTTTCATGCATTTAGTTTGTAGCTACTCCCTAAGTTCATGTTAAGGGGGGGTGTTAAAGTAAAATTTTTATTACTTAATTATTTTAATTAAGTTTCCTTTTATATTTCTCTTAAGATTAACTTAGTTTTCATTTTGTATTTAATAATTATTCTAATTATTAAATCCTCCCTTTTAGGTTACACTTTAGGGTTTCTTGATCTCCTTTATAAGGATTGATCTCTTTGTATTATTTCATTCAGTTAATGCAATTTATGTTGAAGCTTGCAAAGCACCTTTGATTTTTTGTCTCCATCTCTTCCTTTTCATGACAGGTTATTTCAATGCAGATGATCTTCGGGTTCTGTAAAGTTGGCTTTCTCAACTTCTACAATCACTTCCTCGATTGTGTTGAGTTAGCATCCTTCTATTGTGGGTTGATAGGTTCTTCACTACAGGGGTTATTTTATTCTAAAGGCATATTTTTATTATTAAAAACTATAATAAATCATTATATTATACTAAATCTCATAGACATTTAAAGATCATGTAGTCATTCATTAATGTATCATAAAATCTCCAATTCTTTTTAAATCCTTAAAGTATATAGAAAGGTTTAGGAATATCTTTGAAACTTAGAAAAAATGAGATAAAACATGGAATTAAAGAAAAGAATTGGACACTTTTAGGGCTCATCATCACCCCAACTTGGCTTCTTGTTTTTCCTTAAGAATCTTAGGGTCTTTACTTGTATTCCAATGCAGATTCCTTGTAGTTCACTATACTAGTGACCCATTCACCTTGCTTCAGGTAGAACCCTTTTTGCTTTGTTATTTTTTCCATCTATCTCATTCTCTTGCTCTTATCTCCTAACTTCTTCCTATCCAATGTGGAATTAGAAACAAGAGAAGAGGAGGATAGAAAGTTAAGGGGAACTAGGTGATATTATTTTCAAGGGAGGTGGTGACATATTTGTGAGATCCGTTAATTGTTGCTAAGTATTTGAATACTGAATGGGGCTCCTTGTGTTTTTAGCTTTGGTGTTAATTCTTTTAATCTATATTGGGAAAATTTAAGTGCTTCTCTCCCTTTTCATATTTTCAATTCTTGAAACCTTTTATACCCCTTCTTCCTATGTTCCAAAATATTTTTCTCTATCTACCTCTCCACCAAGTTAGTCCATTCTTCTATCGTCCTCCTAAGATCTTCTATCTCTGCACTAATAAGAAGGGGAAATGAATTCTTCCTTTCATTATGATATATTTATAGTTACCTCCTCTAATTGTAATTCCTAATAAATAAGGCCATTTCCATGATTTGAACATCTCCCACAAACATAAGTGGGTTCCAAGTAGATTCATAAGGAATGGTCAGATTATGCAAGTAAAATTCATACAATTGGTCATGCGTACCTAGAATGGCATGTTAGTATTCTTCCAAATATAGTGTAGGTGAGGATAGTGAAATTGGAAGGTTGTTGATTAGTTGACTAAATTGAAAACTTAAAAATTTCTCCTACAAATATGTGGTGTAAAAACTAGCAATTATTCTCCATCTCAAAAGTTGGACTACTTTTTCAACCATTTCTTCCTTTTTAACTTTTAATTTCCCATTCTTTGCATCCTTGCTTTTAGTTTCTATGGTGTGGGTTGACATCAATTATTATTTTTGTTTATCACAATTCTTTTGTAACTAAGAAAATTCCTCTCTTTTATTCCACAACTCAATGCTAAGGGTCACCATAGTAGGGTTTCTAGGCATTCTTGGGGTGCATTTTGGTTCATGAGTTGTGGAGTTATCTTATTGATTTCAAAAATGGCCAGTTGCAATAGAATCTCTAGACCTAACCCTTGTTTCTCAAAATCATGTATCCTTTTCTCCAATTCCCAAATCCTACTATCCAATCCATTCTCCCTCTATTGATATCTTTTGAGCTTTGTTCCAATTATTTTATCCTTTGCAAGGCTTATTGCAATTCCTTACTCTAATCCTTCCCTTTAAAATAATTCTTCTTATTTTTTCAAGAATATCTCTTCATCAACCTCAGTAGGTGAAGAAAATCCTTCTTCAAAGGCTAGGCTATTTTGAGGTCTATGCTTTTCCTAGTTGTAAACATGTCTTGAAAGTCAGATTCTGAGCAGATTCTCAGATATGTGTATTGCAATGTTTTAGAATTTCCTTGATCATTGGGAACATTCTCCTCTTTTGAGTTTATTTTAGACTATAATATAATAATCCTTTCTTGTTAGAGATTGACCTTCTCTTTTGTAGGGCCCTTGTTTGTGAGAAAATGTGACCACCTTTTTGGTTGAACAAACCTCCTCTACCTCTTTTTGGGTGCATTGGTGGAGGTCATATCTTTCCTTTTCTATTGCTTAGGCTTAGAAGGGATTTTGGTGGAGGTAGGGGTTTTTGATTCTGTAAGTGCTATGGGTCACTCCCTAGAAGCTACAAGTTGTGTTTCCTACATCCCACACTCCATTTTCTCATGAATGTTGTGGGCAGGTGATGCAATGGGCGAAGAAGAGGGTACAAGTTCCTCTTCAACAACCATGAAAGTCTCATTTACTTCTTGGTCCATGTTTACTTTCTCCTCCTTAGGCCTCACAAGAATATCATTAATATTGTTCCAAGCTAAAAATTCTTCCAAAGACACATTAGGGAATTAAATTTTGAGACTCCTTTTGATCAACATGGTGAATAAATAGTAATGTGACAAAGAAGATTGATTTATTTTCTTTTTGTATTCATAAAACATCCTCTTCAATAGATTATACAAGAAATTTGGAATGTTCATCAGCCTTTGATGGTATAGGTGACTCAGAAGTTTAAAATACACTATATATAAAAGAGACTTCCTATCATTGTAGGTTAAATAATTAACTTTATAAGAGGCAAAGAAAGCCCATAACCATGGAGAGGAAAATATTATTTATACCTTGTGTTGAGGAACTAAATTCTCTCCTATGTGTGTGAAATAATTCCTTGTTGTGATTAAATCAACTCTTACTATAAATTCTTCTCCTATCTTGGGAAACTCAAAAACTCCCACTATTATTGTACATCTACTCTCAACCCTCTAATTGTAGCCTCATCATTTTACAATGTGTTGGTGAATTGATGTGTCACATGAATTTATTGCATTTTGTTAGATGGAGGAAATAGTCTAACCACCTATCTTGTCCAAATATTGGTAGACATTGTTGGTCTTCCAATATTAGATTATGTGTGGTTGGTTCTCTTCTAACAATGCCACATCCCATTTTGTAGTTCTATAACCTCTGTCAAGTGAACTCTGCTTCAAAATACTCTCAATTTTCCTAGTTCTTATTATATTTTCTTCATTTTGAATTTTTCCACCTCTATGTCTACAAATTCTTATGGATTTATGGCTTATGATAGGAATTGAAGCTTTTATGCAATTCTCTTGAATTCTTTGAAAAATAAAATTTTGAAAAGACAACTAAACTAGTTTTTCTCTTCCCAACTTAATGTTGTTATTTATTCACATTTAGTAGGGTATAGAAAGGGTAGAGAAGATATATTTAAAATCATTGTAGAGATTTGATACAATATAAATTAAATTTGTGTATGATTGTGAAGTTTATAAAAAATAATAGGATTTAATATTAATCATAGTTAGTAGCAAGAAAAGTACTTTCAAATGGCATGGTGTTGGAAAGGTGCTGATTGTGAGGTGAGTTGTGTGTCATCATACAAATATTTGGAAAAGAAATAGAAATGATAGTTTTAAATGGAATTATTGTGAATAGATGTGCCATAAAAAGATCTTATTAGGATGATTGCATGTGTTTTTGAAGGTTGATTATTAGAAAAGAAACCTACAAAATGTATAGGATTTATTAATGGTGCAACAAAATGCTACATGAAAAGCATGATGGATTGGTGTTGTTGCATTTCAAGATAACATAAATGATGTGTAATGGAAAGTGCTAGGGGTTATGGGTGTAGTGGTGGTGAATTGGAGGAAAGTGCTATGGATAGCAGTAGAACATGTCCTTTTTTTTAAATTTTTCAGGGCTATTTTCTACAATTGTTTTTGAATGTAAGTTTGTCAAGTGTACATTCAAAAACAATTAATATAGATGGTACTTAGTGCATGTTTGTGCATATGATGTTTTATTGTGATAGTTTATAGGTCTGTAACATATTGATAGGTGAGTTGTTTGGCTCATATATAAATGTATCAATTGATGTTGCAGCCTTGTTTTCATGCTTTGTTGAATCTATATATTGTTTAAATTACTATTGTATATCAAGTAGAAACTCCTCCTTGTATAGTGGATTTTATAAATCTATATTTTTTGTTCATTCACCATTAAGGAGAATCAAACTGAATCTATGGTAGCTTGTTGAAACACTCCATTATGAAAAAAAATGATTAATTTCATAATAAACCAAGCCACCATGTCTTTATTTTCCCCTTGTGGTCCTTATAACATGATTTATAAGTATAACCTATTCTCCATTGAATTCTTTGGTTTTAATAATAATAATATCATGAGATCTAATCATTTTTTGTTACACAATCTCTGTATGATGGATTGCTTCCATACTTTTCTCATCTAGAGCATGTAGATTATGCAATCTATCTTTCTGAGCCTCAAAGAGGTCCATACCAAGTTGTACTATTGTTCAAAGCTTTTTATACACTCAAATTTAATTGGTAGGATAATATTCATCGCATACACTAATCCATATGGTGTGAACCTTGTGGTTGTCATCTAGGTCATCCTTTATGCCCAAACAACTTCATATAACCTAGTTGCATAGTCCTTGTAATGTAGTTGAATTATTTTTTAAGAATGGCCTCTATGTCCTTGTTTGTGATTTCTTTCCCATTCACTTATAGATGGTAGGGGTTGACTTCCTATGTCTGACCTCATATTATTTGACTAACATCATGTTAGAACACACTGATATACTAAGAGAGGGATGAATCAATATATCCCACAAATTAATCCAATTCAACTTTATCAACTAAATCTTTCTATTGTCTTGAATAGATAAATAATCAAATTATGCAACTTAAAGCATAAGCACACAACCATAACACAAGATTTACATAGAAAACCCTAAAAGGGAAAAACCACGGTAAGCAAGCTGCTTGGATCTACTATCCAAATCCACTCACAAATAAAAATAATATTTACAAAAAGTTTTATGGGCTAAAACTCTCTGAAGATAGTTTTTATGGTCTCAACCAAAGGAATCTACAACTCCCTATAGACTACAACACTTACAAAAAGATGCTACAATCTATGCACAAAATACTTTAAAAAAATCACTAACCAATCACCATTGCAACATCAACACCCTTCACACTAACATGTGTCTTCAACACGTCTACTCAACAACCTCTTCTATCTTCAACTCACTTCCACACACAAATTTTCTCACACATCCCTCCTCACATACTCACACACTACACTTTGCAACAAACTTGATCTTTCATTTTATATCCTCTGCAATCTTCAAAAAGTTTCTCTTTTCTTGGCCAAGATGAAACATGTAACATGAAATGTGCAATGACCACAACAATTTGGTTCCAATACATCTATGGTAAGAAGAGAAAAAACGTGGTTCAAACCAATAGATAATCATGACCTATTTTACCTTATCACACAACTCCACACTAATTCACACTTCCAAATGCCTGGCACAATCATCTTAACATACTAGGTCAGCCCAGTAAACACCTAACCTTCCATGCATTAGCTCCAGACCTAAAGTGGTACCAGAGAGACCAAATATTATGTAGATCACTTTACAAATATTATATGACATTTAAAACATTCTCATACAATCCTCTCACAACTACATGCTACTTCATGCTAGCGCGAACAAACATACATTGAACCCAACATCTCTTGCAGACTCTAAATACAAAGTCTTGAAATAAAATTTTGAAAACCAGAATTGTGGTACCCTCAACACCTAAAACTTGAAATGAGAAAAAATATAGAAAATATGAACTTATCCTTCAAAAAGAAAATCCAAATATTATAATGCAATGAAATGCAGTGGCTTTTACTTTCTCCCACTAACAATCCTAAATAGAAACATGATCTATCCTCACATTGTTGACTTCAAAGAACCTCTATAGTGTACATCATATCATTTGAAACTCAAATGATGCATACCTTTCATTTGTATCTGACTATCCTCCAAGCCACAAGATCACATCATCAAATGCAGAGAAATGTGAAGCATTCCTCTAACCCTTTCTGATTGCAACAACACTATGTACAACATGACTTGAGCTAGATGGGCCTTGAGTCCTCAATGTTTCCATTTATTGCTTGAACAATGCTAGCTTTGTTTCCAATTTAGTCACCCTTTGCTGACTCTTATTGTACTCATCAATAAGTTCATTTTGTTTTCCCCTATATAAGTCTCTATCAGCAGTGATACTCTCTATTGTTTCCTTAATGAATTTAGCAATTTTTATTATCATTTTGGCTACCTCCAATGCTGGAGTATCAGAAACTCTCCTTATAATCAATTTCCCACTGAAGTTAGCTAGTTATGCAACTCTTGCTTCCTAGAACTCAAAGACAATGACCAAAGGGCCAAGGCATTCCATTCCTCACTAAATGCTGACCCTTGTAGTGCCAATTTGGCCTCTTTCTCTGTTTGGAACAAGGGCCTTTCATGCCTCCTTATTGTATCCAACACAACTAAAGATCAACAATATCCCATTCATGCAACAATAATATACCACTCTTCTGCATAAGTGCTCTGCTTTCTTCAACTGTGATACCTCAGAATTCTTTCCTCATCGCCTTCCTTACATTTTCTTGAATAATCCCCTCAGGAATTTATGGATGCAGGATCCTCTCTTTTGCCACATTCTCTACATATTCTTGAGCCTTAGCTCACCACACAAAATCGTGCCTTGCAGGCTTCCTGCCTCAAGTCATTTGCATTGTTTAAACCACTTATATCAGTCTTTCCTAGTCTAAGGCTACTTTCTCCTGAGCTTGATGCAACCTCCCTTGGGGGAGAAGTCATTCCTTGTTGCATGTCTTCAGGTGTAACCAAGATGTCATCTTCATCTATTTCAGGGTAATCAACTACCCCTCTCACCTCAATCCTTTGCCTCTTGGCTAGTGGCTGCACTCTGATGGAGAAGGAACTATCAGAGGTGAATCAATATCAATTACAACAGATGGAGCCTGTTGGGAAGGTGATGGCAATAACCGCACAAGAGAAGTTTCCCTTGACCCCTTTGATGTAGTAGGGGTTGGAAGTGTTTGTTGCATATTTATTACCTCCTTCCTAGTGTAAACTCTAACTTTCTAGGGTTGTTGGTAGGAGGGTCTTTCCTCATCTTCTCTTATTGGTTCTTCTTCTACTACCATTTCTCCCCTCTTATCTATGATTGTACGTTCTTCCCTTAAAACACCAACTATGCTCTCAAAATTGTCAAGAACATACATGTGAATCTGTTTAACTCTCGCTTAATGTTGTGCAGAGGATTATAGTTGGGGTCTGACCTTTGAACATCTTACACCATCTTATTGAAGGAAAGATACATGGCCTTCCTTTCATCTTAAAGTTGAAAATCAAATATATTCCAGATGAAATCTTCAGGATAATTAAAATTTTGAAGAAAGGAGCCACTCCTATTCTTTTCCTTCAAGGCAGGAATGAAGCCCTCAAGGTCATGGTTCCTTGGGCACACTGCTTTCAATTTATATGGTGCAAGAATTTGTCCCAAGTCCTTCCATCCTCCCTTGACCATTAATTTTTTTGCAAATATTGTCCATTCAAGGAAGAACGAGCCTTTCTTCAGTTGCTCTGGTAAATATACCAATTGTACTCCTCCCAATTGTCTCATAATCTCAATGAATCCATTCCTCAATGGCACATCTCTTAGCAATGCATATGGATTCATAGTTGTGCCATCCCCAAAAATGGTTGTGGTGGGGTATGGAATGATGTACCCCCAATTATGAGCTATCTTCAAATCAGTCCTCCAAGGGCCTCAAAAAATCATGTATCTCTTTGGGGATCCTTGGTGGATCATAAATCAAGAACCTTCTCAGTTTTGAAGCAAAAATAATATGGAACACCACATAGTCAAATTTCAAATCATCCCTATCAAAAGTTTGAGTCCAACACTGGACTGGAAATTCAAGATCACCCTCTACTTTCTCTAATGTCATATCTTCACCAAAATGCTTTTCTCCCTTGTATAAAAACATGTGCATCAAAAGGGAATACCACCATAATTTGACCCAATTCCTCCTTGCCTTTAATGCAATCAAACCTTTGTGAATGTTTTCTGCTAGGTATGTGGCATAGTCATAAACTACATTGTAAGTTGCATGTTGCAATTGTGCTGCCATATACATGTAACCCCTTGGCATGGTGGTTGGCAGATCATAACCAATGATTTGGCACAAGGAGTACACTGTCTTCTTGAAGTGATTGGAAAAGTACTTCATGTGAAAGGGTTCCTTTCATCTTTACCAATCTTTGTTTGTTTTTTAGACTTTCCAACCCAGTACTTGTAGTGTGTATAGGTAACATTATTGTCTTGAACAAAACCTTAGTATTCTCATATTCTTTTCTAAGAAAATCAAGATCAATGAGAATCATGTCTTGAATTCACTCATGCAACTTGAAAAATTCTACAATCTCTTCCTTGGTTATCTTAACCATTTCAACACCATTGTATGCCCTAAAAACTCTAGAAACAGGGTCATACCTTGCAGCTATATCTTTTAATAGGTCTACATCCATGTATATGTTTGGGATGACCAACTTCCCCATATCCAACATCCAGGGATTACAAACATGGACTCCATAATTTCTGTTCTGAAACTAGTTTTTGAACAATTTCCATCTAGTATAGGGCAACTCGACATCCTTGATAAAACGTTGCTTGTCCAGTAATCCATCTGTAATTATAGGGCCATAGAATAGGGTTGTTCCCTCAGTCTTCTTGTTAGTTGAGGGTTTTAATTGATCAGTAATGTCTTGGGAGATAGTCCTGGACACAGCTTCAAAACTAGGAACTTGTGCTTTGGGCACCATTGGTAACAAAGTGGGTTCAAACTAATCTAGGGTTTCAACACAAAGAGGTCCAAAACATAGCTTTTCTATTGAAAACAAAGGGCATGGCTTGAAGCTATAATTTTAGTGGGTTTGATAGAAATTCTCAACTTATATGCAATTTGAAACCACTATAAAGCAACTAAAAAGCACATAGACCAATTCAACTAAAAGACAGAATGAATATTTACCCTAATTCAAGATAGTTTGGATAAAGCACATAGAATGGCATTTTTTTTACTTACAACTTTTTCGCTTGTAGGAAACCCTAATTTTGATCACGTTGAACTCTAGAATGCTCTTCTCGATCTCCTGGATGCTTCAAACTCATTTACAATCTTCAATTGATTATACAAAAAATTGATCTTTTATGTGCATTTACGTCGAGATTGGACAACTCTGGAGCTCTTTTTTGCCATTACTACTCATCACGTGAAGCAGAATGTCTCTCATGTTCACATCTTCGATTTTGAATATCAATCGTCAATCTCCTTGTGAGATGACACTTTGGACGACTCAGATTAAGTCAAAAAGGTTTGAATTTTTGTCATCATTGTTCACCCATCCTTCGGCCAATGAAATTTTTCTGGTTGGAATGCTGACTCATTCATTTTGTGGGCTCCACCTTATTTTCCAAGTGGTGGAAGAAATCCACATGTTTTTTTCCTGCTAACTCCGTTGATTTTCATAAAGCATTATTTTATTCCCGCTAGGTGAGTGGGGAACGGTTAAGATTAAATATCAACGTTGCATGTGGATCATTAATTTAAAATGATAAGGCATCGGGTATGTGAGTGGAGCCCACACCTGTAGTGGAACATGTGTCTTCAGCCTGCTGACCCATCAACATTTTAGAAAGTATTATTTTATTCCCACGATGTTGGTAGGGAATGGCTAGGATTGAATCCTCCGATCTAACGATTGGAAAATTTGCACATGCATAAAAGTTAGTTTTAAAGAAGGGGACTCGACTAGGTCGATGAGACAAAGACCCTTCAGATTAATGACTTAAGACTTAAGTCATTCTTGACTTAGGAAATATTTTCATCCGACTTAGGAAGATTAAAGCAATGGGAATGTTGGATGATCAACAAACCTAGACCAAGGGGAACGACTAGGATCAAATCCTTAGATCCAACCGTCGGCAAATCTTAACCATTGATTTGAACACCTTTATTCATCAATGCCTTCAAGCACTGGTAGGACCCACCAAAAGGGTGTCCAAGTGTTGCTTGCCCGCTATCCATTTGGCTCCTTAATTTGATTAATTTAATCCCACGGGATGGAGGGGAACCAATAGAAAGTGCAGTCAATGGGAACCGCCAAGCATAACAAAGGATTTTAATAAGCATGTGCACTTATTACATGACTTAAAATGGGCCGCCTGCCTAAGTTTATAACATGAACGATATTGAGCGAATATTAAAACCCAAACTTAGGGAGAGAACAAGAATTAAATAACTTTATGACCCACATAAGACAAGGCAAGATTTATAAGGATTCTACAGGTAGCAATCAAGAACACTCTAGGCTCAAGGGGCCGGTAAGTAAATAGACATAAAGGCATAAGATATTACTTAAGAGACTGGGAACAAGTAAAACTTGGTCAACTTCGAATTAGATTATTAGAATGTAGGTAAAAGGAAAAGGCACTATAATATCTTTAATTTTGAATATAATATCGACCTATCTTGCTCTGCAGTATTGTATTCACTATCATCTGACTCAAAACAATCAACGGTTATTTATAAGTTATGGATGTTGAATTGTTAGCCTTTGTTCAAGGAATGGATTAATATTCCTTTTAGTTATTTATTAAAGATTGTGTGAATGGAATTGCAATAGGAATTTATTAGTGTGATAAGTGTTGTTCTTTAAAAATGATGCAGAATCAAATATCAAATTCAATACTATGGAATACAATATAAAATATTAAATATAACAATTTCATGGAATAAAATATAAAATATCATCAACTATAGTTTGGAATATGATTCATGAAGTACAATATAAAATAAAATATCATGAATTGCAATGATTCACAATTTCATGGAATACAATATAAAATATCATCAACTATAGTTTAGAACAATGGAAATTGATTCATGAAGTACAGTATAAATACCTAAAAGCTGCTAATTCACTTCAATTTCCCAAATGGATTTAGGGTCCTAAAACTGATGTTCATCTTGAGATAAAGTAAAAGAGTCATCTTGATTTTGAGTTTGCTCTTCATTTTCTTCGGCCTACACCTCAAATTCAACATTCATTGTGTCAATGTTATTTGTCCCACTACCACTGCCACTACCACCAATACCATTGTTTGGAATTGGAGTGTTGCACAACCTGGTCCCTCTTCTTTCACGTGTGGACCTCCAAATTATGAATTCCCTTTCAAAAGGATTTTTTTTGACATTATACATAGTTACTTCCATCCTCAAGCAATTTTCCAAATTCTTGTCTAGTTTGTTTCTTAACTTTGATTTCAAAAATGCCAATGTACTGAAAACTGTCTCATCCTCCACTGACCCCAATATCATTGTTTGACATAAATCAACAAGTTTGAAATATTCTAATATCATACCACACAATATTTCACTTTGACCTAAGTTTGACCAAACCTTTGTTAATGATCCTAGTTCAAAGGCCTTCTCCATGTCCATGGAATCATAGTGATCCCTCATAGCTATCAAAAAATTATTACATTGTTGTCTAAGCTTAGATTCATTTAAAATTCCTTCTATTGTCTGCTCATTATGTGTTACACTTTTTGAAAATTGTTCGATCAAAAATTTTACTTTATCATGAAAATATTTTGGGTTATCTCGGTTTACCCAAAATTGAGGATACACAATACCCATGGCTTAAATTATTTCATGTCGAGGGAATCTTTCATGAATCTTTGAGGAAAGAGATTTTATAATTTCCTTCAAATTATCGCTAACAAATTTAACAATGTTAAAATCTTCCTCGTTAACATCTGCTAGAGTGTCTGGCTATCTTACAATGGTACATTGGTATCTCATATGCATGTACACAGATACATAAGTGCCCCCTTCCATTAAAATGTAAATAATTATTAGGATTACTCAAATCAGTAATTTTCTGCCACATGAAATAATTTGAGCTTTCTTGTGTTAGATCTAGATATAGATGAACAAGGGCCAATCACTTGTGTTTACGTAGATTGGTATATTCATAAATATACATAGTTCTATCTTGGGCTTTCTTCACAAGATTGTTCATTGCATCTAGCATGGGGAGAAGACTAGCTAAAGTCAAGAGTGTCTCTGTATTGCTTAACCTATGTAAGAGGTCAAGAGCTTTTTCTATTGTCCTATGATGCTCGTACATTACTCCAATCAAGGATTGATATTTTGAAAGAACTTGTTGCATTGGTCCATGTAGGAATATCCATATGGTATCGACATCCTTGAGAAGCTTGTTTCCTAGTGTTATTCCCTCAACAAAATTTTGAATTCTACGAAAAGCTTGGGATGTTGGCAGAAGTATGCGTAGATCTCGTGGACTAGATTTTCAACTTTTGATATTGTAGGAAACTTGCTTACAATTTTGAATTCTAAATTCATTATGTGGGCCATGTATTGAATGCCAAGCATGTATGGTGCACAAGTAGTTTGTAACTTTGTGCAAACACCGCTCCTTTGACCTCACATCACTATAGCTCCATCAGCTCCTACACACACCAACTTTTTGGCAATTGTCAACTCATCCATACATGCAACTTCATTCAAATATTTCTTGACTAGTTCAAATAGATTTTGCGATGTTGAACTATCCTTAATTTTATGAACATAGAGAAGATGAGCTTGGTGAACATGTTGTTCTACAGTATACAAATGCATACAGACCCAAGATGTATTGTTTACCATAGTAACTTCATCCAAAGATAATGCAATGAAGTTTGACTATTTTACTTTCTACTTTAAATCTTCCTTTTCCACTGCAGCAAGACAATTTTCCCATTCCCATCCAGCGTTTACTGACCAATGTGAGAAGGGAAAGTGAGGAACACCCAAAAAGATAATAAACTATAATATTTTGGGTAGTCTATCATAGGACACTCTCTAGACAAAATATGAAAAACAACACTCATCTAAATAGTTTTTGACAGATTTTATCCTTCCATTGCTTTTCCAAATTGAGCCTCAAGTGTACCTTGACATGTAGCAAGCTTCGACATTCTTTTCTTATTCTCTTCATATTCTATGGCATACTTAACATGAAGAAATTCTTCATTTGATTTCCATCGTATGATTGATTGTTCCTTTCCGTCTATGATTTTTTTTCATATACTTTACCGATATGCTTTTCTATAGTGTCAAGCTTTAGCTGCAACTTCTTGTCTCTTCTACATTTCCAACTAAAAAATGTACACATGCATTATGTTGTGCTTTCAACATCATTTGCTTTCCTCGCTAGTACAATGAATGGGTACTTTGACAACCAACCAAGTTGAAAATTCCTTGTCATTTTCCACTCGCACCCCATTTTTTATTTTCCTTTTCTTTTCTTGCTACCAACATCATCCTAATCCATGTCAATTATCTCATTCTGGCTAACCAAGGTATCCCTTGGAACATCTTCTGTGGTATTGCCATCCTCATTTGATACATTTTGATTTAACTCAATGACAATCTCACCTTGACCTTTCACTGGTAGTGAGGTATTGTGAATGCCTTCTTCATTAATATTTGGTGGAAGAGTTGATGATGTAGCTCCATCTTGATCTAATGGATTAGAAGCATTTCCAATTCCAAAGTAAGACTGTATCGTACCTCTACGTTTTGGTACCTAGGTTTGAGCGAACCCCCCTTAAAGGTTTGATCGAACCCCCTCTTGTAGTCAATTTTCCATCATCTTCGTCAAAAAAATGCAAAAAAGTGAGTCCCATCATTTAATATAGTTTGCTCAAACTAGGATCCATTCAAACCCCTTTTGGGTCCATTCTAACACCACAATTTGTGCAAACCCTTAAAAATAAAAATAAAAATTCATAGGAGCCATTTTGCAATTTTCCTTCCTCATTGGAATTGTAAACCAGTTTTGTGGGTTTACCCATATGTATTAGTCAAAAGACTTCCACACCACCACATTTGCATGTAGTTGTAGATAGGTACTTGTTGGATTTTGGAGATATGCCAAAATAATTTCATTCTAAATTATATCATGATCATGTCATTCAACTAGTACTAGGTATTCAAGTTCCTAAATCAATCCCTACATGCATGCATATGTATAAAAAAATGAGATTAAAAGAAGATGATACATGGAATGCTAGATGTAGGTATTATTAGGAAAATTTATAGTGTTTACTCCTCTCTAGTGATAATGGTCTATAGGGAATATGTTACTTTAAAAATATTTCAAGATTACATAAATCTTAACAATTACACCATAAAAGATAAGTTTTCAATTCTAGCAATTGAGCTTTTTTAGGTGAGTTGAATGGTGTTTTTTGTTTCATAAAACATTACCTTTAATTTGGTTATCATCAAATAATAATTAGACATGTGGATACACATAAGATAAATTTTTTAGAACCCATGAGCACCACTTTTATTTTTTGGCAATGCCTTTTGGCCTCAAAAGTGCACCATTACATTTTAAAGTTTGATTAATTTTATCTTTAATTCATTTCTCCAAAAAATATTTTGGTGTTTTTTTATGGCATCTTAATATAGAGAAAAAATTGGGAGAACATTTGTAACATGTATATTAGGTTTTGGACATTCTTGAACAACATCGACTTTATATGCTAAACCATACAAGCATGTTTATGGACTCATATAAGTTGACTACTTTTAAAGGTCATATTATTCCACTTTATAGAGTCCAAATGGACCCTCAAAATATCAAGGCCATATTAGAATGGAGATTGGTTGGGACCCTCAAGAACTTATGAGATTTCTTGTGGATTACAAATTAATATTGTAGATTTGTAAGAAATTATGGCCACATAATAACACCTCTAACAACTTTGTTGAATAAATATTTGTTCTAGTGGAATGAGGTAGCCACTAGGACATTTAATAAGCTAAAATAAGTCATGTGCACAACTCTATTTCTAGCCACTTTATATTTTTTAAACCTTCTGATGGAACTTGCAAAAAAAAAAATTGTTCCATCTCAAACCCTTGTCACATTTAGATGTAGGGCTGATATTTGAGGTAGGATTTTTTTGTCATAAACGATTGTAATGTTCTATTTTATTGTTGACTTCCTATTGCTTGTTGTCGATAACTTAAAAACATCTTATGGCATCCATTGTCATTGGGTAATTGGTCCCTCAAGCCTAGGTTTGAGTCTCATAATTTTTATAAGGTTAGGTAGAAGGCCTTTTTGGCCTTTACATCCTTTGCATTTTGTGACTTAGGAGTCTTTCCCTTTTCTAACATATCATCCTAGAGGGTCCCTTCCATTAAAAAAACTTATAAGCACATGCCTAAAGGTTTGCACTTAAGTCATATCAGCCATCTTACTTTATTGCTCATCCCTGATCTTTTCAAAAGTGTATGTCCCAAATCGACGATGAGTGATGAGCAGTATTTCTTTATTTTCA
The DNA here is from genome assembly GCA_007258455.2 of Sequoia sempervirens. Taxonomy (NCBI): domain Eukaryota; kingdom Viridiplantae; phylum Streptophyta; class Pinopsida; order Cupressales; family Cupressaceae; genus Sequoia; species Sequoia sempervirens. The sequence continues at coordinate 162,173,516 of VDFB02168118.1, forward strand.
CTCATCGCGAATAGTTGTAGGAGCTCTTTTTATGATCAGTGATGTGTGATGATCCTTTTATTGTTAAGGGATCACTTTTTGCTAATGGATTTTGAGCCTTGAGTATTGTAATAGCGATACGCAATGTCCTTTGGCCTAATGTTCTTATTGCTCATCACGGATGGTAATGAAATGATATTAGTGATGAGTGATGTAATGAATTTCCCTTACATACGTATTGTGGATATGTTTTAAATGCTAAGTTTTATATTAGCGATATGTAATACACAATGTCATTAAGAATATCTCTCATCGCTAATTTCTTGCAAATTGTATGAGGAGAATTAGCAATGAGCAATGGCCCGGTGTTTTCATATTTTATCACTCATCGTGGATTAATTCTAGAGCTTAATTTCCCAAATGGCGATGAGCGATGGAATTCTATGTTTGAAGTTTCTTTCGCTAATATGATAAGATCTTATGTGCGATGTCTTTTGTGCCATTGATTTTCATGTAGGTGCACATTTCTTCATTTGATATCTTCACTATATCTCTCATCGCTAATAGGATCCGAGGTGCAAAGTTTAAATTAGCGATGTGTGATGGATGGATGAATGTGATCAAGATGGTCCATAGATCCGAGGGATAAGATTTCATTGTAGGGATGCTTGCATCGCTAATGGAGCCAATGAAGGATGAGGTATTTCAATGATAAGTGACAACTATCGCATAAAGAAGCAACGTGGTAGAATCCTAGGGACATTGTGTAAAGCAAGAAAGAAAGTAGTGAGGCGAATTGATAACCATTGATCTAGTTTTAAAACAGAGTGATCAATGATCAAGGTTTAAACATGAATGGCTAATTGTCAGTTCGCTCGCGTGAACTTACTATCAAACATTAATGGTGGCATGTTTGTCTCTTGGCCATAAAAGAAAGTAGATACTTGGTTGGTTGTGCACTTATATTCGCTCGCAAGTCGAAAGGATACCATAAGCTGAGGAAATTGTAAAGGAATCCTCTAGAAAGTACAAATAAAAAATGTGTCATAGCGTTCACCTAGGTAAGAAAAACTTATATCTCCTTCTAGCTGAAGTGTTGAGGTGAAAAACCTTAGAAAGTTGGTATGAAATTGGGAGAATTGTTTGCTTGTCTATTAATGATATCTTCAATTTGGTGATAAGTGTTGCCCGTATTGCAATTTTTTTTTTGTTCAATAAGTAGTACATTGTGTTCTCATACTTGTAAAGGGTTTTTCTTTCTTGACTGTAAGTAGTTATAAACCCTGGTTCTCCTACATTGTGAACATGAGTGAGACAGAGCCTAGTGAATGCAGTATTAGATTGGAGAGGAAACAAAAAAAAGAGGGTTAAATGACTTAAAACTCAAGATTTTTTAGCTGAGGTTAAGTCTAAACCACTGGCAATATCCAACCCTTCACTAAGTACTCCTGCAACGTCTACCAGGTCTAGAAGTGCTAAGAAGGAAACACAAAAGTTTATGCAAGAGGCCTCTAGAGACATAAAGGAAGGAGGGTCACGAATTGGTAAATGACCCACAGGTCAAGTTGTTGTGACCACTAGATTGATTGATAGCATTGGTGAAATTGGTGAAAAACCCCAACCTTAGAGTAGGTGGCAATTGTTCTGGTATGCCTTCAATAGGTAGTATTGTAATAAGCCTGCATGTTATTTATGGGGGTTGAACCTTGGAAAGCTAGTAGTCCCAAATGTGTTTATAGAAGTGGACTTGATGATGGAACTGGCTAAGCACTATAATCTTGTCAACAAAACAATTAGGAGTGAAAATGGTAATGTGGTCACTGACATGACAAAGGAAAAGATGGTGGAAGTATTTGGGTTAAATCCCAATTATACTATAAAGTTTAGGTGTGTTGAGTTATATGTTGAATACGAGAAGAATAAATTTTCATATAGAGAAAGACTACTTGTTTGACACAGAAAGAACAAGGAGAATTTCACTTCTAAGGATGTTGATACTTTTGAGTGTGAGGAGTTTGTGGACTATTTCAAGAACACTTATTATTTCTTGAATCAAGTGTTGGCCAAAGACTTTGAAGTAGGGATAGCCCTTGATTTTTTGGTGATGGTGGAAGATATATAAGGTTATAATTAGAACACTGGTTTTGGTTATGCCAATTTTGTTGTTGATCAGATGCATGAGGATTTCCTCAATTTGAAAAAGGAAGTGCCCCCCCTATATTTCCCTCATTACTCTTTGCTAATGCATATGCTCTTATGGGAAGGTGATAATGAATGGAAAATGAAATTAGATTTGAGACTTAGGGATAGTGAAAATAAGGTTTTACCAGTACAAATGTGGACATACATTTGGGATCAAGACTACTCCAATTCCAATTATATCTTGCTTGCTAATGTTATAAAATATGGTATCTTAGAAGTATTGCATGTAGCACCTATTTACAGGATTTCTCTAGAAATCAGAAGTATCATGTGCCTAAAAGATGCACCACTCTAAAGCAACACATAATTGGGCATATGGAATTCTTCATTCTGAATATACTTTGATAAGAGCCTATGGAGCTAAAGTGGCACCTCATTGTCTACCCCTGTATGTCTCAGACATATTAGCTTTTATGGAACTCATGTGGAAAATTGATGTTATGGATTATGAGATGTTTAGGAATCCTAGGAAAAGGTATTGTGGTACATCCCCAATGTGTTTTTGCTTACTTCACAATCACTTCCCCTGAGGGGTATGAAAAGTTTGGCATCATGGTAAATAATCTCAAAATACTTATTGATGAGATTCAAATTTTTTATCCAGAGGGATTTGTGGTAGGAAGGAGAAAACAAAAAAGATTAGGAGTCATACATCATGAATTTTTATACAAAGATGATGTATTAAGAAATATGACAAGTGATGAGGTTGTCATGAATAAAAGAAGGAATGGACAACTATAATGAATATGAAGAAAATATCATGAAAATGAATGCCTTTTACATAAGTCCATATAATGTAATTACAAAACCTCTAGAAAGATCCTTCACTATGGTAAGGGATTATCAGTGTGGTGAGTGTAAGGTGAAGGTGAAGGAGGCTACTGATAAAGCACAAGTTCTCCTAGAACATCAATGACAACAATGAGCTATAGATATCCTAGAATTACCTACAAATGTTCAAGAAGTTAGGGAGGAACAAATGGTTGAACATGTGCCAAGGAATGAGGAGATAGAGCAGAAATTCCATCCTCTTCATATTGAGGAAACTCATAGTTCAAATATTCCCCCTAACATAATTGTAAAATGGCAATGTGATAAGGAAAGTGATGATGATCCCATGATCAAGGAATGCGATGAATTCCTTGTTGATGACAAATATGTGCAGTCTAAAGAGTTTCAAGAGTTTATGATTCAACAGTGGAGTAAAGATATAAAGGAGAGAATTGAATTAGCCCAAGCTAATGTTGACCCTTCTCATCAGGAAGAAGCTAAGAAAGCAAAGGAGGAAAAGATTAAGGATGAAATTGCAGCTATTACTCCCACTAAGGCTAGGAAAATTGTCTCAGATAGTGGAATCATGTTATTACCAGGATGTACTATCATTGCTGCCATTGCATATGATGTAGTAAGAAGAGACCCTTAGGCTTCAATACCTTAGGAACAATTTGAGGATAAAGTGTTTGGATCTGGAGATAGTCCAAAGTTGAATACTCTTGCAATTTGGTCTATGACACCTAATACTAGTAAACATGATGTTGCTAGGCCTATTGAGGAGGTTATTGGTTCCTTAGTGGTCAAAAGAGATGCAGATATAACTCCTATCCAAGAAACTGAATTAACTATTCATGTTGCATTGCTTAGTGTGGATACTGGATAGATTTCTTAGAAAAAATATGATTCTTTGGTTAAGGAGTACAATAAGGCCTTGGATGAGCTAAATAAGATGAGAGACACTATTCAGGCTACTCAGAAGATAATAACTCTGCCATCCTCTTCTTCATGCCTGATTTGTCTACACAAGATAAGGAGACCTTGGCCTAAAAAAATAAGGATTTGAACGATAATTTGAATACTAAGAAAGAAAATGTCAGAAAGGCAAAGCTTGAAACTGTTAAGGTGGCAAACAAAATCTTTGGGGATGTGTTAAAGCATAGTGTGACCAAGTTGGTCCATAAGGCTAATGATGTTTGGGCCACCTATAAGAATATTCATGAAGCAAACACTAAGTATTTACAAGTACAAGTGGCCTTTAAGAATGAATGGAATAATTGGATTGCTACGGTGAATTATTTGAAAGAAATGATATCCAAAATGAAGGAGGATCTTGAGGCACCTACTAATATTCTTGAAGTCTTACAAATCATTGACTCAATAAATGAGATAACTACTTTCCATGAAAAGTTAGGTGTGTAGCTCCGGAGTAAGTTGAAGATATTTAAGGAAATGGAGGAACATGGTATGCCTTGAATATTGAGTCCAAAAGGTGAGTTGCAGCCATTTGACACCTAGAAGGAAGATTTGGGAAGAATGCTTGGAGCACAACTATGATGACATTGGCTATCACTGACTACATCCTGTTGAATCCAACTATTGATGTAATGGTAGAGATTGAAACAATGGTGGACATATTTGTTAAGGAGGCTAGGATTTTAATTGATGCCTAATACTCTCATTATATTACTAAGGTGCAAGGTCTATTGAATGTGAAATGGCCAACTGAAGAGGAGTACAACATTTGGCTAGAAAAATACACAAAATGAGTAGATGTGGGGGTTGATTACGAACAAGGTAAATAATGGATGGGAGGAGAACAATGCATAGCCTGAATATAATATAGATTAGGCTTTTGATAAAACATTTCCAAATATTGTTCTCTCTTCAAATTTGAAATGGGTAGCACATGGTGCTAATATGGGTAAAATAATTTTGACTTTTCATTTGTTTTCCCTGTCTTGCTTTGCAAGTTTTGTTGTCTGGTTCTCCCACAGTTGGAATTTTTTTTGGCACGTGGGGAATATATTGAAGCTGTTGTAACAAACCAATGATATCTTTTTGCGGTGGGACCTATTTTCTACAACGAGTTGAGGTCATTTTTTCCTCATGTTCATTTTCTCCACCTGAAGACTTAAGCGTAATTGAAAATGGAATATTGTTGTAGCAGTCCAATGAAATTTTGACATGTGTGCTTCCTGGCCTGAGGTTTATTTTGCTCTTTCATCTCTATAAGAAAGAATTAAAGGCTGAAAGCAGTAGTTAGTTGAAAAATTGGGTTAGCACTATGAAATTGTAAGAGAAGTATATAACATGTTTTTGAGTCTTGTGTTTTGAATTTAGAGTCTATTATCTTATATGTAATTTTGATGACATTATACCAACTACAATACAGAGTAATACCAATTTCATGGTTATTGTCTCTCCTTGTATGTATTTTATGAGTTATGAACAAAAGAAATCAAGGATCTTCTTTGTTTGTCTCTGTTGTTCTGCAATGGATGTTTAATTTCATACTTGCTTATTAGTTCAATGAATTAATATAAGTGTTTGGGTGAGATTAATAACTTGTAAGAGTTGAATGCTAGGATGTTTGTAAGCAGTAATAATCATGAATGTCATAGAGGAATGTTGTAATGCAGGATTTCTTGAGATTATAGGTGCTATTATTTAAGTTGTTATCATGTCACATAGGTTGATATTGACTCTGTGCTTGGGATAAAGGCACTGGTTCATGCAAAATGCTTGTGGTTCAGTTTTTGTGTTTATTCATCAACTGATCATTTTAATTTAAAAATCTTCAAATGGACACCATTGTAGTTGTTTTGTGTTGATGTTCTACCTTCTCTTGCTCTAGGTATAAAACATTGATAAATAAGCTACCAACTCATTTAATGTATTAGGGTCGTGAGCAATTTTATGAGAAGTATCTATTATTGACAATGTATTTGATTATAATTGTGTGAAGTGTCTAAGTATGCATTGTGGGATCACCCTCCCGGGTTTCACAGAGCCCAAAGAGTAGGAATAAAATTCTTGTAGGTTCTATTCGTTCGTTGGTCAATCCCTTTAGAAGTACTGATAATTGGAAATGACAAAGTCCATAGGTATTTCTGGAGATCAATTTGGTTCTTAAAAAATAACCAACACCTTCATTATAGAATCTAGTGCTTCTAGGAATAGAATAGGAGTAGTATTGATGCAAGATAGAAGATATTTAGCATTTGAGAGTGGACATCTCAAAGGTTTGAATTTATTTAAGCTAGCTTATGAGAAAAAAATTTATCCTATTTATAGTTAAATTATGAGACCTTATTTGATGGGAAGAAACTTTAAGGTAAAGATAGTCTTAAATAATTCTTGGAATAGGGGTTATAATATGAAGACCATCAAAAATGAGTTATAAAGATGTTGTTATATGACTTTGAGATCACATACAAGAAATAGAAAAAGAATGTTGTGGCCAATGTTTGATCTAGAGGGATGAACCCATAGAGTCATTAATGTATGTCATTTCCATGTCATATATACAAATTAGGTGAATAAGGCATGAGAGGAAAAAGAGGACATGGATACTCAAAGTCTCATTCAAAAACTCCAACAAGATTCAAGTGTGTCAAAAATATTGCATGGTAAAGATCTATGGTACAAGAATAGATTGTATCTATGTCAATGATTCAACCCTTAAGTTTACGATTTTAGTAGACCTGCTCTACATACTTCTCCAACATGTGGGCACTTCATATTTTTTAAGACTTTTCATATAAACAAGCAAGATTTATTTTGGTACATGTTAAAATGATATTTCTAGAAATTTGTGGCCAAATGCATGGAATGTCAGCAAAACAAAGTGGAGACACTTAAAACTTCAATTCTTCTATGACCTTCCTCTCTTCTAAGACAAAGGTGAGAGGAGTTATCCATGGATTTCATGATTGATTTATCCAGGTTTGAAGGAAAAAATATTATCATAATTGTTGCATGGATAACCAAATATACATAGTTTATGCTTTTTCACATCAAATTATAATAAGTATCATAATAATATCTATCATGCATTTTCAAACATCTTGTTTCAAATTTTTATTTCCATCAAAATGTATAATGCATATAGCTAGATCATTTAAATCTATTTTTATTTTCTAAAAATGATGATTGGATAGCCAACATGAAGAGGTAATCTGTACGATTTGATTAGCCTTTGATCAACAAATGAGACACATTTAGAAGGTAGTAGAATGTTCATTTAGTCTAAATATGATGCTCGTTTTGATAATAGTGGTGTCAATGTCCATCCTATCAGACTAATTAGAGCTGTCGATCCTTTTAAATCTAGAAGCTCACAGAAAATATATGCATGTCAGATAAGTAGTTGAAAGTTACATCATTGGATAAGATTTGTCCAATGTGACAAGTGTGGGGCCCCAACCAAAGTTTTTAAAAGCTTTTATTAATACTATGTTGAAATATGTAAAGGCCTGCACTTTGAGCACAACCACTAAAAGATGTTGGCACTACTAAGAAAATACCACAAACAAAACATTATGTGGCCATAAGGGTGCATCAATCACAAGAATATCTAAAAGTAGACATGAGGAAATGATTCGCAACCTCCTGAAGCTCCCCTAGCATACCAATGGCTGCCATCTAAGGCCCAATCACAGTTCCAACATGATCATGGCAATGGGTTTAAATCATTGAGCACTCTAACGAAATATTGCATAACCCAAAAAAAATGCACAATCAATAAGAAATGATGCACTACTCATAAAAGTCCAACGCAACCTTTGAAGTCTCAATAGAATAGCATAGAAAAACATTATCCAACCCCTACAAAGGATCCCACAACCATTATAAGGACATGGCACGATTTCCATAATGTAGAACAGCGAGGCATTGAAGAGGAAATCAGAAGTCATGGAACAACTAGGGGAGTAATTATGCAAAAAAATCATATGGATAAGAATGACACACCAGATGGTAGTGAAAACCATCATGGTATATCATTTTCAACCACTGCAGAGCCCAGGAAAGCTTGTAAAAAACATTGAAATTTTGCAGAAGCAACAAACATGGCGCCACATCCAGTCCAATGCAGGAACAACAAATTAGCAAACCCATGTGCAACAAGCTCAAAAAGAGATTCATGCTATGATAAAAGAATCTATTAACCACTTAGATAGAGCCATGCAGTGGAGAAAGTGGCATGGAACATTCCTGGTATATACCATGATTTGAATGATAAGAGTATTCATACCGTTAGCCTCCTAAGAGAAGAATGAAGAACCGTAATACAACTTTCAAGATGAACTTAAGCTATTTAAGGAAAAGATGACTGGTGTGTTTTTTTTTAACACAAAAATCTTTAAATAGTGTCTTCAATTTTTCATTCAATTTTTTTTGAAATCATTCAATAACAAGATAATTCTGAATTTACATTGTTTTGCAGTCATATGGACTGATGAAAACTATTAAAAACTGATGAAATTACATTGTTTTGCGGTCATATGACTTCTCCAGCAAGAAGTCACAATCAAGATGGGAAGAAACCTCCCAAGATGACTCGTGTTATATTCAGAGGATTATATTAGATTTGTTTTGTCAAATGAAATATCAAATAGTTATATCTTCTCTCATCCTATACAATTATATTACTTATGTTGTTTTTCATTCTTTTTTCTCTTCTCTTTTAATTTTTAAGGGCAACATCTATTTACATATATTAGGATGTAGATTTGATTGTATTTAATAGTCAATTAAAAAATTATACATTATATGTTATTTTTAATTATTTACACAATCAAACGTACATTCTGACGTCTAAATAGACAGTAATTAAAATATGTACAATCAATATTGTGTAACCCAACAATCAGTTTTACAAAAAAAGGTCTTAATACCTGCGACAGATCATGATATTTCAGTTTTATGATCATGATGTTTCAGTTTTGTTTTGTCACCTCTATTATAAATATTTCTGTGTTTGTAACTATTTGCTGGTCCCCTTGATAGTACAACTAATTCTTACAATGATATTTCAGTTTTATGATCATGATGTTTCAGTTTTGTTTTGTCACCTCTGTTATAAATATTTCTGTGTCTCTAACTATTTGCTGGTCCCCTTGATAATACAACTAATTCTGACAGTTTAACTGATTCTTTTCCTTTGTAATTGCATGGAATTAAATGCTATTTCCAATTATCTATATGGGTATTGCACATCTCAATTTAACTAGAAAGAATAGAGATAAAATGCAATAATGAACATCCATCTTAATTAGCAGAGTGTGTCAGAGAATCAGAGAGATTGCTCCAACTATCCATGTCACCTCTCCATCAATGGCTGTCAGACATTTAGAGATAGTCAGAAATGTTTTTTAAAAGAGTGCACCATTGGTGATGGGTGAAATGAGATGGATTTTAAATAATTCCCGTGAGCATTAAATCAAACTAAATGACCGTACTAAAATTATTAAGATTAAAGGAGGACAAATGTTTTTGGGGCCTGATAACTTTAAATAAAGAACTTATTAAAGTTATTTCTTGTGAGAAAAGTGATATCCATGGTTTTATTCATTCAATCAAAAGAGTGATGTGAGTACTATGAGACATGTATAAGGTTAAAGATTTATAAATTTCAAATTCAAAAGATTTTATCAAATCTCATGGCATAAAAACAAAATAATATAAAAAGGAAATTTGTAAATATAATTGTAAAAGAGAAAAAGTAAGGTAAAAATTTATAAAAATTTGATGTTATAAATTTAATATTTCATAATATTTTATTGTCTAATTTTATATTATTGAAAAGAAAAAGTAAGACAACGTTTGATTAAAAATTTAATGTTATAAATTTAATATTTTATAATATCTTATTGTCTAATTATATATTATTGAAAAGAAAAAGTTAAAATCTTTTGTCCTAATGTTTTTTAGAATTCATGAAGGGGATTGGAAAAAAGAACAAAAAAAAGATTGGTGACCAACATGCAAGGAATAAAAAATCTAGAGATTTTGTATGTAAAAGAATGTAGTTAAGAAGAATAAGAAAAGTAAGAATTAGAGTTATCTTATATAGGTGTTCATCATGTAGGAACTCGATGGATTATTGAGATTTAATTCTTTTAGTTTCATCTCTTTTTCTATAATAATAATGCAATTTGTTCATTCAAAGGAGAGAGGTCGGAAGTTGGAAAAATTTGTAGGCTCATGCTTTAACTCTTCTTATATTTCCTTATTCTTCTTTTTTTGGGTTGCAATTAGTTTGTTCATACCTATTCTCCAACTCTACAAGCTATTACTTTCCTTTCTATTCTAATATTCTACCATCTATTATATTTTTGAAAATGTTCTAATGATCCAAAATATTGTAATTGTACATATTATAATTATTGATAAAAGTTATGATCAAATTTTGTCTCTCTTTTCTTTACTTATGAGATTAGCCTCTTATTTGTATTTTAGATGCCTAAGTTATAAACTCAAGTTATTATTGTGCAGATGTTGAATGTAGAGATAGTTTTATTGTCTAGTAGATGGCTCTTGGTTGGTTTCTTAGGCTTGTCTATTTATATTTTCTTTTTGTTTCCTTCTCTCTTTTCCCTTATAAGTGTTGAATGAACTCATTGAAAATAAGACAAAGAGTTTTCTTATAAAATATTAAAGTTTTCCTACAAACCACATCCTATGTTTGCAATCTTTTTATGTTTGTGTAGGTTTACATGTAAGTGCAGACTTTAATTCCCGTAGTTTTGGCATGCCTAGTGGTACACAAATAAAAAGACATTAACATGTGTCTCATTTCATTGAATCTACATTCTATACTTTATAGTTTTGGTGGAAAATCATTAAAAAAAAAAGTCAAAGGAGCATAAATCTTTCATCCAACAAATCTATTGGTGACTCCATTAATCAACATTCTAACAAGAAATCTTCTACTTATAGCCTAGGATTGTAGTGGACCATTGGAAAAACAATAATGGTGTCAAATTATTGAATCAACATTAAAATAATTACCCCTCTTTTATGGAAATGGCTCTATTTCTCCTTCAAATCACATTCAAGATTTTGTAACTTTGTGAAATATTTATAACATTACTACTAAAAATGTTACACTATGATTGATTGTTTAGTTTCTCAAGGATCAAACACAGGAATGGTTAAACAAAATTACAACCTTTTTTAATTACAAGTTGGGGCCAACATAGTGACATCATCTTCAATCATCAATTCTAAGAGATAGATATTACTTGTCTCCTTCATCAATTTTTGGAAATCAAAAAGTTCCCTACACAATGCATGCAATGCCTTCAATTCATGGTTTGATAATTCTTGGAAGAGATCCCCAATTAATGCCTAGCCACTTTCATGTTTTTCATTTTATGCTCCCTAGAAGACTTAGATTTTAAAATTGCAGTTATGATTCAATTTTAAAGGGGTCAAATTCTTCCCAAATCATATGATTTAACTACTGAGTCTAATAAAAAATTTATAGTTTCTAAAAATGTATTTCCTACACCTATGGAATTCATATTTCTTGTAGATAATACCTTATTCCAAGCTATCTAAAATTGTTAAAAGTATATTTCTATCTCACCTACCATCCTCATTGAGTTTTCTAAGATTAATGAGATGAATGAAACAGAAAATATGATAGAATTTTTTTCTCATGATATCATGGAGTTGAAAAATTATCCTATTGAACCAAGTGAGAAATTTTTTATACCTCCATACCTTTCAAAATATTTTTTGTTACATCCTCCTACCAACCATTTGGAAAGGTTTCTCAACCTTGCTCCTAATGTTTAAGATTACAAAAAGGTATAATTTTCAGATGTAAAATGGAAAAAATCAATAATTAGGTTGTTGAGTTATTTTTGGGCCAAAACAAGTATTCTTGGTTGCTTGGTACCACCTATGGCCATGTCTATTGTGTATATCTCTTTTTAATTACTTAAATTTTGAAAAATTTAGGCCCAATTGGCCCATCGAATAAAAGTTATGGCCTCTAATTTTTTGGAAAGAAACTGTAAAAAAATTGGATGTATAAAAGAGTTGTAAAGGGGAGACACTTTTTTAACCAAATTATGATGCATGTTATGATACACCATAAGACCTCTTTTACTATGGAATAATTTGGGTACCACTTTTGGGTGGTTTTAGCTCATGGATTTCCAATTATCATATTCTGATGGTTTGGATTTTGTATCTTCTATATATTAGGTGCTTGAGATAGAGGCTGTGCTTATATTTTTATAGATGCTATTAAGTTATAATAAATCCTCTAGATCTCTGGTTAGTGATACTCCTATGAAGGATTTCTCTGTAGTTTTATTTTAATAGTAGTTTACTAAATAATTCATTGAGCTACTTTTGGAGTGTGGTATTTTTCTCTCAAAAAAATTTTCTCCACACACACCTATGTTATGGTATATATATTTTATTTTATGTTTAAGTGTGTTTCTACTTAATGTAATTATTAAAAGATTGAAATTTGCACAACACTCCTCAAAATGTTAGTGTAGGAAGAATTTCAACATACTCTACTTCCTTTCATCAATATCTTGTCTCCTCTTACTTAAAAGATATAAATCCTAAGATTTGACAACTATATCATTTGTTACTCTTTTAACCTAGGTGCTTCGCAAGCCTAAATTTGAACAAAAGGGTGTAAAAGAGAAAGTTTTTTTGTCAAATGGAAATAGTGGATAGTCATAATGAATAAAATAATATCAAAAATCAACAATGTGAGAAAGAGGTTGTTATTGGTAATGCAAATTTTCTAACAAACTATAATTATAATTTGCATGTAGAAGATATAAAATCAATTGCTACTATGATTCCTTTATATTTCTACCTATTTAGAACTCTTTCTAATGCTTTTATGAAGAATATTGGAGATTAGTACATGTATTAGATAACATGAAACCTCACATACAAAGGGAAGGCAAAGAGAAATCCATAAATCTCATAAAAGATGAAGGTATGGGAGGATTTTTGGCTTCCCTAAGAGATGCTCTTATGTATTTGTAATAAAAGGATATTCCTATTTTACAGTGTGAGGAATAATCGTGGAAAAAGATCATTGATGATACCTCCGATCATGATGAGGTTGATCTTTCCAAAGATTAACCTAATTTTGTGGACCAAGACATCAATAAAATCAATGAAGAATGTTCACACATCATTGATAATGTTGGGATTAAGGTATCATTTATGTTGCAATTCTATGTATTATTAATGCACATCTCCAACACTCTTGGAGAGTGTCATTTATTAATTAATTTATAATTTATATTCCCCAAGAATCTAGGAATTAGTCATTATAAGCATTCATGAATGAGGTGGACATGGAAATGGTGGTTATAAGGCTGTATTTAGCAAGCCTCTCAATTTGGGCATGAGAATTGAGTAGTGGAGGATCTTGAATGTTGCTAGGTGCCAAATCTACCTTGGGATATGATCCATTAGGGAGGAGTTAAAGTAAATGATGCCATATATTATTAATATGGAGGTTTTTTTTCTAATCAAATCTTACTGTCAATTACATTTACTATTCTTAGTAGAGCCTCTTCATTTAGGATGTGGGAGTTTTTTCATTTTTGATGGTTTAATGGTACGTTATTTTGGGAACTATTTGTGGTATTCCTCTCCTATTTATAGGTACATAGGTGCTACTAGAGTGCTATTATAACATGAATAGAGTGTTATCATTTGGATGTATCTCATACATGAAGACTAATACACACTTTTCATCCTCCTTATGTGGATTTTTTCTTGAAATGGTTTCTTCACATAAATCTTATTTTGATATGGTTTTTTGAATTCTTTCTCATTGATAATTTATGCAATTATATAATTTAGTCTTATGGTAATCCTTGTTTAAGATATAAATTCTATATTTTATACTTATGTAGAGGTTGTTTTTATAGTAGTTTCGCATTGTTTCTCAACATTTGATATTATAGTTAATAATTTTACATAGAGAGGGGTAGCTTTCTATTAAGTGTGGAAGGTTTTTTGGTTGTAGTGAGAGATTTTATATTGTGTGGATTTCTATACTTGAGGAAAGAATTGCATACCATGGCTTCTACTTCCCATATGGATTTTGATAAATTCAATTATACTAGATATGTGATGTGAAAATTAAATCTATGCATGATATACTTGAAGAAATAGATTAGTTGTTTTTTTCAAAATAAAAGAATCCATCAATTGTGTCTAATGAATATTGGTTAAAAATAGACAAGAATGCATGGAAAACCATATAATATTGTCTTGTAGATTTGTTCATCTTAACTGTTTCAATGGAGACTATTGTATACAAACTATGGAAGAGTATAGGTGATATCTATCAAACCAAAATATTAAAAATGGGTTAATATATCTCCAAAGAAATTTATACTAATTAAAAATGAAAGATGGTGATTCTATTTCAAACCATTTCAATATTTTTAATTTGATTTTAAATCAACTTGCACCATATAAATAATGCATAAGGTCATATTTCCTCAATAAATAAAATTTATACTTAGGATCACTCTTCTTTATTGCTCTAGATTCTATAAACATTCTTTATTATCATCCTTTATTTGGTGTAAAAACTATTGGTACCACACATAGACTCAAAAAAAACTTATCAATTGATTTTTCAACAACTTTGTAACTTATCTAGATTCAATTCCTTACTTTCAATTGGTGTCAACCTACGCGCTTCCTTATTAGGTAAAATTACTCCTAGAACTAGATCCATATTCTGACTTATACTTCTCATTGATGGTAAAAACTCTAGAAAAACTTAATAAAAAATAATATCAATTCATTAGAAACTTTAGAATCTTAGGATGTACTATTGCATTTTCTTCCTTTCTTTTGTGTTATCTTTTTTTCTCATAACATCAAAGAAAATCATCTCTTTCTTAGAATTCTTTAATAATTTTGTATCATTTACTAATATCATTCTTGCAATACCATTTATTCATTCACCATCCTCCTTCAATGGTAAATATATATGTTTCACGTCATCCTTTTTCAATATATAAGTGTTTTTCTTTCCATCATGTATACCTTTTATGTCAAACTACCATGTTCTACCCAATAAAATATGAAAAAAATACATTGACATAATATCACATTAAACCTCATCTATAACTCAATCTTAAGTTTTGCAAAAAAAAATCACCAACCAAAATACTTAATTTAGGGGTTAGGATGTTCTAGCATTTTAATATTTAATTTATCCACTATTTCACTTGCTACTAGTATTACAATAATGAATAATCATCATACTACATTTACCCAATTTTACATAAAGTTTTAAGAAAACTCGTCCTTTGTACTAGTTCTCTTGAATCTTTAGGACTTTATAGACTTCTTCTTAGCAATAATGACCCACCCTTTTTTTATATGTTTTCATTGATAGAAGAAACTTCTTCATCAACATGTTTTTCTCTTGTGGTTTTCTCAAATCTTCAATCATATTCTCCTTGTGGCTTATTACACTCAAATGTTATATGAACTTCACCTCAACACTTAAAATAGGCGATTACTCTACATTACCTTTCAATACATCTTCCATATCTATCTTGACATAACTGATAGTTATTATATCTACTACTACAATAACTTTCTATACTTTCTTTTATTTTAGTATCATCATCATCATGAGTTCCTCTTCCACTTCCTTGGTTCCTACCCATAGAAACTATGTCACTTCTTCCTCATTTATTTTATTTTGAAATGTACAACTCAACTTATCTTTAGCATTTAGTGCAATTTGGTATGCTTCATCAACCAACTATATAGTTAACATACTCAATTCTTCTTAGACTAGTCCCCTTACACCACTAATATATCTAGCTACTTACACTTGGTTATCTTCATGATGAATTGCTCTAATAGAAAACTTATAATAGTTCTTGGTATAACATTTCACACTTAAATCTTTATGTCTTGCATCTAAGAGTGTCAATCAATCTATAGACACAAATTTGTATAACCTTATAAATAAATACTACATATAACAATAAAACTATAAATTTTTGTGCCCATCAATTATTTGACTACACTTTTAAATGCTATTACTAATTATTAAATCTCTACTCAT
This sequence comes from Sequoia sempervirens, assembly GCA_007258455.2. Lineage (NCBI taxonomy): Eukaryota > Viridiplantae > Streptophyta > Pinopsida > Cupressales > Cupressaceae > Sequoia > Sequoia sempervirens. The sequence continues at coordinate 162,189,573 of VDFB02168118.1, forward strand.
TCTCAAAATTCTTTTTCAAAAAAGAGAATTAAATTAAGACAATCTCTTATTGAACTTCCATAAATTAGACATCCTCTAAGCCATATATAGTGCAGCTGAACTAAAGTGACACAAAATCTCCTCTACATTACAAATACTAGTGTCACCTAATCCACTTGACTTAAGAAAAATAGCAACCCACCAAAGATAAAAGATTAAAAGAATATTCCTAAATGAATTTGCAAAAAAAAAAAAAAACCTTATTAAAGTGAATAAGGATGACAATTGATGTCCATCATTTAAGACATCTTTTGGTATTTGAGTTTCAGGTCCTATATAATCTATCTGCTTGCTGATGTTTATCTTCAGATACTTTAAAGTATTTTGTTTAAGGGTTTTGGGTCCTTTAAAAACCTATTTTATCTTAACCAGAAACTAATGTCCAGCCCTGAGATAATATTTTTATAATAATTTTCTACAAATTATTACTAAGAATGAACAAAATTTTAAAAAATTAATTTATCACCTTTTAGTGACTGGCTAGCAATGGTCATTGTAACCTATTCTACTATTACAATTTACCCATTACTGGACATTAGTTCATGGCCTAGGTTTCATCCTTTCTAATCGATCTCCCCCAAAAATCTATTGTTTTTTTTAAAACAAAACTGAGTTAAAAAAATAAAAAATAAAAAATCTATTCTTAAATGCAATATCTGATTTGAAGTGACATTTATGACATTTTTTCTTTTTCTTTGAGGTTCCTCCAACAATGTATATCTCCAATTTCAGCACAAGATAAAATGACTATAACAAGATTTTATTATATTAAATTATAATTCATTACATCCATTCTATCTTCCCCAAGCTGGTGAACCCATAGATAGTCCTGTCACAGTACCAAACAAAATTATTCCAAACTTTCTTCTCCCTCTCTTGTTTCAAGATCTCTATTTCTACTGGCCTTTACAGAAGAAACAAAATCTGTAGAGTACAAGGCAAGCACTAACAATGATGATCCTAGGAAAACTGGCAGAGGCCCAATAACCCACAGAAGCAAAGGAAACCCCCCATAAAAGGCCCTGTTACCAACTATATTGAGAATGAAACCCCTTTCCAACACCTCACAGACATAATCTGGACTAACCAAGCTGCCGAATTCATTTCTTCTTACTGGGATTGATATCAAAGAGCCGACTTCACACTTGCAGCAGATTGACAGAGAATGGCAGAGAAAAGAGAAAACAAAGAACAGGAGTACTAGCAAGTATTTGATTGCCAATATGAAGTCTCCTTGAGAGCCGAAGGCTGTGTCATTGAGAGGCCTTTTTATACTGTAGGCGCTGCTAATCATTGCTGCCATCCCACAACCCAACAGAATTGAAGTTGTGGCCATCAAGGTGGATCCCATTATGCTGTTCCTTAGTGTCTGCACAGCTAGAACTCCATTCTTCTCACCATCCTGCATATAGAACACAGATCATAATTCATCAATTCATAGTAACAAAATATTTTTAAATTAAAGACATTAGATTTCTTCAGTTCATATTGATGAGAGCTATTTTTTCTGGATTCAACTGGGTAAATTTATTTGCATCAATGTTTCGGATCACACTCCGTGATCCATCATGATGATGAAAGGAGGTGAAAGAAATCACGGAATGTGATCTGAAATGTTGATAACTTGATACAAATAAATTTACACAGTTGAATCCAGAAAAAATAGCTCTTACTTCTAAATTAACAACAATATGTTTTAAAATCTTACACATTTCCTTTTCTTATGAATATGGCTGCCATAAATCAAGCTAACACTTATGGATCAAATGAAAAATTACAGGAAAATGCACGAATTAGCATTCTTATAAAGTCCTTACCTTCATGATGCCTTTAACCCAAAGCCTTCTTCCAATGCTATTGACACCAATTACAGTCTTGAGAGGGTGATTCTTAACTCTATACCACAAAAAAGCATGATATAAGATGGATAGTAGAAGACCCAAGGGCACAAATATGATATCCAGGAAGTCTTTCCTCCATTCCATAGTTTGGTTTAACTGAGATGTTGAAACTGTAATAGATGTATGGAATACAGAGGACAATGTTTTCTTACATTTAAGTGAGAGCCCTCCATTATAAGCACCTTTGTACTTTATAAACAAGATTGAGGACATCTACAGTCTCACCGTCACGATCACCCAAATGAACTTCTACAAAATCCAAGAAGCTTTTGGTTTGACGTGACCCAAGATAAGATATAGCACCCTCTCATAGGATGGTCTTTACCCCACAAAGCATATCATTAACTAACAGCAATAACATACTCTGGTACATTGAATTTGGTCTTCTTTTCATAGTTTTGAATCGCATATAAAATAATGTGTAAAAAGTGTATAGCATTCATATATATCAACATTAACTCGCTACGGTACATTGAACTTGGTCCTCTTATGTTTTTTTGATTCATATATGTGTTTAGTTTTCATTAAGGGATTTTAGATTGGGAGTGGTCATTCCCACTATTGCAGTATAAGTAAAGTTCGCATTAAAAGATATCACCTTTGAGGTTCAATATTGGCTTGGGTGACATTTTCATATAGGTTCAGATGTCTATTATATTGATGTTTATTAGTAATTTTATTTTAGTGTCTAATGAGTATGTCAAAGAGAACTTAAAGGTAAATTGTTGGGTTCTTAAGCAAATGACATGCTACACTCAACATGGTTCACATGGACATGTCATCTCTAAATTGTTGGTGCAAAATAGATGAGTGAAATCTGATCACTTTGAGTTCAAGTGTCAAGATTCACCAATTAGATGAACGCTAAAAAATGAATAGAACATTTGATTGCAATTTAAGTAGTGTAGGTTTCATGTTATGAAGCTTCATGACTTCTTGCCTAAAAATTGATGGATAAATCAATTCTGTATGATGTTCAAAGCTTACAAGTATACAAGTATATCCATTTGGAGATATGTGGACCAATTTGAAGGTGACACATCAACAAGGACATTGAAATAGGTCAACATGTATTTATGGTCACTATACCTTTGATAAATCCTAAACCAATGGTTATAGTTTTAATAGAATATTAAATTATTTGTAATTGAAACACATCCTCTTTTTAATTTCGTAGAGGCACATATGGGCTATCCTTTAATGCCCTTGTCCTTCTCAAGATAGTGGACATTTGAGGGAATGGAACATAAAACAAAGGCATAATTAATGTGGATCTGCATTTTTACATTTGTCTTAGATCTTATAAACACAAAAAAAAATTGTGTAGCCAATTGAAAGATTGGAATGAGAATGACACTATTCTCCACTAATCTCATTTTTCTCAATTATTTCTTTGTTGAGTGTAATTTCCTATTACTATAAGATAGATTGATAGGCTTCAATGATAGTCATTTTGGAATTAGTTTTAATGTTTATATAAATTAGTAGTATCAAATACAAAAATTGACCAAAATTGAACATAATTATTGGTTTCTTAATATGGCTTTCTAGTATTTTTATGTTTCTTTGTTTTAGATTTTGTTACTATTATTCTACTATACTTGGCCTTATTCTTATTTGTAGTCGTTTTGCATTCTCATTCGGTTTATAATATTAAGAGGAGGGTACATGTGCATTACCAAGTTGGATTCATATTTTTTTGAGTAGATTCTTAGATTCATGTTGTTGCAAGTATGAAGATGTTGTCATTGATGCCAATTGGTTGATGTTGTCATTGATGTCAATTGTTTTATGTTGTCATTGATGTCAACTTTGTGTATGGAATCTGGTTATTGGCTGTATATATTGAGGATATTAAGAAAATTGTAATAAAGAAGGTTTGTAGGTTGTGCATATATAGTTGAGATGTTGAAGAAGTGCTATGAGTACATGGAGTTAATTTTATATGTTTGGAGGTGTGTTAGAATGAATTAATGTGCTACAATGATGCCTCAAGTACTTGGGTTTGAAGTGCTTTTGAGAAAATTTGATAAATAGGGAAAACAGTGTCATGTAGGTATTTAGTGTATGCTCTGTGACATGCTCCATATTGCTTCTATGCTTGTGCGGTCCTGACATATTGTTCATGATTGTTGGCAGTTGTACTATATCCATAATTTGGGCTTCTGGATCATTGTACAGTGTGAAATATCTTTATTAGTGTGAATGGGGATATTTTTTAACTAGATATTAGTGAGGACCTATTCACATCATTAATAAGTTTACGTAGGAGTTAGTTTCCTAGGTGGCATTCTAGAAACTAGTATTTAATGGAGCCATATCTCATTAATAGGAATGTAGTTATCTAGGCATTTAATATTTCTCTCATGCATTTATAATTGTGCATTAGGAATTTAATGTTTGTACCTAAGGTGGTTATCCAACCTCCTCTCTCCTTTCCTATATAAGGAAGGCTCTTGTACATTTGTAAATCATCTTAGAGATTCTAGATCAATTCATCATAGATCATCATTTGATCAAGTTGTCTTCTTGCTCATGTTGCAACACTTCTTTATTCATGTGGATGGTATTCGTCTTGGTGATCCATTGGAGACTGCAACTTCAAGTGGGTTATTGCTTCATATTTCCAACATAGTATCAAAGCTTAGGCCATAGGAGATCCATCTCATATCAATAATTTGAGTTGAGGAGATGATTGAAGGTTGAAGGGTTTTCATGAAGGGCTAGTTGTTCTCATCTGGGAGACAACTAATTTTTGATGCACTTTGGGTCAGATTTGACCCCACCATTGTGTTTAGAAGGTCTGAAAACCTAAGGATTGCCTACCCATTCATCAAGATTTGAACTCATCATCTAGAGACCATCAGAGGTTTTTTCCAATGATATTGGAAGGGCATCGTATGGATCGTACAAGTTGTAGGAAAAATTTCCTCGCCCTTGTTGCAAAAAAAAAAAATCCACTCTTTGTTCGACATCATATAAAATACTTCATATTCTAAGGTAAATTTTTTTTTGGTGATTTTTCAAAAAATCAGGCAACCGTCTTAAATTTGACAACCAAATGACTGTACAAGAAGCCCCATCATGTCTTAATTAGGCAATTTTCTTAAAATTTCCATAACTTTTGACTCAGGTATTGGATTTTTGCAAATGAGATATCGTTGGAAAGATGGTTCTAAGCACTATCTAGTGGTGCAAGAATTTTATTAGATTTTATTCCTATAATATTTTATTACAACTTGAAGTCAGTGCTTCCTCTTGGACTCCTAAGATCATATATTTTCACCAACTTGTTAGATTTTGGAGATTCTAGTGGCATTGCGAAGGTGATTCAGAGATCTACCATTTTGTCCATCTAATTTTTTCATATTTAGTCCTAGGTACATTCTATTGAGTTTTTGCAATTTGTGGCATTTACTTGATAACTTGTATATACTGCAATTTGGAGAAAGTTTATTTGTATTGGGAGGCTTCATTTTCAGTTGTGTAACATATTTAGGAGTTTCTATTTGATATTGAAGGTCAAAGTCTTTGTAATCTTGGAGATATTTCATAGTTTGTTATGGGGTTTTCATTTCATCCTTCACTGATTATGTTGAGAAGTGAGAAACTATAAACAATGGAGAGATTGTATCATAAACCATCTCCAATCACTTCATTTGTTGCCACATTTGTATGGTTTTTTTCTCCCTTCAAATAAAAGTATCCAAACAATTTCTTGAAGTTGCTAAAGGTATGATGTCTTAGAGGTTATTACAATGCATGTTGATGATGATATTTTGAAAGCTATTGATCATTGTGATTGTCCTCATGTTCTTTGGACTAAGATTTGGGAGATATATGGAGATCCTCATACTCCATCATTCCCTGATGATCATGATTCAAAATGTCATGTGTCTCTTCATTCTTTAGACAAGATACCATATAATGATAGTGTTATGTAGGAGCTTACAGATTTGGAATGCTTTGAATCTTCAGATGATGATGCCAAGGGTTCTTTAGATGCTTCTTCTCCATTAGAGATAGTTGATGTACCTTCACCTTTAGTGATTCCTTTTCTAGAGTCATTGATTGAGGCTTCCATAATTCTTATTAATTAGGACATATTCAGTTTTCCAGACGTGGGATCACACAATGGCTTTGTTTCAGGTATTGTAGACTTGGATACTTCTACAAGTTTGGAGAACATTCTTGAGGTGATATCTCTCCTCTATGCAGATTCTACTTTGGAGGGTATTCTTGAGTCTCCACATTCCATTGTTTTAACCTTGATTAGGGATCCTGATCTTGGTGAGACTACCTTGGAGGCACTTGATTCCTTTACAAAGATTTCATATATGAGGCTTCTTCCCTCCCATTTCATTTTGGAGTTGGATTTTCTTTAGCATGATCTACCATTGGATTTGCTTCTTCCTAGCAAGAGATATGTGGTTTGTCGTCACTAGACACTCTTTTGGCTTCATAATTTTTTCGATGGTTTTGAGGATATTGCATTCAGGGGAGAAATCTAGTCTTCATGTATTCCTTCAATGGAGGGATCATTGTATTGTCTTTGTATCTTGTTCAACATCATTTTTCACATAGTCCTGGTTTGTCACCTTCTTCATAGATTGGGCATGTACTTCATTTGATTGTGGCATCTTCATCTTCCTTGGGAAAGGAGACACATGAGTAGTTTTCAAAGACATCATCATACACATTCATTATTCCTTCCCTCAATTCCTATATGGAATGGGAAGCATCCCTACATTTGTACTTGGTTTTGTTTCTTCCAAAAGGGAGACAAGTTGTTTTTCAACATTGGATCATGTTTTGTCTTTATCCACTTACAATTTTTGTAGGTGATTACATATTGTGGGGGAGCTATATAGTCTCTCCATTTCCCTCTTATGGGGGGGCTCTTGATTATTGTATTCTTGTGATGGATGTAGCTCTTGGGGGGTATTGATGTTGAGACCTCCATCATCACTTTCATTAATTGTACATGATTAGCATTAAATATCTCTTTTTTGGAGAGGAGTTTTTCCCATTAGGTTTTCTCCTTTCCTTCACTTGTAAGAGATTACATTTCCATTTGTACATGGGTCCTTAACATGGCCTAGCAGCCAAGACCCATTAGTGCATCATTTGCATCATAACTACACTCCCAATTTGCACTTATTGGGGGGTGTTAGTGTGATTGGGGATATTTCCTAACTCTAGATATTAGTGAGGACCTATTCACATCATTAATAAGTTTACTTAGGAGTTAGTTTCCTAGGTGGCATTCTAGAAACTAGTATTTAATGGGGTCATATCTCATTAATAGGCATGTAGTTATCTAGGAATTTAATATTTCTCTCATGCATTTATAATTGTGCATTAGGCATTTAATGTTTGTAAATTTAAGGTGGTTATCCAACCTCCTCTCTCATTTCCTATATAAGGAAGGCTCTTGTACATTTGTATTAAATCATCTTAGAGATTCTAGATCAATTCATCATAGATCATCATTTGGTGAAGTTGTCTTCTTGCTCATGTTGCAACACTTCTTTAATCATGTGGATGGTATCCTTCTTGGTGATCCATTGAAGACTATAGCTTCAAGTGGGTTATTGCTTCATATTTCCAACAATCTTCACTAGTATGTGAATTATGCATATTGGTTGTGGTCTAGGAGAAATGTAATTGCTCTAGATTTCTCCAAATATTAGTTTCAAGACTTGTGATTCTGAGAATAAGTTGATAAGGTCGTGTTCAAGTGAAGTTTCTTGTATGAAAATATTGGACCGAGTTAAGGATGTGTGTGCTTAATTGTTTCATGTGTGTTTACGCGGGTGTTGGCCAACCTTGTGTTAAACACTACTTATGAAGTTCATGGAAGTGTGTTGAGGTATGTTGGGACTCATTTAGGTCCTAATTAAGTATATGTTTGGGTCACCCTCATTCTAATTCCATCGTAGAATGATTTGGCGCTGACCTAATTTGAATTTGTAAATGCAAATTGTGTATGACCAACCTTGGAAGGGTTTCAAGGTTGAAGAAAGTATAAATACAAGTTGAGATGTTGGTGAATGGAAAGATATATGTGAGATAAGTGTGTGTGATGCGAATTCGAGCAGGTTAGTGCGAGTTTCAAGTGTTGAGTTCCTGAAGGCAGTGAGTTGAAGGTGTACTCTATCTTTCAAGCATGTCTACAAGTGTGTAAGAAAATTGTGGTGGAATCTCTATTGCATTGAGATTATTTTATCTTTGTAAAAATCCTCTTCTATCTTCTCTATAATTTTGTGGCAATGATCCCTCTGAGTAGTGAGCCCTTATTGGATAGTGTGTCATGTCTTAACAATGAGTATTTCTAGCAGTGAGCCTTTGTATTCAATTTTGGAATTCTTTATATTGTGTGCATGGTTTTACTTCTTTTAGTTTCTATTTTTGCACTCAATGATTAAACACATTAACAAAGTAAAGGTTTTGTGAATGCTTATTGATCTAACTTCTGGTGGAAGTTTTAAAGGTTAAAATTGCTACAACTGATTCAACCCCCCTCTTAGTTGTCTTGTTTAACAATTGGTATTAGAGCGAGGTTCCTGGGAGAAGAGATTAACCACTTAAGGAAGGTCTAGGATGGCGACCAAGATTACTATTGAGTGTCCTAGGCTTGATGGCATTGACTATGCATTTTAGAAAATGAAGATGGAAGAATACCTATCATACTGTGGATATGAAATCGAGAAGTCTATTTAGAATCAGTATGTTCCTTCAAAAAATGGTCCAAGTACTGTTGATGAGATCAAAGCACATGAAATCAACAATAAGGCAAGATTTATTATTGTAAATAGTCTTTCACATTTTGAAGTAGTTAAAGGTATGAATTTGAAGACTACTAAAGAGGTTTGGGATAAGTTGGAAAGGATGTATGAAGGAGATGAAAAGGTTAAACACGCAAAGTTGCAGAACTTGGAAGCACAATTTGAGATCTTGTGAATGGGCGAAGATGAGAACATAAAATCCTACATGTAGAGAGTAGATGAGCTGGAAGGTGGAATGAGAAGACTTGGTGCACAAATAGATGAATCCAAGGGGTGGCTTTAGAATAGTGGTTTACAATTTATAAGAGGAAGGAAATTTCACATTTTTTCTTTTCACCATATTCAATGGGTTCGGCCGAACCAAATGGTTCGACTGAACCTCACAAGGGGTTTGGCCGAACCCATGGTTCGATCGAACCAAGAAAACCTAAATAAAAAAATCATATTTAACCATGTTTGACCAAACCCGTTAAATATGACAAAAACCAAAAATTCTTTCATTTTCAATTGTCACTTTTACTTTCTAATTTTACCAGTCACTTTCCCTGGTGCGTGCAGTGAACCGAGAGTGTGACGGCAACCAAACAGAGGTTTTTCTTTCTAGTGAAAGCAAATTTAAGTTCATCTCTCCAAAGTTCATCATTCTGGTTTGCATATCGAGCACTATCGAGAACTAGGTATTTAAAATTTGATTTTTTTAGAGTTCAAAATGCATCTATTTGTTTAATTTTGAAACCCTAAATGCAAATTTCTTCAAATTTGTTGAATTCAAATTGCATTTTTTTGAAATTTTTTAAAGCATTTTCAACATATAGTATTTTGCTTCCCCATTTTGCATACATTTTTGTCTTGTGTAAATGAAATACGCCTTCCCATTTCAACAATCAAAGCTATGGATAAATAGATTTAATTTTAGTTACAAGAAAAATGTATAAATTGTAAATTTATAACATAATTATGTACATGGGAAAATCCTCTTGGAAGAAAAATCTCACAACCAAAAACATGAACCAATTATATTATTTGATAATAATATCATTTACAATCAAATATTCATGTGCATACCCTTATAGTAGTATCATTTAAACATGTGAATATGGAGTAATTTCTAGTAGCATGATGATACCTACAAAATCATTATGCTTTCTCCATCTCAAGCACCCATAAATAGAAAAAATTTAAACCATAAAGAAAGTGTGGTTTAACCAAAGCCATGAGCCAAAATAATGACCTAAAAATGGCACCAAATTTGGCACAAATTTCAACATCATATTCCTTGACTTGGTTTATGGGATGTATTTAGCAAATGCTTTACATCTTGTCAAAAAAATTCAAATCATCCTCCTCATAACCGATACTCCATTTTTGACATATTCAAACCCATTATTTAAGATGATCTTGATGATTTTCATAATTCTAATCAATATTCTAGTGTAACCCCCCTTTTTTATTCTCTTATGTGTCATATAACATTTCATAAGTAATTCCCATCTTACAATTTCATACAATGCTCTTACAACTTTTTAAATATATAAAAAGGACAACCCTAGTTCAATTAGGATTATTTAATTATTATCACCTACATCCATTCATTACATGTTATTAGTTTTTAGTTGCACACATTATTAGGAAATATGCATTGTCTAAGCAATTGGGGTATATTGCATGTTTGAGAGTGTTTTCCTTGATCTTTTATCTAGTTAAATTAATATCCTTTAAAATCTTGTTTTATGGAGTTTTCATCTTAACTCTAATATGACTAGCAAATAAAATGACGATTGAATCATTTTTTCATATAATAGCTAATGACAACCATATAAAGAGCCACATTAAAGAAGATGAAAAATAATGATCACTTGAGACTATGATTTAGATACATATGTTGGTAAACAAGATATTTTCCTAAATTGATAATTACGTATTGATGCACCTCTCCACCCTAAATATCCTCACTCGTTGGCTAGTAATTTATATAATGTATTAGGTGGCTATCCTTAGGGAATTAATACTAGATTCATAATATTACCACTCTAATGGATTTTAATAATGTTGTACCCTCTATGCATCCATCTACCCTTCATCCTCTTATAATGATTCCTCCTATCATACTATAGTTACCACTTCCATGGGATCCACCACCCATGTCCTACCGCCTTTCTCTCCACTAGTATTTTTCTTATCTCCCATCCTTTAATATATGTTCACACCATTGTTACTACTAGCACTATCCTATACAGATATGTTCTTCATACCATTCCTCCTTATCCTATGAAAATCTAACCTTATAGTGTAACTTCTCCTTCCATTACCATGTCATTACCCTTCTAGACCTTCCCCTCTTTATACATTCTCCTTTTTATCCTACAAGTTACTCTTACCACTAATATATCCCTATACCTTGGATATACTATTGAAGAAATTTAACTGACTATCAATATCGCAAAAATTAGACCCATATTTTTAAACATAAAATGTGTATAATAAAGCACAATCCATGCTTCCTAATTCAACTTCACTAATATCTATCGAATGAACTTAGGTTCATTACAATAAGATAATCATATAACCATAATTAGTTGTCAAGATAATGTTAAAGTTTTCAATAGCCATATGTATCCTTCCACATGCCACCATTAGACATACACATAAGATTCATAAGGAAAGTGGATCTGTGTGGATATGTGGATATGTGTCAAAAAAATGCTTTGATAAGATGCGTGTAAGGAAAAAATGGAGTTCAAGTGTTTGATTTATGTCTATATAATAGGTCATAAATTCTAGGGGAATTATTACCACTTTGCACAATATTGCACCACATATATATATATATATATATATATATATATATATATATATATATATATATATATTCAAAATGAGGCAAAAAATACAATAGGAATAATATGGATATGCAAATTTTATCATTACATTTTTTTCCACTTTAAGATGCATGTGAAGATTTTAAAATAATCGTGCATCTCAATTTATGTGGTATTCACAAACATGTATGGAAAGTAAATATTTAGACATCAAAAAACATGAAAAAGTGGTTTGTTGTCTTGTGCACAACACATCCTTTTTCTTTTGAGAAAATTATCTATCACTTTGTAAAATCCTTGCTATGTTGAGATTATTTAATTTTTTCCCTCCATATTTGTAGTCCTTTTTATTTCTAGAAATATAATTTATGACATTTTTTCTTAATAAACAACATATGAATAAATTTTACATGGTTGTAAATTTTACACATGGTTGTATGCAATCTCATATATATAGTACGTATGGTTGTGATTACAATGTTTATATTGTGTTTAGATTTGGTTTTATATTATCCTTCCAAAAAAAGTTTGATGTTTATAATATTTTGATTTACCTTTGGATTTTGTAGACACTAAATCTCACATACACTCATATCCATACCATGGTCCCCACCCGAACACCTAACATCCACTTATTAACAAAATTCATGATACCTTAATTCCTACACTTTATCAAAATCAAATTAATTTTTCTTTTCAGACCTAAAACGATCAAGGCCTAAACTAATTAAAATATTTATTGTAAAAATTTCCATAGTAAAGTACAAAATAGAGAAGGGCATGTCAACCCACAAATCATGAAGGTGTAGGGACAAAACCAAGAGACCCATCAAATAGGATTGTAGCAATCATATATAGACAAAATTGATTAAGAAAACCTACCATAAATGAAAAAAAACCTAAAAAGAAGACATATATTACATATTTTTTGAGTGCCCATATATTACATATATATAGCAAAAACTAGTAGAGGGTGAGGGACATGAGTGAGGAGAAACAACATTTCCTTATGTGCCTCCATTGTTTCTCCATACAATAGAGCGCCCAATTCTCTTTTATGTCCATTGATTGTATTTTCCACTAAAGATTCATCCCATTCTTGCAAGGTTCATTTCAAAGAAATTCAAACACAAAGGAAACTAGAGTTTTCCTTTAAAACTTTGTGTCTAAGCAAACACCCAACAAAATATTTTTCATTATGTAAGTCATCATCCTGAATGGCATTGTTTAGGGAATGGTCCAAAAAGAACTTATAAAACATAATCCACTACAAACTAAGCAACTAAACCATAATTTTGAAGAAGATCCATAGCATTAAACAAAAATAAAGACACTACCTAAGAGAGAGACATTAACTAGAGAGTTTCATATAGAATTTGGTCACCTACGGTCACCCAAATTACTAACTCCACATGCCAGCAATCAATCTTGAAAATTTTCTTCAGCATTTTGAAAAAAAAGTCCCAAACTCTAAATGTACTCCCTTTTTGGGATGGGATGAATGCTCTCCTATTGATCAAATCGGCCTCCATTGTTACTCAAGTAGAATAAATTAACCAAATATTTAAATGAATCATTCTCTCACAAATATTGAAATAAATTAAAATAAATCCAAGTATTTAATCTATTATTCCTAGATAATTCAATGAAAATTATGATAAATTAGTTTATATATCAATCAAATTATTTAACATATTTAATCAAATTAGATAAAAATTGAAAATAATTCAATCAATTCATTGATCAAAATAATTAAGAAATTTCATTAAATAAATAAATTAGTTAATTAGGTAATAATAGTAGCCACATTTTAATTGGGTTAAAAACTCATGATACATGATCAAATCCTAGCAATTTATCCATCATATAAAAAATCTATAAATTGAGATCAAATCCATCATTTTATCGTCTCAATTTTGAGCAAGTATATTTTATCTAGTTGGGCAATAAATGTTTTATCATTTGCAAGATATATCCATTTGTCAATATGTATTTCATTATAATTTTAGTTCATTTTTTGTGTAATTCATCTTTTCCACCACGGAGACGCCATCCCAACCAGTCACTGGCTTCCAAATGTCCGGCCACAGCCCCACCATGTCCTGTCAGCCATGCCTGCCCATTGCCATCCGCCTGAATCATGCTATTCGCTGGTTTCGCCACGGTCCTTCAACCCCAACCTTCCTCATGTCCACCCTCCCATCCTACAGATCCATGTCTCAATCTTTGTCAAGGTCACTCCTCTCTACCTATATCCTTTCTCAATGATCTAGATCTATCACTACTACTCCCAAAAACACCTACATTTAAATATTAAAAAAATGTTTAATAAATCATACAACATTAATTAAAATTAACTAAACAATGAAATCATTTAATATTATAACACCTTCTGGATTATATTGAATGTCCCCACATTGAAATTTATAGCCATCAATGTCAATCACTTATTCATACTATAGCTTTGTTCCTCCAAAAACACCTACATTTATAAAGCGGATTTTTAAGAAAAATAATATTTAACCTACTTTTAACTCAACAATAATGGATGTATTTCTATCATAAACTATTCGTACTGATAAAAAAATCATGGCCTAGGTAGAGTATAAAAAATGTTGTTTCCAACCTCATATGTAAATCTAGAGTTAGAGTGTCAAAATTGTTGAATTTCATCCTATGTGCTATTAATTAGCTTCTTATCAACTCATGGAAGCCTACTGCTAAAAGCCCAAGTATGATTTTCAATAGGACTTTCTAATCATGATCTTATCGATACTACTTTTGATAATGTTTTACAATTTAGGCTTAATTCAAGACAATTTTACCTTAATAATTAAGCCTTTTTAATTATTTAATTTGTTACTAATGATGTTATTAGTCTATGAGAAACTCTTTTATCTTTTTCCTTACTATTATTTACAATAGAATTTAATGCATTATAAAAACTTTAACAACAATATTATTTCGACCAAACTTTTGTTTACATGAATCTTTTAAATTTATTTAGTAAAGGCCTCATTTTGTACATCTTTAGTAATTGTATAAAAATTTGTAATTTTTTGGTTAATGTCTTATTGGAAAACCATTCATTGAAATTTTTTGAAGCCCACAACCTAATGGTTGTGATGACCTCTGCCTTCAAGAATTTCTATTATGCCTATCAATTTCAAAACCATTTTGAGTTTCCTGAATGTTTTAAATTTTAAACCTATTACAAAAAGATGGATTTTGAATTTCTTTTTCTTCTTCACATTTAGGTTCTCTCTTATGTAATTTGGAGACACATTGAGTTTCATTGGTTCATGTGAGATATTTATAACAAGTATGCAATGAAGTCAAACTTTATTAGATTTGATTCAAGTAATATGAGATATTTATTTTGCTTTCCAATCTATAATTTTTTTATGTTCTTGGCTATATAATTGAAGTTCATTTATGTTAACAACTATTAGATTAAGTATTTTTATCCCCAATTATTTTCAAATGATTTTATACTTTAATCTTTGTATTCTTATTCTTTCTTTCATTGTTTCATTTTAAACCATTTAAGGATGCTATGTTATAGATTATAGTTGTCTTCCAATTCTTTTTAAATTGTTAATAGTATGAAAATATTATTGATGAGTAGATGAATTATTACAAGTTCTATTTTAGATTTGTATTCTCTTTATCTAGATATATTATTTACCAAAGTCTCATTGCTTTTTTAGGTGTACTGTATATATATATATATAACATGGAAAATGCAGATCAAGTTCCACATGTGCCAGATTCTTTGTTTGCAAAAATACTAAATAGATAAAAAAATTGAGAGATTCATTAGCACAAAGGTGCAAACCCGAGATATATAGCGAACCATATGCATGTTAATATTGCATAGTCTAGAAAAACTAAAAGATGAACTTGAGAGGACTAGTGCATATTCCCCAGACAGAGTGACTGCTATTCTTTCCCGCATGCGTGAAGAAGTACATGGTGACGTTCCCCTTAAACAAATACAAGATAGTGTCACCAAAGAAATGATAAAAGCCACTTGTTTTCCATTTTATCAAAATGTGCGTAAGGTTAGGGGATACTAGGTCACTAGATGTGTTGATCATGCTATGGCCTCATTGATCTACCCACGATTTCTAGCAGCACATGGTCTATACCCAAACAATGACCAGATTCCATTGTATTTTGTTCAGCAGTTGTATGCTGAGGTCCATTTGGGCCTCAAAGTTAACTACCTAGACATTTCACCATATGTTGGTCAGGGGCGTGGTAGGATTGCTAATAGGCCCACCTATCGCTGCATAGACCACCCTGTTTAGGGTATTGGTTGGTGACCGTGTCTCCTCACTGGCCACCCCAACTCTAGCCCCTCATAGCAGATGAGGCTTGTCACACTTCCTCAAAAAGCAATTGACACCGGGAGGTGACATTCGCGACTGCCACCACTAGGACATTGGATGGATGCATGTTGATTTTAATGCTGATCATTTGCGGATATGGTGGAGGCTATTGTTTCAAAGGACCTAGGTCATCCGAGCATCGATGATGTGCATGTATGTGTGCATGTGCATGTTTCAATTCTTTTTTCATTATTTTTTAAATTTCTTTTTAACTAGATATTCATGTAAGTTGATATATATGTGTATATATATTGTTATAGGTGGGCATACCTCATATCACTCCTAGCCTTGGTCCAGATCATGTGCATGATCAATGTGACTCTGTGGATGAATATGCTATCAGTGGACATGTGAGTTTTACATTTTTATATAATCACGTGTATATGTACATGCAGTATATTTATGAATGCATAGATCTAAATTGATATTTAAAAATACAAGTTCATTTAAAAATAACTTTCATAAAATTTATTTAATATAAATTATATGTATTTAACACATCTTGTACACAATTTTATTTGCAGGGCTCAGCACATCCATCAGAGCAGGACCTTTCTCATTTAGATGGCCATTCGTCTAGGAGTAGACATTCATATTAGGCCATGCATTCTAGATTTATAATCTTTACCAAATGTGTATTTGATTATATGATGATCTTTAATAGTATTTGATATTTGATGATCTCTAACTTACACTTGCTTATATGATATACATACATTTGCTTATTTTTTTATCTTTAGTATTTGACATTTGATGATCTTTAATTTACATTTTGCTTTTATGAAATATACATATATTTTCTTATATGATATATACATACATTTTCCTCTTTGCTTATAATATTTGTTATGTTTATATGTATTAAATCCCTTTACATATATGTACATGTGTTTGCTTATGGTTGAAACATGTTTACACATAATATATGTATGCATTTGATCTCTAGTAGAATTTTAGGGAAATCAATGCCATTTTATAATTAAGTTCATTCATGTTGATCACAATAAATATATTTTTTTAAATGACTTAAGCAACATGAGCCATTGAGTTGAGAACAAGATATAATCTTTTTGACAAGTAACTTGAAATTCAATTCAAATATAATTTTAAGAAAATTCAATTCAAATTATATCGAGCTATTATACGTTTTTTACAAGTAACTTGAAATTCAATTCAAATATAATTTTAAGAAAAATTTAATTCAAATTATACCTCTATTATACATTTTTGACAACTAACTTGAAATTCAAATATAATTAAGAAAATTCAATTCAAATTATAATTCTAATATTTATACATTTTTGACACTTTAACAAAATTCTAAAATTACTAGATATGTTGTGCATACCTATGAATTAAAATAACAACAAACTCCACAATGAAATAAATTTGTTTGTTTTACTACTTGATTCATTTAAACTAGGATCTAGTTATTCCATGTACACTTGAATAATTTTGATTCACCTCTAGTTTAAATTTGGAGAAGAAGTTCTTGCACATTTATCAAGGAGGAAAATATTGGAACTCGACAACTTTTCATTTTTATCAATCAAGGAAAAATTTGGAGGATAATTTAACTAAGTTGGTAGAGGACTTGTTTAGAGTCATCTTTAAGTTGAAGAAAAAAATGGGACAACAAAGAAAAAGAAAAAATGCATCTCAACAAAAATTGTCAAAAGAAGAAGAACAAAGAGGCGATCAAACTTGATAATTATTTCATAGAAAGAAACAAGGTACATGCTTGTTTCTTCTCTCTCACCTTCAAGTGTGTGTTTAGGACTTTTACTTTGAAGGTTTCTAACCATCATTGCACTTGAATGACTATAAATACTTTTAAATATCCTCAAGTCATCTTGGTCATGCAAGTTACAATGTTTATATGATCCTTGACTCCAATTCCTTAAGCCAATTCTTTTTGTTTCAATATTTGTGTTTTGTGTCTTTCATCTTTTATTTTCATCACTTCAATGTTCTCAAATTATTTTTATGTTTTATGCTCTAGTGATTCCTTAAGTTGGAGTCGAGCCAAATCTAGATATTTGATCAAACGAATCCGTTGAAGAACACATGGACCTTGAAGTTAGGGAGGAGACCCGTGTTCAAAAAATGCTTGTTGGAGAGGGGTCAAGATCACTTCCTTCTACTGGTATGGATGAGCATATAAAACTAGCACAAAATTCTCTCACTTATAGCTCATCATGTTTTATCAATTTGTTTGCTTGCATACATAAACTTCACTTATATACTTAACATCATCTCACTTTTGTTTGCAAAATATTTTGTGACACATGTGTAGGAAGGGCTCAACAAGCAGGAAGTTTTCATGCTCAAGTCGCCACCTAGATATTTGGATCAAATGAATCTGCTCAGAATGCATGGTCCTTGAAGATAGGGAGGAGGCACAAGTTCAAACAATGCATGTTGGAGAGGGGTCGGGATCACTTCCTCCTACTGGTATGGATGAGCAGATAAAACTAGCTAAGGTGGGGAAACAAATTTCTCATAGAAATTTAGATCATTTACTTGAAATGGATATGGAGAAACTTAAATATTATGCCAACCAGCCTTATAATAAGAGAAAGAGGTCAATGACTAAATTTGTAAATGGAATGATCAATCATCTTGATACACTTGAAAAAACCCAATTATTATCACATTTACTTCTTCGTGATGAGCTCAAAGAGTCATTACAATTGTTGGGTGTCCATTCAACATCAAATAAGAAGAAACACATGGGATTACAAAAGGATATTGTTCAAAATGTTAACAAGGGTTTAGATTCCATTAGGAAAGGATCTCGAACTATGGATAAGGCCACTACAAGAAGGGTGATGTTGACATCTATTGTACATCAAGATATAGAAAAAAAAAGAAAAATGTCAACACTTTCAACTAAAATTGGTTATAGTAGAACCACATTGATAAAATATGAGAAAAAGAGAAAGTTTTTGGATGAGAGTTTAGAAGGAAATTGAGAAATTATGTGTAGAGCTCCCCGTTCTGATAGGATTGAAGATGTTGTTAGGAACTTGGTCTTAGGTTTTTGGCATGATCAGACTCGTCCATCATCAAATACTAGAGATGTTATGAGATATAGGATTGGACCTAGTATTTATGAAAATCATATCAAACATTGGCTAGACATAACACAATTTGAGATATATATGAACTTTTGTAATGCATATCCTCATATAAAGATTGGGCAAACAATGTTTCAAAGGTTAAAGCCATATTATGTGAAGATAAACAAGTTTTTTGAAACTTGTTGTTGTCGTTATCATATTGAATTTGATCTCTACTATCAGGTGTTTCGAAAGATTAGAGAAGAAAGATGTGGGCTTCAAAATGCACCTCCTAAACAGGCAAGTTTGTTCATAAAGTCTATATTATGTGATCATGAAAATGGACCTCAAATAAACTACATAAAAGGAATTTTAGGAGACATGTGGAAATTTGGCTAAATTTCCTTCAAGAATTGAGGATCACTCCAACAAAGACAAGAAATTGCAAGAGGTAAGTACTATTTTGAAGAGCTATTTGTTTCAATTTCATAGATCAAGTTATTTGATCTCTTTGATGTAATGTTTCATTTGATCAAGTGGTTTATTAGTTATTCAAGAGCATTTTAATCAATACAGTGTACAAGTATGTAAAGCAAACAAATTTGGGAAAGAATCCATGTTGAACTATGTAGAAGAGGAGATTCCCATTGGAAAATTTATGGAAGATTTTCAAAAATTGATAAGACCATACATACATCATTCATTTTTTGCTAAGTGGCAAGCACAACAATTCCAAACATTGAGAGATACTTTCCCACATGGAACAATTCTATCAGTAGTTGACTTTGCAGAAAATTACTCCTTTGTACATCAAAAGGAGATTCAATCAGAGTATTACTTTTGAAAGCAGATCACTATTATGGTTCATGTGTGTTATCGACATGCACAATCAGAATTGGATGGTGTTGAGAGTATAAATGAAGAACGAGTCATTAAAAAAGAATATCACTTTTATATTAGTGATGATAAAGAGCATGACACACTTTTTGTCCAACATTGCTTTACAATATTTTTTGAGAATTTGAGAAGCAAGGGTGTAAAATTTGAAAATCATTTTGTATGGT